>QUSF01000024.1:7437023-8133009 GCA_003676055.1 Chloebia gouldiae
CCAGCCCTGCAATCCCAGAGCTGCCAGGCTTCCCAAAACCCAGGGTACCAGCCCTGCAATCCCAGAGCTGCCAGGCTTCCCAAAGCCCAGGGTACCAGCCCTGCAATCCCAGAGCTGCCAGGCTTCCCAAAACCCAGCAAATCCCTGTCACAAACTGAAATCCCCTCAGCTAAACCCCACAGAGGGGATGGATTGTGCCGATAAAGTTTCTGAAAATATTTTTGGACACCACATATTTGTAAAGTTATAAGCATAAGGAGAAAATGCAGGAGGAAAAAAAATCCCGTTTTTTAGGAGCTGACTTCCATTTTATAAGAGGAACAGATGTTTTATTGTAATTAAAGCTCATTTTTTTTGTACAAGGTGACTCTTGAAGCACATGTATATTCCAAGTAAACAAGTTTACTGTATTGCTTGCATATGATGTTGATGATCCACAGTTTTCCTGTAAATCTAGCCTACACTCAAAGAATTACTTTATAAAAAACACAAACCTACTTCAGTTTATATGGCTTTACATTCTATTGCTTACACTCTCTGCTAAGCCCTAAATAATTACTTTTACTTAGTCTGTCTTCAATATTTATGGGAACTTCCTCCCTATAATATAAAAATGAAGCATAGACATCTGAGATTAGTAACCAAATGAACCCAACGTTGAGTTGATTAAAACCTTCTTAGCAGCAGTGTACCACATTGTCACACTCATATAAGCAATTTTACATAGTTACAACTATCCAATTACTTTTCCAAATATATTAGTAAAGCGTTGTATACAGTGCAATGTGCCAGTTTGTACAGCACATAGTAAAATATGCATGCAGTTAAGTAAATCACTGTGTCAAGTCTGGCTCTTTTCTAGCAATTATGGTGTCAAAGTCAGCTCGAGGTCAAGTCTGTGTGGCAGCTGTAGGATGCTTACAAGTGGGTCATGTTCATGAGTGCTGATGCAGTACAAGAAGGAAACAATGAACTCCATCTCTTAGGATAAGTCCTCTGTCCCACCCGAGAGTTTCTCAAAGCAGTGGACTACTGGCAAACTAGCAGGACTTGCTAGGCAAGTGATAAACAATCCCATCTGTACCCTGAGTGCAGCTATCTGACCTGTACAGCAAGATAAAGATGATAAAATATGCCTGCAATACAGGAGGAAAAGGAGGCTGAGAGGTTACTCCTCACCAAAACTACCAGAGAAGCCTGCAAACCCAGACATTTCTGCAGCTGTGGCTTGCTGCTGTACTTTTCCCCAGCTGAGGACAGCCCTGATTAAGGGCAATTTTCTGTAGACAATGTCAATCTGTTGATTAAAACCTACATGTCAGAGAAAGTGAAAACTTGCCTGTGAATGTGTGAATGATTCATTATCCAGATGAAAGGAGAGCTGTGCTTGACTGGGTACAAACATCACCAATGTGTTTTCTTCCAGTTTTATGACTATCTGCCATTTTATTTTTGCAAGAAGAGCATGACAAAAAGGACTGGTGTTCTTTCTCCCCTTTCATTTTCAGCTGGAAGATGCTGTACATGGCTGACAGTTTTCAAATGAAGCATTTGTCACGTTTAAGTCAGAATAATATTAAAGTCAGAACCCAACTTGCTTTTGTGATAAGAGGAAAGTCTCCACCTATGTTTTTTCTGTTGGATTATGAATTCTACTCACTTTATGTGGTAGTTTTTTCTGGAAGAAAAAAAATGCAGCAGACCATTGCTCTCCATCTTCAAACTTTCCTGCTGTTTCTGTATGAGTTGTCACTCTGAATTCTATACATCTGAAATGCTTTTTATGCTAAAAGACCAAAAAATACATGTCAAATCATAAGTATTCAAGTCAATCCTTTCTTGCGTGCCTCAGTCTTGTTTTTTTTATATCATGGACATTAGCTTGATGTAACAGAGTTCAGACTGTAAGGATTTGGCTTTAGCTTCAGTGGATGCTGAGAATGCTCAGCCCAGTGCTTCTGCAACTGAAGTGATTTCAAGTGGTTTTACTAATGAATTCTTAATCTAGTTTGGTGGAAATGTGCATTAAAAACAGTACTAAGTTCTGGGATTAACATTTCAGAAAGAAATAAATGAAATGTTTGAGTTCAGAGCAGAGTAACAAAGGTGACCAACGTTTTTACTTATAATGAAATATTAAAAGAACTAGTGAACACAGAGCTGCACTGAGCAATAATTCAGGGGTTATAATGATAGTCTAACTTTTCAATAGCAGTCCTCAGAGAGTATAAGATAGAAAGGAGGTCAATGAAGTATTTAAATCAGCTGAATCTAGTAGTAATGAGAAAAATCCAAGTAAAAGAAATTCTGAGAGAATGCTGGGGGGAAAAAAAAGCCAGAGTGGTCTCACTCAGGCACTAATCTTCTGCTGGAAGGAAGAGAAGAGTCCTAGAACCCTACAGCAACAAAGCTTTGAAAAGTAGATCTGAAAAGAAAGTATAATGAAAAATTCCCTCTAAGTGACATTATCAATATATTAAGTTGCATCTGTACCAGTTTTGTGGCTGAATTCTTAGGTCTATATTTATTTTAATATCATTTGTCAATAGTTTATTGTAATGCTTTACATTGTGGTGGTATTTTTGAAAACATACTTTTTACAAGCATCTCTGGGAATAATAGCCTCCAAAATGTTTCCAATTTGCAATCTAACATAGGCACAATTTAAAAATAAGCTTTCTATTAGAAAGTACTGTATAGATTTTAAAAGGTTATTTTCCAGGTTTAAACTCCAGTCTCATTTTTGTACGCTCTCAAAATATCTAATTCCTCAACTGCAAAGGAAGGTGAGGAAAAGTTGTGCAGAAAGAAGAGTAAGTTGCTATATTTTTTAAGGGAAGAGAAATTTTAACCACCCCTATGCTGGCCATTTTGTTATAAACCATTGTACAAGAAAGTCTTATTTATAGTTACTCTGATCAACATCTTCTAGATAATTGCTTTTACTTCAATTAGTTGTTCTGGAAGCTATGGAACAATCTCTTAAAATCTTATGCATTGTAATTCTGCGCTGATATAAGAATTATAATGAATGCTGTAGGCTGACATAGAACAGCAACTGCTGGCAAAAATTTTACAGTCAAGATCCTCTACAGAGAGGCAGGGCCCAGCTGGAAGTGTTTTACAGGTAACTGCTCATTGTGAGTCCTCACTAATGCTTAACTGGAATGGAACCCTTATGGAAACTTGTAAAAAAACAATTTGAGAATAATTGAATTCAGAGTTATGGGGCACTTAATATGTTCTCTAGAAACCAGTGAACAAGACTACAAGGAAGGATAAAGATGAAACAAGTAGCTTTTTCTTGCCTTAAGAAGCCATCACCTCTGAACTGGCTAGATTTCCTTGAGAATGCTTTTAGCTTTATAACTGTGAACTGCCAATAATTGCACTAATGCACCACTTACCATAAGGAATTCAGTTTCAAATGAATGACTCATGGCTTAACACAAAACAATTTTTGAACTGCATTTCACATGCATGTTTGAATAAAAAAATTGGACAATTAATCCTAGTACTAATTAGTACTAGTACAATTAGTTTTAATACTACTAAAACTTAAATGTTAAAAATTAACAGCTATTATAGATTTTTTTTTTATTTTGCTCTTCTGCAAGAAGAATAATGAAATGAAAAGGATTTGAGCAATCAACTTGGAACTTTATTCAAAATTAATTTTTTCCAGATTCCGATTCTCTTTCTTTAGTTGCAGATAAAATAGACATTATCTGTTAATAACTTCTAATTACAGTGGAAGGCCTTACATACATCTCAAACATGGAGTAATAATTCTAATCAA
This sequence comes from Chloebia gouldiae, assembly GCA_003676055.1. Taxonomy (NCBI): domain Eukaryota; kingdom Metazoa; phylum Chordata; class Aves; order Passeriformes; family Passeridae; genus Chloebia; species Chloebia gouldiae. Next base: position 7,440,823 of record QUSF01000024.1, read on the forward strand.
GTTCCTTTCTTCTTCTTCTTTGGGAGCTCAATAACATTTTGTGTTTAATGAGGACATGGACCTACAAAGATGCCTAGCACCTTTGCCTTAAAAAAGGAAATTATTTTTATAGAAAAAAAAATATTCAAATTTCCCCAGAAGTGACTATAGAAGATGTGCCACTGGGGGAAAATTTTATCCTTTATTTCTCTAAATTTTTACTTTGGAAAAAATCTTACATTATCAAGTACTACATTTTCTATGTGATTTGACATCAGGTCACATCATAAACAGAATATTCTGAAATAATATCCCTGCTTAGTTTATGTGTGTTGCAGTTAGAATGGTCCAGAGACAAGGAGAATACCCAGAAACAGGCAGATCCATGCTGAAATGCACACTGAATAGCAATCCCTTTTCTTTGTTATTTTAACACATTGAGTGGGTACCAGAGAGCAGCACATGCTGTTGAATTTAGTGTTTAATAATGGCCTCTGTGGTCAGCAGCTTCACTGCTGGATCACAATAATGGATGGTGTCTAATAATCATCTCTTATCCACCACCCAAATGGCAATTACAGCCATTTCCTCACTGGAATCGGCAATCTCTTCTTTATTTGGCACTAAAATTATTAGCTCTTTTAAAGAGTTGTAACATGGATTAATCAATACAAAAGATGTTTATATAGTCCCGATAATGATCCATTATCCCTTAATCTGATTCTTGAACTTCCTCAGGGTATGAAGACATTTTTTATTCCCCTTTTAAATGAATATCATATCTTTAGTAATGGCACATAGAAAACCAAAGTAGGCACTCTCCCCAAGCTATATTACCTAAATAGTTTTGTCTTTCAAGGCAAGATTCATTTATGGCAAATAATTATATTCAGGAAAGGGAAGTAATAATGCAATAATGTATCTACCTAATACAAACAAGTTTAACTTGAAGCTTGACCTGAGTGTTTGCTGAAATGCTGGAATTAAAAAAAAAAAAAGGAAGTTCTGTTTGGACGTGATAAATCCTATCATCTGCTAAAATTCCTGAAGTAGTTAGTGGGGGGAGTGTCAGAATCTATCCCTAGACACGACTGTGCAGTGTGTGCATTGCAATCAGTACTACAGGTGTGCTCTGTGACAAATTGAATATGGTGGTTTGTCACTTTGAGTATGAAATCCAGCTCTTGGCACAGTTTGGCTTTTGAGTTCAACTTCGTGTTTGTTTTAATTTTGCAATTCTGTGATTAATAGTGTCTTATCAAGTAATAAAATAAAAACAAACCAAAGAACCCCACCCAAGCCTTCAACACAGTATGGGAGGAAGAAAAATGTGTTAATGAAGCGACTACGTGACAGAAGTCACACAGCAGTGACCTGAGCACTAAGTTCTTGAAGAGATACACTGAATATCTGTAGCTAGGATATCTAGGAGATGGCTGTGAAAAACAAACTCTAAAAAAATTAAAAATATTGATGCAAATTAATGTTGTCTTTTCTTTCAGATCCTTCTCAATGCAGCATCAGTATTGTGCTAACTGGGGTAACTATTTAAAGTTTTACCGGTCTGCTTTTGAGCAGAAAAGAAATGGACTTATGTGAACATGACTCTCACAACAATTAAACATTAATTCAGAGAAGAGGAAAAACTATGTGAATTATCAATTCTTTCAGGAAACTCAGATCAAACTGACTGTTTAAATCATAAAGAACAGTTTATTCTTTAAGAATTAATTCAGATAGGAAATGAAAGTACCAAAGCAAATTTTCCTTATGCTGAAATTCTCATACTTCAAGGTTCAATGCCCCTACATAAAAGCATAAATATCTTTATCTCAAACTGAATATTGCATTGATAAATAGCATTGGAGGTTGTACATCCAAGTGTAACATATGACAAAGCCTTGATTTCTCTGGAAAACTCTTTTAAAACTTTCTTTTTTCTTTGTTTTGGTTTGGTTTTTCCCTTTATCCCTTAAAGCTCTTAAAAGTGTCATCTGTTTTAATTAAAAGAGCTGCTGTGGGTTGTTACTTGAAGGTATTAATTGCTGGGCCAGGTCTTGAAGGAGAATTATTTGAGACAGGAAGAATAAACCTTACTGGTGAGAGTGAGTTTCTGAACTACCATGTAACATTAAGAGTATTTTAATCAAAATTTCACAAAGTCAGAAAATGGTTTAAATTGGAAAGGGATCTTCTGGAGGTCATCTCATCCAGTCTCCTTACTATAGGAGAGCCACCTAAAGCTGTTTTCTCAGGACCATGTCTGGATAGTTTTGAGTATCTTCAAGGAGGGAGACTCCACAGTCCCTGTGAACAACTTTCATCACTTAATCGAAATTTGGGTCATGAGTTGGGTTTTTTACTCTACATCTTTCCTCAGTTTATTGACACAGCTTATTTAGAACAAGTGCTATTTCAAAGGCAGAAAATCAAAACATGGCTACTGTGGTACTTCCTATTTGTTGATACAGAAAGTGGAGATAAACTGTTGCAACCTTAACTATGGAAATATATGTCTACGATGCAGTCATCCTACAGTGACACAATACATACTATTTATTATGATGTTAATTTATACAACCTTTCTTCTTTAATCTAATAACTTCATTTGACATTCTAATAAATTTTCACCAGGACGCTGTTGGGTGGTTAATACACTCATTTAATTAACAATGTGTAGTTATTTTTAGTGATGATAATCAGCTGTGATTATTGACCAAGTCCAGCCATGACTATGTCGATATCAAACATGGCAAGATACAATTAAAGCCAGAATAATATGCTTTACAGCAAGCAAGGTAATAAGAGCTGTATTAGTATCTCAAATCAATTTCAACTAATAGGTACTTTAAGAAAATAATCAAAAGTACTTTACTCCAGTTTAGGATTCCTTTTTATTAATTTATAACCGCTAATTCACTTTCATAAGCCATATTTACCACCACCTTCAAAGGAACAATTTTTCTTTTTCATTTATTCCATCATCATTCCATAAAACTTCATTAACAAACTTCAAAAAACATTGAGTTAATTTGTCATGAATTAGCTAAAGGGACAGTTCACTTAAGTAAGTCTCCTTGTAGGAAAAAGAAAAGAGGAGTTGAAAATAGACCTTTTGAATTCAAGGTATTCTGGGACCCTATCATTCCCAAGAGTCTATTTCCAAATATTTAATGAAAAAAAAAAAAGAGATTCAAGTATTTTATGCATTTTATATATATATATTTATTTATTTATATATACAAGCATGTTTATATAAGTGAAATATTCCCTCATTTCTTGTATGAACTATCCATACACAGCCTTAAATGTGCAAAAGCACATTTGGGATCTAAGTATTTTCTTTTGCTCTCTTTTCATCATGATTTGGTGAGGTCTTTGCTTAGAGGGACATAAGAGTTTATGGTGCATTTTGTTCATAAGAAGAATATTACTTTGCTTTTCTAATTTCCAACAGCACACACAAGGAGAATGTGAGGAGAAAACACATGTCAGCAAATACTTTCTCAGCCAGCCCTTACACTCAGGGTTTTTTTTTTAAATCTCAGGAGCTCAGCTGTCCCTCTCTGATGCATGAACTGAAAACACAGATTGGACACCTTGAAGCTGCTGTTGCAGAAGGGAGGGGGATACAGCAAGAAGGAGCACGAGCAAGTGGAGAGCAACACTCCACTCCAGCCCTCATGAATTCTGCTTGGTGCAAACAAACAAACAAGCAAACCAACCAACCAACCAGAGCCTGGATACCTGCAGCAGACTCATCAATCCACTCCTGAAATATGAATGAGCATTTTCATCTCTGCCTACCTTTTCAACATTAATGAATCATTAAATATTCTTTCTGGACCTCTCTGACCTTTCAGTGATTAAGTAGCATTTGCACCATAGAGTATTTAATTACTTGGAAAGAACAATCTTAGAAATGGTAAAAACAGAGCCTTGAATGTCTTATATACATTGTATTTAGATTATATATGAATTCCTGATAAATGTGGGATGATCCAACTGCTAAACTCCTACTTTAAAAGTCTAAAGCAATATTTCTTATCCAAGCTTCCAAATCAGCAGCATTTGTCAAATAGCCATGACAGGATGTCACGAATATAGTGTAGGAAGCACTAGTTACAATAACTCTAAGCTGGTGATTTTGCATTTAAGATCTTTCCAGAATCTCTTTTTTTCTATGTAAATAATTTCCCTTTTATTTTTATAAAAATGAATTATCTGGAAATAAATAAAATAGTCCTTACAAAGTGTCTTTCCTATCATTATGAAGATCATTGCTTTTCAGAATAAGAAACTTTCTTATCTACACTCATCTAAGGAAGACAAGATGTTTTTGCCTCAGCTAAGTGAAATAATATTTCACTTTTCTAAATTCTTGGTTTAATTGGTGATTTCTATGTGAGGTAACAATGAAGGTTTTGGGCCAATCCTTTCCCATATTAATACAAAAAATAAGCAATCAAACATTCCAAATTCAATATATAAACATAATCCTCAGACACCTAGCAGGTAGCATATTCTGAGTGATGTCTGCAATCTCTCCCTACAGATTTAAAAATCACAGAACTATTTTATTAGAAAACGATCAGCAAACACTTTGTGATACACCAAATGGAATCAGAGAGGACAGAAGGGAAGGAGGAATGAAGGTTAAAAGAACAAAATAATTGATAAAGTCTGGGAAAAACACCCAGAAGCAGAATGTAATTTTAGAGAAACATAAGTGGTGGAGATAATGTCAAAGCTGGTTATTGGTTTTTGCACAGCACAGGTGATAGGACAGAAGGCACACACAGCAAATGGATCTTGGAGTCAGTCAAATTCCAGGGAGAAGAGGCTTTTCCTTGTTGCACATTTATCCATTTATGGAAGGTGGAGGTCATTCTTATCATTGATCTATTTGTCTCAACAATTAGATGATTTTTGGCAAAAGCAGGTTGTAAACGCCGGCTGAATTGCTGGAGAAATTACAATATTAACTTGCAGAACTGCAATGGTCTTTAAACATAACATCTTACTCTGACTTGGACCTAGAATCACAACTTATTTGGGAAACTACTTCCTAAAAGATTCTAAATTATTACAGTTGGATTTACGTCACAAGATACTGAGTTAGGCTGTTTTTGAAAGAAACACTAAGAAAGAAACACTAAGAAGAAAAGTCCTTATCTATTCATAGGATGCCACATTACTTTGTACATTGTGTATATTAGTGCAGAACCTGGAGCATGCCAAGTATTACTTGGATATATCACAAAACACAATCAGAGTTTACAAAAGCTCTTGGCCTAATGGGAACAAAGAAGATTTTGTGTTCCTTTTAATTCCTTTAGCTACACTCCCTGTTCAGCAGCATGCTGCCAAGCAAAACCTGTGCTGTGTTTGGAACTGGACACCACAGCAAAGCCACTGCTTGGGAGAGGCAAGGTCTCACTGAATCACCTTCTGGCAAAAAGGAAGAAATTTTATTTTTCCAGAAAATGCTCCTCTTGCCCATTTTTTTTTTTCCTCAGAACATCCAATAGTCATAACTCTCACCCTAGAGCAAAGAAAATCTACTTTTCTTTCCAAAGTTCTGTTTAGTGTTTTAATATTCACCATTATAACTGTGGGGTTTCTTAACTCTACCTCATAAGCTGCTAGTCCTGGACCTGTGTGAACTCTGGACCTCCTGATTCTCTTTTCCCCTTCTGCCTTTCTGTACAAGCCCCACGTACAGGTTCAATATATAAAATCCTGCCACAAGTCATCACCCCTGCTGTAGCCATTGATACCAACCAAGTATTAAGGGTTTTTAAGAGTGAGGTAGAAAGCTCTATTTATACTTAAAAAAAAATATATATATATAAATAGAAATATAGAAGAGAGATTTCTACTTAAAGGTTTCCACAAAAAGGGGGGATAGCTGTAGTTCAGAGATCCCAAGCTAGGCACCTGCTGGAGGGAGGTTAAGCCACAGTCTTTAATTAGTAAAAATTCTAAATTTATCCTGCCATGTACAGTTCCATTGCTACTGAAGGGGCTGGTTCTGAGTGCTACCTGCCTTTTGTTTTCACTCTAACAGTGCCTTCATTGATAAAACTGGAGAGCTTTCGATGAGTAAATCATATTAGTAGATTTAATATCCTCTTAATAGCAATTAGCAACTGCTTTTTATATCCTCCTGAAAGGAACAATGGCCTAATAGTCAACTGTCACTGAGGCTGGGCTAAATGCCTGAACTATAACATATTATACATTTTAAGATTTGTTTATGTGAGGAAAAGCTTCAATGAGTTTAGGGGCAAGGCTCTGTTTATGTTTGAAATAATTGTTTCCAAACTCTGAAACACACAAACATTAAAAAACCCCTTTGTAGCTTTTAGAAATAACTGAAGGGCAGTCCATCAAGGTGTACATCAAGCAAATAATTCCCACTAGGGAAGACATCCATCCTAATAATGTTTAATCAGGAAAACCAGGGCAAGGTAAGATTATTCTGCTTTACAATGTCCTTTTTTTCTTTTTAATCTGGTTCACCAAGTGTGGGTAATTTAATTTTAAAGGAACAGAAGTTCAGTGAGAGAAATACACTCCTAAGTGTTTAATAGAAGCTTAAAAACAGGTGAAACTCTTAGTTTATTCAAAGTATCTGTAAGAATTCAACAGCGAAATGTCAGTGCTGGACTTCAATTTGTTCTGAAACCATAGAGGCTACCAAAAAGATTAAGAAGTGTCCTTTCACTGGGCAAAAAGCAAAGATCTGGTGCAAGCAGAGAGCAAGGCTGGGTTTTGCTCCCTCCTATGGCTGGCCCTGTTCCCAAGGAGGGGCTGGATGGGGTCTGGTGGTCCCTGCACACCTCAGGGATTCTGTGCTCTCAGACTCAACCAACAGGGGTCTGAAACCCAGAGGAAATAATTTTGTATGCTGAACTAAAAGCTGCTCTTTCCTTTGACATAAGGATATGAATCAGATGTTCTGTCTTGGATCTTTCACAGATATTCTTATCCATGGCAACCTTAGCTTGCACAGCAGTGCGGACTCAAGGAGATAGGTCAACTTGATAAAAATCAGATTATTTCTTCCAGACAGACCTACATTAAGCAATAAGTGATGCCATTTATGTTCTGCTGAAATCTTCCCATACCTCTTTTTCATGTCCATGCAAGCCCCCCTTTTTTCCCAGTATTAATTTCTCAGTTTGCACTGAGCCACGAAAAACAAATCTCTTGCTTTGCCACTGTATTCAGGGAGAACCATTCATGTTAAAACAGTTTCTGAATGGTAAAACTGTTGGATTCCTGTGAAAAAAGTGGTAGCTTCATGTCTACAGCAGTGGGTTAGAAAACCAATTGCTTGTGAAAACTAAGTGCTAAATGATACTAGAACAAAGCAGAGTAAGATGAAGTCATTACTTCAAGGGATTTTGAGAAGGATTGCAAGGAGTGTTGGCAGAGCCCCAAAACACCTTTTTCACTGCCTTCTCACTCAGATCCTCAGCTCTATCAGGTCTCAAATATATAAAAGCCTGTCTGTACCTATATATAAAAGCCTCATTTTGGATGAGAAGAAGGCTCTGATTCAAGTACAATCTACTCAGGACCAAGGAAATTAGAACAATCCTGCCTGTAAACTTGTTCTTCCACGAGAGAGTTTCTAAACACAATTTCAGCCAAATAAATTATTCTCAAGGGTCTGGCTAGCCATGTGTCCTATATGTTAATCACAGAAACATAGAATGGTTTGAGTTTGGAAGAGACCATAAAGATCATCTCATTCCAAACCCCTGCCATGGGCAGGGACACTATCTACTAGAACAACCAGGTTTCTCAGAGCCCCAATTTTTTTCCTAATATCTAATCTACACCTTCACTCTGCCAGTCTGAAGCCACTCCCCCTTTTGCTGTGATTTTATAATCTTGTAAATAATCTCTCCATATTTCTTGTAGATTCCCTTCAGATATCCAACCAGGTCACCCTGGAGCCTTCTCTTTTCCAGGCTGAGGAATCCCAGTTCTCTCAGCCTTTCCTTAGAGGAGAGGTGCTCCATCCCACTAATCAACTTGGTGCACCTCCTCCTCTCTAAAAGATATATAAATAGGAGCAAAAGGTTTAGTTGATAAGTCTGTGTTTGCTACTGGAGACCTACATTCAATAAAGCTTTAAAATGTTAGCAAAAAGTATTTCATGAGACCAGCATACAGGCAGAAAGGTCTTAGGCTACTGTGTTGGCCTGGAGGAATTGCATATCCCAAGTCCCTAAGAAATGCAATCACACGACATGAGAAATCCTCAAAACTGCCCTAATTGTGAGCACAATTCTCCATCTTTTGGGGTAAAAAAAAAAAAAAGTGAGGTCTAAAGGCCTTTTGTGGAATATGTATGGCCATTCTCAGCCAGCAAGTTACAGCATTGCCCTGCCTGTCCTCCCCAAACCTTGGGCAGCTGGTGCCCATCACCTTTTACCCAGGGGCTGTGCAATGCCAGAGCCTTCTGCCAGAAAAGCACACGCAAGCAACCAGGAAATCCCTGCTTGTCTAAGTGTAGCTGTCACTGTCAAGCTGATGAAAACTGACTTGAAAGTATTTTAGATGCAAAACAAATAAAGAGATAGGTTACAATTTAATTTCAGAGCTTCAGTCTTTGTGTAAGATGCCGTACACGTGCTCTGTGAACTCAGAATCTGCTGTACTGTGAACAGCTTGCACACAACGCCATAACAGTTTTACACAACAACAGAAAATAATATGACAAGCCTCTCCTATTTCTCTCCCACTTTGATTTTTCTGTGCTGATATTTAGTCACCAGAGGAAGCACTGACATTTTTTTAAATTGAAGATACTTGAGTTGTATCTCCCTCCTCCTCAAGTACCCATGACCAGAGAGTCCAGACCAAAAGTCACAAACAAGTTCTTCACTCAGATTTTCTGAGCTTGAGAAATTTTTTTTTCTGCACCTAGCTGCAAAATAATTGTAATTTCCAATGCAAGCCACTTTCCCAATAGAACAAATTTAAAAGGCACACGTGCTAGTCTGTGAATATTTTCTTGCTAAAAATTGCCATCCCCCATGGAAAAAAAAAATCTGACTTTTGCTTTAAGTTATATGTGGAGTTGCAAAAAACCTAGTAAACATTAGATTACTACTTCCCAGTAATAACCAACAACAAATATAAGTAATGAATATATTTTATGACATTGCTGCTCTTGCATTCATCTTGGGAGTGTTAGAATGTCTACATGAATTTTGCAGTCACGTCTTCATGTGAAGAAGTAATTTATGGCCTAGAGGAGTATGTGAAAGTGATTACTAAGATCTGAATCAATTTAAACTTTATCAAAAGAAACATTTAGCAGAGCTTAATCTATCTCTTTCTGGGTACACATATGCATTGGTCATTATGGTGGATTAGGATGGAGTTTTACTTTCAGTTATTCCATATATGGATTCTTTTACTCTTTATGTAGTATAGAGGACTTAAGTTATTTGGGAATAAATATGTCAATATATCCAGTTTATTTTTAGGGAAATTAATTCAAATGTTGTATTTTCTGAAGTATTTTTAGTGACTTGTAGTGACTTTGACAACTACATGCAAAGAAAAAGCCTTTAGAGGCTATTCTATTTCTCATTTTCTCAATTCTTCCACTTTGGTCAAATGGTGCAAAAGGGATTTGGCTCAGCTTGAGCCATAAACTCTAAAACCAAATATTTTTGCTGTCTAAAGATAATAAAACCCTTCCAAAGGACTATTACTGCTTTGTTCTATTTTCCCAGTTTTACCTCCTGCATAATTCACTCACATAATTCCTATTTACAGCAGCTTTTGCAGGGTGGAATCCCATCTTCCTGCTGCACATAAACCCTGTGGCACTGGGGTTTTCTGAGGATGGAAAGCAGAACACAAAAAGAGCACCACAGTTAAACACCTTTTTTTTTTTCCTGCAGTATTTAAGCAAACCACTGGTCCCTCCTCATATAAACACTTGAGAAATAAAGAGATCTTTTCCCTATATACAACATGCTCTCCCTGAGCACAGATTTATCAGTTCTTGCTGATAACGTGCATGGACATCCTGCTGCTGCCACACAATCACTGAGCCAAACACCTCACAGCCAGGACTCCAGTTATCTCTCAGAAACCTCTCAAAGCCAGGTCAGTCCAGCTCTGCTGAGGCTGATGACCCCTCCAACACACACAGACACACCATTGCATGGCACAAAAAGTCAGAGCATCCCCACTGCCCCATTCGGAGGGGGCTGCAGTAATTCCTGAGGAGGACTACTGGGGAAAAGCAAGCACCATCCACAACACTAAACTGGTACTGAGGTGTACCAGTGAGGTCCAGTGTGGAGCCTTCAGGGCTGAGTAAAATCATCAGGAAAGTTACCAGGGATTGACATCTTCCACAAGGCAAACATTAAAAATAGCCCCTCCACAAATTAGTAAAAAGTAAATTGTTGCCTAAACGGTATCATTCTTTCATGGCAGCCAGCACTTCACAGGTTTCTTTGTCTTGTACATATTTTCTGTGTTGTAAAAACCACAGGGCCATAACATTGCACTCATTGGTTTGGCTTCCTGGGAAGGCAAGGCTGTTCTGCTTGTCCCATCCCACCAGCACAAAGAACCCCACCTTCTCACCAAAATTCCTGCATCCCCAGAGGCTCCTCTGAAGCCCTGAGAAGGTGGAATTGCCTTCAGCCACTGGTGTCCAGCATGTGCACCAGCCACAGAAACCCAGCAGGAATGAAAGCACAGGAGCCCAAGAGTAAAGAATTACCCAGAGCTGGCAGGGAATGGCTGCCTTGCTGCTTTGCCTGAAAACATGCCATGCTGGAAATTCCTGCTCTTTTTTCCAGAGCCAGCTTAGGTATCTCCACACAGATTTTTTCACTGCTGCTTAGGCACAGAAGCTGCGTCAGAGTAAATGCTGAGATGCTCGAGTGCATCCAGAGGAAGGCAACAAGGCTGGTGAAGGGCTTGGAACACAAACCCTGTGAGGAATGTTTGAAGGAGCTGGGGTTGTTTAGCCTGGAGAAGAGGAGGCTTAGAAGTGATCTTATTGCTCTCTACAACTTCCAAAGGGACAGGTGGGGTTGGTCTCTTCCACCAGGCAGCAACTGACAGAACAAGAGGCCACAGGCCCAAGGTATGTCAGGGAAGGTATAAGGTTGGATATTAGGAAAAAGTTTTTCACCAAAAGAATAATAAAGTACTGGAATTGTCTTCCCAGGGAGGTGGTAGAATCACCATCCCTGGATGTGTTTAAAAAATGACTGGTCATGGCACTTGGTGCTATAGTCTATTTGAGGTGTTAGGGCATAGGTTGGACTTGATTATCTTGGACGTCTCTTCCAACCTCATTATTCTGTGATTCTGTGAAATCTGGATGGCTCTGGCTGGCTGGCTGGTGTGATTTCAGCTAGAACAGTGGTGCAGCCACACCAGGGAGTGTTCTCCACTCAGAAAACAAAAATTGTGGGCAGAAATGCTTTCTCAAAAACCTTACTTTCCCTTCTGCTCCTTACTCCAAAGAGCCACCACAGAAGATTTTGGTGTGCAGCGGCAGTGCCCTTCTACTAAACAATTTTCTTTAGTTTCATTTCACTGGCTGGTGAATATCAAATTGCTCAGCTCATGTTTCTGTTACTTTGGAAGTGCAACTGTGACTTTTCTTTTTGGACTATCTTCCACGTTTTTTGCTGTATAGTAAATGGTGAAGGTAGCAGGCCAATAAAGTCAGATGTTAAATGTGATTTAAGGGTTTTCTTGTCATTATGGTGAGTTATTATCTTTAAACAAATCTCAGTATTGCCATCACTTCCTGGGGGGTATGCTGGGAAAGAAAAAGAGGTAATAATGATCTGGCACTGCCTTTGTTTTCTTTCTTGTCTGCTGCATGTGAACATAATTCCTGACCACAGCATTTCTTGAAGAGATCCCATTCATTTATGAACATCACTGGTTACAAACCCAAAGGATCAAAAAAATTTCTTCTTCCCCTTGGCTACAACAGAAAGAAGTAACAGGGGAAATCTACAGCTAATGACATTTACAGCAAATTAGATTTTGGTGATATACAAGATTATTTCTCTTTCTCTAGTTGTTGAAAATGTGGCATTTTAACAACAAAAGAAGCAGAGGGTTCACAACACCAGCAAATTTGAACTCTCTGTTCAGTCCTGTTTTGTCATAGCTACTCTTAGGGTGGAAGGAGGGGATTTCATTTCCCAGAACTGCTGTTGAAGATTTGCTTCATGCTGTGTCACCAGTTCATGGTGGAATGTCTTCAAAGAGCAGCAGGCTGCACCACCATCACGGACACTGGGGGCCAGGTTTAGTTCAGGCTTGCCAAGAGGCAGAGGGCTCCTAAACTCTGTGTTTTATTACCTGCCTTAACATACCACTAACACTTCATTAACATGTATAGGTTGAAACCATTTTATAATAGCACAGTTTTGGTAATAGTGAAATTGTCTAAGAGGACTTAATAGTGATTCCCTTTTTGAGACAGAGGAATTTGTCTGCTCGCTTCTTTAACCACTTTACAAATTTCCAGTGTCAAATGTAACAGCTTGCATTGTTTTTAAAAGAGGCAGACTAGGGCATTAAACACATACTAGTCCTGTGATGGTTAAGAGGGCCTATGGAAATATACTTCAGATGTCCCCATCTGTTTATTTTAGATTGAAAGACATTATTCATAGCTATCAGAAGAAAAAAAAAGATTATCCTATTGTGTTATAATCCCTATTCAAGGATTTAACACATAGAAGTTCACAGGAGGAAATTTATGCCTCTCATCTTTTAGACAGGAGTAAGAATTGTGGGAGCAGTGAGTATAAAACAGCACAGTTTGGAGGGTTCAGGATTTATGGGTTCCATCAGATAACAGAAAATGGGAAGGAGAAACCAGTGTTCACACAGCAGAGGCTAAAATACACATTAGAGAGGCACAGATCACATGATGGGAAGCATGTGTAAATATATCATACTCTTAATATAAAATATTTTCGTGTTTTGTCTTTGCCTCTGACACTTCAGTGGATTTCTGTTAACTCACAGCTAATTGGCTGAGAGCCCTGTGCTTCACATCTTGTGCCTACCATTACAATTGCTATGAATTATAGCAACTAACCATAGGTTATGTCATACTACTTTGGTCTGACATGCAAATCATAAATCTGTTTTTTTTTCCCATTGCCACATCCATGGCATATATATTTTGTATTTGTACTTGGCCCTTCACAGCTGGCACCAAGTTCAGTGGCACTTGACTCTTATCCTGTGGTTAATTCTCCCAGTGAAAGGCTCATTCACTTGGCTGTAACAGAGCCTTTCCTGGTGATATTCTAGCTCAAATCCTGGATGAACAGTAAACTAAATGAGACTAAATGACACCAAGGTTAAAAGCCAGATCCTAAGTTATAGCTGGAAACACAGGGGCAGGTGTGCACATCTTAGGGTTTTACAAAAATTCTCTTTTACTGTGACCTAGCTTCTCATACACAATGGTTTCTAAATGTAGTAATAACTATGAGACATTTTCAAATTGCAGTGCTCATATAATCAGACTCCAGTACCCACAGCAAAAGATACCCACAAGATTTGGGGATTTGTCTGTTGCCTCCACAGAGATTTTGAATCCTTCATTGAGGCACATCCTTTCAGTATAAAACCATTTCTATCCATGTTAAAGCAACTCCTGGTACAGCTTGGGTAAGCCTACAGGAACACAAGCTGCTCTTCTGATATGCTTCCAAGTTCTACCCCTAGAAAAATCACTTTTCAGGTTTCTTTCAAATATCCATAAAGAGAACCCAATGAAGACAAAATGGACACCATCCCCACCCAAGAAACATGGTAAGAGCAGAATGTAGATGTGTAGATATTTTTATCTACAGAAGCTGAGATGTGAGAAGCTGTGTCTCCACACAGGCAGTACAGCAGCCTGCTAATACAGTGCCACGAAGAACAAGGCCTGTGGTGTTATGGTACAGCAGAAATCAATCTGGCATCTGTCCTGACAACCAGGACTGTGACAGAGGGTGGGCACAGAAGATAGGAAGGAGATGAAAACAAAAGCCCATACAACCAGTGAAAATCCAGAGAGAGCCAATGTGTCACCTGTAGGTGATCTATGGCTGCAGAGAATCTTGAGCCAAACCTTTTCCAGCACCACCACAAACCACTGATTCCAGTGTTGGCTGAGGAAATGAATATATGAATTAAATGTAGACAAATATGAGGGTAAAAGAGATCATGAAGAAGGCAAAATGTGAAAAGGAAAACAAACCACTCTGACAGCAAGGATAGAGTCCCTGTAGCTTATTTCATAATTTCTATTTCCCACCTAGATTCATATCTGCAGTATACAGATAAAGCTTATCTCACCCTCAGTGTCTCTAGAAAACAAAGGGTTAGCTGGGGGAGAGAAGGTGCCAAAACTCATTTAAAATCCTGCACTCAAATTTATGCCACAAGACATGTCTCTATCACTCCGAGTTTTGAGAACGTGATTCAGCCAATCCTACAAGCAACCCAGCAAGCTCTGCAGTAACTTCCACAGGGTCCTGCTGAACTTCTCTCACTAAATGGTAAGGAGCAATCCTCACATGGACATAGCCTCATTTTCACACAGCTTTTTGGAAGAACAGAGAACCACAAGAACCCACTACAGTACAAACTTTGTCAAACTGGACCTACCATTTTCAGTCTCTCAAATATCTTTTAGCATAGCTCCTCTCAGAACTGTTATAAAAACCACTTTCCCTCTGTTCCCCACTCCAAAGAAGAACTCTCAAGGGACAGGATCTGCACCATCCCTGCACTGCTGAGTGCTGAGGAGGGGCTCAGGGTGCTGTCACAGCCAAGCTGGCAACCACGCTGTTGCCTGGGTGTCTCCACACAGCTGCTTGCAGCACTGTGATAGAAGAATTAAAATAAAAAAAGCCCGTTACAAAGAGCAAACCTCTGCTTTTATCCTATACACCCACTATAAATCTCTTGGCACGAATCACTTAAAATTTGCCTACATTATTCTGCATGCTATCGAAATCTCTTTGTACAACAGCCTTGAAAAATTAGCAAAGGAAAACACATTTAATGTACTGAGCTTGGACCTGAACACATAGATCCAGGGCCTGGAACATCAGCAGGACATTTTCACCTGCAGCTGGATTTATCCTTCCTTACAAGAGAAGGCAGAACAAGAGGACCAGATGCCTTTTGCTTTGCCCATGAACACTTTTCTAACCCACGTCTGTTACAATTTTCTTATGAATGATGTTGCATGGCACCTCATATACACTTAAACAACACAATACATAGAATTTGACTATAGTGGTAATCTGACTTGCAGAATATGTCTGTCACAGAGGAAAAAAATGTGTTTGCCATCACTGTGTGGGAATCAGCCTATGCTGACTTTTTAATGCTGTTTTTTAAACTTGCTGTTTTAAATAGTTGTATTTTAAAAACCCTCAAAACAGCATTCCTGTATTAAACAGAACTGTGATGCTTTCCCCCACTGCTTGCAATGTAGCATTGAAATGGCAAAGAATGATAGACATTGTTGTGAAGGAAATATACAGAGAAACATAAAGCCTCCTTTCCTACACTTCTATTTCCTACACATAATAATAATAATAATAATAAAGTCAAACCCTTTTGCCTTCAAACCAGACAGATAAATGCATGCAACTGCAGCCTGCAAGTGGCTTAATCATACCCCAACTGCTCCACATGTCTGAGTTCGGAAATCATTGTCTTTTCACCTGGACAAAAAAGTAATTGTTTGTGCATTTATAGTGCTCTTCAGCAAGCATTTCATGATGTACCTTTCCTTTGGAAAAGGCTGCCCAAAACTCTATATTTAGCCATCAGAAACATGCTAGTCTTAATCTTCTTGGCATAAATGTAGAAGGCTGTCATCTCCTGGGAATCAGCTAGGATTCTGCCTCAATGTTTTTGCAAGTGATAAAGCAAAACTCCAGCATCTTATCTAGCATTGAACTAACAGAGTGTTAGCCACATGGGAAGAGGACTTTAAACATTCATTAATGTTTTAAAAAAGGGTCATGAAATGCAGTCAAATAACTGTGCCTGAGGTTAATTTATGTTTTCACAACTATATACAGCCGGATGGCTTGATAGTTTGTCTTCATGTTTCAGCTTTGAGAACAAATCTGGTGCTCCAGTTTGAAAACAAAGTGTTAGGGAAAAACTAAAGTGTGCAGGCAAAATGCAGCATTGAGCTCTTCAAGCACTCAATTAGCACCACTGTCTCTGAAAGAAGAAAAATGCAATAAATGGTGCAAATTTTCTATATTTACTGTTGTATTGTAATGTTGCAAGAAAAGAACATAAAAATGGATTGGCAGCTGACTGAGAAACTGGCTTTCCAAAGACATTTGTTTTTCAGAGAAAGGTTTGTCTTGAACTTCATCCTGCTCAACTTAAGACATACCCAAAATGGTGCCTAAGCCCAAACTGGCCCTGAAGACAACCCCAAACTCTGCCAACACTGTGGCAGATACTCAGTAAGGCAATGTACTTCTAGTGGACCCCTTAACATGAAATACTGATTTCCTTCTCATCACAAACATTCTTCAATTCTTTGATGCATTTTTCCCTTTTTAAAAATCACAGATTCAGGAAAATATAATCCTTTTAAGTACATCACCACAGAACTATGACACAATAGCTTATAATGGAACATTAAGCAATAGAGAAGTTATAATGGGAACTTCTCTCTACTTCTCTTGTCATCTGTTCTGTGAAGCTGGAAGACAGTAATTTTAAAAACCCATGAAGGTAAATATGTCACCACTCAAAGAATAATAAGCCTACAAGATCTTATGGAATGAGTATCATTGAGAGAAAAAAAATCAGCCCAGTTCTTTAAAAGGGAACAGATGTTTATTTCAATGAAAATAACTTCTAGAGATGCTATAAAAAGATCCAAAAAGTAACGTTTTGGAAAGGATTTAATGCATTGTATCACAAGATATGGTAGCCATAAGTATAAGTGAAGTGGCAGAAAAAAATATTTCCTGTGAAAGAAATTACCACAGTGTTTCTCATATCTTCTCCTAAAGTAACCAGCACTGGCCACTGGCAGAGAAAGATATTAAATTAGATTGATTTCTGTTCTGCTTTAGCACAGCAATTTCTTCATCTCCCTCACCCTTTTCAGTACTGAGGATTTAACTCAAAAACCATCTTATTTGCAATGGTAAGCATCCTGCTACTCCTAGTTAAAGGACGGCATGATTTTGTCAGGGGAGAACACTAACAAACTTTGAGTTTCAAAGAAAAGCACATTAAAAATAATATTAAGATATTTATATTAAGAATGAAAAATACAGTTAATAATACTTTTCATTTTCTGATTTGTCATATGAGCATCAGCTCATGCAGATTCCCAATTTGTTTGTGTTATTGTCTGGGAATTCAACTTTATCCTTCATAGCCCAGGATTTCTAAAAACTGTTTATACAGCAGCCTGATAAATTGGACTGGGGCACACAGTTTATTGCTACTGATTATTTTTCATGCTCACCTGGGCCATGTGAATGCCAGGGCAGCAGGGGGATGTGGCACGGGTGTGGCAGTGCTCTGCTGGGAAAGGGGAAGGACAGGGCTGTGTCTCTCCAAAGCAACTTTTCATGCTGGTGGATCATGGATCAGATGCTACCTATATCTCTTAGTCATGTTTATTAAAGTGTGTGTTCCTGTGGAAATGTATGTGAAAAGCCAGACACATCTGCTATTGAAGGCAAAAAACATTGATCAGTGCCCTGTGCTGCCTGGTAAGCACATTATCCCAGGAAGAGCTGAAAACCTCCAAAGACCGTGGCCAAAACAGGAAAGAAAACTGACATAAATGGATCCAGGTAACAGAAGTTTCCTTCCATCCTTTCTCCAAGCCAAACACAAGATACCTGCCCAGCTCTGAATGCCTTTCACCCCAGTTCCAGCTGTGGGAGCAGCACAGGGCCTGCTACTCCATGGGTGACACCACATCCCATGGGCAAGTTCACAGCATGGAAAAATTGTTTCCTTCCACATCACACTTGCAATACCGATCCTGCAGGAAAATCCCTTTAAATCTTGGGGAAAATCATTCCATTCTCAGTTTTGACTCACAGGTTTCATTTCTCAGGACAGGGCTTTGAAACTACTTTTTTTTTGGTTCACAAAACCACAATAAAAATTTGTCTCTTGGACAAAATAAACAACCCTCTTAACTTCTGCACCCTCGCATACCATTACAACTCAGGGTTATAAGAATCACATCTCAAACTATTACAGATTTCTTCAACCCTGTATCCCCTTGGGGCTTCTTTCATATGAGCCCTTTGTGTGGTTAGGTAGAGCAGCTGAAACAGCTGAAATCACTCAGACCACAGAGAATAATATTTTTATTTTAATCTTTCAAAAGGTCAGTAAAGCTGAAGAGGAGTAAATTACACTGCTAAAAATGCACTGTGTATCAACACAGCACACCTTCCCAACAGCTGCTTTCCTCAGTTTTGCTGTCTATTCTGTGCAAGAATTCTTCTGGGTGGGACATAATAGATTTGTTTTTATTTAGACCGTATTTCAGAATCTGTGGGAAGCAATTGTTCCTCTTTTGAAAGGGAGATTTCTCCCCTCCTTCAATAATACATAAATATTTTTATTTACAGTAATTCTAGTAAAATACTTGATTTCTGTCCTGCCTCACCACCAAATGACAAATAACAGCCTCAAGCAAATAACTACTATAGGAAAATCTCTGCAATCAAAACAGAATCAAGCTGGCTCCCAGTCCAGTCTGCTCTTAAATACCTGAGCAGCAGCAGAGAGACTGGACCTCCAAATCCTTATTTTGCAGGAGGTGCTTTCACTGCAAACGCAGCACAGGCTTTGGCATAACTGCTCTCCAAAGGCTGCAGGGCAAGAAGGCAACAAGAAGGGCACCTGTGCCCTGCTCCCCCTTCCCCTCCTCTCTCACGGAGCTGAGGATGAGATAATCTCAGTTTATCTGGCTGATCTGGCAGGACACTACCCCTGGCAAAACCCACAATAGTTTCCTGCTAGAGCAGGGACCTGCAGCCATCCCTGGAGCTGCAGGTAAGGGGCAGCAGCAGCTGGACCACCCCTGGCAAGTCAGCTCCTGTCAGAGCCACCCACCTGCCCCCAGGAAACCCGAGGCACCTGCTTTCTGTCCAGTCCCAAACACACAGCCCAGCCCAGCCTCAAGCCATTTTCAATAATCCTGCACTATTCTTACCTGGAAATAAAATAATGTAGCTACACTGCCTGGTAGAATGCCTCTTTCCTTTCCCTATGCATAGTGGCAAGGAAGAAAACTTTAAAAATAGAATTATTGGTTTGTTTTTTTTTTTATATATTTGATATGAGACTCTCTAATGCAAACAATGTTTTGTCAGCTTATTCCAAATCTGATAGCAACGAGGGCTTCTACTGTCCTGGAGACTCAGCATAAAACTAGTAAATGTCATCAGTAATGAAAATCAGAGAACTTTTGTTTACCAGTTAAGATCAACACTTGTTAAGGGGGATATTTCTGTATGAAAGCAGCTGTGAAGTTATGTTTTAAAGAAGGTTTTGTTTTGACAGATGTCTGTCTGATGATATATTGTTACATATGAGAATTTCTAGGCTGTCTCACACAAATATACCTTGCCAAGGTATGCAGTAACTTAAACTCTTAAAGAAAACTAAGAAATTATCTGTACTGAAACCTAGAATTATAAAGTTTATAAAGTTTGTCTACATTCATGCAAAGCTATACAAAAAAAAGTACATAAAGAGAATTGAAAAAGGCCTTCAAAAGACCAAAGCTGACATGTGAATTTTGTCCTCAGATTTATACTGCCATTGCCATATAAATCAGCTGCAATAATGTGCATACAAATGCATTTGCTAATTAGCAACTTCTTTTCCTCCCTAAGCTGCTCACTTAAGAGCTTTCACACCCTTTAGACACGAGCAAATGAGGTGATTCATATTCCCACGGAAAAGTGTCTTTGCATTTGTAATGTCACAGAAGTAGATCTGCTCTCCTGCAACACAGAAGAGTTTAAACCCTCAGTTCAAAAACATCTTCGTGTTTTCTGCTGTTGCAGAAGTTACTCAAAGAAGTGGAAACTGCAGAAAAACAGAGAGTTCTGTGAACCTTTCACTCATCAGTTACCACCCTATCTGAAACAGGATTCAATGACTATTCAATCTGTATTTCAGATTTTTCTGGACAATGCACGTTCTCATAACTGTTAGAAGCAGCAGTATGTTTGTGCCTCGTGTGTTGAGCTCACATCCCCCAGGACAGGGCATGCAACACTCGTAGGACAATTTAACTGGAGAACTTGGATGTGAGGGCAGAAGCACCATGAGATGCCACAGACCTGCAGGAGTGATGACAGCTGAAGAGCCTCACCTTCAGTCCCAGCAAGGACTTTTTGCCTCCCATCCTAGTGGGAATCACTGCAGCTGGCTGCCCAGCTCCAAAACTCCTGCCTACTTCCTAAAGTAATATCATCATCCAACAAAATTTTACCAAAACCAATTTCCAATACCCCAGGTCTCAGCATGAGAAAGCAATACTTTATTCAAATGTGTCTATTTGCACTTTTTTGTTTGTTTATAATGGTGTTTTGGGGCATATTTGGTTTCTACAGTGCATTTGAAGAGACATGCATATTTCAGGCTAAATAAGTAGCTAAAGTATTTAGTGATAAGCAAGGCCAAATGGAGTATCTGATTAGCACCTGAGGAAGTGAAGCTTTCTCATTTAAGAGAGAAAATTGAAAGAAATATTTAAAAATTGATTCTTTCTTAGCTAGAAATATTTTTATGACATGCTATATTTTGTATTACACACTAGGAATTTACATTGTCATCAAAGATATGTGTAAGACTGCCTAAATACAAGTCCTTTTCTGTGGAGGTATTTATTCTGTACAGTAAATTAAGTTAATCTACTTGTCAGTTGCTATACATTACAGAATAAATGCCTTTAAAACAGAAATGTTAGGGGGTTTGTGTATTTGCTCTCTAACATTTTTAATGCTTGAGAAAATGTGACTTGAAGAATAACATTAAAATATCACCAATCTAACACTCACATAAATAGCGTTCCATAAGCTGATGTTGTCACAAATATGTTCATATCTCTCTGGCTTTGTAAGAAAAACCCCTTGGCATTTTCCTGTGCTGTTTCCTAACAAACAGCTCAGCAGTGAGCCAGGACAGCACCACAGCGAGCAGGAACTAAAGCACAGCAACTGCTCTGTCATAGAAAACAGTAATTGTGAAAAAATTGTCTAATTCTCATGGCAATGAGACTCTTATAACCCAAACAAGTCAGTTCAGCAGAGGAAAAGTGAAGTTTAGGGAAAGACTTTGCTTGGAAGGTTGGTCAGTTGGGGGAAAGGCCCTGTCCCCCACCAGTGCTCAGCAAGGGCAGCACAAATGCAGTGAAATTTCTGTTTATATTTGGTTTGCTGCACTGACAGGCTGCAGAAAGAGCCCATTGAAAGCTCTTCTTAGAAAGCTTATGTTTTCACTTTAAACTAAATAACATATAGGCTCCAGAAAGTTTTTCTTATAATTCCTTAAGACTATAAAGTCAAAACAAAAATACTAGGTTTTTTTGCCTTTTTTTTTTAATTGTTTGCCAAATATTTCCACTTCCATATAATATTTATTCTTATATATTGAATAATAAGAATCTCTTGAAAGATTTTTTTTCCCCACTCGTGCTAGAAGACTTCAACATTTAATAATTTTAAAATCACAACTCACAATAGTTCACAGAATTACTTGAAATTAATAACACTACCCGCTGGTGAATTAGTTCTGTTAAATTAAAAACTGTGCCATGCCAGCCCTAGAAACCTGCCTCCTGCCTACATGGGAGCAGATAAGGAATTACTTCATTTAATCTAATTACAGCGCTGTAAAAGAAAAGAGAAATTAGCTCTAAATATTGCTAAAAATGCTCTGTCTCCATTCTCTGATAGATGGAGACATACAGGAAACTGTGTTTTTATTATCTCAGATGTAAGTGGCTTATTCTCCTTTCCCCTAGCCAATGTTCACTACTTAGATGTATTCATCAGAAAACTGCACCTACACCATTCTAATGTTTTAGAATAATGGGGAGTTTTGTTTGTTTCAGATATTTATGCCATTTTAGCTAACACATCTATCCTCCAGTGCATCAGCTCAGGCACAGCTCCCAGAAAAGACTGTGATAACAAGATTAATATCTTAAGCTCTAGTTCCATTCTGGTTCTAGGTAGTTTTGCATGCAATTCTTTCATAAGGAACAACACTGAGGACTCTCTTGGCCAGTTGTTTGCCTTGTGGGTGAGTTGCATAACAAGGATGACTGCTAGTTCCTCAAAGAAGTCTCATAACGCAAATCCCTTCTAGATTTTACTTTTTTAATAAAAAATGTTTCCATTTTATCCAATCCTCTTTCTCATTGTGACATTCAGAGCTTTTTATTTTTTACATTTTTTTAAGATCTATTCCTAAATGGAGCATCTTGAAATGCAAGTCTACTATATGGCTATCCAGGTGACTCTAAAGCAGGGTGCCAAAAGTAAATAAAAATCAACTTTAAAAATTCAGTTTTCATAGCTTTGATATCTTCCCGCAGCACCTTTTCATTTAGGTAAAATCATGGCAAACTATAGAATTCACCATTTGGTCCACAGCCACAGTGGGCACTACAGATGAGCTGAACTGATTTTCCAAGCAACAGGAGGGAAAGTTTTTCCTTTTAAAATAATTGGAAGAGCAATATCTCTCAGCTAACATCAGTAAACTTGCACTGTCTCACAAGAACTTGGTCCACAAATAACACTGGAACACCTCAGGTGCATCACATTTGCAATTTCTAAGCTTTTTCCCTTGGATCAGGGATAAAGGGCTCTTTGTCCAAACTCCAGTAATTTGCACAGAGTATGGGCACTGAAGCTACATCTCCTAAGCTTAAAAAAAAAGTATTTTTATAGTTTAGAGCTATACAAAAACAAGACTATAAAAGGCACCTTGCTGATTTATTGCTATTTAATCTGTCCTATTTCTACCAAGAAAGAAATATAATTTCTCTGCAAATGTTTGTTCTTTATTTAGGAGCAAGCATTCAAAGGAATGCTGGCTGAGCCTGACATACAGTTGGCTATGCTATTTGTTTATCTACCAGCTACATCTTTCTGGCCCAAAAGAAAAACCCCTTTTCTAACACATAGCATACAGGTAAAATTTTAACAAGCAGTCCTATTATCCCAGTCATTTCTCTTTTGTACCCTTCTTCTGTAATTCTGGTATCTTTAGAGCTGATAAATGTGCCCCAAAGTATTGCTGTGATTTTGGGTCTTTCCACCAGCCATATTTGCATATTCATGCAGATCTGGGTGCTTTTTCTGCTTCCTTGCTCCTTTTATGTCTCCCTCACTTGCAGATTGCAGGCAGTCTGCAAGGTTGTGTGCCAAGCATTCAATCTTGTAAGATACCAATTTGGTGCAATATACACAGAGGGCACCCATCATGGCTTCTCCATATAAATTACATCTCAATTGTGTGGAGACAGAACATAAATCATTCATTCAAAAAGTCATAGATGAATAACTGTGAAGTTCTTGACAATATTTTCGCTTTGATAAAAATTTAAAAATCCATGTTCACACGTCATCCCGCACACAAAAGTTTACATTCAAACCTAGACTCAAGTATTTATTTGGAAGCCCACTGGTGTAGGATGTAAATTTAGTGCAATAGAACATCAGTTTGGTTTGTAAGTATTCTAGATTTCACTGTTGATGCATAAAGGAGCTTGTGGGAGCAGTGCATCACCAGGAGAAAAGCAGAAGGCACCACTGCTTTAAACTGCATGAACTTGTAAGAAGATGCCAGATGATGACTGATCAAATTTGGCTTAAAGATCCAAATATATGATCCTTGCAAGATATTGATTAGGTCTAAAACTCTTAAGCTATAAATTTCATTTAACAACAATACATGTTTTCAGCTCCAATTCTTTTTCCACATTCACCCTCCACCAAAGAGACCACTTCAGACAGTGCATTCTAAACAAGAGGCTTATTTTTCCTTTCATCTGTCACTTCTAGCACAATCAAAAAAGAGCAAAACTCTAAACCTTTGCACATAAATAGGCTTCACTAAATCATCTCATTACTGAGGAACCACACCAATATCCATTACAGTTATTAGATCAGACGAATGCTGAAAATCTAAATGTGGCATCCTAGTAATGTAATCTAATATTATTACTGCTTGCATTCTTCCTCTCAAACTCTCCTAAAATGCCATCCCACATGTAAAGTTTTAATATTACAAAAATGCCTGTTTGATCTAATTTCCAGAATCAAAAGTTACTTACTGTTCTTATTGCTTAATATGCTTCCCCAAAGAATAAAAATAAATTTAATTCAAAAACAGCTATAAAAAGCATTGTCAGATTTTTTTTTTCCTCCCTCTTTTATTAGCATTTTCCATTAAAGGCATGCCTGGTCTCCAGATTTACAAGAGCTGTGTGCCACTCCACTGAGCCCACATCCTGCAGCAGCACACGCTGTTCGTGACTTAAGCACCTCTTCTTTATTTCTAAAGCCATCAACAATTATTAAACTCTGTGAGAATAAATCTCCTTATTAGCATGAAGATTAGAACATCTCAGGTGCAGAAAAATGTCAGCTGCCTGTCAGGAGTCATTTGGAGTGTGCTCTCTTGACCCATTCCAAATTTAAAAGCCTGTTCTTGTGGAACTGGAGAGATAATGAATGCAGCATGAAAACAGCCAGCAAATGAGCAATGCAAGAAATTTGTCTTTCTAATTGAAAGAGCATAAGCTAAAATTATAGTACATTAGCTAACTATCCAAAGTGCTAGAAATGCCATGAAAATTAAATAACTTCATCTTGGAGGGTCTGCCTCAGAGGAACAGGGAACAGAGCACTGCAGGATAAGCCAGAGGAAAAGCAGCAGGGTGAGCTAAGGTCACTTCATTTTGAAATGATAAGCCTATATAGGATGCTAATTTGGTTTGATTTGTTTTAAGCCTTCCTGAATCATCACATAGATAAAATCTTAATGAGCCTTTCATTCAAACAGACTTAGAAGTATCCATTTTAATTCAGAGAATCTTCCACAAAATAATTCTGCCACATTGCACAGTCCTGAGGACAAAGCCACTTGGAATTGTGTGAAGGGATCTATGCTTTGGTTTTATTTCTAAACTTCAGGATGACATAATAGTGGGGAATGAAGGCAGTGTATTTTAACAGAACTTTAGTGATTGCAAATCTACTAATGAGGGCAGAATGTAAACATATTCATTAAATTTGATAGTGCTGCACAAGTTACTGTAGCAAGGGAAGCTGTAAGATTTGGTGACTATGATACTGTTCTACAGGACTTCCTTGGAATAATTATGCTGCCATAAAAATGAACGGCAATAATAGGACTTAAGTATACTTTTGAGATAAAACCTAAAAAAAAATATTGGTTACATCACATTTATTTATTGTTTAGGCTTTTCCTTCTTAAAAAACCAGTCTATAAGCAAGTGTGTCTGATACTGTAAGGGAATAAGCATGCCACATGTCCCTTTTGTAATGTTATAAATACATAGAGAAAACACTATTAGAATGACTTCATAAGGTGATTTAGGGGAGAAGATTTGGACTAGGGCTGCCCTGAGGTCACAGTAGTGGTAGGAAGGTACTGTTGTCAAGAAGATATGCTAAACAACCATCATTTTTAAAGTGTTCTGTTTCACCAGTTTTAAATGTGGGTGGCTCACTGTTTTCTGACACAGCTTACAAGGAAGCCTCCTCGTTCTACCCTTAGGGACAACCCTCCAGCCTTTTCAGATTTTAAATACTCTCGGATTTCTCATGTTTGACATTCACTGTCTGAAGTAGCTTCCCAGGTGTTTGACCACTGCTTTCACAGGAAAGTGATATGTGATATGAAGATATGTTTTTCATATGTGTTCATACCAGCCCCTTACATAACTGAAGAAATGTTTTGTTCAATCCAAGAATAATGCTTATGCTGAACACAGTTATTTTTATTTTGAAGCTGCCATCAGGCCTGTAAAATCATTCATCCACACAGCAGTAGCACTTCAGTGTCTTACTCTTTCCTGCACCCCATTCATCTTTTGTGAGGCTGATAAACATGTCTGCTCTCAAAGACATTATCAGATACTGCCTAAAACACACCAGGATTCAGCCCAAACACAAAACACCAGGCAAAAAAAAAAATAGTACTGAGAAATCAATTAAAAAGGCCACTTTATCTCTAGCTGACATTCTGAGCAGATACAGCTGCAAAGACACTGAAAAAAGAATTATGTCAAACTCTCCTGACAGCTCTGACAAGACTGCCCAGGATGAAGCAGCTTTTTTAAACTTCTTGTGCAATAACTTCTCTCTTTGACTGCAGCATCTGAGAAAGCTCAGAGGGATTCACTGGGTTAGACAAGCTCAGAAGTTCTGCCACCCTTTCTGTAACACAGCTCCTGCTCATCCTTTTCTGGAGACCTGAATTCACCATTAACATCCCAAAGGCAGAAGAAAAAAAAGTTTTTCTTTAACATTAAGATACTCTCCTTGCATTAGTTCTGCCACAGAGGCCATGTGATTTTGTAAGCAATGTCTCTCTGCACATCTGAACCCACTGCAATCATATTCATTGTCAAGCCTCTGTGATAAAACTGTAGGAGCAACACAAAGGATAACAGAAATAAATATGATTGAAGAGGTTGCACTGATGTGCAGAAATCAACATGTGTCCCCTTCAAATATGAACACAAAGCTGTTCTGCATTTGGAGCTACCATATCTATAGAAATAGTAGGACTCTTTCCTCTAACACTTGAAAATTGGAAAAATATTAACAAAGACTTCGAATCAGAGATAGAATCACTAAAACTTTGTCACTCCTAGAAAGTCATGATTTTCTGAGAGCTCTGAGATCACTAGTTAGATTTTTATTTTCTTTTTATCTGGTCCCTCTTTCAGCTCTAATGCCAGCTCCTCCCAAGAGTAGGACTAGGGACTTATGTGTAACTTCCAGAGCTTCTACTGCTATTTTAGTCTGTAAAATCAGCATTAACCCAACTAAAATACTATTTTGGGTGCTTATTTGGGACCTCTGCTTTTCTGATTGCAGTTTTATATCATTGCATCTAAAGAGATTCCAAAAGAAATCTAAATTCTTCTCCCAGCAGCTGTATAAGGCGTGTGCCAGTATTTTTATGTGAAAAAAATGCTACAAATAGGTGCTACCTCACTCTGCTGAAAGTAATGAACAAAGGCCTCTCTCCTATTATTTATTGTTTAGTGACAATGCCATTACATATTCAGGGGTTTTTTTTCTGTAAGAGCTCCTTAAAATTCTTTGAAAATACACATAGCTTTTGTAACCAGTCAAAACCAATAAAACTGCCTCCCCTGCAGTGAAGCACGATCTTGTCAAGCTGAATTTAAGAGCTGCAGAGAGCCCTGCCTGGCCCAAGCCCACCTCCCCACATGTTACAGGAACACATGATATTAATGCCATTGAAAGAGAGAGGACTTAATTTTACTGTGATGATGCTTGATTTCCTTCAGTCACATTTAAAATTATCTGCATTTTATCTTTGAGTTGAGCACTTTCCATTAATTAATTTTAGAGTTACAGGAACTTGTTTCAGGAAAACATCATTTCAGATCCCTCAAAAGGAACAACTAATTTTTATTATATTTTCAATTAACCAGAAGTATTTTGGCAGCATACTATATGTTCATATTCAGTAGGGGAAACATTAAACTGGAAAACATTAATTCAACAAGCATTATGTTATATTATAGAACATTAGTAAATGAAAAAAAAAATCCCAAGGAAATAATGGGAAATGAATAACTAATAATAATTACAGTACTCACACCACAGCACCATTAAGCAGAAACATATCAATAAGAGACTGCAACATAACTATTCATTTATGAAATACACTCAGTGTTTTAATGCTATAGTGAGCATATAGCAATTATCTTAGCAGTTAAGGTGAATTTCAGCTATTGAATATCCTTTAGTTGAAAATTGTCATTGGATCCATTTTAAAATAAACACAGTTAATATGACACCTACACTTCCTGTTGTAGAGTTGCTAGGAGAGTTCCATACATGTTCCTTTTAGATAATACAAGCATTTTTGAATTAATAACTCAGCCATTTCACAAAGGCCAGCACTCTACATTTACAGAATGCATTAGATTCAATCATGCTGGAACTATATAATTACAGGTGATTTTGCAGTTGTTTGTTTCATTTCTCAGACCATGATGGCACTCAGAGTAATGTAATTATTCACCTAATTATATAACATGGTGGTAATAAAGCATTTGGACTGCTCAGCAATGACAGCTGAGAACATAGTTCAAACATGTGATGTATGTGCAGCTTTAAAATTATCCTACAATAAAGGAACATCTCTCAAGTTAGAAAGTTATCCACATCTTAATCATCGTGAAATATTTGACAAAGGCATAACAGCATAATTGGATTAAGTAAAAGCCCAAACTAGATTTGTCCATTTTGAAATAGTTTGGGGATTCTATTTTCATCTTCCAGTGATGATCCTGATTTAGGGACTGACTCATTACAGCTGAACCCCAGAAAGGGCTTGCTAGTGGCAGACCTCTTCCAAGATACAGGAAATATTTGAACAGGCTGCAATAAAGGTCTACAAAGGTTCAACATGGAGCATTCTGAACTGTGCTGTACAGTTATTTTCATCTAGCACCCCACAATGCTATTTCTCAGCTCTGCTGAGAAAGGTGTTAAACTGGGCAGAATGCCACTGTAATGTGACTATACTGCTTGTACTCTATCTGTGCTAACCCATTTATTGCAATTTATCCTTTAGACAGCCCCACAAAGCCTGTAGGAACAGGGTCTCTGTGTTGGAAAACACGCTTCTCTTTCCACTTAGCAGGAAGAAAGGTTGTTGGTGACACCAAAGGTTTTATTCAAAACTCTAATGGATGTGAGCACTCTGATTGACACAATGACACAAACAGCCTCTATTAATTAGATTTAACTGACCAAAGCAGATTCTGGGGAATGCCAAAGTGGTCAGCAGATCTGTGCTTTCCTTTTGGTTCTTCCCTTGACAGCAGAATCTTCAGCTATGAACCACCCTTGTCTCAACACACCCTCCTGAAAGTACAGGACAGCTATGAGATCCAGCTGTAATTTTGTGTTTGTTTCTGTCGTTTGAGATCAGTCACAACAAACCATGGAGCAGGGTTTGCTACTTGGAGATGCTGCTGTACCTGTGCTTGTCCTTGATATACTAGACTCATTTTTGAGAGAAGAAAAATAATCTTTCCAGATGCTCTCTGCTTGTTGACCCATCTTCCCCCTCCTTAAAAGTCAACACACATCACATTAACAAGGACTCAGAAGCTGCAGCTTTGTGCACTGCACAGTCCTTTGGGTGGGTTAGTCAGGAGAGTGTGACATGAGCATAGAGCTCATGTGGTTACTTCATGCATTCCAAAAGTTACTCAGCATTTTTAACATGGTTAAATTGCAGTATCAGACTCCTGTGGATGGCCCCAGCAGACTGAAAGCAGTTTAGTCCTGTGCTCAGATTGAAGTTGCCCTCACTAGCTTGTCTCTACATGGCATTTTCCTACCCTGCTGACTGGATGCATTTTGTTTCCTGCATTTTCATTGGTCATAAGGCAAAGAAAACTCACCTCAGCCTGCTCAGCTGCCCCTCAGTACAAAATTTCCTTTTGTGTTGCTGCTGCTGCATGTCAGGTGTGTCACTGGAGCCCAATGGAAATGGGAGACCTTTGGGGCAACATCCCAGACCTGCACAGTTCTCAGGGCTCTTCACCAGCACTGGGAGCAGTCAGACAACTCCCAGGGATCTCAGTGGAGCAGGATGGGAGCAGGGTTAAGGTGCAAGGGATTTCACCTGGCAAGGGCAAGACTAGAGAAAAGAGTAGAACACCACAGGCAGCGCCTTGCAAATTCAACATTATCTCTGTAGCCTAAGCATTGGGAACATCACCTGACATCAGGAAAGCATTTTTCTGCCAGCCAACTCCAAAACACAAAGAACCACAATGACTGCTTGGGATTGACATGAATTTTCTTCCTCACAGAACTGTGTGGTTTGTCAGGGTAAGAAAGTGTAAGGCTGTTGACCAATAGGTGAATTACCCTGCATGAAAAAAGGCTACTGGTTGGAAAAGTGAGATAAATTAAAATAAGACTTAATTCCTAGTGAAGCTCTAAGCTCTTGGATCTGCTCAAAAGAGAATATTTTGGCCAACAGTAATCTGGAAGCAAAAAGAATACACATTTGGAATGCAACACAATTGACTGATCCTGTGCATGTGTCGCTTCTTTCAAGAATGTTTTAATTCCAAATCAAACTCTTATATTTTAGCTGTCTTTCAAATGCATGTTAAAAAATGCCTGTAAAAGGCTAACACACAGTGTTTTTTTCATTCTGAAAACAAACAGAACTGAGACATTTACAACCTTATCTGTGAAAGAGAATTGCCAGCTGGGGAGAAGTATTGGAAAGTTACTGCAACAGCATTCTAACAGAATGAAAAACCAGAGCTCCCACCTCTGTACATGATTTCATAGGGTTGTCTCAATCTAAGCAAGAAAGGATTCCTCTTTCTAATTAAAAATATGTTCTGCATAATTGTGATAAATGGGAAATAAAGTGAGATTGAATGTGTCTAATCAAGTTAATCATTCACAAGAGAAATACAAAACTTCATATCCAAATGATGGGTTTCAACCCCATATCAACTACTTCTGATGGTGATAAAATGTTCTATGGAATAAACCAACTATTCAAATACTTAGGGAAAAAAATTTTGAAGGCATAATTCAGCCCAAACTATCAAAGAATAGAAAAAAACCTAGGTCTTTTGTGCTACATGGGAGCATTTCTGGCTCGACACATTTTCCAGCATTCTTTAGCCCCAGCTTGGTAAAGGCATTGTTTGTGTTCCTACTGAGCTCCAACTCAGGCTGCATTAGAAAGCAAGAGATGAACACAGGCTCCATATTCCCCAAAACATTGCTAGATAAAGCTGATTTACAAGCAGGAAAAGAAAAATTGTATACACGTGCACCTGCACAAACACAGAAAGGCCTTTGACAATATTCTGATTTTGGAGGAAAACAAAGACATACAAAATAAAATTTTCCTTCAAAAATCTCTTGCAAAATGCAATAGAGGTACAAAAATTAAAGGAATAAGAAGTATTCCCTGACATCTTAGAGAAATTTACTTGTATCTAGAACTGTAAACTACAAACATTCAACCAAAAACAGGAAAAGCAATCTAGATCCTAGTCTCCCTTTTAGGACTGGGAAGAATCTTGAAAAAAAAAAAAAGACAACTATAAATGTGGCAGTAATCAGGCAAATAATACTTTCAGGACTCTCACAGGAGGGCAGGGGGAAAAACTGCATAGCAGAAACGACCTTGATTCTCCTGCATCCCAGATGTCTGGTCTAATCTAAGAGTTCTCTCTCTCTCATACATGCTTTAGCTAAATACTATTATTTTTTTAAACCTAGCCTTTGAAAACTGATTTTCCAAGTCAAAGATTTCCATTGGAAGATTTCCAAGAAAGCTACACAAGAAATTGAACCGATATCCAGTTATTTATGTACACACACACAGGAGCACAAGGGAACACCTTCCATATGACAAATTCTGCTGAGCAGAACTTCCTGCCACAGGTAGAAGCTGCACTGACCATTCCCCAAATCATCTGGTGAGTGACAAACTGCTGCCAACCCCAGCTGTGACACCGACACAGCAACAGGAGCAAGTCACCAGGATTCTCAGAGCTGTCACTGACCAAAGGAATCCACAAGTCTGACCCACCAAGTTGCTTTCCTGGGGTTCATTTATGCCAGAAAAACAGGGCTTGGGATTACTCAAAATCATCTGTACCATAAGAAGAAACCTTAAAGTAAAGATTAATTCAGGGAAAATAAGAAGTTTTCTTGTTTTGTGCCATGTTGGAAGGATAAATCATTGTCTCAGAGGTTAAAAGTCAGTCAGGTGATTTGAAAAGATAACAGAAACCAAGAGAAGCCTTCAGCAGTGGTGTTTCAGTGTAGCTTAGAGCACCTAAAGTGGGAGACAGCCCCACAGTTCAGAGCCCTGCCTTTGGCCAGGATCCAGCCTCCTCAGATGGGGACTCACCTTTCTTTCCAGGGAGACAAAGTCAATCCTGCACTAAACAGTGACCCTGCTCCTCCTTCCCCTGATTTTCTCAGGTGTACAAGTACCTGCCATCACAGCAGGGCTTTAAAGAAAGAGCCTGCATCTGTTTCTGCTGTAGATTGTATTGATTTTTCATTTTTTTTATTAAAAATGCTTAGGTAAAGGAAAATGCAATAAATCCATAAGCATGAAACACAGTTTGATACCATCATTTTTGCTAGTTTGAAACCCCCAATTAGTTACCTCTAAAAATAGCACACTCCTGTAATATTTGCCAGAATTTATTTTGGTGGAAGATCATGCAGTTCAAATGGTAGGTCCATCTGGCTCCAGGTTTATTACTCCAGGACAACATTTTTAGTAAAAATTTCATAGGGGAAAGTGAAAAATAGAGTGAATTATTGGTGTCCAGAAGAAAACAGCCCATCTGCTCTTCTCAGGGTGACAATATGATATCCCTTGCATGCAGTGACATATGGACAAAGGGGACAAAGAAAAAGCAGCTTCTTAATCACCTTCCAAGATATAAAGAGAGATGCACACTAAAGCTGCAATGTTAAAATTTGGACTCTGGCATAGGCAGGATAAAACTGGTGGCAGCACTGAGATGAGGAATATTTTGCATTCCATGATTGTCCTGTCTTTTAGTCTACTAAGACAAGACACTGGCATTTCTCTTCATCAAATATCAAGATTTTAACTTTGTTTCCATATACACATGTCCTTAAAAAAAATTGAAGGCATTTTACTCATTAGAAAAACTAATTGGTTTTAGCTACTATCTGGAGTGCTTTCTGGCTCACATAAAAAAAAAAAAAATCAACTACAGTTCCATGTGAGCTCAAGAAGAAAAAGATGACTGTAAACTAATACAAGATGGATATTATATTTACAAAAATAATAAAGAAAAAATCCTTGACAAGAGAAATGGAACATAAACAGTATTTGCTGTTTAAGTGGGAGTTCAGGAGCCAAAATGGAATTTCTTTTGTGCAACAGGAAATTTTCTTATCTGGAATTTAATTCACATTTCAACAATTCCCATTTCTAATATACTCTAGGCATAGCAGAAAAGGTTTGAAAGTTTCATACAATGTATTCCAAATAAGATGACCTTTCCTCAGTCTGAGAAATATAAGAATACTTTTCATTGCTGAATTACTTATAAAAGTTATTTATAGAGATGCTTGAGATGCTTAAAATGCTGTCAGTCCTTCACACTGGGGAGAAACCAAGTCTTATTCTCAAGATGAGTAACAAAGAATTTCTGTTAGGGATTTCCCTCTCAGCAGAAGCTGAGCATTCAACAATTTAAGACCCAGGAAAACCATCCATGCTGCCAAGATTACCAAAGGCAGGTTCCAGAACTTTTTCAGTTAGCAGCAGAGCTAGAACGAGCGTCCTTTTAAAAGGCATGACTCCAATTCCAAATACTAAAATGCAAAGTTGTTGTGGAATCAAAACTAGGTTGAACCAAAGGAAAAGGCAGCCCTGGCAGAAGAGTTCCCACTGCACAGGAGGTTATTACAAAGCTGGCCAGGACAGAAGAGCACCAAGTGCTCAAATAAATTCACATATAATTCAAATAAACTGAGAGCCAGGGTCACACCTCCTCCCCACACCCCCCACCATGAGCTCCTCTCAACCCCAGGCACTGATTTGTTGCTCAGCACCATCAGCACAGCTGTAAAGCCACAGTGGCCCAGAAATCCCTAAAAAAGACTATTTGCTAAACAGTTTATAAGCACCTGGCAAATAGCAAGGTAATAAAGCAGCAATAAAATTGCTGAAAACAGGCCACGTTGAGCTATTTTAGTTTCCTTGGCAGGGTAACTGGCCTGGCAGACATGGGACAACAGCAGTTGTGATGTGTCCTGAATTCAAGAGGATTTTCTGGCACTGCCTCAGGTGACAGTTTTCTAAGCAAGCTCATGAAACATGGCACAGCTTCTGGAAAATTGTACTTTAAAAGTGTCATCAGGAGTTTGCTGTCAACTTATAAGGCTTAAATTTCGTGTTGAAAAGGGTTCAGCCTCAGGCCCAACTACCTTCAACAATTTATTTATAAATTTCTTTATTATTTATTTCTATACATTCTTTATTTCTTTTTTGGCTAATGTAATAAAATCAAGCAACTATTACAATTAGAATGATCAAAATACTGGGAGTGGCTGCAAGAACTTCCAAGGACAAGCCCAGACTTCAAACTGATTTTGACAAATTGAAGAAAATGGTTCAAAACCAAAAAAGATTAAATAGATGAAGGCACACTTAGAAAATAAAAGGTCTACACACAGATATTAAATTGTAATCCTGACCAAGAGGGTTAAACTGTCATTGAGCATAAACTCAGTGACCAGCAGTGGGGAAAGAGCCTTCTAAAAGGCACAGATAGCTGAGCCCAGTTTTTGGCACAAGTTTTTGAACAGCTTTCCTGGTGAGTTCAGAGAAGGTGAAAGAGGCATCAAGAGCTGGAAAAGACCATTTCAAGAACAGCTGAAGGAAAGCAGTTTTCTGTAAGAGAGGCAAAGTAGAATGCAAATGTGGCCTTGCAAGACAAAATAAAGGGTGGTAAAAGACAGCAGTCAATAGTTTACCACTTCCATTTGAAGAATGCATTCATTAGCTCAATTTGGAGAGTCATTTAAAACATCAGGAATGTGCCAACATGGGAGGAAAATAACACACTTCAGTTCTTTACAGAGAGTTCACCTCAGTTTTCTCCAAAGTCCATTTCAATTAGAAGCCCTAGGGAACATTTAATTCCCATCACCCAAGATGGATTAGGTGATCCTCTTAGCTCTCCTCTTGCAGCAATTTCTAGGAAATCCAGTTCCAACTTTGGTACCATGACTGATGCTCCATGGAGGATGCAAAGGATACTACACTACCAGAAATACATTCATTTACTCATGTTTCATACCTGCAGGCCTGTTTAGTTTGCTCAAGTAACCTACAAAACAACATTTACTGCAGAAACTAATCTGGATTATATATGACAAACAATTAGCAAATAATGCCATGCATTCATGATGGGTTTTTAAGCCTGCTGCCAAAAGTGAAGTACAAGTATGAAGCCAGATTATTTTCTTCCAGGATGTTATGGCTCCATCTGGAAATCTCTTTAGAGCTGCTTATCCTTCCTTCAAACTGGTGAATTAAAAACAGCCAAGGAAAACCCCACATGGCCACTTTAGGGAATGCATGGATTAAATGATAAGCTTTGAGGGGAAAAGCTGCAAACAAGACAAAGGGTTTGCACCTCTGTGATTGATAAAACAAGTTGTGTGATCTGCAGCGTAAGAACAGACAGGAGGAGGAAAATCAGCACTAAAATCATAATGCCCAGAGACAACAGTCTGAAGAAGAAACAGAGGTTTGCAATAGTCTGTCTGATGATGTGGACAGGCACCAAAGAGCACAGTAGAGTTTTGTTCCTACAGCCTTTGTGGAAGGTGCTAAGAGCCAGTAAGACCAGAGAGACACTGCAGCTTTATAAACTCCCCAGCAAAGGGATCTGGCTTGCTCAGTTCCAAACCTCTGGTCTCAAGTTAGGCCCAAACTGGTCCTTTCCAACTGAAACTGTTTTGTAATTCCATGATTTTACTTCAGGAGGCAGGAGGACACACGAGGAAGGGAATCACCACATGGGACAGGTGCTGCTGAGAACCCCACATTCAGGCTGCACACATTTTAGGGCACAAGAATTGCATCCCAGCCCAAGCAGTACAAGTGCACTGGGTGGGCTGCCAGAGTCCATCCCCCAACTTTTTGCCACTCAGAAAGAATCCAACACAGGTGTTCCCAAAGACTCAGCTGTGAGAAATTGCAAAATCCACCCTCCTTCTGAAGACATTTCCCTGAGGGGCCTCTACATACAACACAGTGATCCAGCTCTATCTTAATCAGCTTGGAAAAACAAAAACAAAATTAAAAGAATGGCACTACTCAGTTACATTGACTACATTATTTGGGTAATTTCCTTTCATATTAAAAATCCTATTAAAGCACCTATTAAAACACAAATTGTGCAATAAAAGTTCTACAAGCTGGTTTTATTTCTAAAGCCAGCTGCAAATCATACAGTATTGCTACAGCTTAAAAAAAAAAAAGAGCATGGTTCTGCTGTGAAATTGATGAAGACAGATTTGTCTCCTTCCTGCTGAGGAGCTCTGGAAGCTAGGGGGTGCCCTGGTAATGCACACAGCAAGAGATGCTGACTCCAGAATCTTTAATGCAGTTGGGACAAGAGTAGATGACTCTTATTCATGCTGTTTATACACCTCCTCTATCCATTGTCTTCTAAATTCTCAAGAAGAAATCAGATAAAATTACTTGATCAATGAACTGGAAATACATGTACAGGATTTCTTTTTTTTTTTTTTTTTAATCTACAACTGGCATAATATCAGTGAAATTCATTTCAAAAGGATGGAGAATTCAATGAGGGGAAAGAAGTTACAGTTTACTCTTAGTCAAAATAAAATTGGCCATTTTAGAATGTTTTTAACTTCTTGTCTTTGACTTTTAATATTATGTCAGTACCTGATTAAATTTACACTGCACATCATCCTGATGTCATGCTGAAAGCTGCCCCCCAGAAAGAGACAGAATTACCCAGAGGAGTCCTTTCAGTGATCTCAGTCAGCCCAACAGATTTAAAAACAAAAAAAAAACCTACCCTTCTTAATACATGTCCTTTTTTTACCTTTAAATTTCAAAAGAAAAGTAAAAAAAAAACCAACTCTGAGGGGTAGTCTTCGCAAGGGATATAACTCCTGCAGGGAATTTGCACTACTTTCACTCAGGGGAAAGCTGGTTGGTGACTCAAACTCTCTGTGCAAAACTGTTTGGAAGTGTTGATCAATAAATAAAATACTGATTCAACTGATTTCTGTCATTCATCGAGGATTTAAACAATCAAGTGGAAATGGTTGCTTTGTTAGATTAAAATTTTTACAGGAAATACATTTTTAACTCCCTCTCATCACAAAGTTGTTAATATTCCCAATATGTTGCTTCTTATCAAAATAGTCTTAAGTAGATGAACAAGTCTTCAATTTGCAGAAATGAATTGACCTAAAAATGCCTCATAAATTTCCCCTGATACATTCTCAATGGGAAAAAAGAATCCCCAAACATTTTAAGATAAATTCAACATGAAAACCCATAAGATTACTTTTCTCATGATCAGGGGAAAAGATTCTCTTTTTCTTTGACTATCTATATCAAAGGAGAAAATTCTAAACAAGCTATAAATCATATATATTTCAGACAGAAAACTATAAAACATTAAAACAGTCAAAAAAACCTCCTGTTTTAAAAGGCATGAATAAAATCATTAGTTTTCTGTTAGCCATGGCAAACATTGAAAGCAAGCAAGTGGATCTCTTTATAATTGCAAAATTTTTTTTGGGAAAAAAAGGCCTAAATGGAACTTTTCTTATTAAGATCTTTGCTTCTTTCAGAGTTACTCAGTCTCCAGACTTTCCCACCTTTTACATCCTTTTGCAGCAGCTATGCCAGCTGCTGCTCTGAAGACAACTTGCAGCAGTTTGGGGAAGGGTGAATCATCTAGGTACTGAACAAACCATCCTTAAGCCAAGATCCAGTGTTTTCAATAAAAGATCAAGCCAACCAGTTTCTGTTATTTTCTCAATATAACACTCAAAACCAACAAATTAAAATGATTTAACTTGCTCTCTACAGACAATGTAAGGATATACTTGAAAACACTTCTGAAGGATGCAGAAATCAAAAAAGATTTTCCAGAAACATAATTTGACAGAAAATCCTAACCTCTTCCTTATACTTAGCTTTCAATTTTTTATATACCTTGCTGGCAGTGTTCTGGACATGGCTTAGCAGCACCCTAAACAATTTCACCCAGGTTCCTTTTATAAGAGAAGTCTGGACAATTCTCCAGCAATCTCTTCCCACCTGGAATTTCTTCTGGATGCACATAGGTTTCAGACCCAATACCTCTGGTTAATAAATAATGACTCATTTTGTAACCACATTGAACCAAAATCAAATTATTTTAGAACAAAAGAAAAAAAAAAACAAACAAATGGGACAGGCTTCTCTGAGGAAACCACACTTTGCAGCCGTGTAAATGCACCATAATAAAAAAACAAATCCTTCTTTAGAATGAGGGCTTTTTTTGTGACAAGCTCTAATCAACACACTAGGTTACTCTTTCTTAATATTAAGCATTAGGGTAAATGGATTAAAGCATTCACAGTTTATTTTACTAGGCAAATTTCCTGCATTACTTCATGCTTATTAACCACTCTAACTTAAAAATAACAAGGCTAGATTGTGCCTATGAATCCATTATTGGATTCTCGTCAGCAGGTGTGCTATAAACATCTTAAACCTCACAGAAAATATTGCCAAAACAGCTCCAAAAGAGTTGAAAACAAATAATTTTTCCACTAAGAAACTGTTTATTGTACACTGGGATGGCTGCTACATAACAAAGGGTTTTAATTCAGTTGTTTTTGTAGCATTGTTTGTGTTTTCAGAAATTTCTGGAGGAGCTGGCCTGATTCAGGATGCCTCGTTACCTAAAGTCAAGTTTTACATGTTTCATATTTTAGTTTTAGGATCACATTTCCAGCTTGCAGTACCTTCAATACCTTCATAAAACCAGAGTTCTTACATGACTGTGGTTACCAGAAAAGGCAGAGGAACAACTCTGAGGAGAGAAAAAACACTTTGTTCTTGCTTCTCTGCTTTAACCCAAACCCATATTCCTCATGTCAACCACGGAAAAGCAAGGTCTGACATCCCAGAAAAGAGTGATTTTATGGAAGTGTCGTTGTTGCTGTTGGTCACTAAGGCCATGCTCAGCAATGTGTTTCAGTGCCTGAGCACACAAGCTCTGTCTGTGACAAACTGTGGATGTGTCTGGAGGGGTTCATCAATTGCTGTTAGTGCCATGAATGGTGCTGGACAAGGTTCTGCCAGCACACAGGTCTGTCACTGCACAACCTGCAGTCTGCTTCAGCCCAGAAACACACAGGCTGCAGCACAGAATTTGTACCAAAGCACCCAAGGACAACCTTAGTGTCAGGACAGCTTGCCTGGCCACAAGCACTCAAGAGATCACCTTCCCATTGCTGCTTCCTGGGGGCATCTTCAGCTCAGTCACAAGTAAGTTTTCTGCCTGCATTGATTTTTTAAAAAAAATCTAGAATCCACTTCCAAGCCTTCTTCTCCAGCAATAGAAAAAAAATCCTAAAAAATTACTTGCAGATAAATCTGAGAGCAGCTAATTAAAAAACAAACAAACAAACAAACATGTCTGGTGATTCCTTACTGCCATTTTCTCTTGCTCTGTAGCAGTCCACAAAAGTTAAAACACAGAACAGAAAAGCAGCATTTTAAAATAGTTAATTAAAACAGTTGTTTGGGGCTGTTTCTCACAATGAGATATTGGGTGCAGCCCATGCAGAAGTCCAGACAACAGCTCAGCTGGGGAAGGAAAGATGCATTTAGCAGAACTTGGGGTGGAAATGGGCTGACTTGGACTAGCACAAATTTTACACACAACCTGAACCCCAAATCAATTTTTTCCATGACTGAATCTCAAATCAAGTATCTTACTTGGACCCTCAACATATGAGTAATGATGTTTATACAAGAGAATTAAATTTATTATTAGACTATCATGTAAATATCTGTCTCAGGGTAATAGCCAAAAAAAAATTTGCAAAAGTTGAACAAAGTTTTTTCCTTGTGTGCACTTGCTGAAACAAAAGAAAGTATGCTTACAGGGCTATAAATACCTGTGCTTTGCAGAGCTCACTGTAGAGTTTCAATAATTACAGGATAGGAATGTAATGGGAAAACTGTCTTTCCCGAAACAGATGGCAAAGTAATGTATTCTATACAGTTAGCACATTCAAAAGCTCTCTGGGAATTAGTTCAAACAAACTTGGAAAACGAGAATGTAAGCACAGCCAGAGAGAAAAGTTATAACATTCCACTAATTCGGGAAAAAGGATTGATTGAATAAAAGATCTGGGTCATCATTACCTACTGCAGAGACTAGAGAAAAGTCAAAGAAATTAAAAACTCAGGGAGAACTTTCCTAGCTCCTGTCCATAGCACACACTGCTGTAAGAGCACAGATTTAGCAGGCAATTGGAGCCAGTGGTTTGACCTGAACTCCATCTTCCCTCTGCCTTTGGTGAGGGGATTTTATAACAAGCTCAAGTAGAGGCATTCGTATTCTGATTGGTATTTGAAATCCATTTTGAGGCCTCCTGCAAGACTGAGATGCAAAAAGGGATTAATCTTGTCATAAACATTTTTTCATACATATTTATGTAACATGTGAAAAGCTGCTTCAAAGCTGCTCTGCTATATGTAGGCAAAAATGAATTTCCCTGCACAAAGATGAGAGGAAAATAATTTCACATCCATCTGTGACTAAGTCTACCATTTCCAGCATCATCACAATTATTCATTCACAAACTTGGTTTCTCTCTTTGCTTCTCTTCCTTCAGTGGTGATGGTCTGCTACAATCTGTGAGTGGGGTTTTCTGAGCCGTGTTTCCAAATAAAGTAAATTACCCAACTTTCAGCTTATTTAACAGCTAAACTAGAGGCTGAGCTCTTCTGAAGCACAGTAATTCATCCTGAATTACTGTTATTCAAGAGAGCAGAAGTTCTAAATGAAGATGATGTCCTCAAAAAGTAAAGAATTGATTGAGAGGAGAAGGAAGGTTTGTATCTTTGCTTTCTTTTTTCCTTTCCAACTTTCAATTTGAGACATTTGGTGAGCGCTGATGCCACATGATCTTTCAGCCTTCTATTTCTAACAGTTTGTATTTCTAGTTCAACTTCTCCTTGTTCTCTTTTTTCAGTTCCCTGCCAGCTACCACAGCAAATGCTCTTTTAATTCACAGAAGTCACTTATGTCTCTCTACTGGCAACACAACCTCACTTTTCCTACTTGTTTTGAAAGCACATTCATGTCTGCACACTTCAGCCTGAGAACAAGCAACTCTGCAAGCTCAGTGTCATATTTCTCTCATCTCCACACCGAGATGCAAAAGCCTCTTTTTTTTAAAATGAAAACTTTACCACCAAAAATGTCCCAGAAGAACCATTTTACTTCTTTTGCCTTCTGCTCAAAATCCTTTTTCTTGACAAGTTAAACATGTAATTTGAATTGTGTACACAGCACATGTGATGTGTTCCCTTATTCCAGAACTGTGTTAGAGCTGTAGCCAAGTTAACATCTGTGGAGTAACTGTCTAGTTCAACAACTAGCTGGATTTTCTTTTATGAAAGAAAACTCAGAAATATGAGCAATTCTGCTCCAGGGACATTTTTGCAAGTTTTATGTTTCCTAGAGTAGTATGCCATGACTTACACACTAGTCTTTTTTTTTAATTTTCTTTTCCCCCTCCTCCTGTGACAGCTGTTGCACAATTACTCGTGTTCCTTTGTGATTTGTCCCCAAGCCTGAAGTCAAAATTAAGTTGTCAAAGAGTAGTGAATTTGACTTACCAGTTCAGCTCTGGGCAGAAAAGCTGCTCTGCCAAGGTTGACTTGCTATTAAACATTTGTGGCCAAAAGCCAAAAAATATGATCCTCTGAAAGTTAATTGTGAGGCTTTGTCTTTCCTCCCAACAAATTGCTCAGCAGCTCTTCCCCCACAGGGTCACTTAACAAGCAGGCTCAGCTCACCCAGAGAGGTGAGGTTTCATTTCCCAGTGCAGGAACTGAGATTTTGGAAGGTGACAATCACCCATTCCTGCCTAAGAGAAGCACTAAAGCTTTGTACTATCAGCAGCCAGAAATCTGTGGTGGAATGCTAATCCTACAGAACAGATGACAAACTAGAAAACAACAGAAAACAGAAGTTTTATCCTTTTTTTTTTTCTTTCCAGAGGCAAGCTTACTAAGCCCCCCCCTAGATTTTTAGGAAAATAAAAGTTAAAAACCAGAACCAGAGCACAGCTAACAAATATGTGATTTCAACAAATAACTTCTTGCCACTGTGAGAAAGGTGGCTCTCCTCTCTTCCTGCCAGCCCTGGTCACACTGTCCTTCCCTTGGCAGTCACAGACACCTCTCAGCTCATTCAAACTCACTGCACTACTGCAAAGCCTGGGACAAGAAAGGTGTGTGCAAGTAAAAAGCCAGAAGAAAGAAAAAGAAAGATTAGGAGTCTAATCTCAAGCAGAGACATGCTAATTTAGCTTCAAAACCATCTGATATATATTTCCAGGCAGTCACAGTGAAATTTTCTCAAAAATCCATTGGAAGACTGACTCAGAGAGCCTCCAATGAAGAACTAACCAGTGAAACTGGCATTTGTCTCATGGCAAGAAAAATAAGTTTTAACACAGTTTAAGATTTCCCTTAAAAGCTCCAAAGCCAAGGAAATATTTCCTCTTAATCAATGCAAAATGGCTACTAGTGTTTCCTCCACAAGTTCTGATAAAATAAAACAGACCCAGGCAGCAGCACAAACCACAACA
This sequence comes from Chloebia gouldiae, assembly GCA_003676055.1. Classification (NCBI taxonomy): domain Eukaryota; kingdom Metazoa; phylum Chordata; class Aves; order Passeriformes; family Passeridae; genus Chloebia; species Chloebia gouldiae. The sequence continues at coordinate 7,483,608 of QUSF01000024.1, forward strand.
AGCTGGTTCAGTGCATGCATAACAGTCCCAAACAGAGCACTAAAGACTTACAGAAAGTAATTACTGATTTATCCCAGGCTTGCTGAAACCCCAAGTTAAAAAAGAATAAAAATTCCATCCCTCTACCAGCCCCCTCCAAGTCACTCAAGTTTTTGGACCTCATCTTGCTTTGCAAGTTCCACTAACATATGGCAGCACGTTATCTTTGAGAAGAGATCTGCTCAGCAGGTATTGCAGGTCTGCTTTTTCTCCCTGAGATGGTGAAAAGTAGATTGATTTGCACTGATGCTTTGGCCAGTCCCTGTCTTCCCATTTGCTTCTTCACAGATTTTATGACAGACATGAACTGCGTTGGCTGCCAGACTTTTATGACTTTATCTGCAACATTTACCATGTGCCTCTCCCAGTTTGAGCTTGTTTACTGCAGCGCCAGGCTGGGCCAGGAAAGGTGAAGGTTATTTTATGGCTGCACAGATGATTGCCTTGTGCTCTGCACTGGCTGTAATGTGCCCTCCTTTGCCATGCAGCTCCCTGAAAGTCACTTCCCAGGGATTCCTGATGACTTCCCGTGCTGCTCACGCTCTGCCATCTGCTGCCCTGCCACCAGGCTTGGGTTTTCTGGTGACATGGGGTGACAAAGTCCTATTTCTGCATTTAATGACCCCTTTGTTTCTGCCTGCCTCCAAAGCCACTTTTTTTTGCACATTTTGTAGGCTTTCAGAGGGTGTGATACAGAAGGCAGCTCCTGTACCCACAATGGACACTGCCCAAGTTAAAAATCTTTTGACCAGCACACAGAGAAAAAGAGAACAAGGGGTCAGGAAAGAACAGGATGTAAATGATGAAGGAAAACATTCCCCAGAAGGGTCTAACATCACAAAACTGGCATTCTAGTAAAGACTGCTGTACAGAGAGGAAGGTAGCTGTACTTGTAGCAGAAGAGACACAGGAGCCACTAAGACCAGTGAGGCAGGAAAATGCAGAGTCTAATTGAAGAATTCTAATTGAAGAATTTGGAAGGTTTCCACAGCTGTAAAGAAGAATTTGCAAAGCATCCAATACACAACCCAAAAGCTGTCTACAGTCACTGCAAGCAGCCCTAGGGGTTATTCTTGCTGTTATTGCCCAAGAAAAAAAGATGAGGTGACTTTGGTACCCTCCAAATCCTTTTTACAGCTTAATGTCCTATATTCAGCTGTATTTCACAGCTGCAGCATTGCATGGAGGCCACATACCATATCTTTGGTATGATAATTAAGCTGATTGTGATAAATCCCTCCTAACATCCCCACTGAGCTGCTTTTTCAGGGAAAGCAATTTTTTTTTTTTTTTCAGAGAAATGAGCTGCAGGACCCAAAGACATTCCCTAAAGGGCTCAACATTCTTTTGAAAATAAGTATGGCCTCTAGATTCTAAGCAGCACATTAAGCAAAAATGTGTTTGGATTTGTTAATTGTGCCCCACAGTCTGTAAGCACCTGGGAGAATACTGGAGTTTTCCAGTACTTACTGAAGTCTGCATTGCTGCTCTTCTCTGAGACTGTCAACTGATTTCTCCCAAACTCCTGTCCATGACTACACTTTCCTTGTCACATCCTGCTCAGACAAATCTGGCACACAAATGGAAATATTTAATCATTTAATAAATTAAATAATAAATTAATCATTTACAGAATACTTTAATGCCAGACTATTGTGTAGCATGTTTGTGCATGAACATATGTAGTTTAGAGGTACACCAGAAAAAATGGTGTCATATACTACATTATTTCCTGTGTCCATTCTTTTTAAGTTGGAAGAAAAAGTAGGTTTGATTCTCATATTTCAGGTGCTATTAAAGGAAAAGGTGAAAAACACTGAGCACTTACAGCCACTCTCAGGAAAAGTTCAAATAAAATAATCATGAAAATGCAAGAATAAAGTATTTTCTGATGCACCATCTTGCCTCCTTTCAAGTATATTCTGCTGCTTCCCTCACCTGCTGTGTGGGCTGTCCTTTATCACACCACATTTTCACCTCAACTGCTTTATTTTATGATTGCTGTAAAAATACACAACAACTTAGAAGAGGTGGGTGGTGACAGAACAGGTTACAGCTGCTTGACCAAATACTGCATTTATGGTTAGGATTTGTACAGCTGCTGTGTAAAAAAATAAGCTAACAAAAGATCCATATGCTCATGAGCAATGGGGATGTGAAAAAAAAATTTAAAATTAAATTGCATTTTGCAGCAGTACTTCGGTATCCATTGAGCTGCAGCCACCTCCAGAGCTTACCTGCCTCCTTGCAACAAATCCCAGAAAGTGGACCTGGGGAGTTTGTGAGAGAAAACTCAGTGAGTTTTGTGCACCTCAATCCTCTGCTCAGAGCTCAGGAATCCTCCCTCTCATTCTGCTCTAGCAGCTCTTGAGCTATCATCTCCTTCCACAGAGGGAAGGATGAACCTCTCCCACTTCTTTTTGACAACATTAAGTTAGATATCACTCCCACAGCAAGCAAACTACAAACAGGATTTTTAAAGTGCTTGCCTTTTTTTCTTTAATTATTACATCAGAAAATGTAACAAATCCACAGATAAACCCAGTGAACATCAGATTTCTCATATAGAAGTTTGATTTTGTGTCTAGCAGGATGCTTCTTGTCCTCCTTTGCACATTTGGAAAATATGTGGAAATGAACTTTTAACTCAAAAAAAACACCATTGCAATTCCATCACAAATTCAGCACTGCTGTATAACTATCAATGACTATTTACAAAATTCTTGTATCTTTCTCCTGCCTTCTGTCAACAAACATCTCAGGACTGAGTGGGGAAGAACCATGAGCTGAGTTATCAAGAAATAGCAAACAACCATTTCACCTGTCATGACTGAACATGAAAAGCACATTAATCTTGTCCTCTGCAAACATTCAGAGTAAAGGACAGACAGGAACTGTTTCTCTCCTCTATGGAAGGCAGCTGGTTAAGTGACACCTTGATGGGAAACTCTAAACTTTTAACTAAGATGGCTTCATCCATGGAGCCAAGATAAGGAAGAAATCAATTTAAGAGCAAATGTACAGCTTATCACCAGTGAAGAAGCACCTTTCAAATTAACTCACGTTCTCTCACTGACCACCCACCACCTATTCTCATTTTCAGAAGAAAACTGGAGAGGACAGCCTGTTACTCTTGCTGCAAAAGCAGCAACCCCAGCACCTGCCCAAGGCGGCAGAGGAGAGAAGGGTGACCACTGGTTTGGAAAATGGTCAGAAAACATGAAAACCTGCATGATTTCTCAGCCCTTTCTCCCTGGTGAGCCTTCTGAGGGCTTCAGTCTCCCCCAGGAACATGGCCTAGCTTCAAAAGTGCCCCAGGCAAACAGAGAGCTGCCCCAGTCTTTGATAAATTTTGCTTGGACCTTGTTGCATTCTACTGCTGCTCTAAGCTGTTGCAGTACCTGTGCCAGTATAAACCAGAGGAGTTAACTCAGAAGGAGCAATCTCAGAAGGAAATCTAGACCTTACCCTCGTGGTTGTCATAGAACAAACTTTCCACTAAAACCTGGATGACTTTTGTGGTCAAAATGTTGCTTGGGTGTCTAACGTAGGAATATCTTACTATAATTATTTTGATGGTATGCAGGTAATCTCCACATTTTTTCCTAATGTGGCCTGTCATTATCAGCAAGAATCACTTAGCATTAGCTAAGAGCAGTACAATTTGGGAAAGCTATAAAAACCTTTTTCATTGGGCAGTTCTCTCACTCTACAGAATGAGATTTTCACATTGGTTATGAAGTCATCACTAGAAAAATAATATATGACACCTTCACCTCTTCAAAGAACTGACAACACAGTAACTGTGATTGCTGTGAACAGTAGAAACAGGAGTGGCAGACAAATGGGGTTTGCACCTGGAAATTCTCTCCTGAGCACATTTGAGCTCCTCCTTTCTGCACAAGGGTGAAAAGCAGAGCACAAAAACCACAGTTGTGCATGCATAGCGTAACTCATACTGCCAAGCATACTCTCAGTCACAAGGATTCTTCTGTAAAAAACTCTGATATTGGTCCTTTACCTTTTTCTGAGTTTATCAGAGAGATGAAAACTGAAGGCTTGGTTTGTAGTGGAAAGCACAAATTTTGATTTTTATTCCCAAATTATGAATTCCCTGTGTCATTCTAGAAACATACTACTTAAAGTAGATCTCCTTTCTTACCCTGTGAAATAGATACTGGTGTTTTTGACTAAGGCTATGGTTTGGATATGCTTACAAGTATATTTCAGTTCATTTATTAAATAAACCCTATGTGATCATTGAAAAAGAGCTCAGATATATAAAAAGTATCAAGATTGTCTAACACAGGAATTATGTATACAAATCTTGATCTTAAAAAAATAATCTGGAAAGCTACAAATATTGCTTCTGCTAAGAACTAGGCTTTTCCCACAGCTTTCAATTCATGATGGACTTCTTAGGATCATAGGAACTTTCTCAACTTTAATTCATGCATACTTCTCCTTTCAGTTATTTAGTGATTTTCAAAGAAGCCATGAACAAAGGAGTTAAGTACTCATATATTCTAACTTTTGTTCAAAGCCTGAGAATGATAGAAAAAAATTTAAGACCAAATAAAAGAAAGGCCCTTTGACATGGGGATCATTCCAGTGTGCATTGCCTGAAAAAACACCTGAGCAAGTGATATTTTCAAGTCATGCTGCTTCCACAGTTGGAAAATATTTCAGAGCTAAAAAACTTATGCTACTTTGCTCTGAAGTTTTACTGTAGAAATAAAAGAGCAAGTTCTTGCAGTTGCCAATAAGTCCTTAAACTCATGGATAAACACTTCGCTAATTCCTGGATTCATGCATAAAGACAGGATAGTTTGCAGCTGTGAATTGTGAATACTTTTTAATAAAACCACTCAATGTTTCCTGAGACAAAATCCTAAATTGACTTGTTATGGTTTACTATAATGTATATATGGCTGTTAAATTCATTACTACATTTGGTGCAGCTCCACTACAGCAGCAGCAATTTAACACCCTGTAGTGGCAATCCTAAATAGAAAATTAAATTATTTATTTGCTTCAGTTCAAGCTCTGAAAATTATCTCTGTATACGACAACATAACATCTCTTTGAACAATAGGATGAAATTATTTCACAGGTATTAAAAACAGGTCAACTTCAACAAGGTAGGAGAGGCAATGAGAGAAGTATCTGGTAGGTACTGAGTGTGATAGATAAAGTACAAGGGCAAAATTGTATGAAAAAGAGAGACCAAGGAGATGGAAAATGACAGCAGACACACTGAAAGTCAGGAAAGGATAATATATGAGGGGGAAAATAGAAAATACTTCAGCATTTTCAACCCACAGAATGAGATAAAGCTCAAGGTCTGCAGCTGAAGCTTTCATCCAGCTCTACAGAAGTTACCAACTGGGGGGAAAAATGTTGCTATTTAGCTTGGTATGATTTCTAATGCAAAAACATAAATGACCTTTTTAACAATTGATCGTGAAATAAAAACAGCACGTTTGCTCCTGGTAATACTTCCCTGGCATCCAGCTATGATGTTTACAGTGATCTCCTTCAAGCCCTTCCAAATTGCTCTCAAAATGAGTCTAACAGATATCCTGGCAGGTTAATAGGACAGCTCTGCTCTCAGAAGCTCCTGCCAAACAGGTCATCCATGGATATTAAGAGCTAGGAACAGTGCTATTAGATTAAATTGCATATTTACCAGAAACACATTCAACATCTTGCCCTGAGTAACAGGGTTTTCTCTTTTAAAAACAATTAGTTTGTAAACTATTCATGGAAACTCAGAGGCTAAAGTCAAAGAGGTTGTTAGGCTGCCTGGGAGCTTGGCTTTTCCTGTGTTTTGTTCTGAGAATTTGATTAAGGACAATGACAAAAACTACAGCAAAAAGAGACATTTCCCTTCACTCGCTATGTCTATATAGTTTCAAGGAGAAAAGGCAGCATTACGTTATCTCATTTGATATCCTCTCAAACACAACCTAAAGAACACTGGTTTGAGCCTGAACCTTACCTTCAAACAAAACAGATCATCTCCTGCTGCTCAGGGTGGAAATCATGGGAGGAACAACTCTGCTCTGCGACGGCAGAGGGGGAGTACCCAGAAGAACAAGAGCTGCAGGGGCTGCAGTGATGCTCAGCCCAGTGTGTCTGTCAGAGCTCATCCTGAGTTTTGCCTGAATCAAGTGCCTTTCACACCATTTTAATTGAATGGCTGTTCCTGTTGAAACCAGTTCATTCATCCAAAAAAAAAAAAAACCAACCAAAAATCAAAAGACAGCAAAGCTAAAAATAAAAATCAATATTTACCGGCTTAAGACCTGCTGACTAATCGATATCAAACCAGCTTGTATCTTGCAATTATGAAGCATATTAATTATATAAAAAATAAACCACCCATTGAGTACTGAGATTGATATGCTTCTCCCAAATATCTTTTCCACTCAATACTGGAGAAAAGGCACTGAGGTAAAGGTGTGTGGGTAATTTTACTGAGCCTCATACTGCCCTGAGCTCAGTGTAACCCTTGCCTGCACACCTCCACTGATTCCTGCAGGACAAGCAGCCTGCACAGGCATTCAGGACAGTGACAGCCACAATATATTTTGAAGATAGAACTAAAGAGCAAAATTCTATTTGGAGACCAGAAATTGTGGAGTTTTTAATCACAGGACATCTCCTCTTTTTTCAATACATGACTGCATATGAGCAATGCATTTTTTTTTTCTTCCATGGTACTCATTCCTCCTCTGCAGGTGTGCTGCCAGGCAGAGAGGATGATTACAGGAAGGCTGAGATGAGGGAAAGCCTCCCCAGTATTGCCAAACTTTTCACACCACCTTAGAATTAGCGAGACTGAAAGTCATAATGAGGAAAAATCTATATACTGTTTCCAGAAATAACCTGCCTATTTTCACACCTTAGATCTCACCAAGACAATATTGAAGAAGGAATTGCATCAACCACCTGCCTACGTGCAGTTCAAAAAATAACAGACTAATGGTGTAGTGCCCACAAACACAAAGAGTTGATGCTTTGATTTCAGAAGTGCTTGCCTGTTCTTGCAATGCAAAACATCACAAAGAGAAGTCTTTTTCCCCCAAGAAACAAACTTCAGGGAGAAAACCACTCCAAATTTGTCACAGTAATTTATTTAGAAGAGCCAAAGAAAAGCTAGGTGGGAAAGACAGTGAGTGATCTTGTTAAGAGCCTCTGGAAAAGTACTGGAAGATGCTCTTGTCTGCTTAAAAGAAAATTCTCATCAGGTGCAAGTTTACTTCCCAAAATTCAAGCTGAAAGCTTATCGGATTGGCAACGGATTACCTCACTTACAGCCATGTAAGTAATTTAGTGACACTGTGTTGAAATAAGATAAGACTGGGAGTAATTAGATACTTATTTAACAGACAAAACAGCAGAATACTGCACAGAATACAGACTTTGCACCATCTGCTGCAGGCCCTTTAAAGGTCGTCTGGATCACCTGAAGTGCACTTGTGCCTGGTAAGCTTAATTAAGAGCTCAGTGTAGAGTTTCACAAAAAAAGAAATCACTAATCCTCCAGTCAAAAACAGGCAAATACATATGTGTTTAGCTTAATGCTTTGCAAAGCTATTCTTGACCTGAGGATTTTACCTTTTATAATAGAGCAAAATCTTGTAGGGGTGTGCTAGAAGAAGCTAGTGTATTTTCTCAGCGTTCAGATAAGCTTTTTTCCAACCATGTCAGGACTACAAGGTCCCTCAATATTGCTGGAAATAATTGCTTTAAGAAAAGGAAGTCACTGATCTCTACTAACATTTCTTTGAACCTTGTAAAATCTGGGCTGACTGACATTTTGCCAAAAGAGAGAATATTTTTATTCTGTTTTCAATGTCATTATAGCCTTCCTTGCTAATTCAGTTGCCTCTGACCTCCAGCAGCCCTTCTTTCCTACACCAGGGACAGAATGCAGACTATCAAGCCATAACAACAAAATGCCTCCCTCCACCTTGACAGCTTTGTAGTAAAGTACAGAAATATTTGCCAGCTTTGGGAAGGAGTCAAATTCTTGCATTCAAAATGGAAGTGAACTGTTTTTATCTGGACATGCCTGGAAAAAAGTACCTATTTACCCAGCTGTAGAGCAATGTTTCTTGGACAAGAGAGGACAGAGCCAGGCTCAGTGTGGCTGTAGCACAGCTCGTGAGGTGCTTTGGACTGTGTGTTCTGCACCTGTGAAACCTCAGTGCAGCAACCCTGCTGGACCTCAGCTCCTCTGAAGGGAGATCATAAATGTGTCCCTTTCCAGAGACATCTCTATCTCAAAGTCCTAGTGAAAAAAATCCCCACCAAAACAAAATCCAAAACAGACAAATCTGAATTGTGGACCCAGCAGCAAATCTCCCACTGGTGGCAATGGTGAAAAGACATTGGAAAATACTGATGTGAGAGTGTTTTAATTCTACTGCACAAAATGGCATCATATTCTTTCCTTATCATCCTTCTTTTCCAATTTATATTTTCACTGGTATTGCAAATAGATGTAACTGCAGCTTCTACCAGTACCAGCTTTTCTGCAGTACCTCCCTGAAGTGCTCCCAACTGGTGAAGGAATTATTTAACAACTTTCCTATTGAATGTGAAGCTCAGGTCCTCATATTCCCTGTGAAATACCATGTCAATCACTAACAGAAGGAAAAAAGAAAAAAAGTCCAGCTAAACCAAAGTGATTTCTTTTTTAAATAGCCCTGTTTCTGTAAATTGCTGAGTGATAGTTCAGGAATCACTTGGCAAAAAATAAAAAACAACAAAACAAAAAAAACCACCACCCAAAAAAAAAAAAAACAAAACACACAGCCCCACTTAAAAACCCCATGTGAATGAACAACACATTGCATGCAGCCATACAGAATAACAAGGTGACAATCTACACACAAAAATTTAGTCTTTTGCTTTGCTCATTCATAGGATAGTTTTTGCAGCCTCTCTCCTTTGAATGACAAAAGTGGTCAAGTACCCTTCTAAAAATTATTTTTAAGAATATTGCATCAATTCCTTGACATTTTAAGTCCTCTATCTTTTCAGTTACAGTACAGCAACACTAAAAAGCATAAAAGCAAGCTAAAGGGATCAGTGTGATGTTTTTGGAAGATACGAAGATGTTTAAATATAACATCTACCATTATTCCTTTAGATCTTTCTTGACTTCAAAGCAAACGTGAAGTTATATTTGGGATTGAGCCTGATACAGCTCAAGATCTGTTGTAATGACAGGAAGAGTAGCTGGTAGTTTAAGAGAAGCAGTTTTCCTGTTGAAGTAGGCAAGTGCTTTGTATGCAAAAGCAACAGCCAACTCTGTGTGAAAGGGCAAAAAACTTTCCTTAACAATGCAAAGCAGACAACTGCAAAAACTGACTGCAACAGCTGTAATGTGTCACAATAGGTATAATTAACAAATTTAAACTATGTGGTACAGATCTGAATATGACATGCCACTCTGGAAAATGCTGCCTCTCTTGTGAGCACCTAACAGGAAGAATACTGAGCATGGCAAAGTTGCCAATAACCTTTTTCCTTCAGGACACTCACAACAATGTGCTCCCATGGGAAATGCATCAGCCTGGGCACCACATGCATAAACCTGAGCACAGCAACACGGTCCCTTATTCCTCCTCAATTCATGGGCCCACTTCACTACAGTTATGTGCAAGAGACTGGACTTTGAGGCATCCATCCAAGAGGCTCTGAGGAATACTGGCATACAGTAAAACAGAGAGAAGGTAATCTGAACCATTTCCCTTGCTATATTTCGCAAGATATGCCTTTAAAAAGCTTGTCATAACTATAATATTGCTTATGGATTTAGATCCTTATTTTATTAAGAGAAATATTCAGGGTAATAAATTTTAAAAAAGGTTCCTGCTTTCTATGGCTCAGGACAGGCTAAGCAACACAGAAATAAACACCTTCAGAGATTTTAAAATCTGCTTTCATTAGCAGAATTTTTTCTTTACAACCTGTCTTTATGTTGTTCCAAAAGATGCAAAAGTGTTGACTCATCTTGTAATACAAAGGATGTGAGCAATAAATGAAGAGCTAGTGATGAACAAATCTTTTTGTCACAGTGAAACACAAACTGAGGGATCTTAAAACACAAAATTCATCTCTTGCACTAGATGTTGAGCATATAACTCTGACTTCAGTCAGCAAAATCAGGATTTATCTTCTGTACAAATCTACTGCTGGCAAAACAGTAGCCCATGAGCTCAAGGTACAGGAACATGGCAGAGTCTGTTCTTGTAGTGCATTCTGGCAGAAAGGAACCATCACAGAGCTCAGGGAATAACCATCACCTGTGCATGAGAGCTTCAGTGAGCTGATATCTGAACAGCTCTGGCAGCAAAACTGCATTTTATGGAGCAATTTTGCTTTGTGGGAAAGGGAATAGAACATAACAGGTGGAGGTTAGCAACAGCTTGTGGACATTAATAGGATCCGTCCCCCTTTTCAAAAGGGATCCAAACATTGAAGTCATCAGCCTTAAACTGAAAATTTCATTAGCTATGAAAGAGGTAGGAAAGGATTTTATTTTTACTGCACATTGCTCAAGAATATTTTGGAATGTGCCCCACCTCCTTCAGAGACCCTGAAATATCAAGTGCATTGAAATCTCTCCTGGTGTTATTATGAATATAGGTGATCAAATGCTTCATACAGAAACAGGAAAAAGCTTATTTTACTGTTATTATGCAAACCTGAGAAATACTTATAAAAATACTTAGAAAAACCTTCAGCCTCCCAAGCTACATCCTCAGTATGTTTAGATAGGCTTTTGGAAGACCTGACTCATAGCTTTCTCATATACATTGTTTACATTGCTTTTTCTCATATACATTTTTACATGTTCTCTTATATGCATTGAGAATAGGCTGTAAAGATTTTTTCATAAACTTCTTGTTTTATAAAAGAAAAATAAAATTTACAAAACCAAACACATGCCCCTCCAACTTTCATTTCTTAAGCAACAACATGGAAGTATTCAAAGCAAATTACAGCTGACATTAAACAGGTTTTATTAGAGAAAACAAGAACAACAAAAATTACTAATTAGAAGTAACATTGAGGCTTTCCTCTCAGCTGCCAAAGTCAAAGTAATATATCTCTAAAGGTGAGATAAAATGATGGCCCTCTGCACATGGGAACAGCCTGGCTGCTCAGGAGCCACAGCCCCTAAAAATCCAGCAGCAGTACCATGAAGGTGTGCAGACAATGAAAAGAAACCAGCTGCTAATTCTAAACCTAGCCAAGCTTGAAAGAGCTCCTTTTCCCTCCCTCCCAGAAATTATAGAAAGGAGGCTTAATAAACCACTTTTGATTTTTCAGGCATCTCTCTCTCTGCTCCCTTCAGTGTCATGCACTCATCACAGCCCATCCCTTCCACCATTGCATGCACAAGTAGCCATGGACAGCTTTGAAGGAATGGATCAGTGCTTCTGGAACACAGAAAATACCACTAAAATGTTGCAGGTCAAAGGAATTAAAGCATCTCCCTCCTTGGGCTATTTTAAGGATACTGAAATTCTACTGTAGTGCCAGGTAACAGCTTCAGTTATTAAGTGCCAGACTGTTTAACATACAAAACCTTGCAGAAGGTCATATAGGTTTAAACAGAGAAACAAAGCACTTAAATTTTTATTTAAGACAAATTAAAGAATTAGCTACCTCTTGAAAGCATCTAGGAAAAATTCTTGGCAATCACCAAGGTACCTTTTCAAAGGCAGGCTCATCCAGGTTTGCATTGCTACGGAAAGCTGCTAACAAGTACCAAAAGGATCAGACTTGAAGGAAAGCATAGTCTGCTCTGCTTTCTATCCAAATGGCTCTCAAAAGAAAGGAGAAACCACATGGAAGGAAGATATTAAAGTGCTGTCCTCTGCCTCCATTTAGGAAGCAGCAAGTGCAGGTGTGTGGTGGTGGCTGAAGTGACACCAAGGAGGTTGGAGGAAAGGAAATCCCAAAGTGGTTAAGAGCCCCCAAGAACCTCCCAGTCAAGGGTGACAAAAAAGTCCATGTATCACCTGATCTGCCAAAGCACTGAGGAGTCCTCAAACTGTATCAAACACTGTGTCTTTCCTACACCTAGTCAGTGATGGAGTAAACTTGAGGTAAGTTCATCTGAAGATTTAGAGCTTGCAGCCTTGTAAAAAAAACATCCTCTGAAACAATAAGGATGGACTTCTAATATAGCTATATGTAAAAATAAAACACATAATTGCTGTCCTCCAAAATTACAAAGTTGTTTTTCACATATATTGCCTTTATGGTTGGCATCAGTGCAATTTTTGCTTACAAAGGACGTCTGCAACAAATTATAGCCCTCCTCCCCTTATTAATTACAATTAAAACATTCCTACTAAAGTGTTTCTTGAACAAATAAAGCAATCTATCATTTTGCAGGCTTAGAAATTCATATTCACCAATGTTTGTTCTAGCAGGCAACACTTGATCAAGGAAAACAAAGAAAAAAATAAATCAAATTGGGCAAATATGAGCAGGTCAGTCTCCACAGAGACTCAGGTGGAATGATAAATGGAGCCCACACGTTTCACACTTGGACTTTTTGGGAAACAAAATTACCTGCTGGAACTGGTTTCTTTTTCAGTCCTTCCATCCATAAAACACAAAAAGAACAGCTCCAGTCCCACAAAGCTCTCAGCAGCATTATGTGCATCATGCACAGACTTATTTGCTCCACAAAGCCATCGTGGGCTGGAGCAGAAGCAAAACTGAGATGCAAACAGGAGAGGGGCACAGGAACCAGGCAGCTACTCCAGCTTTGCCAGACGTTCTTCATCTGCATTGACAAGGATTCATTCCCCCTGTTGTCCCTCCTATCAGCTAAAATGGCACTCATTAACAAGACTGTAAGCAAGGAAATTTTCTCCTCAGCATCTCCCTTCCAAGAGACCCAGCCTGGAAGGAAGAACAGGACTTCATCTGGGAAAAGAGCAACCAAGTGAGGGCAGTGGGTAGGAAAAGCTGATGGCACACAAAAGAAAAATGCACAGGAGGAAGGCTAACAACCAGAAAACCAGAGATGAGCAGCTGAAGGCAATTGCCCCCAGCTGTGATTGAAATTTGACTAGACTAATTCCTTAGTTCTGACAGTAATCTTTCTCCACACTTCCCTACATCTCTTTGGAAAAAATACAAGCTACTCACTGAAGGGTTGTCTTCTTAATAGAAACTTGTTATAAATGAGTAATGTGATGGCTGGCTCTCACAATTAAGAGATAAATTGTATGTGTATATTAAGAGAAGTTTTATAGATGTATAGTTATGTTATTTTTCTACATTCTCCCCTTAGTCCTCTTGTAATCTCCACCAATGGACGGCAGAGGTGTTGACTGACAAAATTTTGGGAGGGGCAAGGGGTATAAATAGGGAAACATAAAATGGACAAGCACATAGCTGCTGGTCTCAGAGTCTCCCAGCGCTGTTTTTCCTTATTCAGACTTTTCTTGTATTTTTGTTAAGGTTTAATAAACATTTGATATTTTAAAAGTGAGCATCATTTCTCACAAAACTTAATAACGTTGTCTGAGGAAGGTGAAGAAATACAGGTCAAGATAAAACAGAAATTCTGATGAAACAGGTAGTATCTGATGGATAAAAAATGGTACTATTTTCATGTATTTAGCCCTAAACAACACATTCCTCAGAGAAATGTGTATAAATCAGTTCTCCTGAATTTTTAACCACACTCTAAAAAAGGGGAAACAAAGCCAGGGAATGTCTTTTCCCCAGCATTTATTGCCCCTAAATTTAATAAGTGGTCAGATCAGTATTTTGAGTAACAGCTTAGCCCTCACAGCTTTGGGGCCAACATAATGGCACAGCTGCAAGAACCTTCTTCTCAAGTAACCTGGTGACAACAGCACATCATCACCAGAACAGGTGGCTTAGAACCCTCTTGGATCCTCTGGCACCTGAGGGAACTCTGGTGAGAAATGCACACTCCATTTCTGGAGTCTGTCTAGAGCACTCAACACCAAAAAATAACATTTAAGTCTCTTCTGCTGCCTCCATAAATTCCTCTTTCACAGTTTATTGTGAAGATATCAGCACCAGTAAATGCCAGTTCTGTTTTATGACACAAGAAGAAAAAGTCTGTAATGATCTGTCTAATGATACCACCTCATCAGAAATTTTATATTACGACAATAAAGTGCCTGTTTGTTTTAACTGTCTGTTGCTCTTGAGGGACTAATTCACATTGGACTGTCTAGAATTCACATGCACCCCCTGATGGTTTCATATGTGTTTTCCCCATATTATTTAATAGATTTTTTTGGAGTACTTTTTTCCCCCCCTCAAGACACAGTACAGCAGTGCTGACAAATGTTGGCAAAAGGAGAGAGAGACAGACATCTTTTACACTAAAATATCATGGGAATGAAGTTCCAAGCAGCAGCATCCATTATCTGCAGATAAGAAGCTTTTCATTCTTGGCTAACACAGGTAGTAGAATGGTTACTTGTACCTCAGTCTAAAATGATCAAAGTCAGGAAAAAGGATTAGATGTCAAAATACTTGAAGTGTATCCCTTTGATCAGGATCAAAATCAAGACTGAACTTTGAATATAATGTGCTAGTACATTTCAGTGGTCCTTTGAAGGGGGAAAAACTTAAATTCATGAGCAAGTAATACTGTTGCTACGAATGGGATAGGAAAGCTGACATCTTATTCTCATCTCCTAATTTGGTAAACCCACCATGCTTACCAATTTCAGTTCTTTCTTAATAATCTGAATTCCTGCTTTTCAATAGGGCTACATGACTCATACCTTCATGCACAGTGGTGCTGGCATTGTCATGTCACTCACATTTTCTGCACATCCTCACAAACAGATTCATTTCCTCATAACCAAGTAGAAAACCACACCTTTCTTTCATTTTCACCCATTATTTAAAGTAAAGCCAGTTCTGTATCATGCTCCACAGTGTTCTATGTTATTAAACATATCAAGCCAATGTCCCTTCCCCTAGGGGTGCCTACGAGACATTGGGGGAAAATGTAAATAAAAATAACAAACAAAAAAACCCCAAAAAACCAAAACCTCACCTAACAAAAATATCAGAGCAATGGTAAAGGACCAAGACAATGGGATCATGTAGTAATAAGTTTGCCAGAGACAAATTGACTACAAAAGATAAAGTGTTCAAAACTGTTACAAAATGAAATTCGTAATTCCTGCTACCTCGCATTTATCAGGTCATTATTATTTTGAAAAATGCAGAGGATGGAATTCAAAAGGAACAATTAGAAAGGAGAAATTCTCCTTAAGGTCACTCTCCATGCAATAAGTCTGGCACAGAAAACCTTATCAGATTAATTGCTACCCCATGGCAGGGGGTTGGAACTGGATGATCCTTAAAGTTCCTTCCAACCTAAGCCATTCTGTGATTCTGTGTCTAAAATTGCTACTCAGACCTGAAATGTAGAATTGTGAGGTAAACAACAGAAGAGGTCTGCAGGTATATAGAGGGTTTACAGACTTTAAGAGTAAAGAAACAAAGAATTCCATGCCAAACACAGAATAATGCACAAAGGTCATATCGGGCTGAGCCAAATTCAAGCATCTAAGTGGCTACAAGGGCTCTTAAGGCAGTTGTAAAAATGAATAAACCAGTAGCACAGAAAAACCAGCTGGAAGTCAGCATGCAGTAATAAATAGGACTGGGGTGCTTTCAGCCCTGTATCAGCTCTTCCACAGAACAACTTCCAAGGGAAAATTACAAGTTTGAGCAGTCAATGGTAATTTCACAGTAACTTCAGTTCAAAGCCAGGATTGAAGCTTGCTATTTTGACAAAAGAAAGCTCTTCTTTGTAGTCAATAAACATTTTTTCAGGGAATTCACTGAGAATATGCACAAATTATCTTTAGAGATTGTGAGACAGCATGTGAGCAAAAAAAAAATGACTTAACTATTAACTGAAATCATAGTATTGGATAGAAGATAAGAGAACAGGGGCAAGGATTATAAAAATTAAATTCTTATAACTTGGAAACACAGCAATGTGGAAGATCATTACAGCATGTCTGAGTCAAAAATAATGCAGACAACAACAATACAGTGTCACATTTTTATTACTCTTTAGTCCCTTCTGTGATTAGGAGCTTGTTTGCTGGCTTCATGTTGAGAGATGTGAGTTTTTTGACTTTTTAAAATGGTGTCTATCATTCACATGGTAGGTTCATGCATGCCATCATTACAACACCAAGTTGGTTTTTGGCCAGAAAGATAAAATGCAGCTAATTGGTCCATAAAATTCACTTGCATTGGGACAACTCCACCCCTCATTAAGATACAAAGTAAGGCTGGATACTGAAAATGCCTTGTGCAACCACCTTCCAGAAAAAGATAATTTCTGCTCCTGAGGTATAAAATGGTACAAACTCAAATGCTGGAGAAAACTACCTGCAGTAACTGTTGCTATTTTTTTTTATTTCACTGAAGAAAGAAAACAAGGTTTAAGAATTCCTAGCTAAAACAAGTCTTGTTAAACTAAAATACATTGTAAATCAACAGCTTAGTTCAGAAAGAGTTTGCCTGTACCTTGGTAGGCACCAACTGGAGGGGAAAAAAATCTAACTCTGATTCAATAAAGTTGTTGTTGATTCTGGTGTCTGTTCCATTGTAAATAAAGATGAAAAGCACAATTACTCACAGTCAAAAACCTAGGAGCCACTGAAGACCTCCACCTCAAAGTGATAAACTTGAACCACAACTAAAATTTCCTTATGAAGTTACCAAATTTATTCTGGAGTGGTTCTGCTTGTGAATGTTTTGAAAGGATTAAAACTTTGGAGCATATTAAACCCTTCAGTCATTCAAGAAGAAGAAAAACTAAAAGAAAACTTAATGTAAAATATTTTTCCAGGTAGAGCACAACTGTACTTTTTTCCACTCCATATTTAAGGTATTGTCAGCCATTATATTTAAACAATTAATGTTATGCTTCGTTATCAAGTAGCGGCTGTTTGTGATATTTTTATGATGGGCACTTTCAGCTTTGAAATAATGACAAGTAAAGATAAAATCTCCAGGATTGAAGAGCTTCTTTTGCTTTCAACAATTTAAATCATTATACATCAGCCAAAATTCACATTCAATATAGTCCTAATTTATATAATGAAAAGTACTATATATCTCACTCATATGCATAGCAAACTTATATGTTCTTCTAGTAAAGAACTTTCTTCACATAATGAGTTCACAAATTTTAAGCTTGTGAAAGCAGCAATTTGTTCCTTGTCTGCCATGAATGGTTCTTTGCCAGGTGCAAAAAAAGGACTTTGGTATAACAAAGACTCAGACAATACAGTCAGCAGCTAAAGAAATTACTGTGTTCTGCATTGTTACACTCCATAATTATATAAATTTAATCCTCAAAGTTTGCTTTTGTCATAGCATTTTCCTTTACAATGTTAGAATTGCCTTTTGATGGAGTCTGAGATTTTCCCCTTTCTGGCCCACAGAGCTATGGATAATGCCTTTCTCATCAAGTTTTGAATTCCCAGGAGCAATGCTATCTCGAATGAGATTAAGTCATGTTCCCAGACCAAAATTAAACCTTTCTGAAGGAAAATTATTAACTGCAGCTACTTTCAGTCTCTTGCCCTACCTTCTCTCTCCTATTCCAAATACATCTTAAGCTAGAACCTTCCTTTTATTCCTTCTGATAAACTTCAGCAAAAATCCTGATAGATGCCTCAGCTGAGCATTTACACACAGTCAAACAAAAACAAGATAAGCAGGGGCCAACATTTTATTTGACATCATTTAAAATTTGATGTTTAAATAACTTGAAGTCAACTGAATCCATCAGGAATCAGGAGGAAATAACTTACAGGTAGATATGAATCTGAACTACTTACATAATTTTAAAGAAATTCAGATTTGCTAAAAATTATATATATAGTCAACAATGGCATAATGAAGGAATCCAGAGCATTCCAGTCTAGTATCACTTGTGTCAACAGTTGAGTCTGTTTGGGCTTTGCATTAGAAAATATTGATTACAATGAAATTAAACATGATATGAAATAGGAAGTAACTTGAATACTGGAAATCAGCTTTGAGCCATATGCTTACCTTCCTTTTAATCAAGTATTTTCATTTCATTGTAGCAATGTGCTTTCTTACATTTATATTTTTTCCCTTTTTTCCTGATCATAGTTGAGCACATATAAGTAATATTGAGAAGTGACTTCAAATAATTTCATATTAACTGAAAATGTGCATACAGCTGGATCTCAGAGGTGAGAATGATACTAACCTTTCTGCTTGGCCCATAGGCAAGCTTCCTGGGAAATACTTGCCATCCCATTTTCCCAAAAGGATCCAAGTATGCAAATAAAATAATTATTTCTTAACTGTAGCTGTACAAATTTTTTCCTGTTCTTAAAACATTCAGAAATGCATAATTGCATTACACATTGTGTCATACTACCACCAATAGAATATATAAGGTAATAAATCAAATGAAACATTGAAATTACTAATTAGTAGTTCAAAACAGGGGATTTTTAGTGTAAAACTTGTCTGAAACTTTTATTTGATACTGCTAAATGTTCTATTGTGAAGAAAAGCTGATTAACACAGAAGTTGGGAGAAGGTTCTTTTAGAACATTCCAGCAACAGATTTTTAGCAAGAGAGAGCTATGTAAACAACAGACATTCATAATTCAGAAAGATAAGTTTTTGTTCTATGTTCAAAGTTATCTCCTTTAGGAAAAAATAAAAACATAGAAAAGAGAAAAGGATATTCCCCCCCATATAGGCAATTTCAAAAATTGATATCACAGGCAGAATTATTTCCCATAGATTTAAAACAACAATAAAAGCCTTTGTTTGGAGAAACTCACTCTTGAGCTGAATTCTTTGCCCTTCACACACTAAGCTGAGAACCACAAGACACTGATACTTGATACTTATGCTTGTTTCACCTCCTACTTGCAAAGATTTCTATAAAGAAATGCATTTTGGTACTATAGATTTCTGAAGGGCAAAATGTAAAAGTATCATCATTGTTGGTGTTGCTATAATAAATGACCCAAATCAAAATGGTTTGACCTTGAATCACCATAATGTATTAAAACAGGAATTTTACAGTTTTTTCTCTCCTGTTTAGCTCTCCACAAGGTTACATTATCCTAGAGCTGTCACAGAGTTCTGCTTTGTTAGCACCATTTCATTTTAGCAGAGATTCTAACAAGTCAACATTATGCTATTTACAGAATATATTCTATTCCTATGCAATTTCTATTGAAGAAACTGAAATAAGAATTTCAAGCTTTTTAAACTGAAAAATGTACCAACTCATTGAGAAACTGAGCAAGTGCCACCTCAGCACAGGAATCACTAGATCAGATCTCACTGAAGGCAAACACCAAGCCAACACCTTCGTGGTCCAGCAGTACACACACATGGTGAGTGTCTGACAAAAGCAGCAGATACATTGAATTAAAACACTTTTCTTGGAATGCATTTTCTGTAGCAAAGAACAGGGCTAAGTACTCAAGTTGTGCTGGCTCAGCTCACAGAACAAGCAGGGTGTTGTAGCATGCCAAAGGGGAAAATCCTCCAGTTATTTGTGACAACCTGACCATCACCTCAAGAGCACTGTGTGGAACAGTTTCACTGGACACACTCAGCATAGCTGGAACCAAATAAGTTTCTGGTTTAAACATAATTGCATTATGCTCCAAAACCACAAGTTACCATCTCCATTACAATCTTGGAAGAGGGAAAAGAAGCTCCATAAAAATTTTACTGAATTCTGAAATATCAAGGCGCTTTCCATAAACTCTGTCTAGGGAAGAGCCACAAATGCACACATGAATTAGGCCCGTTTTTCCTACCAACACCTGCTACAGAAATTCAGATCATCAAGCAACAGTGCACAGAAGAAAATCAAGCTGTTAACCTCACCCACCTATAGAGGACAGGAGTGAACAGCAGCAACTTGCTACTTTAGATATTTAAGCAGTAAACACACCTAACAAAACTTGAAAAAGCTGGCCACACACAATATTGGATCCTTTCAGGAGATATTTAAATGCTAGAGTACCCCAGGGGTTCATTACAGGAGCACCTGGTGGAAAACACGTGAGCTATTTCAGCTGCCATCATCACACTCAGATCCTGCAGAATCCCCTAAATCAGGGCTTAGCAACAGGATTTTGATGATGAAATACATAGTTGAGACAAACCATCAATAAATCTGCTTTCAAATACAGTACCTTAATTAAAGCTGTTCATTATTTGCTTCTTCCCAGGTGAAATTAACTGCCTAGAGATGGTTCCTGAAATACGCCAAGGCTAACTTTCCATTAATGGCCAGTTCTCAAGAGCAAAGGAGCCAATAAAGCATTAAACCACACAAATCCCACAAAAATAATCAAAACCTCTGCTTATTGCAGTCCATTGAATTTTTTTTCTATGCAATTTTGCTAGGTTTGCCCACATCAACTCACAAAGAGCAAAGTGACCAAATTTTCACAAGCTAGTTTTGTTACAAGACCTCATTTGAGCAATTAACCAAGAAATAGTTTAGATAAAAACAGAAAGACCATCTTTTGCAGGCAAAGGAAGCCTAAAGCTATGCTTTTCATAGCTTGTTTGAGTGCAGTTAAGTCAGATGGGACAACAAGCAAACAATCCTCCCAGTGAGTGCAAAAGGACAGACCACAGATCCTACAGGGCACTTAACTCCTCACATTTCCAGACCTTCTCCCACAACTCGTGAAATACCATTAAGATGTAACATTAGCTACATTAGATTATTGCTCATTGTGGGACTATTGATATATGACACATCCCCATATGTAAGAAGTGGCCTGCTGCACTAGAGCTTCTAAAGCCCCTCCACATCTCCTCCCAAACTCCATTTCCAACAATTCCCTTTTCTTTCTCCCTTCCAAAAACTCAGACCTACCTCCATCTCCAGCAGTACTGTCCAAATGAAACACAAGATGCACCAACTCCTGCAGCTATAGGCTGCCCCAGCCCTCCCACTCCCAGGTGTTCCTAATTGCCATCACCCCCAGGTGTTGCCCATTGCCATCTCCCCAGGTGTTCCCCATTGCCATCACCCCAGGTGTTCCCCATTGCCATCACCCCCAGGTGTCCCTCATTGCCATCACCCCCAGGTTTTCCCCATTGCCATCTCCCCCAGGTGTTCCCCATTGCCATCACTGTGTCTGCTGCAGGTTAAATTCTGCCAATTAATCAAGTAATCCAGCCCAGCAGTATTGGGTCACACCAAAGCTTTGCAAGGAAGCAAATCCTACCAGATCCTCAACTAAAATGTGTACCCTACAGCAGCTCACTACTAGCAAACCTCCTCCCCACCTTAAGGACATGAACTATTCTATTTCATTTCCTTCATATGTCATAACCACCACAGAATCCTCTTCTCCTCAAGAAAATTATTTATAGGTTTTTTAAAGCTGAAGTCCTACCCCAGGACTTCACCCACATGCTACACCTGAGCCTGGTCTCTCCCATTCACTGAAACGGTCCACGGTGTAGAAATAACATCCTGAAATGTAGAAAAAATAATAAAAATACCAAAAAGAAATTATTATAATAAATAGAAAATAGTCTGTGCTCATGCCACTCAAAATTTAAATAAAAAATTTAATAAGAAATAATTAAAAGAATAGGGAATAACTGGGTAGTGTTTTGCTTCTCTGCAGTGCTTGATTTAACAATAGTCTGCAATAAACAATAATTACTCAGATTAGCACCTCTTCAACACCTTCTCAAAACTGTGTAATTAAAAAAAAAATGAGGGTGAACTCGGGGAGGGCACTGACAGTCTGTGCAGAAGGGATGCCAATTCCAGCTGCTTGGGGATGCTGGACCACCCCGAGCTGCCCGGGAGGATGTGGAAAAGCACCGGAGTGCCCCCAGACAAACACAGTCTCTGCTGGCTGTTTCAGAGAAACTGAGATGCCTTTGAGGCTGCTGCAAGAAATCCTGGGGGGAATTCTTGTCAGCAGGGCTGTTCCCTGCAGGAAGGCACCACCCTGTGCACAGAGAACTTTTATTCTAAGCCAGCTGGAAATGTCTGGCGAGGCAAGAGAGGGTTTTGTTTTAGTTGTCGAATGACACTGGTGGGTTTTTTTTCCCTGTACTTATCAGACCTTTTTATATTTTATCCTTTCTGAAGAAGGGCCATGTGGATACTGCATTGGGTTAGGGTGTGTGTGCGCAAGCATTGTGTATTTTAGGTATTTTATAGAAGTGTAATGCTTATTTGTTTTGACAGTTTCCCCAATGAAAGAAAAACCAAAGCAGCATGGTTCAAAGCTGCTCTTTTTGAACTTATTGATAGATTTTAAAGTAATGGCTTTACAAGAGAATATTTTTTTTCCTTTTTTACTTTCACAGAGGGTAAGGCTTGGTGACAGAACTATCAATCAAAAAAAGACAGAATGTTAAAACACTGTCTTCTAGCTATTTTCTAATAGTGTGAATATACACTTGCTTCTACAAGCTGTTTTGATCTGTCTATATCTTCATGCACACACATCTATAACTATTGTCATATTTAACTATTTATAAATCTATAATATTTAACTATTTATCCCTTTAATTATTCTTATCAATTTACATCTAGGTTTCTAGACTCCAAAGTATTACAAAGTATCTTTACTATATTATTTTCAGTGGAATTCTATTAATTCAGATCAACTGTCTGACAGATTTCATGATTGTGCCTCCAGAATTGCCAATTCCCTCACAAAACCCAGCTCATTGCAGACTCCAGAAGCTGAGGCTTTCGATTTGCATAAATTGACAATCTGTATTTCTCACCCTGATTTCTGTATTTTTTTTTAATTATTCATTAAATGTATACATCATTTTTGCTGATGTCTAGTGTTCATCTTTGCGAGTAAAACCAGGGATGAACACCTTTAATTTAAATTTCTGGTCACAGTCAGTAAAGGGATGGTTCTAAGTAAATCTAAGGATTAATTGAGGATTAACTGTTAATCTGAGAGCCACACAAACAGAGATGCAGGGGCCAAACCTCAAAAACCTCAGCCCCACTGGCATTTAATGTTGACATACATCTATGAGTCAGACACACACCTTGATGATCCCAGTTGCAAGGTGCATAAAAGTAGTTTTAGAACACTCTGCAGCTTACAGAAAGAGCTGATGCTCATCCCTTTGCCACAAGCTGTAAAGTTATGATAACTTGGGATAAAAGAATCCCACACAAAACTAAAACTATATCTCAAATGACTTAAAATAAATGTTTATTTTTATAGGCTTTGATTTATGAACGCAAGCATTATATTTGCTCTGAAAGTAAATTGTGTTTGCAAGACCGAGGCCTTTGTCTCAGTAAAAATACAATTATCGCAGTTAAATCTATACATCATGCCCAAGTCACATTGTGTATATTTGCCAATGATCAAAAGAGCTAAAAATAATTTGTGAAGATTTAATTACTTTAAAAAGCAATGTCCAAACAGTGGACAAAACACCAGGCGTATTCTGTCCCTCTTTATTTCTTCTTATAATGTGTTCATTTAGATTAATGAACAGTTTATCATTTTTTGATGTAGAACTGGATTTCAAGTTGATCACATTATCTTTTGATCAGTGAAAATTTTCCTTAAACTTAGGTTCTTCCTTAAAGTAAAGTCAATTTCACAGTAATACCTGTATGTGAAAAACATTTTTATTTTGTAGCAGAATACTCTTTCTCTAAAGAAAGCCAAGCCAAAGTTGTTAAAATCTCTCTTTTTTATTTCTATCACAGGGCTCAATGAATCCCCATAGATTACATATCCCACTGATTATTTATTTGAACTATCTTGATCAAATAGATGTGTAGCTGCATAACAAATAACCTGATAACCAATGTTAGAGACATTAATTTTCCAGAGCACTAAATCATCACACAATTCAGTTCTTTCACTCAGAAAAGCATGTCCTATTATATATGGCTCATATCTATATAGAAATCTCCAGGTAGAGTCATTTCAGCTTTCAGGGTGAAAAACTTCACTATTTATTGAATAAATGGAAGGTCTTTAAAATTACCAGCAGACATTCATACTCACTAACAACTTGAAAACCAGGCAAGTCTCTGTTGCTCCAGGTGTAATGGAAAAATACACCCAGATTCACGTGATATTCATGAGCTCAAAATTTACTCATAGATCAAATCTTTGGAAATCCTATTAAGGGTAACACCTTGAGGTGTCATGATTAATCCATACTAGTCCTTCAGGAAATCTTTGTGTAGTCACT
This sequence comes from Chloebia gouldiae, assembly GCA_003676055.1. NCBI lineage: Eukaryota > Metazoa > Chordata > Aves > Passeriformes > Passeridae > Chloebia > Chloebia gouldiae. The sequence continues at coordinate 7,507,959 of QUSF01000024.1, forward strand.
TTGAATGCCTCAGTAATTAATTCCTCAATGTCATTTGGCTTGACTCAGGAACATGATTTAGGCTATGCTGGAAATAATGTTGTCCTCCTCATTGTAGGTGAGAAGGATATATGACAATTAGGGATAATTTATGCTCTTTCATTTTAGAGATAATGATATATTTTCATTTTTCTTAAAATATGATTCAAGTTTTGATACTTTATTGCACAGGTACATACAGAGAAATATCGATTTTTAAAACTTTTGATTGTGGTATGACATGGAAACATTGTTCATTATACGTTTCTCAGGGTGGGGCAAAGTGCTAATTTATTTGGTACAGAAGATAATGTACCTCCAGTCACAGATATAGAATAGAGAGATATCTGAGTACAGGAGGGGTTTATAAGTTAATATTTCCACTTAATCAAGAAAAAAAATTACTTTTTTACATCATACCAAACCATTATGGCCTACACGTCCAAGGCAGGCACTGAGACAAAACCTGTGAGAAGGATTAAAGGAGGCTGGAATTACCCAGACTGATAACAGGATAAAGATGAGTGGCTGATAATCTGTATTTCTCACCCTCATTTCTGGATTTTTTTTAAATTTATACAGGCTAAGAATTTGAAAAAAAAAAGTTGGCCAAATGAAATCTGTAGTTGAAGTAGATGCCCCACTCTAAAAGAGGGAAAGCATCAAATGCAACTTTGAAATCACTACAGTTTTTTCATTGATTAAAGATGAACACAAGATTTTATGTATTTGGGGAGGAAATTTATTTATATATCTTTGGAGGAAATCTAGACAAGATTTCTTAGCTATTTTCCACAAGAACTATTTTCTTGAAATGAATTTACATGCAGAATAGAATATATATCTAATTAAATATGCTTTTTCCATCTGAATATCTCAAACTCATCCATAGGCTTCAGCTACCCTCATTTTAGTGCATTTAAGAGCTAGCTGGACATTCAAAGCTACTAGATCAGAGTTAAATCCTTTAGTGGTGCAAATTTCATATTCAAATCCCTTAGGAGGTGAATCATTTCACTTGTAAAATTTATTTACATTTAAAGTACTACTTGTAGTACTTTAACTGAAATCACACAAACCTAGAGACTACTCATGGAAAATAAAAGCATGGGAGATAAAGAGGCAAAAAATCAACTGTTGCACACAGAATCCTGAGTCTTTAATAGCAATATGGTTGAAATTCAGTGTTATATATGTGCACACATGACACACATACGTCTGGAATATACAGAAAGAGACATAGCTGCTGGATATATGCACTCGTGGAAATACATAAATATGTACATAGTTTTTGATAGACTTTGATAGTCATATTTATCCACATTTTATATTTCCTGCCCTGAGGTGCTGCAGTCTGGGGCTGCCCTGGGGTGACAGGGCTTGTGGCCTTCTGGCAGAGGGATAGAGGCCTTTCCAATCCAGTGTAAACCAGGTTTTAAATTATTTACTCCTGGGACAAAAGATGCCAAAGCAAACATTTTGCAGTGAACAAAAAAGGGCAAAACCTCCAAAGAAGCAGATGAATTACACACATACTCCTGTTGTACAGTGACATGTTTTCTAGCGCATTTCTTCTCTGAGGTGAAAACCACACCTTCATTCCTCAAAAACTGACTTCTAGGTATGGTTTATGATGGCTGTAAAAGCAGGTGGCTTTCTAAGAACTCTGATAGTCTGATCCATTAAACACTTCCATGATTGGTTTACTTTTTCTTCATTTACAGACTTAGAGAAAAACAGACATTTGTGTTCACTGTCAGGTTGGAAGATTAAGAACTGAACTTCAGGAGGCAGCAGATACCTCTGCTAGAAAATTCTGTGGTATAGCAGTTTCACTACCTATTCCAGGGCCGTCCTTTTTATGACACTTTTCACCCCTTCTAACTCACATATCTGTGTCCTATAAAAAAGAAGGTATTGGACTATATTAAGGATGCTTAAGTAATTATATCCTATCCTTAATATAAAAGAAGAATCCTTAATGTAAGAAAAAAAAATTACCAAGGTTGTTCCTTGGAAGGAGGACTCTGCTGTTTGGGTCACCAGCCACTGAGAGCCACACATAAAACATGAGGTTTGAGCTATATTTGACAAACGAAAAAAAAATAGTGTGATTTGAAGTGTAAAGACAATCACATTGGAAAGGTAACTATCTCTCCTTCAATAACACCAGTAGAAAAACAGAGGGAAGCCGAGCCAAATGGTGACACACTGCTGACTTTGCACAAACAGACTGTATCCATGTTTATTTGCTTTTCCTCCAGACTTTTATTACATTTTAAAATTTATCTATTTCTATTCTATCGATTCTCCATAGCAGTGAAGGCTAAATTAATTTTGTTGTGTGGGTCATTTTATGTATCAGGAGACAAATTTTGCCTGTTAGACATGGTTTAGAGGAGACAATGCAAGTCTAAATGTCTGAGGTTTGGCAGTTTACAAATCAATTATTTCTGTTAGGGAGCCAACTGCCACACCAACTGGGAAAGAGATTGTATCAGATTACTGCACTTTTAATTAGCTGATGGTGACAGGCAAGGCTTGAAGAGGAAATCAATCAGAAACTGCCAAACTTGGTCAGCCGAGTGCACAGTGCCATTATTGAATCTTAGATATTGTTCTGAAGCAGAACTTGATCTCCAGGGCTCTGCCAGGGGACCTGCCTCACACAAGTGATCCATCTTAGAGCCAAAGGTTATTCTGGAGCAAATATTTCCAAACATTTGTTATAATTAGCCTCTGACAAGGTCTGTCTCCAAGAAGAATCTCATTAGAGAGGAAGGAGGAACAGAGCACACTCACCCCAGTGACATGGCAGAGCAGCAAGTGCTCCTGCACATGGGAAATGTGTGTGTGAAACGTGAGTGGGGATTCACTTTTGGGCACAGAGCAATGCATTTTGGCTGACAGAGCTGAGAGACATTTCTTTCACCTGTCCAAGGGACTGGAGTGCTTCAAAACTGAGCCACTATTTGCTTTTCTATCTCATTGCCTTTGTAACAAGATAATTCTAGTGACCCAGAGCATCCTGTCCTATAAAGCAAGATTTATGGCATGCTGTCTTAGAACCTAATTTTCTCATGCCTTCACCTCACACAGTGATTTGCTCTGTAAACTACACATGCAATGGCCTTACATCAAGTTGGTCCCTCATGGCACAGGCAAAGGGAAGCCAAGGTTAGCACAGCTGAGTTATGGTAAAAACCCCAAAACATCCAGGGACATAGAACAAGTTTCTACACTTTTGCAGGCATAAAGAAAGCGGGGTGTCTGGCTTTCCCAGTGTGTCAACTACAGGTTAAACTTTAGGAAGTTTTGAGCTTTAAGTTGTACATTGGCACAACTTTTTCCAGAAAATGGTCCATGAATTGACAGAAGTGAAGCTGGTGAAAAGTCTGAAGCACAAGTCTGATGAGGAGAGGCTGTGAGAATTGACAGTGTTAATTCTGGAGAAAAGGAGGCTCAGGGAAGACCTTATTGCTCTCTACAATTACCTGGAAGGAGTCTGAAACATCAGTGACTCCTCTCAAGTACAAGTGAAGGCATGAGAGGAAGTGGCCTGCAGTTTTGCCAGGGGAGGTTTAGATCAGACATTAGGAGAAACTTCTTCAGTGAAAGGGACGTCAATGGTTGGACTTAAAGGTATTTTCCAACCTAAATGATTGTGTGGTTCTGTCATCCTCATGCAGATATCTGGGTGACAGGGACCTGGTAAAGTCCCTTCAGTCTCTTGAGTGCCCAGATTCTGCCAGAAGAGGACATTCACCCCCAGTCTAACAGAACATTTATTGATGCCAATTATGTGGTTGGCCTAAGGACTGGAGTTAGTTCAAAATCCAATTAAATACACACTTCAGAAAATTGTTGGATCAGAATGATATTGTTCGGCCCTTTGTAACATCATTCCTGGTTAACTATCTAAATATCTTTAACATTTCAGCTGTAAAATATATTTTCTTCTAGAGATGTAGAAAATATCTAAGCATTTCTTATTCTGGTACATGAGCATCCTGTAGCTTTTATGTTCCATTTGCTAAACTTAGAGTCCATTTCCAACCATATTTATGTGGTTATATCTGTGCCTTTCTTCTGCTCCGTTAAACAGAAAGAATCTTACCTAGCAAATAAAAAAAGGCAGGTCCTATGATAAGCAAAGCCACTGCATGTCACTTCTGTGGATTTTGTGAACTTCTGTGCCTGATGTTTGGCACCCTGTAGCTCCATGTGGGGGTTCTGTTTTGTCTGGTCTTTGGGTTTCATTGATTAGGTGGGTGCAGAAGCAGAACTTCTTTGTCACTTCACTGGAAGCTGTCTGGATGGCTGCAAAGTGTATCACAAATCAATTCTGCTCGGAGGACAGCTTGCAACCAAGTCAATAGCAGAGCAGGAAAGCACACATGCTATCAGAAGAGCCAGAAAGAAAGAAGGAAAAAGCTTAGTACAGGGCTTAAAAAAATAACTGAGCTGCAGCCAGCTTTTGTCAAACACATGCTACAAGGCCCTTTGCTTGTTTGCTTCCACATCTTGTTTTTAATGCCCTGTTAACACACCATCATGATGAGGATTCAGGCTAAAGCAGGGATCTCCTGTCAGCAGCTGAAGAGTAGAGGGTGTTAGTTCACCCTTCACATACAAATTTCTAATTTCACCCTAGTGCAGACTACCCAAAACCTTGGAGGATTTATAACTACATCTTTTGCTTTTGTAAAATTTTTGCTTCTCAGTTCTACTGCAGCCCTCTTTTTTCACTTAATATTTATGTATTGACATCTGCCAAAATTATTCTTGCAATACTAGTTTATGTATTAAAGCTGGAATAAATTTTCTTTACACAAAACCTATTTGGGTAATACCATTATACATCCTATTATTGTTTCTGGCCCTTCCACCTATTTGTCACACCTGTTATTTTTCTACCCAGGGTGTCCTGATCCTGCAAAACATGCTAACACCCATAATATATGATATATATGATCATGTGGATGAAGAAAAAAAATTTGCAGAATTGATGATGTTCTGTTAAAGTCAGTGTCAACAATCATTTGTCTGTTTTAAAACAAGTAAGTAACATTGAACAAAGTGTGTCAGAGTTCAGATAAAGTCTTAATTTAAACACCAATAATTATCTTCCAGAGTACTGAAATCATTAGTGTAATTTGCCAATGTGTGTGAAACCAGTAACAAAAGTCCTCTGGGTTTAACACAGATTTAGATTTTCTTATAGGTTGTTTTCATGATGAATATTAATAGTCTGAGTCTCCTAGTTTCAAGTTGCTTATTTTTTGATTTTGTTCTCTAATAGAAAGGTTGGTTTTCAAAGGAAGCTTAGTGCTTTTTTCTGGTCTCTTTGTTCAAAAGTTTAAGGATTTTAGGCAATTCCTTTGAGAGTCATTAGTCTTAACTTAAGACAAATATGAAAGTTAATTAAAAGTTTAGTTCATTGACAGATAAAATAAAACTTTACACTTATTCACTCTGGAAAATAATGAGCAGGATTAGCTACCAGCTAATAAGTAAAGACTATGACAAAAACACAATTTAACTTTTCATCACTGCAGTCAGAAATTGTACATTTCTGGGTTGGTTTTGATCTTTGTCTATGCTTATTAGCTGTTATCCCTGCACAGTCATTTCCACACCTCCCTACTTGATTACCAAGTCCAAACATACTTCTGAGAGCAGCTAAAAAACATCAGGAGTTCATATCACTAATGATGGTTTTCTTTAGAAGCAAGAATGGAGATGAGGCCTATAAAGGTGTAACCTTCCCCTCCTGCAGCAGTAAAGAAAGAAAATTTGCTTTTCATTCTCTGCAGAGTTTTTCCCATCTCCTAGAATAGCCTGAAGGAAATTTATTTTTTTGCCTAATAAGCAGAGCACTTTTCAGATTGATGTTTTTTTTTTTTTTTTGCCTGGGCTGTTCTATCATGTCTGCCTTTAAGAATTAACTCTGGAATTTGATGACTGCTCCAAAGATGTTCTGACCGACAGGTTTTACAGAACAATCTCTCAGCACTTTGAGTTCTAGGACAAACAAGGAATGCAGAGACAGAGACTGCTGCTGTTCTCTCTGTGTAACTCCAGCACTGCTTTCATGAGAGCAGGAGTTCAGTTTCTTATTAAAATAGACACTGGGAAACCATGGAGAATGTTTTGCTTTCCCCTGCTCTCCACACCTCAGTAACAGATTCTGCCATCTGCTCCACCTCAGTCGAGCAGTACCCAGCAGTGTCTGTTCTTTTCCAAAAAAACACTTTTCTTTCTCTTCTTATTGCTAATGTGTGATGAAGGGAGCATGAATTTTGAATGCAGCAATTATCTTTCAATAGATAGGTTTCAATGCTCTAAATGCTACTTAAATCCACAGAGGAAAACTTTTTTCATGCTGGTGGATAAAAAAAAAAAAGCCATCAAAATAAAGTGGAACCACTTTTCATAGAATTATGTCCCTTGAATTGTTGTTGTGGTTTGACTCTCACTACTTCTCTTATTACGACTTAAGATAAAATCCCTCAAAGCTAAAGGTCTTTTTTTTTAATTGTTTCAGCTAAAAATCTGTGTCCCATTTATCATCCTATGCCTGATGCTGGCCAATGCAGAGTCACACTGAAATACACAGACATCCAGAATGGACCAAAAAATTCCCTGACTTCCTTTTAAATATGTAGCTCAAGCCATGGCCCGGAGTATCAAGAGATTTACTAAGCTACAGAATTGAATTAAATTCTACAAATACATAATTCTTTCTGAACTTATGTTGACTTAGGATATATCATCTGGGGGCTGGTTTTCCTCATCAATCCCTCTCTGGATGCCTGTTATGATATGCAGGGTATTTTGAATGGTGGCTTTGAATGAAATGACAAGTTTTGCACGTGTTGAGGAATCACTGTACATTTATCACATCCCATGAAGCCAGGATAACTTATTGAACCTCATGACTACTGCTGCACACTGAGGAATCTTGCAGAGGTTTACCAAAAGATTGTATAATTTGGTTGTTTCATCCAGATAAAACAAACCTTTCTATACCCTTTGCCTACAGAGTCAGGAAGAAACACCTGGAGCTCAAGGGAGAGACAGACCCTGTGCTGTACTTCCACAACATGACAGACAGGCAGGCTTCTTCCCCTGCTCTGATGCAGAGAGAAGGTGCACTCCAACCAATTACCATCCCAAATGTGTCTCCTTCCTGCTAATGTTCATATTTGGAGACAGTCATGTTTTAGTGGGGGGGTAAAAACACCTTCTATCACAACAGGCAATAGAGAGGAGCTTCAAGCCAACTAGAGAAAATGGACCACAGTGAGTCAACATTCAATAGCTCATGATTTAGAAAAGAATTCACCTTGAAACAGTCAATATGTGCATTACACGTGGATATTTAACCGAACACCTCACCCATACTTTAATTAACTGTGCAAACAATTAGCAGTGCTCTAGCACAAAGACTGAACATTCTCTGCGCAGCTAAAGTGAAAATGCTGTCATTCTCCAGAAGTGAACTGTGATGTAGCTGGTTCCACAGATTGTGAAGAGATCCTTACAGATGTCCAGGAATCCTGCTTTTATGACACTAACTTATTGATCTGTGAGATTTGTCCAGAGGAATGGAAGTAGGACAAGCTGTAATAAGAACCAATATTCAGTGGCTGGTGAAGCACAGAAACTTAAGTTGCATGCTGACCAACAATTACAGAATTGTAATCCCAGTCATTTCCTGGAAGGCAAATGAAGTCTAAATTAAAGATATGAGTCTTCTGGGCATCACATTAGATAACAGCTCTGTGGCCATCTCTGCAAAAAGTGTAACATCTCTTTCACTGTTGTCTGAAAATTACAATATTGATTTTAATTTTCTGATTACCTTTAGGAGGCGAGTTGCTGTCTTTTGTTACCTTTCCAGTCCCTGTCCTTGCCTTCCCAAGTGGAGAAGCAGCCTGTGCAAGGTGAAGGCTTCCCAAGAGCTGGTGGATCTGCAGGAGGAGAGCACAGTGCTCCTGCAGGGCTTCTCCTGCAGCTTTGCCTTTTCCCCACACCATCCAAGAGCACATGGTGCTGTCCCCTGGGCTGAAGGCCAAGGAGCTGCCCTTCCTTCAGGATCCACACACTAAAGGTGATCCCAGGTAACCCTCTGGGAAGCTCCTGCATGTTTCAGAGTAATGTCACCAATAAACACCATTCTGAAAACATTTTTAATGACTGCATATGGGTCTACAATGACCTGAGACACTTTTGAACAAAACACTCGAAAAAATGCCATGGGGCAGCAGACTCTTGCTCAGAAAATGCTGGGGGAAAGAGAGAAAGCAAAGAAATAATGATCAAATGGCACAATTTTTGCTCTTTTGTTCTCTTAGAAAAGGCTCCAAGTGCAGCAAGTTTCCAGTCAGATCTAAAGCAAACATGGAAATATTATCTTGCACTAGCAGCTTTCAGTTTTTATTTTCATTTGAGTTTTCTTAATTATTTTCCTGGGAAGGTACATACAGTAAGTATAAGCCTGCTGTCATTCAGCTTTAGTGAACTTTGTGGTTCATAGTCAACTTAGTCTTCAGAATCTGTGTGCCAGAGGTTAAAAGCTCTGATCCTACACCCTTTTGAAAAAATTGATTTGGTAAAGCTTGTCATTTTAAAGGGATGGACTGGCTGCCACAAGTGTAAGGATGCCTTTTGATGTCATTATTTCTGCTCCTATTTAAATCTGTGGTCAGACTGGATGAGCAGAATTCAAGCTGTAAAATGCCAGGGGAGGTTGGGAAGGCTGTAATAAGAGCATCCCAGTGGACAGTGATGGTTCTCCTATGAGGTAAATGCTGCATATCAGGGGGTTCAAATACTGCTGGTGAAGACCACAGGAAAGGAGAAATGAAAAAGCGTAAATAAAAAAAGAATCTCCGTCATTGGACAACTCAGGTATTTATTTTCATAGCAGCTGATCTATAGGAAAAGCAATAGTCTTGACCAAGATGCAACAGCAAGCCTGGCTTAGCCTTCTTAACCTTTGCCAATTGGTTTATAAAAGTTTAACTGCATCTGTCTGTCTGCTGGGGACCTGTGGAGAGGACACATCAAGTGCTGATAGAGGTACTGTGCAGGGCAAGAACAGAAGAAGGAGAAGGTTTCCAAAGGCAGCCACTGGGACATGCAGTACCTTCTTTTCTCTGCCTGGCCACAAAGAAATATTTTTTAAAAGAATAGTATTTTCTCCTGGAAATCACTTTCCTGTGGTAACCTGCAGAAATAAACTTCTCATTCCCCAGAAATAGACTTATGGACCTTCTTGAAAGCGCCTGTAATAGATAAATTACAAGGTCATTAAAAATGTCCTTTAAATTCCTCTTAGCAAAGCATGTAAAGAGGGGTGCTGAGCCAAGAGCATCCTGAGCCACCCCTGCTGTCCTGCTGCTGAATTCCCCCCTCCTCCCTTTCACTGCTGAAAACAAAAGGGTGGCATTTCCTTACTGTTTCTTGCAATAAAGTGAAAATGGTCAACATCTGAGAAGAAAAAGAAAGCAACAAGCTACTTAGTGCCACGAAAAGAACAGATAAGGTGTTTTTCTTCCTCTAAGGAACTTAAAGTCTCCTTTCAGAAGAAAAGAAGGAAAACCCCAGAGATAGTGTACACCACTTTGTGAGTATGACCTTGGTAAGGCTGGGGAAAGTTATACAACCCGAGTGGCCCAAATTATTGCTCTTCTTCCCGAGTGGGTGTCGTTCTGAAACTGTCGGTAAATTCAACCTCATTTTGTGGATGTGTTTTAGGATGTATTTAGAAAAAAGCCAACTTATCTTTGAAAAGAAGTATCTCCCGCTAAAACTCTGACAGATGGGGACAAATTATTTACATCCTTTTTATGACCAGAAAAGATTAATTTCTTTAATGTTACAGTTCATTAATTGACTTGCATTTCTTCATAACATCCAACTGAATTTTTTGGTGACTTTGTTTTGCCTGGTTTTACATATGGTGATCAGGAAAATGATACATGATCTGTAAAAGTCATGGATGCAAACTGCCCTTCAAGGTACATCAGTATCAAAAGGTATTCAATGACTCAGTTTGTGTTCTGAGGCATTCAACCACAAATATATTCCCACAATATTAACACTTCGTGACGCTTCTCAAATAATTTCTTTGACTTCCTGTAACTGAATGGCAGTGTTGCAAAATAAACACTACAGAAAAAAAATGGCTAGGAGATATAAATTAGCTTATAAGGTTATTAATCAAATAGCATTGTTGGGATGCACAGGCTTCATGGCTGCTGCTATTCCTCAGATTGTCACTTCACTGGGAAAAGGTGCCATCCTCTCAGTGGCATTTATTGCTGGGCACAGACCGTGTTTCTGACGACTGCACTCGCTGTTATTCAGACTGAGAGAGATTCTAAGTAACTGGGGATAGATTACAACAAACCTAACACGTTGCTGACCTCTCTGCTGCCAGGTGGGATCCTCCCACTGCTGTCACATCAGTGGCACAAATTAAGAGGGTTTGTGCACTTCTGTGATACTCCTCCGAATGCTGAGCTGCTCTTGTGCAGGGTACTGCCTCACCACAGGAACTAGTTACTAATTCTCATGGAAATCTGGGGATCCTGAATCTTTAAAGAAGGTGCCAAGGACATCGGAGAGGTCACAGATGTTGAGATCCAGCCTAAAGCATACTTTAGGAAGGTGATTTTCTCTGCCAGGCTAAATTCCCCTATATACTCGCTTGTAGCTATGTACCTCAGCACAACTGAACCATAAATGCACAACCTTGAGATCTCTTTTGTTTACCAGGTTCTTGCTTTCTTTGTACAGACTTTCCAGGCTACTATAAATCAAGCAGATAAGCTGGTCTCTTTATGGGAGTCCTATCTTTCAAAAATAAAAATATTTTTTTGTCCTTTTCTCCATTTCCAGAGGTACAGAAAGAATGTTGAAACCATTATTAGAAAGAACAATCAGACATTTAGGGTGTTCTCAAAGGTGAGGTGGGCTCTTACCAAGCCACCTTTCTTTCTGAGGATTCTTTATGGTGTTGCTCAGAATGGAATCCTGGTATCACATAGGAAGGACCTGGAGTTGTTTCTAAGGGACCATCATTCTGCAGGCAAGAATGGGAACACACCATGTACAGTACAGACAGTTTGAGCAAGAGAGAAAGGAGGGAACAAAAGGAAGACAGCTGGGAGAGAGGATGGATTGGATTGAAGGTATTTCACAGTTTCAAGCAGAAAAACCTTCGTTTACTGAGTTTGAGGAGTAGAAAGTTCCAATTCAGAGTTTAATGGCCATAATTTCTTTTTAGCTTGGGTGACTTGAGTATTACTTGGTGCTGGTGTTATTTGCCACGATGTCTCAGAGGGTGATGAGGATAAAAACTGAGCACATCTCAGGAAAAACATTTTTCTGGCCACCTGCTCAACCACCAACTGTTCACACTTTTTTTTCCCACTTTTTAAAGAAAATGTGCCAAAGGATATCAAAACATATTTATCAGAACAGTAAAATAATAAACTAAAACAAGGTGTCAGATTAAATAGGAAATGTAGTGGAAAGAAATATTAAAAAGGTTTGAAAAACACTCCTCTTGCTTCTGTCCTTGAAAGGTAAGTTAATCCCTCCAGTATTATTTTCTAGTTCAGCAGCTCCCTGCAGCTTCCTGGGTATTATAGCCACAGAAACCCAAAGCAAAGGCTCCCTTATCCTGCCACCTTGAGACTTTTGCTCCTGGTCCTCCTCTTTCCTCTGCTGCTGTTATATCCTCACATCCCCCAACACCTTTCCATGCTGGACACATCACCAGATAGAAGCTGCTCCCTTCCCTCCACAGCAACCACACTGCCCAGGCCTTTCCCTCTTGCCCTCACCCCATCTCAGAAGTCAACATTAAGGTCACACAGAGTCCTTGGGCACAAACTGGAACAAACCAACCTAAAAGCACATCCTTTCTGCCACTCTCTTATACAGGGAGGCAGCTTCATTTGTGCAGACCTACAGACTGTAGATATCTGAAATGGATTTTTCTCTTCTATGGAAAGAATTTCTTTCCTGCTATTTTTACTATTTAAATTCAGGATGAAAATCAGAAAATGCAGCTTCTAATCTGACAGAATTTCCAGTTTTTACTTACTTAACATAATTCAGAATAGGCTACAGCATATTTTCTGTGTGGAATAAATCAACACATTGGGTATTTCAAACACACATTGATTTTTTTATTAAAATATATATGATTTCAAAGGAAGACTCCAGCATCCTATTTTAAAAATGCCTTTCCTTTTGTTTTAATCAATTTCTCTTACAGCTTTCCTTATAAGAGTGCCAATAATCTAAATTTAGTTCAGGAGAGAAACAAAACAGAATGCTTTCAACAAGCAAAAATTCCAATTGTTTATTATGTTAAGAGCAAAACACACTATAATAAACTCTGCATCCAATACTCATGAGGAAATTGCTAAAATTACATGGTAGGTTATGATTTTCAGAATCAGTAGCTGTTTTCTCAGAATTCCTAAAAATCATTCCTTTAACAGGGCAGCTGAAATCATCAGGTCTGTTCCTTCTCTTTTCTCTCTTCCCCCCACTCCCCCACTATTTTTAGCAATTTGTTTTATTTTCAGGGTGAAATACTTGCTTTTATGCAAGGCAGCTTTCTCTACTGAGGACTTCCAGGATTAAACAAAAAAGCTGCATGTTTAATATAGTGCCATAGTGTATAACATTCCAATTGTGATACCTTATCAAAGACTCATGGGGTAGGAAAAACGGTCTTACAAATTTTAGGGAAATATAATTTCTTGTACAGGCTTCAAATAAAATCCATGTGTGACAGAATCTTGTAAACCTCTTAGATTTCTGAGTGCTAGAGAAGGGTCCTCTGTGCTGCATTCCCTGGCCAAGGCCACCAGTAATCCCCAAACTGTCTCCTACTGCAGCAGTGGAAACCTTTAGGTGATGGTACAGTCTGAAGCTCAGCAATTTTCTGGTTTTAAGTTCTAAGTAGAGAAAACCGAGCCTGAGGCTACTATCCATGCTGTACTCCAGCTGATACCAGACCAGTGATGCCTTCAATTATTTCTTTTTAGAGATGTACTTGCAGAGAATCTCCAGTTGTGTTAAAAGCTCCCCTTTCTGGGTGAAAGTGCAATCTGTGTCTGCACCACTCTGCTAAAACATTCCATGGCCATGGAAACAACCACATTCCTCATGGCATCACACATGGTCAGCAATAGCACCAACAGCCCTGGTTTAAAAAGGGAGCCTGGGAGGAGTTGCTGAGCACAGTATCATTCATTCATTCTTTTTTTTGGTGATGGTTTTTCCTCATGCTGATATAAATTAAAATGCCTTTGCAGTCATATGTTGTTATCACCACTGCTTCATCCAGCCTATCAGGTTGGTCACATGGATGTTTCCTAATCTGCTGTGGAGTTTAGAGTTTCCTGGAATCAAGTCAAGGTCAGTGTGGTTAACAAATATCTGTTTATTAAATTTCTAAGTAAATCTGTTTGATTTTGAACCTGGCAGCCAAAGAGCTGAATGAGAAGACAAAGTACAATATCCAGAGGAGGGAAATAAAATGTCAGGCAGTTTAAGATGAAGGACCTTAAGGTCTGCATTTAACACAGGGGTAGATACCTGTGTCAAATGTGGATGCTGCCAGGTATGCCAAAATTAATCTTTCCCTTCTTCAGGAAATTATGGATGTTTTCAGGCAAATAATTGTACGTCTCCCCTCCCTTGCATCCTCAGATCACATTTCTAATGATACAAGTATGGTTTCTTGAGCATATTATCAATGTGCTTCATTGTATGGAATAAAAAAGGAGGCCAAGAGGAAGCAAAGCAAAAAGGTGTTCCAACACATCTCAGATCCCAGCAGAAGTCCAGTGCTTGTAATCCCTGAATTCCCTCTCAATGACAACCATGGTGATTTGCTTGAAGAGAGGTAGTAAAACAGTACACTGAATTTGGGAAGAATTCTGTGCAGGTACTACAGTAACAGTCCAGCTGCTGCTTTTACAAGAAAAATGGCTTAATTATTTATAATTGTGGAAGCTCTATCATGGTTCTTTTTTTTTTTTTCTGGCATTCATCTGTCCCACTATTTGTCATATAAAGCTGCTCAGAATTAAAATCCATATCCTTTCAGCACTTCAGCAAAGTGTCACTGGCCAGGGCTCTTGTTCTGATGGATGACACCAGTGACAGCTGCCAGAAAACACATTTAAATTGCTCACAGATACCTTGAAGGTGTATGTAGCAATACATATCACCTAAAAAGAACCAATATATATCTTTCTGCTCATCAGTTTTGTACTTGTACATTCTTTTCTTTAATACCAACCCTTAAATCCAATTTCTCTGGAGTAAGTTATTCAGACATCACTGGTATGATTAATAAAAACAGAAGTGGAATTGACAATGGCTAGATTAAAACACTAAGCCCAACCACCAGAAGCTCTGAATTGGTGGAGATATATTGACAGAAATGTGCCAAGGGTTTGGGCACTGTTGCTTTTAATGCCATTATATCAGTATCATACGTGTACTGGCAGAACACTCACCTCTTAAACCGTACTACTGAAATAAGCCTACACTTTATTTTTTTTTTCTAAACTGTGGGCTAATTTCTTTTTTCTTCTACTGTTTTTGGCTAGCCAACTGTATGTACTTGATTTGTACTGAGGCTGATTTATCCTAATTTTTAAAGCAGATGCAGCCTGCAGAGGGCTTAAATGGATCTTTGAGACTTTCTGGACATGACCCATCAATGGATTTTGGAAACACAGCTTCCAGTCTCCTATGAATTTGTATTTTTCATTCAGCTTTGGTCAAAATGAGACCAACTGCTTAATTTTTACTGTATTCACCTAAATTTGGGTTTAATTAATCTGATCAGATTCTGTCAAAACATTTCTAATCAGCTTTGATAGAAATGATAAAATCTATTTTTCTCAAAATTTATGGTTATCATCAACAACCTTCATCTCTGCACAAGCTTTATAGTACAGAAACTCCCAAAACCCATGGAAGAAAAAAGTGTTCAAAAAGTAGAAAGACTGGGGAGAAGTGGCTGAGATCAAACTTCAGGTCAGCTGCAGAGTCCCCAGATGAGCACAGGTCTCCCAGCCCCTCGTCTGGGGCCAGAGGTGGCTCTAATATTAAAGCAGTGTAGACAACCCTTTATAAATGTCAACAATATTTACCTGCTTAAAGCAGTGACCACAGTTAAAGAGTCACACTGAGGCTCCCTTGAAAATCCAGGTTGTTATTTTATAATTAGCATAGTATATAGACACACTGGACAGCCTCAGCAATAGATTTAATTCAGCAGCTAAGCCTTGGCAGGCAGGATATTCATCTTAAACACTCTAAAGCTGTTGATTTAGTTCCTGTTAATTTTAGCAGGGAAGAAGCTGACCACCCATTTGTTTCATGGTGCTGCTGTTTCCCCAGCAGGTTCTGGTCTTTCCTGGAGATTTATTATCTATTTCTAAGGTTTCCTTTCTAATATTTTTAATAAATATTTAAATAAATCACAAATAATGTCTTCAATCAGTACAACATAGGCATCATATATTAAACTATTCCCATCTCTTAAGGTCTCTAACAACAATAAGGAGGTGCAAAACTGTTTCTACCTGAACTGTGCCATTTCATGCAGATGTAGACATTTAACTCTATCTGTTTGGGGTTTCACCCACCTCCCCCAGATATAATATATTGTTTAATAGATTTCTATTTCTCTCATTTAAACAACCATAGAGCAATCAGGATTTGCAGTGATACAAAAATAATATAATTAAAATAAAGTTAATTTGGGCTGGATATGCCTGACTGGGAGACAAAAAATTCTGCTCTCCTCTTCCTTTTTTATCATTAAAGGTCTGGCTCACACTTTGGGAAAGAGCCAAGACTAATTCACCTTTCTGTCTGTTAAAATTAGAGGAGAAGTTTTGGCAGGAAATTAATATCCATCAGGGATTTTTGAAAAGTTTATTAAGAGATTAAATGATATGAATTTGTAGAAGAGCAATTTTGAAGTAAAAAAATACAGATTGGTTTGCCAGCAAAGCAATAAAATATTTGTTTAAATGGTAGCGAAATAACTTACTTTGAAAGGTGGACTCAGTTTCTTTGCAATATTTATTTGTCTCTTACATCACCTATTCATAAAATACTTATAAATATTAAAATAGGCATACAAATTTTTCAGAAGAATCTTCCTTTTTAATAATCGCATAGCTTGACTTTCATTGTTTGAAGATGAAATTGTGGGCTCTGGGGATAGCTCAGTTTAACTTTTATTTCTTTTCAGGACAAGAACTCAGCCTGATATTTGTTTTTATTTCCTTTCCATCCAATATTTATACACATAGAGAATGTTTCTCAGTGCAAACGTGGAGCACCAGCATTTACACCAGTGTGAGCGCAGGGGTGTGAGAGAAGCAAAGGCAGAAAGCTGCCTGAGCATCTCCCAAGTAAGCAAACTGAATAATTTATTGTTATATACTTAATTACTTCCCTTAAATTACATGGTAGGTTAAAAAAATGTCTTTATTATTTTAATAAATTTGTTGATGATTGAAAACTACTAAAAAATGGTTAGGCTTAAATTTGGATTCTACTCAGATAAGTGAGATATTAAACAGCCCAGATAAGAAGAGCTGCAGCATTTTTGTTTGATGAACTTGTCAGTTGTATAGTAGAAAAGACAACATAAATAAAAAAGTTATAGAAAGTACATTTTCATCTTTAAAATAGTTGAAAAACAAAGACCAATATGGTATGTCCTAAACACCTGCAATTACCACCTGCTGTTTTCTTTATTTGTATGTGGATTATTTTGAAGTTCCCTTGTAAAACAATTTGTTCAGTTCCCATTTCCCATTATGGCAGACTAGAATAAACTTGTGACCCATCATGGTACAGGTATTGCTGATACAGATTTTCAATTTCTGTTTTTTATGTTCATTCAGAATTGTATTGACAAAGTAAAGGTTTCTGGCCAAGTATGGATTGGATTTGGAGCCATGAGAAATGACTATTAAAAACAGTGATTTTTTTTTTTTTTTGGTCAAAAGTGCTTCAAAAGCTTGAAACTTAAATTTACATTCAAAGTTAACATGAACTGGAAGTATTAAATTAATCATCAAATAAATCAACTTTAGGTAATATATTCAACTTTGTAAACTACTAATCAAAAGATCAAGGTGAAATCTTGGCCTCTATCAGTGACAAGTTCAGCAATGGAGGATATCTGACTTATAAGTGGATGAAACTAAATCTCCTCTCCAAAGCTCTGTTGGAAAGACAATTACAGGCACTAGACAGTGATCTAATAGGATATCTCACTTATAAGACCTTGCATAAAGAAATGTTTACATTCCTGGATATGATGTAAGAAAACTAATTTCCCTGGCTAAAGAATCTGACTATAGAAGCTTGAAATACAGTTTAAGAAGCTGAATGAAAAGCTATCTTTTTCTGTTTTTCTTTATTACTGTTATTTTACTTGTAGATTAAAACCAAGTGCTCTGTCTTTGAAGCCCAGAGCAGGGCTGTGCTACACTTGACATTGCAGTGTGGAGATTCCTGAAATAGTTGTGGAAGTAGATATGATCAGGCTTGCTGATGCTGATGAGATGCTGCATCTGGCCTTCCTACCTAATCCAACAAAAAAAAGCAGAGTACTCAACCCTGGAGGTACACAACTTCGGGCACCCCAGCACTTGGGCAGTTTGGTGACAGAAGGAGTTCCTGAAGAAAGCTGTATTTCCATTGGGGTGCTTTCCACAGTAAGGGCTTCTAAAATGGGATTTAGTTGTCTTTGTAAAGGTGATATAGAAAGATTCCAGTATCTAGGCCTTGCCCTAAAGGCAGATTGTGGATTCCCAAGATTTTTACTGACCAGTGTTTACCTAGAGCTTTCAGAGCAGGCTCAGCCAATTTATTACATTACTGCAAACCACCTGAAAACAAACTCAAAGATACAGAAGGTAAATTAAAATTCTGCTTAGAAACCTCTGACAGGTGCCTTAGGGAAATCATTATCTGCTGTAACACTTTGTGGACGCTGTTTATGTAATTCTTGAAATCCATATGTATTGTGCATGTGATGTATATGTAAAAAACCAGCAACATGCCAATAACCAGTACCTGGTATTGTAGACCACTTAAACACCAGTCCTAGCCTTGGGCTGTTAGTTCTAGCTGACAAACAAAAAGACCACCCCTGCCCATAGACTGCCTCCTCTTTTATGCAATGAGTACAACTTCCCAGAAAAAGACTGATCAACAGGAGAGCAGGAGGGCAGTGTTTAGGATTTCAAACCACTAGGAAGCTTTAGCTGGAGCCACGAAACTGAAGGAAAAGTGTGGGAACCCAGGGCAAGGGGAATATCCCCCTGTCTGCCCTGGGGTGCTCTGACTCCCAGGAAAACACTGACTTTGACCCTAATTCATGGAGAAAACTTCCAAAGCCTCAAGGTAAACTAGAAACCACAAAAGTGTGAAATAGATTGTAGAGATTGTAGATAGTAGTGTAGTATGTCACATGAGTGAGAAATTGAAGTTTTAGGATTTTTAGTATGTTATAGATGAGTTCAAGGTGAAGGATATAGGGTGTTGTCTCTAATTCCTGTCTTCTCTCTTCCTCTTTCTTCTTGTGTTTAGGTGGTATCTTGTAATTGGGTAGAAAAAAAATCTACATTTCAGGTCTTTAGGGGTCAGTTATTAAGCTAGAAAGGAAAATAATTTAGGTGTCACTTCTTAACTGGGTAGTTTAGTTTTTGATTAGACTTAAAAAAAAAAACCTTACAACACAAAATTGTTAGCCATTTTTGTGCTGTTTTCACACATACAAAGTCTAGATGCAGACAGTGTACTAAAGTTTTGATAAGATAACAACAAACAAAAGCTGAAGACCGAAAAATCCAATACGTCTCTTGTGCCTAACACAAAACTACCAGGGGAGCCCCCAAAGAGTTACCCAACTTAAAGCCCACAAACTCACAGAAGAGAGAATTCTACACTTATTTGTGGGTACCTGAAGGTACGAGAGGCTTGGCAGAAAAAGGAGGAAGATTGTATTATGGGGAGACCAGCAACACAGGAGGCTGATGGCACGGGCCCAAATGGAATCCCTCACGGCCGGGTTCAGAGCACACTCAAGTTGGCTCTTCTAAAACCCAGGGTCCTTGTCCCCTTCAGGGGCTCAGCACCACCTTTGACTCCACGGTGCTGTGCAAGTGGAGCAGCAGGACAGGGACCTTTGCAGCCTGAGCTGCCCTTGTTCCTCTGTGTGTGCACAGAACTCAGCATGGCAGGGAACGGCAGCACGGCCCTGCGTGTCCTGGCTCAGCTTTTTCAGCTCCAGGGAGACGAAAAACCCAAATGTTTTATTAAGGGAAGGGAAAGCAAAGGGGTGAGCTGGGAGGTAAAAATGGGGATGGGCAGGGCCTGAGGGCTGGAGGGAGGGAGCTCCCAACAGAAGAGAGATGGCAGGAGCTCCTGGAGCTCAGCTGTGACCAGCAGGAGCTGTGCCTGGAGCTCCAGCTGGTCCCTCCTGCTCTGCAGGCAGGCCCATCTTCAATGGTGTCATGGGGTGACAATGTGATGCTGGTATCCCCAGTCGTGTGTTCTTTTATGTTTGATATTATGTTCTGTGCTTTCAGAACTGACTCTGGAAGTGAAGGTTTGTTTTGCCTTGTTATCAGCCGGTTCACCTCCCTCCATGGTCTGTTCTCTAGAAGAGGCTAGTGCTGGCTGGCTTGCTTTACTTTGCTTGCTTCTGCATTTGCCTTTGCTTTTTAGTTAGTTTAGCTAAGCAGTCCAATTCTTTCCCTGGACTGTTTTTTTTCCCTTTCCTTTTCCTGAATACCATTCCAACCTAGCCCAGACTGGGACCTGGGAAACACTGAGGAGCACCGAGAGCCTGCACTTTGTGATCTGCAGCAGCCATCCCCAGTGCCGGAGAGAAATCCCCAGAGCCCAGACCTGGGCGACCACTCCCCGGAAAGACTTTCTGGATTTGTCATCTCTTCAGAGTGGTGAAAGAGTTTTGTTGTCATCTGCTGTTGTTATTTGTTTTTGGTGCTGGGGAGTGCTTTGTTTGTTAAATAAACAGGTTCTTTTCCACTTCTCTCAGAGGAAATTTTTCCCGAACCAGGTAGGTGGGGAGGGGCCGTGGTTTTTTTTTTTTTTTTTCTGGGGGTTCCTTCCAGAGGTTTTTCTCAAAAAATTTGCCCTAAAGTAGGACAAATGGGAACTGGAAATGGCCCAGGGATGCCGCCAGTACATCTGATCCAGCAGACCAATGAAGTCCTGCAGATCTTCTGTCGAATGTCTGCTGAATCAGTACGCTCATGCAGGATGGGCTCTCGTCTTCCCTCAGGGCTTGAAGGGCTGGAAAAGAGAGGAACAGAGCCATGGTCAGGGGCTGGATTGCGGGGATCCAAGGAAAGCCTCCCGCCAGGGCCATGTAGTGGTGGTTTTGTTAAAGAAAAATAACTCTTTGAAGCTTCTTCAGCCATATTGTTGTGCCGATTTCTAATTTCTCTAAAAAAAACTTTGTAGGCTCAAATAACAGTTTTTAACCTTTTGCTTCCTAAATACTTTAAAATATATTTTAAAAATTACAAATACATTTTTCTGAATAATTTTTTTTTATTATATTGGCTTAGTCCTATAGTATTGTGCATTTTAATTCAAGTTACGTGAAACTATCAGTGAAATTAAATTTTGTAATATGATGAAAGGATACTAATAAGGCATTGATATTTATTATTCTACTGATATTGAAGCAATTTAGTCAGTAGGCAAAGAACAACAATCTATCAAGTTATTGCTTGATATATTCAATGGCAAGAAAGTGTCCAAGTAAGGGACTAATTCTGGAGAGCTTTCTTTGCACCAAGGAACTCTACAAATCTCAGTGGCCATGTGGCCCATAAGAATTTGGCACAAGACCAGCATCTCAAACACAACATTTTTCCTCCTAGCTATTCCTCCTATCCAACAGAACTTGAAGATAAAGACCATATTTCAATAATGTGATTAGCAAAGAATAGATATTTTTTTCAGAGGCCCCACAAACTCTAGCCCCCCGATAGAGACTGATCCTTGAGCTCCCAGTTGTTACTGGAGAGTTTCTATCCTGGATTCTTTGCTACACTTGTTTACAAACAAATCACAAGCTTGATGTTTTGTTTTAACACAATTTAAGTACACATTTTAACCAGTTAAGTTTTCTTCATTTTAATGGAAAATGGGCTGCTTCAGTCTAATTGCTTTAGTCTGTTTGTAGAATTATTTGCAGTTCTAATTCTAGCATTGCTTGCAGCTTGGAGAAGCTATACGCTGATAAACTGGTTTGATCCCTGTCAAAAAGAAGTTAATTCTCTGTAGGGTAATGGAGTGAAAATTTCTCCTAAAAATCTTACAAACTGACCTATAAAATTTCATCTTTACAAAGGATGACTCCCTGAGCAGCTTTCTATTGAGATACCAACACCTTTACAACACTAAATAGATTGCACCTGTGTCCTCACTGTTCTGTATTTTGTGAGGTTTCTGCCAGCATCTGTAAATTCAGTGCAGAGGGACTACATGGAGTGGTGTTCCTATTCTGTCTACAGGCTCTTAGTGGAACCAGGCCTCCATGAAAGGAGTCCTTTGAGGAATTTAATCACATTTAATTTGGCTTGATGAACTTCTACAAAAGTTTTTCATGGCAGGACCCTTATGGAGATATCGTGGTAACACCTCTACTCTTTTTTGACTCCAAGACAAATGAACTGCAATGACTTTACTGAGCAAACAAATTCTGCAACTTTTTTCAAAGCACAGCTCTCACCACTTTGACTTCACATTGTGCCATAAGTTGAAAGAGTCTATAGAAACACTCTGCAAGCCATGTCACCTCCTGAGTTGTTTAACAAATTGCATGGTCAGCAGCTCCAAGATCCCACTTTGTGCATAATTAACATCAGTAGAGGTTAATTACAGCTACCCATAAAGCAATCAAGCAGAGGGTAAAACTAATCTGAGCAGTTTAATTATTAAAAAAAATTATGTTACAGAATCAATGGGATAATCACCATGCAATAGAGTTTATACCTTTATAAAAACACATTCTGAAATTTGACCTATTTTGCAGGATTTATGTGCAGGGAATTTTAAAAAAGGTGTTGTAAAATGAGGTAGATAGGCTGTAAATACTCCTAACCACTAATAGGAATACAAGCAGCTGCACAAATAATGCAACAGAAGAACAAGTCAGTGATCAGCCTTTATCATCTGAAAAGAAAATTTATCTAAATTTGGTTGTGATGATGCAGGGGTTTTCACTTCACAATTACTGATCTCCAAAGTGCAGTTGCAGTGCTTTATCTATTAACCCCCTTCATCCCACATTCTTCAGCCCAAGCTAGAAGACTTTGAAGATCTTACTGTTTATTCCCTGTCACAAAACTTGGCTCTAAGTTTTCCAGTGAATGGAGAAAAATAGATTGTGCTGTGTTCCTTTTTAAATGCTCTTGAAACCTTCTGTACATGGAGCAGCTAAATGTTACTCTGGTAAGCCATTAGAGTATCTTCAAAATTAATGTATGCTTTATCTCTTCAGAGAATTAAAAAAAGAACAAGTGTGAGGAAAATGAGAGGAAAGAATCTGTCTTGCAAGTCCTTGAAAGCTGATAAGACTAGTTTGGCTTCCTAGTGCATGTAATTTTTACATGGTTTTAATTGTCATCTGCAATTTCCAGTCAGTCCATAAAATTACCTGGTTCATCTAGATGCAGGCATTCAAGGTGCTATGCCCCAGGGATTTATCACCAAACGGAGTAATTCTGTATTGCTATTTAAAGATTTCTTATACTAAAAAGGTGAAATTATTACTGTGCTGCAAGATCCTTCCCATGGCCCTTCCAATTTGCTGTTGTATCTGTCTTGTCACTAACTTCAAATGCTGCATTTTGAGAATGGTACTGGATACAGAAAAAAGAGCTTGAAATTCTCAGAGAGAAGGGAGATAACCCTTCAGATGTGCTCAGTCAGATAACCAACTCAAACATTTGCATGTACCTCGTGAATTTTGGCTTCTGGAGTAATTGAACCAGAGAACAAAAAACTTAAGAAATAGCTTTGTGAAATACTCAAACTGAAGGTTTCTCTGCAGCATACTGAAATGGAAACACAAAATAGGAATATTCAATCCATGTTTACATAGGTTTTCTTAAACAGCACATAAATTACACATTTAACAGCAGGATATGATGGCTTCATGGCTGCTGGAGAGTGTGTGCCGGGCTCTTGTATTGACCACACGTGGTAAAATATTACAGAAATTACCACACGGGGGAAGGCTCTTAAAGAAGTGACTCACAGAATTCCTAAGGAAACACTATTAATTGATTTGTCTCAGTCCAATAGACTACTGCTTTGATATATATATATATATTTCTAGCAGGAAAATTTTTCTAAGAATGCAGAATTTACTTTGCTTGCAATGAGATTTAATACAAAATTATCAGCATGTTTCTGCTTATTTTGGTATTTTAAAAGTGATGGTTAATGGCATACCTAAGAAATACTCCCTCCCTCATCTGGACTGACTTCTAAACTTTGTGAATATATTTATAAAAAAAAGAATTTAGCTTTGTCTTCCCTTTCTAAAGGCCAGTAGCTGCCTTGAGTATGAATAAGCAGGTTAGATGTAGGTACTGACAGGAGAACCAGGGAATGCTGATGGCTCCAGATTTATGGCTCCTTGTTGCTCATGGAAAAAGGTCTGCATTTATCCTCCCACACAGTCACTATATAATAGAATTAAAAAGCATTTCCTCTCTTTTCCCCCTCGTTTCTTCCATTTCACAGGAAGAATGGGTTAGGCTGACATGCAGATCACAGGGAAGTCAGCTTATGGTAGAAGAACCTAAACCTGTGTGATGGAGATATCTTCCTGCTGGTTGAATAAAACATAATTCTGCACAAAAAAATACTGGTTTGTATGCTAACAAAATAGTAAAAAAAAGTACTAAAACTAATCTAAACTATTGTAATGAAATATTTTTATCTAAGTCTCAGAAATATAAAATAATAAAAATAATATCTAATTTATTATAATTTATTTAAAATTTTGATTAAAATAGTCAATCAGCATTTTTTTTTCCTGGGGGATAAGCAAGAGAATGTTTAACAGTTATAATTGAAGGGAAGCACAGAGTATTTTTTTTCCTCCATAAAAGCTAAAAAATGGAACAGTAGAACATTATGGAATCTTACTTTCTCCATGATGGGAAACATAATGGGGTTTTGTTCTCCAGCCAACATCTTTTACTCTTCCTATATTCTTCTAATCCATTGGAGCTTACTTGCATGAATGAGCAGAATTATTCCACAGAATTTGGAATTTAAGATGTAATTAACTGAGAAAATTACCACATTCTACAGGGCACACAAGCAACTTCCAAAACTGTTAAAACTGCTAAGAAAATTCCTAGCACAAACAAAGCATACTCCTAAGTCCCTTTTTGTGCCATCAAGATAAAGGAGGATGTGATTTACAATGTACCATTTGTTATTTTGGTTTCTGTATTTTACTTACTAGTTGTATCTAATTCAGATAACAGGTCTGCTTCTCTGTCTTACTGCTTGTTATGTTCTTTAGAAAATACTAATAAACCTCACTTCAAAGGATAACTTTCCACTGTGGGTAATGCTTTTTGCTGCCACTTTCCAATTTCATTATCACTTGCTAATAAAAAAGTAAACCAGTAAAAAGTAAAACAACAAAACAGTAAAAACCCATACTCCAGAGAAAGTTTTTACAGCTAAAGACAAGAGAAGTAATAGAGCTCCATAACATTTGCTGCCACCTTTAATATTGCTTCTGGCTAAGTGGAAGGAAACTGGATAACAAGGTAAACTGAGGCAACCCAAAATCTTAAAGTAAATTAGGGAACATGGGGTTAGAAGGCTGCAAATAATTTCTAATAAAAACCAAGAATTAACTGAAGCGCTGGTTCTTTCTGCAAGGAAATAGAGAACTATGTGTATTTTTAAAACGAAGAAAAATGATCTGTAAAATTGTCTTGAAAGACACTTTAACTTTGACTTCACATTGTGTTGCCTGAGATTTTCAAGCACAGAAAAGAATATGTTGTAGATTTAGGCTTGGATAGTTCCAGCCCTTTCACAATGTGTCTTAAAGGCAAGGTTGGCTTCGATACCTGCTTGGCTTAGGGCCCTAATGAGTTAATTAAGCAATTCATGGTGGCTGCACTTCAGAAAAGGACAAAAGCCGGTATTAAACCTCAGCTCATTTTTAAATGCTCTAAATAAATTAAGGTCAAGTGCAGCAGTTAAAACCTTCGGTGAAGAACCACAGGGAATGCAAGGTCAACGAGTTTCCTGGGTGTGCTCACATTTCCTTGAGGGTGACCCCAGAGCTGTGTGGCCCAGGGCTCGGAGAGGCAGCTCCTGCCAAGGCACTGCAGCCACAGCTGGGGCTGAGCTGGCCAGGACAGCCCAAACCCGTTGGTGCTGCCCAGGGAAGCAAGAAATTTCGATGGGGAAGAGGCAGAGCATGGAGCATGAGGCTCCCCAGAGCGCTGGAGGCGCGTTCATCTGAGCAGATTTATAATAAGCCAGATGGACACACAATACAGAGGACGTGGCATGGAATTCGTGCTCAACGCTCATCAATTCATAGCTTACCCAAGTTTGGGGTTAGCAAATAGCTATCACTTAATTTTAACATCTCTAGCAAGGGATATTTATGTGTTTCTCTCTTCCACCTCCCCATCCATGCACCTTTTACTGTTTTCTAATATGTATTTTTTTATAATATTGAATTTTAAAAAGTAGTTTTCTCTTACCAAACACACACACACACAGAAGGCAAGCCCTATGGGCAAAATGGAAATAAAATTAAAATTAATCTAAACAGAACTTAATTCTCTGAAATCAGCTTTGTTCCACTGCATTTAGCAGTCTGAAATAAAAGAAAGCATGGTTTATAATTAAAAAGGAGATCTAATGGAAATTGAAAAACAACCTCAATTTCCATCAAAAGGGAGGAAAACCAGTTTCAGATATGAAAATTTGTCTTTCATTTCTATCATTAAATAGCAAACGTTTAATAGGATGTTTTGTGGAATGATCAAAGTTATCTGGGACACAAATAATGCATAAAACTCATTCGTGACTTGCCATGAAGAATATGATAACCTGCTTTTCAGTGCTTATCAGGATGTAGTTGTCTAAATGAGAGCAATACTTTAAAACACTGTGATGGACCATGACATTTGGAAGAAAAGTGAACCTACACAACTAAAAACTTCGGGAGTTTTATAAGAAAGAGTGTTTGGTGAACAAAAGGCATTTCTAGGATTGCAGAATGCATCCAGGATGCAAAGCTGGAGGTCAGGAAATGCCACAGATTATAAATATGTGAAGTGACAGGAAAGTCACAGAAATGGATACAAGCTGTTTTAACACATGAGCTGTTTGAGATTCCTCAACAATTCTTTCTACCTGTGTGTCAGGGACTGTGCCAAAAAGCTTTTCATTCTTCTATCTCCTAAGAGCCCCAGCAGCATTACCTTGGTGCATACTCTGAATTAGAGGTATTGGATACAGCTAACAAAGCTCTCAGCAGTGTGATGGGGTGGGGGGAGCAGGGTGGCCAAAGAGAGAAGAGATTTCAGGAAAGAAAAGGAGAAAGCTATACTGAAAAAAATTGTCAAAAAAAACCACCATGAGTGTTTTCACCAAGACTGCAGAAACACCTGGATTTTCTCATAGCACAGTGACAAGATCCCATCCAGAAGGCATGGAGCACCTCAATGCCCAGAAAAGAAATTCTGTGAGAAGGACTGAGATGGTTCATTTCAGTTTAAAGTATGCTAAACTTTCTTTTCCCATCATAATGATAATATTTGCTGCTTCACCTGTCTTAGACAAACGGGTAAGATTCCCTCCCTGCTAGAAGACTCATATTAGACATCCCATTACTGGAGGCTGGACACTGAAACACTACCCAAATTTTGTGAATTATAATAATGACCATGATCTTGGACCCTTAATTTTCTATGTGAATTTTTCATGATATTGTACAATCATTTTGTGTTTTTCTGGTTCTCTTTCATGTTCAAAAATTCCTGTAAACAATACCCCAAAACAAACCAAGCAAAACAACAAACTAGTACTTTACTTTTCTTGAAAACAGTATTGACCTTTGTTTGGCTTTTTATCCAAAACACCATTCCTTTCTGAAGTCATGATAGATGAAGAGCTATTAATTTCCAGATGGGATGCAGGACACCTTTTGTAGATGAGCCTGACACCGTAGTAGAAGCCATGAGTTTTAGATAACAAATGTATTCCAGTGACATGGTTTAAAAGCCAACTCTTATGGTTTTTTACTTCTTTTTGTTACCAGATGCAGTGGTCTAAGTCTGTTACTGACTTGTCTGTGACATTTGAAGCTTCCATTCACAGGGTTCATAAGAAATAAAAATTTGTATTTAACAACACGAATTGAAAATGTTAAGTTTCAGAGCTGCATCTCCCCCCGCCCCTCCCAAATTTCCTATATGTCCTCCAGAGGAGGAATAAAGAGACTTATGAATGTCTAATTCCTGCAAATTATGCTTTTAGGAGCCAGCAAAATAAATCTTACAGCAAAAATTATGGAACAGCAAGACTATACAGCTCATTTCATTGCCTTTTCACAGCCCCACAGGTGGTCACTGAGATCACACCCCACAGCTTCAGAATTATCTCCCTTCATTTGCATTTTATCTCATTTTCTTTCCTCTGTCTTGGTACTTATCATAATTACCTTGCAATGATTTTTTGACAACTACTGTCAATACAGGGAAATATAGGCAGTACACTGGCTTTTAGACACCTAAAATCTCAGAGGCTGCCACCATGAAATATTGTGCAAAATAAGAGAGGAAACCCTCTGGTTTGCAGCAGAGAACCTCAAGCTAGCAGGTGGTTTATCTATCAGCAATTTTTTTGATTTTACCCCAGCGTTTCTGGATGTGCTCATTTGTCACCCCTCATTATTTATAGCCATGCAGTTTGATGCACAGTACAGAATTACAGTTCAGATTTGCCTGCTGGAAAAAGTTAAAACCTGTGGACTGTGACATCTTCTTAAGGAAACAGAAGAATTAAATCAGTGAAAAGTAATGAAATTCTTTTAATAACATTTAATTGGCAATTAGATGTTCTAGGAGTAAACAACTGTTAAATAACATTGATGAAAGAAGAATACATTGTCTGATAAGCAACTGTGTGGGCAAATATTTCAATTGCTGCAGTCTAGTCAGACATGCTGTGTCTGAGTAATTCCTGAACCCGGTCTTTTAAATTGAGCTGGGCTGGCTTCCAGACAAGAGCAAATCTATCCTCTGGGTTGCACAGCTAAAGACCTCAGTGCAGAGCTGTGATCCTTGTTCCTTATGTCATTTCCCATTCCTTCAAATCCTGACGTTTTATGTTACAACACTGGTTTTGTTGTTGTTGCTTTAATCCCCCAGACATGGCTATGTTTAGAAAGCAGTGGAATAACTAAACTACTGTACAGGGCTATGCTTCTTCATTACAGAATAGGATTTCAGTTCTCCAAAGCTTCATATATGGGATACGTCGCAGGATTTCAGAGTCACTCTTTAAATGTTTGTAGGATTTAGTCACAGATAAACTTTAACTGAAATTTTCTTAGTCTGCCAGCAAAACTAAATACTCACTATGACCTGTGCCTTTAATGAGGAAGAAAAAGAGTGAAAACTTTCCATAGATTTTTATGATGATCTTATATGTATGTTCAATGTCACTTTATTCGAAGAGTTTATACTCATGTTTACAGTTACAGCATCTTTTCAGTACTAAGACAAAACTTTCAATTTCCCCCTCAGGGTTATTAACCACTAGGAAACACATAAACAGAACTCTCCAATCTCACTTGTTTCTGGTTTTATGCAGAGGTCAAATACAATTTTTGTTTACCTAATGATATGTGAAAGCTAAAGTAGCTGTGCCTTTCCATTTGTCATTGCTGCAGAAATTCTGTTTTGAAAATCTGATGTTGTAAGACATAAACCAGTAAGAATGGGATAATACCCTTGTGGGGATTTTTTCACTTAATCTATTATTTGAGTAACGACAGATATATATATATATATTACATTTAAAAATACTTCTTCATATTACTGGTAGCATTTTGGCATTTTTTAATATAAAAGAAGTATTAACATACTCTATAGGTAGTAATCTCTGGACACGTTTTTCTTGATAAAATTACTAGAACTAGCAAGTCAAGAACAAAAATCTGGACTAAATATGTTCTTATGCTTAAGGGCACGTATCCTTCAAAAGTTTTTCAGGATCCAAGTGGCTTGGGTGTCACCCAAGTCACTATTAGAAGTGACCCAAGTTACCTGAGTCACTATTAGAAGTGACTCAGATGTTTAATGATCTGTTTGTCTTGGACTTCTAAGAAGAGTTAATGTACTACCCAAAGATAGATGCAATTTTAATAGTTCCTCTATCACAGAGATGTAACTCTTTACATTGTATTAACATGCCAGTAAGACAGCATCCAGCTGGGATGCAAAATAATCTTTTCTTCTCTTTATTTCTAAGATTGGAATTAATCCCTGCATTAGATACTGACAGAATTTATTTTGGGGATTAAATTTGCTCAAAGCCTTTGTTCATGGGAAATGCAGCTTGTGATACAGAGATGACGCTAAGCATTATCATAAGCTAATAAAAAGAGAGATAATAAGGACCAAATCAGTAGAAACAAATTTCAAAGGTAAAATTCCCTCTGCCTGCAAATTTTCTTTTTCTCTCCCCTTTGCCCTTGTACCCTTCCTGCTCTGCTTTTAGATTCAAACTCATTTCTTCACCATGTTATTTTAAGGAGTTGATGAAAACCTGATAACCCCCCTTTGCTAAGGAGGCAGAAGAACTAGTTGCTTTTTGTTCACTATCTTGGCTGATGGGTGTGAAACTAAAACCCAATTCATCCAGTAATTGCTACGTTCATGAGAAACAGCATCAAAGCCTTGATGTGTTTTACTGTTGTGTCTTGGGAAGGCTCATGTCTAATTCTTTTGCTGATATGGCTCATAATACAGTCCTCTGACTCTTCTATTTGCTCTCGCAATTACAAGGGTTCTTATTCCATTGTGCATATTCCTCTGAACTAAGATTAGCTTAACTGAACTTCCTTTGAAAACCTGGCTACCCATCAAATGCATCAGGCCTAATGCATTCTGCAGCCACACAAAATCAATGAACAGCACAATTTTCTGCTTCCTGCAATGATCAATAGGATTCACATAATGGGTGGAAAATTTTTAATCATGACAGCCCAGCATCAAGCTGGCATAAATCTTCCCTGCATTATAACCTCTCCATTTCCCACTAGTGCAAATTTGCAGGTATTGAATAATATTTATGTAGCAGATACATTATGAAAAGCAATACAATTAGAACTTCACACTTCAGTGATGATAGGTTGAGATCCCAGAGGCCCATTTCCTAGACAATGTACTGGCTTCCATGTTCCAAATGCAAAATCCTTTTTTCTCCCGACACTATGATTTTTGCTGAAGCTATACTTCCCTGGATCAAATCTGACATGGCTCAGGAAAATGTTAATTCAGGTTGACCATCGCTAAGAATAAGTGCATTTAAATGAGAAAATCTGCCACCAAAGAAGCAGTTCCTGTCTCTGACATAGCTTTCTTCTTTTTCCTCCTCTGTCCTGGCTCAACTCACTGCAAAAATCTCTTCCTCTGAAAAGCCACCAGGGAAGAGGAAAATCAACTGGTCCTCATTGACCTGAAGCACACATGATTTTTACAGGCTACAGTCAGTTACCACAGGTACAGAAACTGAGGGAAAGGAGGTAGCTCTCCTCTGTGTTTTTTTTTAGTAACAGTCTACAAATAAATGCATAACTGCAATGTTAAGGGTTCTGGCAAAATTGTCTGTAGGTCACATGCATATTTCTAATTTACTGTTTTCTCAGGAAAAGTGCAAAGGAAACTTTCTCTATCAAAATCTAAAGAAGACTTAGGTGCCTAGAAAAAGTTTCTTAATTTTAAATGTCAGGACCACCCCTATGCTAGGGTATGCCAGACCCTTTTACCGCTCTTTGAGTCTACAGATGTCAGGCTTTGCTCTTAACTGAAAAACAGCAGAGCATCTGTAGCACAAAGGCTTATTAAAAGGCTGAAACAGCAGCTGAACTCTTCTGCAAGTCACCCTGAGACATAACCCACCCTTCTGCCTGGCTCTGCACCCCATGGGTCCTGCTGCCAAACGAGAGCCAGCAAATTACCTCTTAGAGAATATAGTTATATAAATCTTTACAGTCATGATCTAGGAATGGATTTAATTTTCATCATCTGCCATTATGTTATAATCACAGGCCTATATATGGTTTAGTGGAAGCTATTTTTTTTTTGTCCTTGCCAGAGTGTTATAAGAATATCTTTATGACTCCTTACGCTCAGTGAACCAGAATGATGATTCCTTTTGATCTTAGCACAGAGCAGGTTTAACTGGGTAGGAACAAAAGTGCCAGCCAAATGTGAACTGCTCAAAACTCACAATGGTAAATAATATGCAAAGAAGTCAAAACATTGTGTCACTGCTCAAGTCTGACATTTGCTTCTGTCGTAAAAATGAGAAATTGGCAAGGGACAGAACAGTTTTAGACCATTCTTATAATAATCACAAAAATAAAACTGAGAAAAGCAAAGGGTCTGTGATAAGCACTACATTATCACAGTATCACAACTGGAAATGGGTACATATTTGCAGAGGTTTAGAAGAAAAGATTCTCTCCTTCTCCCTAATTTTTTGCAAGATTTTTCTGAAGGACAAAGTATTAACTTGCAGCTTACATTGAAGACACAATAATATAATTACTCAGTATAGATATAGGATTATAGAGTCAGTCCACCAAATATCTACAGATAGCAAAAGGCTTTTTTAATATTAATATGGTGGGAAAAGAGAGAGGCAGAAGCTCAGTGAATGTTTGGTGATGTTCTGCAGTTACTTCTAAATTCTCAGGTGTAATTTGGAATGAAAAATGAAAAGCTTCAGACCCTCTTCAATCAGAAAATTGAATTAAAACTGTACAACTTCAAAGTGTCTCTTGTAAGTGGATACATTTCTTGGCCAACAAGGATGCACTTCTTGGTCTGTATTTGAAACTGGCACTTTTCTGTTCAGCATTGCTCTCTGTTGGGATATGGCATGGGAAGCAGAACCTGACTGAGCCATGTCTCTGCACTGGGCACAGAGGAAAGCTACACAGCCACAGGAATCCACAAGAAATTAAAGCTGCAGTTTAAAGCCAGTGTAACAAAGGAGTGTTGGGTTCCTGCACTCTGTATTGACTTCTTGTCAGTAGATATCATTTATACTGTCGTGTATATATATCATATTTAGTCACTCTTCCATTACCTATTTTTCTCTATAAGCTCTTTTCTACATGTCAGGATAACTTCTAGCATGAAAAATGAAATATCCACAGTATTAACCAAAGAAATACATCTGACTGCCAATGCAAAGATTCTCCTGACCACTCCCTGCAGACATTCAGACTAGTGTAGCAGTCAGGCATTTTCTGATGTCATCAAATGACTGCCTCTTCTTGATCTTAAACTTGGCAAATTAATGACTCTAGACAGGCCTAAGATGATAAAATCTACATATCTGTTGACAGTGACAAAAATTTTCTATACTATTAAGTGACACAAGAAATGGACAAGTTTTGCACCATTTAAATTAAAAGTGTTAAGTTCTTCCTGTTGTCAATTTTGCTATGTAGTCATAGCTCCAAGTACTAATAGCACTTACAAATGTCCCTTGTAACAATGTCCAATTTTAGTTTCAGTCTTGTTACTATTTAGCTGATTAAATTATTCATGTGTGCATGAACATGCACAAATACACACAGAAATATGTAGTTACTTGGGCTACAATCATACTAAACACAATATATGGCTGTCTTCTTCCTGTTTAATTTGCTGTATAAGCTTTGCAAGGCACTAATTTCCTCTTAACATCAAGAAAAAAATTGCAATGTTATTTTTAAAAAGGGCAAGATTAATATGTTAAAATACATTGCTAGCATAATTTCTTCTCTCCATGCTCCAAGTAATCAAAATGTTTCACCCTCTTTTATGTTGCACATTAATTGAGGTTCCATCAGAGCTGGAAAGCTACAGTGCTACAGTCTAGACAATATAAAACACCACCCAGAAATGACAGTGTCTGCTGGAAAGGCTTTATGTTCTGGTAGTCCTTTTTGTCATTATAACTAATTATGTAGGAACAAATAAGGCTGCAATATTAGCTCAGCACTCTGGGGTTCCTAGAAATGGATGCTCCCTGTGATGCTGTGGATATTAGAAAATTCAGTTTCACAGTTTTGTTGTCAGCAGGGTCAGGTGGTCTATTAAATACTGTCAAGGAGGAGAAAGGACAGGAAAAGAAGTTTTGGTGATACAGCTTGGCTCTCACTGGCACTTTCTACTGATCTTTCATTTTTATTATCATTTATTCCTAGGTAATGATATATGAACAAGAAGAAATTTCAGTCTACAGCCAGCTAGCTCAGTGAGATGTTTACAGCCAGTAACAATATACTGAGGATAGGAGGACAAGCTCTTTCAGGAAGGAGAAAACTTCCTGTGAATACTATTCTATAGTAACTTCAAAAAAAGTAGTAGTTCAAAAAAAAAATCTTTGAGAAAAAAAAATGAAAATGAAACCTTTTCTCCTTATATTTTTCAGATTTCTATGTCTATGTATCCAAATTAAATTGTTTTCCAGGAATTCTAATATTTTTTTATAAAAATCAGGTTGTTTTCCCAGAACACTTATTTTCTTTATTGAAAATACTTTTTGAAGGAAAACTCATTCTTGTCACTAACACAAAAACATATGAGACTGTGCTGAGTACTGAGAAATACATAATGGCTTTCTCTTTCTTAGATGTTTTGCCTTTGATAAAAGTTAAGCTGCACTTTCAGTAGCTTGCAGGGAAATAATGGGTTTCTGTGCTACTGGTATTGCCAGGAGTGCTGTGTTGTTATTGGTGATACTTTCTATGAAATGTTAAAAACTATGTTCATTCGTATTAATAAGCATAAGATTCACTAATAAGCTGGAAGAAAATATATTCTCCTGACAGCATATCTAAGGTAACAGCAATTGTACTGAGTGTTAAATCCCCACATTTCCTTGCCAGTTTCCCAGATTTGTCTTCCTGTAGATGAAGCTGGGCTTTCACTGGCTTCATGGACTCTTGACAAGTGAGAAGCTATGAAACAGGTCCACAGCTACATCCAGGTTCCATTTAGTGCAAAATGCAAAGATATTTGCATCTGTAACCCCCATCTGTTTTCTATATAAGTTACTAGCAGTAGAGGCTCTGGGCACTTGTGGGGAGGAAGAGATGGTTGCTGTCATGAGTGAGAAATCATCTAAATCTGCAGAGAGCCCTGCAGACAAGCTAGGATCTGTATGACCAGTGGTACACACTGGTGCAGGCTATTTTGAATCAAACAGGGAAAAAAAATCTGCTCCACACTGAAGAACCTGTGCACCACACTTCTGATAAGAATATGGCAATGTCTCCATGCCTCTGTTAACTACAGATTTGTGGCAGAACTGTTTATTCAGTTCCAGTTTGGTTTTGTCCCTCTGGGACATACATCCACACACTGTTCTCCCTTGTACATCTGCAAGGCCAACTTCTGTTCTCCTTTATGAGCACACCCTTTGCCTGGCACCTGTCTTGGCCTCACAAGCTGCTCATCCCTGTTTCCAGGATTGCAGGGGGATGCTGAAAGTAGCCCTGTTCATGTGCCTCTCCTGACCACTGGAATAAACAAGCCAAGGCTCAGCCTGGCAAGCACAGCCAGGAGATGATTGTTCAGCTCTAGCTTTTTGCATTTTCATACACTAGGAAATCATCTATAAATAGCCTTTGAGGAACATAAACGTTTTAGTATAATGGGATTCATGTTTAATATGGGCAATGACTTCCCTTCCCTTAGGATCGCAATTAAAATGTTTAGACAAAATTAAACAGCTTCTTGGGAAGATACAATGATGCAAAGCACAATATTTAAACAAGCTCCCAGTGTCTGACAGAAAAGGGCTCTTTGCAATCAAGCTCCAAAGGGGGAGACAACATAGCTGTTTATTATTGCTCCATATGCTGATGAAATATGGGTACTGGAGCACCAGTATCACAGGAGCTTATAGAAAAGAGGGATTTCTTGAGAAAATGACATTATTTGTTTCTGAAAAACAAATTGATAGTTGTCTGAGGCAAGTTTGGGACATGTTTTCATTATTAACTAGCATCATGTGGTTAGTCAACTCCAGCTTTGCCAAGACAGATTTTCATGTACAGAGCAGTTTGATAGAAATTGCTGCCTGTCTATTATTTGGAAAAAAAAAAAAAACAAAACAAAAGAAAAAAAAAAAAACCAAAAACCCAAAAATCCACCAGGTTTTAATCACAGCATTTTCAATCCTTGTAAGATCCTTGGAGCTGGCTGTAAAGCTCTTGTGCAGAGCTCAAGCAGGGAGAAAAGATAATAGTACAATGCTCCAGTTAATCCAGGAGTTAATCAGGGATTGTTTAGCCCTTGGCACAAACTGGGATAATCTCTGTGCAGCTCTCACCTGTGCCCTTTTCCAATCCTTGACAACAGTTTGTTGCAGCATATCCAAATTCAGGTAATATTTTAGGACAACTTGTAGTTTTTCCCTCTTTGCTACCCCTGCATTTAGGAAGGTTAGGAAAGGATGTTACAGCATGGGTTTCCTCAAAACACTTTTATTCCAGGAGATGATGATGACTAAGAACAACCACAAAGCCTCCAATTCCATCAGATATTCAAGACAAAATTGATCTATGTTGGACCATCTTAAAAGGATAAGTTCACAGCTTCCAAGTCTTATCTGGAAGCATATACAACATAGTCACAAAAGATATCTACTATTCAACTTTTACCATTTAGTTAAAGGCTTGCTCTTCTGGTCACTCTAAACAACAATTTTACTTTAGTGCTAGAAGGATTACATGTTTTACATTTCATTAAAATGATTAGGCCTAGATGAGTGAGAATATATATGCTTGCTGAGAACAAAATCATACTAAGGATTTAGATTTCAGAGAAATTCTGAATTTTGTCTATACTACTGCCAAGACCTAATGAGAAGAGGAAACACACACAGCAAAAAGAGACATTTCTGGTTTACCAGAGCTTTTTAAACTAAGCACCACATTGAAAAACTATAGTCTTTGTATTGCAAATAAAGGATTTCAGGACTGCTGACTTCTTCTCTTAGTGTTGCCATGCTGTCAAAATCTGTACTGCCCTGGAGATATATACTGAACACCCAAGTGAAATCTGTGATTCTATAGTGCTTTTCTGTTTCCACTTCCTTCCCTAATTTTGATTTCACGCCTTTCATGCTGTGTGTGCAACCTGTCATTATGTATCTGTGGTTTCTGTCATTACATATCCTTCTTTAATTAATGTCTATGGCCATGGTGAGATACTTTCCCAATGCCAGCTTCTGTCTGACTGCCATGTGCATTGACCTTGTTGACCTCACCTACATTTCCTTTCCAGCTCTTAAATGCCAGAACACTCCTAACAGGCTGGAGCCTTGGAAGTTCAGGGACATCTGTTTTCACAATTTTAGCTATCTTGGTTCCACCAGAACTAGAAAGTGGTATTTCCCTCTTGCATGTGTCAGCTGTTGGATCCTTGCAGAGCTTGGTGAAGCCGTGCTGAGTGCAAGGCTGGTGCAGCTCGAACCCCGAGACTGAGCACAGCTCATGCTGCTGGTGCTTGCAGAGCTCCATCGATCCCCAGCCCCATCCCACCCGCCCTGCAGAGCAATCAGCATCCATCAGATCAGTGCAAACAGAGCCTCTGTCAAGCTGGGCTGTGTTCCCTCTGCTAGGAATATTCTGCTTGTTGTATCTCATCATGAGTCTCCACATCTGATTTCTGCTGGCACCCTGCCCTCGTGGCCAGAGGGGAGCTCCTGCCCTGCCATCCAGGAAGGGCTCAGTCAAGTGCTCGATCTGGCACATCCAACCTCCTCATGGTCTGCCACTAAATCCTCCAAAGGGCAGCACTTTGAACTGGGATATTATGGAGACACTTATCTTCACTTTCTTTTACGAACCTTAGCTAAATTTCTTGTTTGAGCTGGCCTTTAAAATACTTGCTGGAATATAGCACAACTTAATTACTACTAAAAAACCCCCCAATACTTCCAGAAAGATAACTACCTAAGTTCTTTTAGGTGACTCAAGAAATCCGTTCTTCCTAGTACATAAAAATGAAAATTTCATAGTATCCATGTAAGTAAAAGGTAAGAAAAACTATTAAAACTAACATGACAAGAAATCGCTAACTAAAAGTACAGAAGAATCATTAAAAATTTTAGGTTTTGTCCAAGTACACAATGAATGTTTCTTCCTCAGTATTTTCCTGAAAATCTTAAAAAACTTCATAGTCCAGAAAAGCATTCTTAAAATTCTGATAACAGATGCAGATTGTATCACAAACACTCTTGTAAACTCAATAATTAAATGCCTTGTATTTTCCATGAATAAATGCAAATCGAAATACAGAAATGACTTTTCAGGACAGAAACTATGAATACTCCATATATGCTCTCACTTGCAAGCAAAGTACTTAAAACATTACACAATTTCAATTATTTTCTAGTCCTCATTGAAAGGAAAAAAAAAAGAATTGTGCATGCATAATAGTCACAGCCTAAATTGTGGTTTACAAAATGAAGTCACGGAAGCAAAGGGACCCTGCAGCTTGCTCATAACACGATGCAGGTGGTCACTGGGTACCTAATTTCTGCAGCTCTGCTAAATATCTGTAGCATCCTATGAACTCTCCCACCTCGGTCAGTTTTCCCTTTTTTCTCACTGGATTGCCATCCCTGGTGGCATAACACCTTTGAAATAACTACAGATGTTATTCATCATGCTGACCTTTGGGATTGGATAAGGGTGCCTTTAGGGAACCCCAATTATTGCACATTTTTAACGTGCATCGGGACACTATGCACCAATTTGAAGAGCATCAAAATTTTAAATCATCGCTTCCTCTCCCACAGACCCTTTTTCAGCTTTTGTGAAGCACATTTGAGATGAATCTGATGCCATCTCCCAGGATCTGGTGTAGGATCCTGGTGTCTATCTCCCTTTACACCTCCTTCAGGTACCCAAGCACCAGGTCCAGCTGTTCCTCATCCTCCAAATAAGTCTCCACACAGATCATGTACCAGCTGGAATTCAGGTGTGAGGGATCCTGGTTTTCCTCCTCCTGAGGCTGAGGAAGGCACCAGAAGGCCCAGGTGAGGATCCAGGGTGGTTCCTCTTGGCAGCCTCAGGTTCTGACTTCTTAGAGCGAGAGCGCAACAAGAAGCCGTGGGAGGGGGTGGGTTGGACAGATTTCTCCTGGGAAAATTTGGGATTTGGTCCTTCTGGAGTGCTGCTGTGCCCACCTGAAGTCCGTTTAACTTGACCCGAGCAGCTCCAGCATGGTTGGCTGGGGGGGACACTCCCTGTATCTCCAGGAGATTTGGGAAGCAGCTAGGGTTGTCGCCAACGCTGGGACAGAGGAGAGGCAACATCTGAGGAGGAGAAGAAGAGGCTGACTCCGGGCTGGGGTAACAGTCCACGGTTTATTTTGGGGCTCTGGGGAGCTCTGCACCTCAGGAAAACCAGCAGCTGAGAGAGCTCTGGGCTCTACAACAGTTCATAAACAGGGGTGGAAGGAAACAGGGCGAAGGGATCACCCACCACCCAATGAGGGGATTTGGGGGAGTGGAAGGTCCCCACCAATAGACAGGTACACAGAGGAATAGGGAAAGTTTAAGGGAGGGACCCCTGGCCCTCGCCCAATCACTCGACACCTGGGGTAGAAGGTTCTGGAGGAGTGGGACAGGGAGCTGACGGATGGACAAGGCACCAGGGAGGGGAAGGGGAATAACTTTGCACTTTTGGGTGATGGATATTGAGGGTAGAGGTGGGAAAAATTAGGGCAAACCATTGGGGAAAAATGGGGGGTAAAGGGACAAACCATTGGAACAGGTACATAAAACCATAAAAACACAATACAAAAAAAAGAAAGAGGCCAGAAAACTTGGGGCAGACCATTGTGGGGAAATGGGGGCACAAGAAGGAACCATTACAAAACTGGTACATAATCTTAAAACCTTAAAAACACAATGCAACACCTTAGGATTGTGGAGTGATAAAATCCCAGAAGTTCTGCAGCCATCCAAGTTTTATGGGCTAAGATTGAGGTACTTTGAAACCAAGATGTGGATAGCAAGAACAGAGGTAAATTTACAAGCAGAATTATTCTGAGCTGTGGCTGTAACCTGCCTGACCTGAACAGCAATATGAATTTTATTGGAATTACACAAGCACAGGAGCACATATGCAACCAGTTCCTTCCAGAGTAATCCCTGACACCAACATACCCTGGCACATGAATCCCAGGCTGTTTGGTGAGGTACAAAGTAAATACAGCTGTCAGCTGTAAAGACAGTGTTTTCTTGTGCTACCAGCAATTCTCTCTGGAAACTTTTCATGTAAATCTAGTGGTAGGAATCTGCTATTTACTAAATTCCAAAACATGCTATGAAAACAACAGCCTGTTTATGATAAAAACCTCAAAATGCAAAACTGTGAGGATGTCTCCAGAAAGAAGAACTTTATTTTCCATATTTTATGATACTTCAACACAGGTGTTCTTCAACAAGTCCTTAAGAAGCGACAGTAATGATCTTGCAAAACTTTTGCCAGACAGGTTGGATATTTCTCTGGTTAATGATATTTGGAAATAATTTGAGTTATAAATGTTGACATTGTATATATAATTTCATTTATTTTAAAATGTAATGTTATATGTTAAATAAGACATATAAGCTAAATATGCTAAATAGTCTAACAAGGAATTTGCATGCATGTAAAATTAAATTTATTACTGCAGTGTAATTTTTAATTTTACAAACAATGTCTACAAAAAAGAGTGACATCTATGGACAAGTTCCATATCTCCATAGAGAGAGCATCTGTCTTGGTCATCTATGTTGACCTAATGATCTAAGAAGGCACATTGGTCTTTTACAGTATACATTCTTAAACAAAAATTATACATCTCTAATTTTAAACAGCTTGGATCCTTTATAAACAGAAAACAATATGTTACTAAATGGGAACAGAAAAGTCACATACTGCAAAGATACAATTTTCCAGATTGCAGGAAACCCCTTTCCCCATATTACTTTCAGATGAAAAGATTTGGTGAAGGTCAGGCTAAGGCTAGGACTGATCACAACATTCTAAGTGAAATTTGGGGGTGGGGGTCTGCTCTCATTGTCCCACTGGTGCATGGATTGCATTTGACCCCTCACACCATCCACCTTGTTTTCAACAGGCACAGACGGCAGAGGGGAAGAAATAAAAAGTAGGGCACAACAAAAGTAGGGTGGCTTTCCAAAAGAAGCAAACGTCAAAGGTATTCATTTTTCCTAATATTGCATCTCCAAATTAGCAGCTGTGTGTGGTTGTTGTAGGGACAGTGTGCAATCAGGAGCCCAGGAGACAGTGACTCTCTAGTCCCCAGGAGCCCAGAGGTGCCACAGTCCAGTGGGAGAATGGAATGGAGGCACAAAATTCCTTGACAAAGACGTGTGCTGTGTCAGTGTTGGCAAGCAGCTGTGTTAGAACATTTCTCAGGAGCTGGGGGTTACACACCAGGACCAGAGC
This sequence comes from Chloebia gouldiae, assembly GCA_003676055.1. NCBI lineage: Eukaryota > Metazoa > Chordata > Aves > Passeriformes > Passeridae > Chloebia > Chloebia gouldiae. Next base: position 7,548,862 of record QUSF01000024.1, read on the forward strand.
ACTCAGTGTTCAGGGGACACCGCACAGGGATGTGTAACACCGCTTAATTCCTGTCAAACCTGCACCTATGATGTTAAAAATAACAAGGGCTTCAGAAAGGACTATTGCTAAATTAACTTCATAAGAAATGCTACAAATTTCCTACAGAAAATACTGGACAATTTTTGAGTGAGTCATGACAGTCTGCTGAGGAACTAAAATATATTTTGTTTTCACAACAGCACCTAGATACCATCCTGATTCTTAAACAGTCAGGGCAAATGTTTGGATGAAGAGCAATCATAGTTGTATAGGGTATAATAGTGTTTTCTGAGAAAGGAGAAATATCTTTTTTTTTCTTTTCTTAATTCTAATGTTCTTCAAGAATGATTCTCCTTCCAACAGCTTGATTTCAACAGAAAAGGTACTTTTTCTTTGGCTTGTTGGGCTCCCCCAGACCCCAGAAGGAAGGTAATTCTACCTCTTTTTGAGTCATTAAATCTTTGTTTGAAATTTTTCTAATGGCCATGCCAAAGCTAAAAAGGTTATTTACCCCTTATTTGCAAAAAAATTAGGCCACAATTGTCTCTGCCCCTAAAAACTGTTGTGCTAATCTACATTCCATAACCATATTATCCATTACCCTGAACATAGGTAAGGAACCTGGAAACTGTCTTCAGATGGTCAGCAGAAATATCTTCTGTTGGAGAATAAAGAATTAATGCAGATGGTGAAACTCTGTGCCCTTGCTTCAGCAAACAGCAGCAGTGATGGAACCAATCTATTCCTGTAGCCATGAATCATTTCAAAAGTCAAACTGCTTTTGCTAGGTAAGAGCAAAGAAACAGTTCCTATTCTAGGGAAGGGTCTGAGCTGAGAGTCAGGAGTCTCTTTTTCTTCCTCCACACTTGTCCAGAGTCAGACTCTGACACAAAGTACAGTCTAAACCCGTCCCAGCCTCCAGATGCAGAAGGAATGAAATAACACCAGATAAAATGTAACATGGGTCATAAATACAGTCCTCTCATAAAATTTTAATAAGTTCAGAATAGCACCACCAGAGGAGACTGAAGACAAAAAATTAAACTATGTACAGAAGGACTGACAACAGACTACAGGGAAAAAAAACCCAAAGTCCTAAAACTGTACTACATAAGAAAAAGTTTGACATATGCACATATTTTGCTTCCAAAAGTCAGAAGTGTTAAAAATCAGACAGACAGAAGAACCCTTCCAATATCTGAATGTTATGAAATTCAATCATTATTTCTTAAAGGCAGAAATTATTTAATTTTATTGTTAAAGCATTACTAGTGCTGTTTGCTCAATACATAAACATTGGTCTGCTTGCACTAGTATAGCAACCTTATGCATAAAAGCTTTGATCTCTCAGTGATTGCACTTAATATTACATCTACTCAAAGGCAGCCTCCCCAGAGCTTTCTTAGCTGTTTTCAGTCAGAGAATATTTTGGCCCAAATTGAGTAATGCAGATTTAGAAGACTGGAATTTTAGTTCACAAAAAATGCTTGAACCCAAATATAGTAATTTTCAGGCAAATGGTGACCCTGTACTTTCTTCACTTTTTTTCAGAGAGCAATGTTTAAATCACCCTGAATACATTATTTGGCCATTACTCTGAACACTGCATTTCCCCATCACACCTGAAGTTGATAACCTGTCTTTGTTTCAGCTGATGAACTTCAAGCAGTGCTTCACTTCTTAAGGTTTTATCTAGCACAAATAAAAATTGTGAAGATTAATATACCTTACACAGGAGCAGGGGGATGTAGATGGGAAGACCATCACCGAAATATGCAGGAAGAATATGTTTGCTTATTTTATTGTTTCCTGAGGGTTGTTCTCTCCTCCCTTCCACTCCCTCAGTACATAAATTATGCTTGTGCTTCCTTACACCCATTGAATACCAAACCTCCCACCACCTTCCTTCTTATGAAGATCATGAGTTAGAGGAGCAATAAAAGCCACATTCTTAGGCTACAATAGCAACATTTAGAGATATTTGTCTTTTCCGTTTTCTGACAGATCCATTACCAGTTCATTAGCCTTTAGTGGGTAGAGACATTCAGTAAACAAATGAAAGTAGCTCCATTTAAGAGCTAGTGAGCTAAATACAGCTCTCCTGCTCAGCCTGCTAATTACAGGGAGTGTTGCGAGTGCACACAGAAACAGAGACATCCTTTGCTGCGATTTTAGAACATCTCATCTTAAAATTCCTGAAAGCCAAGACAAAAAATTAGCTTTATTTTTCAGTGGCTACAAAGATGTAAATGGAAAACAAGTCCAGCAGCATTTGTGCTAATCCATCTTGCTGTAGTCCAGAAAATATAGAGAATATATATTCTAAATTCAAAAGATAATTATCTTCCTCTTCCACTCTATTCCCCTGTTGAGGTGACAGACTGCTCCAAGTACTACAAAAGCAAAGCAGTTGAAAGGCCAACCTCTTCTTAATTTTAAGCTTTAAAATACTGAAAAAATATATGTAGGAGGAGTGGCATATGAAAGTCTAGTCTTCATATCTGTGGTACAAGTTACTTTGGAGTTAAATAACCCAGTATAAATGCCACCATACCAGGATGCAGCATTACTTGTCCCTCTCTACATGCTTTTTTTCTAGCCTACATTCATGTTCCTGTATAGAAACCAGGGAGCCAATAATATGGACAGTAACCACCTACAGATAATTACATTAAATCAATTTAAATTCATCAACACAACAAGACTTTACCTTTGCTAGAATGGGGGTGAAAATGAACTTTACCTTTTCACCTAGCACAAAGTGAGGAGAAACACCATTTAAAATATAGTAGAAATCCAATGCCAAGCCCTGATTGCTAATAGCCACATACATTTTTTTTCTTTGAGTATTTTTCTTACCAATACTGTTTCTGTGCCACACTGCAGCAATAAGTAGGCTGTTTTTCAATGTTTTAACAAGGAGGCAGGTTCACAGCCTGTTTCCCCCTAAGAAGGCATTGAGAGTAAGGGAGTTACTATCCAGAGCTAATCTAAGCCTGACTCAGAATTAATTAAATGGCAAGAAAATGCAAGAACTTTTTAAATGTGTTTTTACTTGGGGTGAAGCTGGAGGCAAAAATGATGATTCAACATGAAGAATCTAAGGTTTTCACTTATTTCAGAAGACTGAGTAACATTGTTGGTGCAGATGCTGGCTGCACTTTGACAAAGTATGATGTAAATGTCAGAGAGACACATTTTGGGAAGATCTGTTATTGCAAGGTCCTGTTGAAAGATGCTTTTAAAAAGCTGTTGTCTCTTCTCCTAATTGATCACAGGAAGTGCATCTGCTGGAGAAGCAGTGAGAGCTGGGATCAATGACAGGCTAGTTTAATGCAGCTCTTAACAACAACCTGCAGAGATTAGGAGGCTGTCAGAAAGATAACACCGGAGATTTATAGATTGTTTTCTGAAGCCATTCTCAGCTCTCATGGGTGCTCTGTTATGTTTCTCTATGCTTGGATATGTAATATGTACTCCTCATATAGATCCAAGCAGTAGTTCTCATTTATGGAGAAAATAGCCTTGCACCTTTACGTGCTGCTCGACTCCCAACGCCCTGGGAGAGCAGGAAGATGTGTCTGGAAGCCAAGCCAGTTAAGTAGTTAGAATGGCTCAGGGAAATCTGAGTTATAGCTGCAGTTCCTTCTGTCTCTTGAGTAGGGCATTATGGGCCTAATTCAGCTCCTGTAACACCACTAAATCGATGGAGCAGCATTATCAACAAATGAGCCCCCTGGGTGCTGAGTCGAGGCTCAGGTGCTGCAGTGTTTGGGTCTGAAGGTCCAGCTCCTGAAAGGCACTTGAGTCCTCAGGGAAGGGCTCCACTCCATCAGGGCAAGGAGAGTGTCTCTTTTCTCACACCCACAGCTTGGAAAGAAGTCAGACCGAAGTGCCCCAAGCAGAAGGGGAAATAAAAGGTGTTCTGCTAACACAAGAGGGGGAGCAGCACTATTGATTTTTATAGAATTAGGCTGCCCTGAACTATTTGAAGATCTGTTCCCCTTCCCTCTGACAGAATAAGCCAATGCCAGGATTGCACTGAGCTTGCAGAGCCCCTTTGACTTCTATATAGCAGCCTTTTAGAGACCTTTATATATTTATGGGATTTGCCTGTTGTAGCTTTAAAGACATTGGATGTTTTACCGAGTATGACTGAGACAGGACCCTTCATTGTAATTATTCCTGGAGATCATTTCACTTGTCAGTAGCCGGAAGAGTGGAAAGTAAAAATGAATTACCTGAACAGTCACTATTTGAACAAAGGGCACTATGGTGCAGGCAGAGGAGAAATTCTGGATGTAGGGAAAGGTTACTCCCTCAACAGCATATAAATCATAAAGATAAAACCAGTTAACCACTCCTTTATGGAATATTAGGAAGACTTTCCTATGACTTTTGGTTCGTTTTATTATTGTAAATCAGGAGTAGAGAGACCTTAAAGACAGAACTATAATGTATTGGGCAGTCTCAGCCCACAAATTAATCTACACTTTTCTAGCTCCTCATAGGACCTGCCATAATTTTCATAAATAGATGACAAGGACAAAGATGGACAAAGCTAATTAATTTTGTTTCTCATGAGCTGAGTGCAATGTACAAGGTGATGACTTAAAATGAAACCTCAGGAGCTAAAGATATATAGTGGCTAAAGTGGGCTGAGGAAATGCTAAAAAATGATAAAACTTGAGGAAATGCTACCAACTTCTACATGAAAGTTGGATTTTGTTTCAATTACAGTGTACAGAAAAAGGGAAAATATACTTAAACACTACTTTTTTTTTTTTTTTTAATGAGAACTGTTAAGCTGAGTTCAGGCACCAAACCAAAGAGCATTTTTAGTGAAACTAGCCCTGAAAAGCAAGCAGAAGAAAGAGGTGAGTCAGTAATACTCATAACTTAGAGTAAATAAGGAGTCTCATTATGCAGACTGAATGCACAAAACAGTTGTTTCCTCATACTGACAGTAGTTAGTTTTAAGGCATGCACCTAACAGGTAGCATTTTGACCTGTGAAATGAACAACACTACAAAGTACTGAAGGATCTAAATCCATGAAGCTAGCTATAACTTAAAATACAAGTTGTGTGTAGCATAATGCACTTGAGTGAAAATTTAATGGTTGCTGGGAAGATGAAGGTCATCCCTCCAGCATCCCCCTCTTCCTCCTCCTTCCCCCAGCTCCATGGGCTATCCCTTTGGTCAGCTATCCCAGCTGTGTGTGTATCCCACGCCACTGCTTGTGCAGCCCCAGCCTCCTCAGTGGCCAGAGGAGGGGGGGAAAGCAGAAAAGGCTTTGACTCTGCAAACCTTGCACAGCAAAAACGAGAACATCCCTGTGCTACCCACTCTGTATCCAGCACAAATCCAAATCACAGCCCCATAGCAGCCACTGCGGAGAAGAGCAGCTCAGACCAAAACCAGCATGGTGCACACAAAGATGTCCAAACACACACATGTCTAACAGAGGTTCAATACAAGTCCTTCACAGCTGGGCACTAACTGAAAACAACTAGGAGATCAGATGCTACAATAATAAATATAAAACTAATAGTACAAATGCATTAGGTAACATCAAACATAGGGCAGATGCCCACTTCTTTCACTCTGGTTTGAAGATAGAACTGAATGTGGAACATAGCAATTACAAAAAAACCCAAAACCCCCAACCCAAAAAAAAAAAAAAAATCCAGAAAAACAAAAAACCAAAGGCAAACAAAAATAAACACAACCAAGAACCAACTATGCCTGTTTTCTGGGCATAAACAGTTGGATTTAAAAAGATGGGATGAGTCAGTTTAGCTGAATATAAACCATTAAGTCTTTGACAAAATCCATGTGGCAGACTGATCTGAAACAGGTGGTTTTTTCTCTCAGCCTTAGTTATATATTGAAAGCAAAGATTAGGAAAGACTTCTCTATAGCAGCTGGAGAAATGCAGCGAAGAAAGTCTATGTCTGCACTATGTTCATATGAATTTTGTGTGAAAGAATTCTCCAAGGCTAGATAAAAAGAAACGAATTGTGATTGTGAGAGCATCTGCCCAGGAAGAAGCCCTTCAGAACTGAATTAAAGCAGCAAGAAGTGTGTTGGAAATTTAAGTGGGGAATTTCAATATTAAATACAGTTTTAGTTGAAGACTATAAGATTATTGTAAATGTTACAGAGGATGGAGAATGCATGAGATCAAATCATCCACAAGAAGTTCAAAGACTGCTTTTTACAGTGATTTCAAATTAACAGCAATATCGAGGGGTTGTTAAGGCTCATTGTATGCAATAAAGGAAATATATGGACTTACATAAATTGAAGGAGCTCATATTAATCCCACATGACTTACAGAAGTAAAAAGACAAAGACATACTTCTAATGCTTTAGTTTACTGAAACCATTTCCCCAGTGTGTACTATCAACCAGCAGCTTGATCACACCCATCAGGTAGGTTTCACCTGGCCTGTGATGCCTCTCCCTCCCCCAGTGTTTATAGCCCAGTGTAGAAGCACTTCTGCCCTCTAGGCTCTTCCTAAGGCTGGACCCCTCTCACCAAAGCTGGCTGCAGAATCAGGCCCATATTCCATCAAAACATGAAAACAGAAAGCCATTGTTGTTTTGCTCTAAGTTTGTGTGTCTTAGCTGGGCTGTTTAGAGTAAGAAGTGCTTACAATAGGCAGTTAAGGTGCCATTGCAGAATAAGAAATATATTTGGCCATTTGATGGCAGTGTTAAATTGTGCATTGCAATGTCTTTGTTAGATTCAGGTTTTGCTCTTAGGACCATACCCATCTCCTGCACCTCTCCTTCTAGAGCTTTGGATTCACAGCTCAAGCCTCCTTTTTTAATATATAGATGTCATGAAAGAAAAGACCCTAAAGGCACAAAAACCTGTGACGATCAGGCACAGTGTGAATTAATTTATCTGGAAGAATGTGTTGGAAGTATAGCTACTTAATATTTGAAGATCTCTTGATGCTTTGGATGACTTGAAGTTCCTACTACGACATTCTGGATCATTCCATCAAATAAAAAAACAACACTAAAGTAATTTGTAGCCAGAGAAGTGCTTATAAGAAATCCCAGCAATATTAAAGAAGCTTTTTTTTCTCCACATCTCCAACATTACACATATCAACTTGTAGGGATAATTCTAAAAAGACAAGGAAGATTTGCATTTCATTCTTATACAGCTCCCAGGATACCAGCAGCCAGGACTCAGGACCAGTTGCTGTCTCTGAACACATCATATCACATAAAATACCATTTATTCCCTTCTAGAGAGTTTCTAACTACATTTACAGCTCTACCTCCTGTCAGCACATCATTCAGTTGAGACAATTATTAAATAGCATGTCCTAATTTTTGGTTGGTTGGTTTCTGCATGTTTCTAACAGGCAGCATTTTTTCAGATTTATTAATTGCACAGAATTACTAGATGAAGTGATGCAGGAAGAGGCTTTCATACAGCCTATAACATCTAAGAGAGAAGTTACCACATTCACTTTGATCTCACTCAGCATGAGGACTCCCAGCCTATTCCCACCATGCAGGGGAATGCAGCAGGGACAAGTTTTATCCCATGATTTCCTTCAGTTATAATTGATCCAAGCAACCAAAATTATTTGACAAACATCCTGAAGGTTACAGGGTACTCACTTTGTGAAACTTCCTCCAACATTCTCACATGTCTTTAACTAAGTGGCATTAAATCCATTGGTTCTTATCTACAGAAAACCAGGAATAACAAAAATAGGCCTCTTTTTAGTCTGTACAATGAATACAATGAACAAGAGCCTAACAATGCAAAGGTATCTCTAAAATACACAATTTTGAACTGACAGATTTCTGTCTGTGGTGGGTTGACCTTGGCTGGCTGCCAGACCTCCCTCCACCCCATCTCTCACTCCTCCTTCCTCAACAGGATTAACAAAAACTCACAGGAATAGCAGGGCATTTGGCTATTAGTTACTATCAGGGGTAAACACACTCAATTTAAAGAAACAGAAGATATAAAACAATTCCCACCACTCCTGTCTTTTCAAGTGCAATTCCACTCCCTCATTTCCATCTCCTCTGCCTCCCCAAGTGGTGCAGTGGCACTGGGATGAGGAAGGTTGGTTTTTTTTTTTTTTTGCTATTATTATTATAATTATTTTACTTTTTTCAGCATCCCTCCTCCCAGTAGACCTCAAGGCTTTTTGCCCCATTTTAAACAGATCCCAGCACCCTGTCACAACCAGATTTCTACAGCAGACACCCACCACAGATGCAGTTCAGCAGCACAGGCACCAACCAGAGCTGGGCCTCCAAAAAAACTGCTCTGTGCTCAGGAACCTCTGAAATAACCCAGGCCAGGGTTAGCAGTGATTGCACTCCCCTGGTGATAATTAGGGCCCTCATTAAAGGACAGCTACAAGGCACAGGTGTTGAGATTTTTTCATTTTAAACTTTCTTTGAGAATGGAAAAGACCTGAAAGGTCCTAGTTCAGCTATCCCTGGCTGCACAGTGCTAATTTGTTAGTGAGGAGAAGATGGCTTTCTAACTCAGCGTTCCTAATACCTTCTGTTTATTGTCTTAAGCAACAACTCATTGCCCACTAACAGGAAACATGGGAAGAAGGAGTGCAATAATCAATTTTCTCATTTTGAATTTTTCCTCAATTAAACCTCTGAATCCATCACGTTTCTGAATATCACCTGAATATTTGCTGCTTTCTACTGTCCACCTTAAGTGACCTACAAAATCCAGCTGGAGTGATCTTTCTAGTTGAAAAGCTGCCTTCAGTTTTAGAGCTTCCCCTTTTTCCTGAAGTATCAAATATGACCAGATAGGACACTGACCTCAAGCAGTTGTGATGAACATGGGAAGACACTGCAATCATATTGAGTCCCTAAATTATTCAGAGCACTTTCTGGTAAAATGGTGCTGCAGGACAATGTAAGCAGATTAGATTTTTTTTCCCTGTTGCTGTCTGTAATTATTGCTATCAGATAAGTTATTTGCTATGCAAGCTTACCTTCAAAAGCATGTTTATTTAAAAGAGAAAGAGAGAGAAATCCTTTGTAGGACCTGCACATGATTAAATGGCTTTAACAAAGCATAATGAATAGTAATGACAAAGACCTGTCAATTGGAATTTTAAGCATTTTGGCTCATGAATTGGAAGAGCCAATGATATCAAGATGACTCCATGTAGCAAGAAAGTGAGTATTTGCCAGTGCTGCCTATCAGTGAATATTACAGATGAGTGTTCCTAGTTTGTATATTTCTGCAAATAACATTTCTTCTGTAATTTTAATGTTATCACAGTACATGGAAAAACAGCATGGAACTATTGTCTTTACCAATATATTCTGATATTTGAGAGCAGATCTCTGAGGGCTTGTACAACCCAAGAAAGATTGGGGTTTTTTTTTTTGGTTTCCCTTTTTTTAAAAGGAACCTTGGTCAAAAGTAGCCAGACAAAAGTGCAGCTAAGTCCTAGCACTGCTACAGGAAGGGTGAATCAGGGATGGGTATCTGGGTTTCTTTGAGAGATTGATGGTGATTTTTGGCATGTTCTGTCCTCAAAGCTCTATGCAGGAAGGCAAATATTAGCATAAAAGTGCACAGAATGAAACACTTTTTAATTTCCCCATTGTATTATTATCAGTTATCTCATAACCAGGATTTGATATAAGGTGTGCATTAAGATAATGACTTCTTTAAACTACTCCATGGTAAACACTGCTTTATAGAAAACATCTTTTTGCATGAAAACTTTGTTTCCTTCCAGAAATTAATTTGGGGGGGGAACTGATTTTTTTAATCTCTATTTTATTTTTTTCTATATGCAGTTGCCTAAGGTAATACAGCCCTCCTAAATATGTGGTTTAATTTTTCTCATTTCACTGACAGAGATAGGGCAATATAGGTGAAATGAATTTGAGAGGGAATTTTCCAAGTTGTGCTTATACCTTTCATCACTATAACCTTCAAAATTAAACAAAATATGAAGTTATACATATATTTAGATATTCTACTATAGTAGACAGGATCTGAGGAAAGGACAATAAATGTCATAAAACCTTCATTTTCCATCCAGTTTTCCTTGACAAATACCCTTTTCTTTCATACAGCCTCTGTTGAAGAAAGCCCATGAGGAGGAATGGCCAGGCATCTATCACTTTATCACTCTGACAACATTCGTTAACAATGTCACCTTCCCTTTAAACCCAGAGTTTGCTCTAAGAAATCTATTTTTTTTAACAATATACTGTGTGGCCAAGGCAATTTTTAACATCTATTACTCTTGTGTATTGTGTTTGAAATTGATAGTGCTGAATGTGTTACATTTCTACTATCAGATACTCATTGTGGGAGATAGAAATGCTGTGAAGGCCACTAACATCTCATTGAAGAAAAGGAACAGAAATCTGATGGCTTTCCATTGAGGGACAGCTGCTCAAAGGGAGGTTAAGTAAGCACAATATGTTGGATACTGCTTTTTCCCCACTGGAGAAATGTGTACCAAAGCACTTCAGAGCTTTCCATCAGATCAGTGTTCTGGTGTCAGTGCTGTAAACAATTTCAATAGGATGCTGGCTGGGAGAAGTAGAGAGAGAACAGTAGAGAAATGGAGGAAAACAAAAGGTGAGAATCTTTTAAAGAAAGTGACAAATTTTTTTTCCACAGTAATGAACAAGCATACATATTCCTTTTGAATGCAAATATTTAACTCTGTATAGACAGGTTTCCATTAATAACAAAGAGCAGTGAAGCAACTGAATATGTGCCAAGATTCTGCCCTGTATTTTAATAAATTGGAGCAGATTCCCTGAATTTAAGCCATAACCGTAGTACTGACTTAGTTTATTTTCTGGTGTGGAAAATCAGCCCTACTTCAGCATGCACATCAGTTGTCACAGGAGCTAAATCAATCAGAGAGTCAAGGTGGATCTGCCTAGATCTCCATGTGAAAGTGAGCTGCCCTGAGCAGCCTTTAGTCATTGACTCAACAGCCTGGTGTCATTAACAAACCAACCAGGGCTCCTCTCTTTGTAAGCAGGGGACACTTGGCTGCCTGAGTGTATTTCAGATCTGAGTGCCACAGTGTCCTCCTGTGACTCCCTCATCTCCTGCCTCAGCCTGAAGCCTTTGGCAGGACCCCCCTGTGCTGAACTGCTCTACACATGAAATAGCATCTCCTGTTCTTCCAGTCATTCCCTTTTCACAGGGAAAACCTCCAGACTGAGAACTATCCAAGTGGGACCATCCTTCACACAGCCTGATTAATGTTCTACAGGCTTATTAGGAGATAAGTACTATTTTATTAAATTCTCACTCTACTAATATCAGAAGATTTTCTAAGTTAAGCATTGGTCTATGCAGCTGAGTATATTTTCTACATGCCTCTAAATTTTCTTCTTTTCCTAAATTTTTTTTAGATTCTTAGGCTTTTTTAATGAGAAAAACTTTTTAAGATAGAAAAAGTGAGAGAAAAAAGACTAAAACCCCTGAAATGTCACCCTAAATACCAGTTCAACTCCATATTCTACCTTTGGTTTTCAGGTCCCTCAGTATATAATGAGGTATCACTATGTTATATATCATGCAAGGAAAAATAAAAATAGTACTCGAGTGTTGATTTTCATTTTCTCTTATCAACAGCTTTGTTCTAAGGTAAGTGTAAATGCCTTTTGAAATCTGGATACTTGATTCTCTCTTCCATTTGTGTTTCTAAGATATAAATAAAACAACTGAAAATAGATCTGAAATGCATACACACTCTGAGAATGAGTGGTGATGAGCAGCCTGTGGTACAAAGTGAAATCTTGTTTCTTGTGAGCTGATAGGGTGTCACAGACTTCCCCTGGATCACGGAGTGCAATGGATCTTTTCTTAAGACAGCCCTGACAGCTTCATGTAACTGAACTAATTCCAAGTGATGTTGATTTAATTCATTGAGATGAGAGTCTGATAAGTGCCTTCAGTCTCCTGTAGAAAACAACGTGCATTCCTGCTGCTCTACACAAATGCTAACAACAACATGTTGGAACACAAGCTCAACAAATCATTTCAGCATTTACTTTAGCCTGCCCCACTGCAGCAAAACACTTAAGCACATGCCTAAAGGTATAGACATGCTCAAGTGCCTTTCTGATTAATGATGAACTGGAGCCCAAGTGTCTAATTTCAAGGCTAACACTGTGTCTTATTGCTAGATTGGAAGAATTACTCATTCTGGTAGTATCCAGGGAGATTAACATCACATTTCACTTCCCTTTCTCCATGACTGCTGCTGGTACACAGTGGACGAGCTGAGCCCATGGGCTGGAGGAGCTTTGAAATATTGACATACAATCAGACTTGCCGGAGAGCGATGCCGTGAGTTCCTCAACAGGCAATCAGGATGACCCCCCAACAAAAAAAAAAAAAAAAAAGTTTTACAAACTGTTACCTCTTTGTTTGAATTAATGAATCCTGAAAATCAATTTTCAGGAAATAGTGGGGAGGAAATTGTTGAAGTGCTTTAACATCCTGTCAAAATGTCACCCATGTGCAGGAACGGCATGTGTTCATTTTAAAAAGAAAGAAATGCAGAAAAACACATGACAATCAGATCTGAGCTGAGGAAAAAACACAACCAAACAACCCACCCAGAAAAAAAAAAAAACCACAAAAACTAACCAACCAAACAAAAAAACAAAACCCAAAATGACAAGGGAATAAAATGAAGGGCAAGAGCATTGTCTTTACTGTGAATCTTCATTTCAGTCTCCAGACGGTGGAAACAACAAGGCCAATGTCTCAGCTTAAAGAATGCAGCCCCCCCATTGCCAAGGTACCAGAGACAATGTCAGACTTAATTGACAGATTACTGTCTAATCAATGATTTCTCTGATTAGTGACCCACTGACAATACAACCAAATCAATGTGTTTATTTCAGGCATTAGACCTGATGCTCTAAAAGAGTGAAAACCAGGAAAAAATTACAACATTAAGTAACTTGAATCCCCTGCATACCAATTACACCTGTCATTCAACTTGCCTATTTACAGGGTTTGAAAGATTTAGTTGACAAGAGAAGGGCTAATAAACAGAATCCAAGTCATGTTTAATTATATCAGTTTTATTATCTTAATTAATCAGTCCACTGCTCTGCACTCAAATATCATAATGTTGTCTTTTTTTATAACAGGCTACAAAAGATTTCTTTATTTATCTTTACTTATTTTTTGGCCGATATCTATTGTGGCACTCTTTTTGTTGAATTCACACTCATAGACATGAGGCCAATGTATTAAATCTTTGAAAACTGCTGTTTAGCTGGAGAACAAAAACACCCTGAAAGCTGAATGGAATACCAAAAAGACAAGAGAGTCTGTACTCTAATTAATTTTAGATGAAAAGGGAAAATTAGAAAAGACAGGAAGGGATTTAAAGCTCAGAGGTATCTGGACAGGAATTTGAAAAATACGGCGTCACTGTGCTACCGATGATAAAAGTCCATATACCAGTGCTTGATTACAACAAGAGATTATATAAAAAAATGTAAATTATGATTTAATCTATGCCAAGAGTAGATAGATATGCAATATCGTCCTGATAGCTGAGATGAATGTGCAAGGGGGAAACCGGATAATTCTGATTTCAATTTTAATTCACGTTTCAAATGCAAACTGTTTTAATTATGTCTAATTGAAATGATTTATTGCCTTAAGTAGCAAGGAAAAAGACCTGAACAGAAATTCAACTTGTTAATCTTTGTGCCACACGTTGTTCCTGTTCTCCATTTGTCTATTGTGTTGAATAAGAAATGGGAGACATGTCTTTGTCATGCCTTTGCATAGTTAGCTTTTTTGAGCTGAGTTGAATCATGATGTAAAGAGAGGATATAGTTTCCATAGGGGAGACCCAATGATGTGAAAAGGTGAACCATTTAAAGATGAACTGACAGCCTTCTTTAAAATAAATACATTTTAAGTTCCAAAGCTAGCAGTAGTTGTAAATACCTGAAAATACCTCAAAAAAAAAGCTCAAAAGATAGCCTGTAAATAAAACTTCCTGTTTTAACTGACAAAACTTCATTTTGGAATGGATTATTTTTGTGGCTGTAGGAAGTGCTGTTTCAACCACCCAAGGATTCTTCTTGTATTTCATAATTTCATCCCTGAAGACGGGACCTATGGGTCCACCATCGCAGAGCAGTGAACTGGCTACAAACCTGCCCCAATTACCACTGTCTTCTCATTTCTCTGGGCAGCAAAACTCTGCATTTTTGTGACAGCCTCAATGGGCAGATAGAGTGGGATACTCTGGGTAAGGCAGCCTCTGGGTCAGTGGCTCGGGCTGGCTGAGATGATGGCTCCAGCATGAAGACAAGCAAACAAAATCCCAGTTTTCCCTTCCCCTGGAGGAGTCTTTGTGCAGTTGCAGGGCTTTTGGGGAATGCAGACGTTCTTCCAGAGTACTCAGCATTTTGAAGTCACAGAAGGAACCTCTGGAGGTCGACTGTACCAACCAGCAGCTCAAAGCTGGGCCTCATTAGGTCGCTGTTGTGAGTAGCAAACAATCACTTCACTGAACAGCTCAGTCAGCCTCTGGCTGATAACAGCTCATCGCAGCAGCATCGAGGCTTTGGGGGGTGATGCACCTCCAAAAGAGCATTCCCAGTTCTCCAAAGGCGGGCGTATCTGCCCCACTGCCCTCCCCTAACATCTCCTGACTAGCTTGAGGGAAGGTGACAGCCAGGCCTCCAGGGCTTGGAGGGATTTTTTTTCTGGTCTTCAAAAGGAAAAGTTGGCTAAATATATTGAGAATTGAACTTTATTCTATTTGCCTCTGTGCTGTATATTTGCTTATAAAGCCAAAAATATGGATTTCTGTAAAAATATCCATTGACTTAAGTATTGATAAATTTGCTGATTGAAGTGTGCTTCAGGAGAGGTATTAAAAATATATTGAAACTCCATTGAAATATATAGCTTTTCTGTGCATTTTTAATTTTCTGTAAGAGGGATAATTCCTTGTTCAACTGCTTCTAAAAAAAAAAAAACTGAAGAGGAATTATTTTCTAGTACAATCTCTAAGACTTTTTGTAAAGGAATGGAGGTGAAAAAGCAGTTGTGGCAATTTTTGTACATGGTACACAACTGACCTGAGGGAAAGCAGCCTGCCAGGAACCTCTCACGAGGAATAACTATCCATAGAAATTCCTGTGTTTGAGTTAATGCTTGCAGACAAGCAAAGGCTGATGTCAAAGTTCTGAAGGCCAAATTAGGACAAAGTTTTTCTAGGTTTCTTTGAAGAGCAAAGCATTTTGGACTATCTTTCGGTTCCTGTAACTCAAGTCTCCTTGACAGCCCATTATTTGTTCAGTCGTTACATTCTCTTGATTCTTTCTGACAAACTTATCATACACCCCACTGGGACCACAACCAAAAAAGCATTCACCTTTATACAAAGGGCCAAATACTGATAAAGAATGCACAGCTGGAGTAAATGCACTGTTTGGTCAGAAAATAGAGCTAAATGAAGATTTCTGCTGCACCTTGTCACTGCTGGTGCAAATCCAAGCCGTGGTAACTACAGGATATAGGGAGAAATAAAACATACAGCTCAGCAGTGCAGGTTTCTCCCCACACTAACACTCCTGCACAAATAGCCACAGTAGAGATTAGATTCATTATACAGAGGTGTGCTTTTATTTTCCTTTTATTGGCTCTCTCTTGTCTATTCCTCCATCCATAAGGAAGGTGGTGCTTCATTTTTATCTTGTTCACAGCTGTAATGGGAACAATTAATCCTTGTTCAACAGCGGATAGTCAGTCATAGCACGTTTTTTTTTAATGCTTACAACTTATTATTTTTTGATATGCTTATTGATTTTAATTTTATTGTAATTGTTGCTGAATTTTTCAGTTTTTATTTTAATGACCTGGGGTATTTTTTTTTTTTTGCATGTCCAGAGTGCTAAGTTCCCTGTCACCCTTCATTCTGTGCTATATTCAGATTGATATATCAAAACAGATATCACCAGTGTGCATTCTTTTATCTACTTCTGAAGAACTCAGAGTAATAGAGTGACTCCTGGAGACAAATGTGGTGACCTTTTCTATCCATTCCACAGCCAGAATTAATGATTATAAGTGTCTTGCTGTTCCACTGGTGTCAACAATGGGTACACAAACATATTAAGTACTACCCCAAACACAGGCTAACTTGTACTGTGAGTCTGTCTTATTTTAAGCAGAAAGTCTTCTTTGCTGCAGCATACTTGTACTTAATCTTGCAGTCCACAGCCAGTCTATAACTGTTTTATTTATCTATATACATATATAGTTGAATATATATATTTGTACATACATGCAAACACACATCTTACAGAACAAGGAACAACTGAACATGGTGAGTCCCTTAAGAGGCAACTGCTGAGAGTGAAGGAGGTGAGAGAAGAAAGAAGATTAATTTATTTAATTTTACTGGAACATCTGGATCCTCATTTTACAAGGTCCCATAATAACATGGAAACGTTTCATATTACTCACACTAAAGTGATAGTTTTGGTCAATGCAACTTCCAAGCTTTCCCCACTGATACAGAACTCTAAACCTGTCACTTCCTTTTTCACAGGGTAAAATTCCTCTGCTGTGCATTTTAAGAAATATGATTCACCTTGTAAAAGGCAACAATCTGTCAGCTCTGGGTTCAGGTACCTGCTTATCTCCACTGCTAGTGATTTTCTCCAAGTACTGGAGTGCAGGCAGATAAGGAGGAGTGTCAGCATAGTTCAAATACACCATCATCTTCTGCTGAGACAGACAAACTAGGAACACGTGCTCTTTTAACCTGAAGCCAGCATTACATTGGCCATTAGGAAGATGGGCTTTTAAATTGAAGGACTGCTGTTGGTTACTGATTACCTTGTGAACAAGACTTTTTAATGGACTCTAATTTCCTGTAACTAATTCATTCTTTGGGCTCTGGAAGTAATTTTGGAACAATGCAACAGGTGATGCTAATAATTATCTCTCTCTATAAAATCTAAATCTCTAAATCAAGATATATATTTTTCTCTTTTTGTCTTTCCTGACACATAATCCCTAAAGTGCTTTACAAATAAGGTAGCACAATTACAGAAATAAAATAGCAGGACATGGAGATAAATTGAAATGAAAAATAAATAATTGATGAAATGTGTATTTTTCTTCCTGTGCATTGGAACAGGCTGCCCAGGGAAGTGGTGGAGTCACCATCCCTGAAGATGGTGTAGATGTAGATGTGGCCCTTAGGGACAGGTTTATTGGTGGGATGGGCAGTGCTGGGTAAATAGTTGGATTCAATGATCTTGGAGGTCTCTTCTAACCTAAAGAAATTCTCTGATTCTTTGTTCCAAGGTGCTATCAGATATTGGATCTCTGTCAATGAAGTTGCCTTGTCCATGTTTAAGACAGAGAAGGTGCAGTCCAGCTCAGAGCACAGGCATTCACTGGTATTTTGACAGCTTTTGCTTCTTTGCACATCAGGTGGGGTTCTCCATTCAGTAAGGAACAACAGAAGTGAGATGTGGGTGTTGTAGCTAAAGCAAAATGCAGCCCACAGGGCTTTGTACAGCCAGCACACACAGCAGCCAGGAAGGCCACCCTGCTTCACCTGCGTGTGTCTCACAGTGCAGGTTCACATGCGAAGTTTTTCCTGCACCTGCAATTTGGTATTTGCATCTGATGCAGAAACCTTGCCTGGCATCCAGTAAATTCCTGCTCCTTTGCAGCTGTTTGTCAGCTGAAGCCTGGTGGGAATCTGTGTGGAGGTGAAATGATAAGCTCAGGCAAGTGCAAGGTTCTGGCTGCTGCTGGTAAATCTCACCTTGAGACAAACTAAGCCATTTCTTAAGGCCCTTTCTTTGCCATTTCACTAGTGAAGAGTTTCAGCCAAGAGTTCAGGAGTAAAGTAAGAACAAGAAACCACCAAAAGCAGGAGTGAAACAAAAACCCCTTTTCTGTTTATGATTCCTTTTTCCACGTCCCCCTTTCTAGCACTCAGTTGTTTTTATGTGCTGGGCAGCAAAATTCTCTGCTTGTCTCTGTGTAAAATCAGCTGTTTCATGTTTTCTAACCAATTAATTAGTTTATTGATTATGTCTGTGACTCTTTAACAATGACACTATTTACAGAAATCAAAGTGCAACATGTGGAAATAATGGTAATCTTTTTAAGTAAAGTAATTCCAAAGAAAAAGGTACATGCTGTTCCATTTATTTAAAAATGTATTTTAATGCAGCTAATTGGTATTTATTTGAATTAGAGTGATATGGAAAAATCTAGAAAATATATGAAAAATTATAACTATTATAGTAATTAATATTTAATATTTTAATGTGCAGCTACATTTTATCACAAATAAAAATATTATTCTTTAATTTTGCTCTCACAGCTTTGTATTATTTTTATGAAAACTAGATTCTCATTACATTTGCTGGTTTTAATCAGTAATGTGATTTCCTTCTCTGTGCCAGGCAATTTGTGAAAAATGAGGCATTTCCTGAAAAACTCTCAGTTATAGTGTTTTAGAAAAAAAACCCTTACCTTAATTTCATAGAGAATGATTACACAAACTCATTTCTAGAAACAGTCTGGCAAGAATCTGTCTTTTTTTGATCTTGGATGTGTATTGTCCCAACTAAAAACTGTTGGATTTGTGCAGTTCAAAGCAGAAGCAAAGGAAAATGATTTTTTAAGGATTTTGAAAAGATTTAATGGAAGGTAAGATTGTTGTTTTGTTTTAGTATTTTTCTTTTTTTTTTTTACAAATTATTTTCCCTTTCCTACATGACTTTGAAAATCAGAAAGACTTGAAACCAGCTGAAAGAATTTACCCTGTGAAGGAGAGGAACCTCCACAAAGGACATTTGTGAACAGTGACAACAGAAGGAGGATGTGTGTGAGTGGCACACAATCTTTACTGGATATGGAAGCAAATATTTCTGCATGCAGAAACCACAAATAAAAGAAGTCAGATGCAGCTTGGATAACAGCCAAGGGCTCAGCATTGTGAGGACCACAGATTATAAACAGTTCAGACACCATTGCCACCTTCACAAATAAAACATGGGATGTTCAGATAACAACATTTTCTGCAAAGCAGTACTTTTAATAACTACTCAATTTAGTAATTTAAGATTATCATATTACTGCATGGAATACAAACAGGTAAAATAATCACTCTGAAGATTAAACAAATGGAAGACTATACAAATTCAAGTTAGTTTTTCCTCTTCACTGGGTATTGCTACTCCTGTTACGTTTCTTTCTGGCAGATGTAAAGTAGCTCACTTGAGAAACCACTGCATTTCCAAGAGAGCTCTGGATACACCAAGTATCTTGAAAAATCTAGGCTTAATTGTGAATTTTATGCATTCAGAAATTTAGTAGTGACCAGCTCTGAGACAGGTACCTTCTGCCAGTAATGAAGAGAATAATACAGATTGTATTTATAAGTGGTAGTGTACATACGGAACTTTCCCAAAGTAAAGGATCAGTATTTGCCAGCTGCTTTGTTTCAGATGTTAGATATTTCCTAGGGACAGCATAAAAACTTGGTAATAGATGATCACTTTAGTGACTACTGGGAAATGAAAGCATTTTATGGCAACTGCTCTCACTGCTGCAATACACTTTAATCTCTGACCTGAAGTACAGCTGCTACTTCAGAGCAAACAAAAGAGGCTTACAGAGGACCAAGCATCAAATTTCTTGCTGTTCTGCATCTTGTATCATCATTTGTATCATTCCAAAAGAGGAATAAATCGTCTGCTTTTCAGACCTGATTGTACTGTGTACCCACTTTACAAAAGGATGAAGGATTACACAGGTAGGGAGACAATGGGGAATATGCCCCCAGGGATTTATGTCTGCACTATTAGGCAGTTTGGGTTTTGAGCTCATATGTTTTTCCCTTTGGACAGAATAATATTTAGGGAAGACGCTTTATGCACATGTAAGAGAAACCAATACATTATTGAAAAAATCTGTGTTGCCATGTCCTGATTGCTGTTTGCAAAAATATGCCATATATGAGAAACTAAATAATTCAGGATGGCTATCCTGTTCCCATATACATGTATCATAAACAAAATAGGAGAACTCTGTTTGCTGCCCTTGTCAGTGAAAATCAGCAAATTTTCAGTGATGTATGGAGGCAATGTGGCAGAAAACTAAGAGTTATGAACACTGAAGTAACAAAGTTTTACAATATATATTATATGACAGTCAGTAGATTAACAGATAAGTAATACTACTGACACTACTGGACTTTTATCCTGGATTTTTCAAAAGTGCTATATGGGAACGTATACCTTAAGTGTTTATGGAAGAAGAAAAATCTCTATTAGGTATACTATTTTGGGTTTTTATAACAAATGAGAGAATTTTTAAACTCCCAATATTTCCTATATGTTAGCTGCTAGAAACCCCGACTACCATTTCAGATGTGGCAATTTTAAGTTATTAAATGTCATTCCTACACTGGTACAAACAACACAAAATATAACACAAAATGAACAAAAATAAAATATGACAGATCTGTAAGTGTCAAACCAGATTTGTGCAGTCTATTGTAATCTGGTTTGAGGTGTAGATTGCAAGACTCCATCATTTAAATCTCTTCTACGTCTCAGGGTGTTGGTGTGCTTCACAATATTTATGTTTTAATACATTCACTGCCTTTGTACTCCAAGGGATTTCTAGTTCCTCTAAGAGGAGCCAGCTTTCCAAAATCCTGCTCAGAGATTCATAAACTCCTGTTGACCATGCCTTGTGTTCAGGTGCTGCAAAGAGCTCGTCCACAGGATCAGATTTAAAGGTCAGTGCCATTGCAGGGGCAGCTCAAGGCATTGCTTTTTCTCATGTCCACCTGAAGGTTTAATACAGTCATTCCTAGACCTAAAATTTCCAAATTAATGGCAGAACTGGTTGACCCTTATGCTCCAGGAGAAGCGAAAATTTTTAGCCAGAGAAGATGTTTTCATTGTGGGATGAAAAGGTGATGTTTCCAGTACTTCTAAGAGAACAGTAGCAGAACTGGCAAAATCCACCAAGAGAGATGTATGCTGATACTATTGCATCATTTTTTTCTGGAAGCTGTATTTTTGTATGGAGAATTTAAAGGCTTTTGAATTAACATAAATATTGCTAAATATGTTAAAGAATTGAAGCATATGCTTGCAATAAAAGACAAGCCTGCATAATTTATTAAATGAAAGAATGTGAATCAGTCCCTGATTTTAAAAAATCTTCATAAAATTTTCTCTTCCATCAGATTTTAAAAATACTTAATTCTTTCTCCCTACAAATTAAGGCAATGTAGACCTTTGAGAGGGCTGGTAGGCTGGTACAACTTTCCTTCCCATAGCTAGTGTTTCCATTCTGTACTGCAGTGGGGATTTCTAAACTGAATGGAAAGCTAACTTCAAGGGAAGATGCAAATGTAGTTAATGTTGTCATCCTCAAGACACTGAGGAAACATTCAAACTGTGGTTTGCTCAAATGAAACTATTTGGTCAGAATGTTTGAACTACATCACCTCTTCATCAGGCTCAGTGGCTAGAATATTCATGGGGAATATCTCCTTAATAATTTGCTTCAAGATAAGTATTCCACTTGGCAGTGCAAAACAGAAATAAAATAATCCCTGAAATAGGTGATTCTGAGGTCACCATTGTCAAACTGAAAAATGTCTGGCATATTTGTTGGGTAACAGGAATGAGGGAGAGAAGGTGCAGATCTCTTGCAAGGCAGGAAAGATAATTAATAGTGAAGGATTGTGATGATTGTCACTCAAATAGTTTTCAGTAATGAGATTCAGCCTGTGTGTTCCTAGCAACAGATGCTCTCAAAGCCCCTGTCAGGAGTGACCTTTAAGCACAGTATTTGTTGCAAAGAACCACAATATTAACTGCCTCTTCTTACATTCAGATGTCCCACATAATGCTTATGTTCTGCAGAACAATGAGATTTCAGGTTTTATTTCTTCAAATCTTCCCCTCTCTTTTCCCCCTCCAAGGACTGTAAGAAAACAAACAGGCTAGAGCATGAGGAAAGGTTTGTTGTTATTGTGGAATACAAGAACTAATATTTGTTTGTCCCATTATCTGGGAAAAAAGGCTGTGCAAAACATGGGCAGCTCTGTAGCAGATGGAAAGATTTTTTGCCATTAGCATCATTCAGCTATTTAAGCAGGAGTGAAAAGGATTCCTCTTTAACCCTTCAAACTGAAAATTCTTTCCTGCTGTAACAATGGCTAAAAATATATAATAAATATACTAGGAAACTTATTTTTCTCACCCAGACAACCAGCTAGAAATTCAAGATAATTTACAAAGCAACAAAGAAAAGCTCTTTCATCTCATCCTTTCCCTAACCACCCACTCTCTTCTTTCTTAGAGAGTAATGTGTTAGAAAATAAGAAGTCACATCAAATTCAAAGCCTCGCCTTGAGTTTCTGGCCCCCACAAACACTAATGCAGGATAGAATGGGGCCCAAATATTCTTAGTTTTCTGACTTAATATAATTTTATATATATCTGATGATATTTTTAACGTAGCTATAATATAGTATAAACTATATATTTTTCTTTCCTTTTCTCATCTGAGAAAACTTCCCCATAAAATACAACCAAATTTTAGAATTCTTTCCACCCTCTTTCTAATACTTCTCATTCATGTACCTTGAAGAGTACCAGGACCTCCTGTGGATTTGTCTGGAATTAACTGCATATATCCTATCACAGACACAATTTCTGCCCTGGATGAAGCCCTCTAGCTGGAGCATCACCATTTTTAACTGCATTTGTTTATCCTGAGGAGCCACTGTTAAATGTGTACTTGTGCTCTATTTCCAGAGCTAGTACTCCATAAATGACACAACTCTAACTGGACTAATGTGTTGTGTATCAAAATGAAAATAGTTGCACTGTCAGGGAAACAAGGAAAGGACAGATAACTGAATGAAAAGGAAACTTCCCAACCACCCATTTTAATGTCTCTACCTGCTTTTTTCTGGGTGGGAGCCAAAAGGAAAAATGGAACAAGCTTTGATTTATTAGTTTGGGTTCCCATATAGGGGCTGTAGAAGTAACAAAAATATTTATTAATGTTTGCAAAGAGTGTAATTTAATATTGATTCTTCTTTCTCAACCTTTTTTAGCTACTGGCATGTGGAGACTATTAAAATGAAAGAAATATTTATAATATTTATTACTTCAACATCCACAACTGCAGCATTCTTCTGGTGTATATAACCTACTGAATTAATTCTTTCTTCTCTTTGGTTGATAATTAGAATTTATGTTCTTGTTGTGAAACCTCACATATTCTCATTTTATCAGCAGCAACTCAGATTAATACTATAAAACCTCGGATACTCTGTGCAGAGATTCCTGCTTGACAAATTAATCAAGGAAAGAGCTTCCTATTATTAGTGTTCTGTATTTTGAGCAGTTGTTAGCTAAACTCTTTTGCTGGTTCTTTTTTTCCTTTCCCCTCTGATTTTTGCTCTGAAGCCCCAAGACCATGGTAGAGCCCTTCCTTGCACCTCCTGGATTCATATTCTTGAGTTTCCCCTTTACATGTCATTAATCAGCTTATTGTTTTCTCTGAACTTTTGGGTGTTAATAAATTGAAGGGAGTTTTGTAGCTATGGGAACAGTGGAAGAAATAGAAAATATATTTATCAGAAGGAAACCAGGCACTCAAGCAGTTTTGTTAATCAAAGAGCCTCTTATAGAATTATGGTCATGACAGTGAGGATAACTAAGCAGGATGTGATTTATCATAGCCAGCATTGGATTTTCCCTCAAAGTTAATTTTTAAAATTGTTTTTCATAGAAGACTTTACCTGAAAGAAAACAAACATAATTTGGGGCAGTTCTATGTCCTGTGTGGTAGAGGGTCACCACAACTGTTTTACATTATCTGCCTTCTATACATTATGAATCCCCATAATGCTTGAATATTTTATTTTCCTTATGGTCTGGGAATTGACAGGATGTGCACATTTGCCCTTGGGTTTGTTATTTCATCCTCTTGCCTACCATTTGCACGTGTATTTTCGTTTCATTGGCTCCCATCAGTTCCTTGCACAGGAAACCAGGCTGTTTGGAGGAATGCAAAATGGTGGCCTGGCCAATTGCAAAGTGAACTGTGTCGTGATACTGGTTTAATAATGCATGACTGAATCCCCACAAGCCATAACTCACCGCTAGTACTATTTCTTTCTTTATCATGTGTCAGTTCCCTTTCCTGTCAGGATATCAAATGGCTGCAAAGTGCAGCATGCTGTTTTCCTTATCTTTGAGCTAAATGTTCCATTATATCACATTTTAGGCTTTTAGGATTGCATAATGAAGCACACATAAAATCTAAAGTGATCCTGAGTGGTGTATCCACGATGGAATATGCTACAGAGTGATACAGCACCGGGACTCAGTGTTGCACTGTGCTAGGTGGGAAGACACACAAATCACTCAGTCATTAGAATAGCAGATACTCTGCTCTTGGTTTACTATAGGATTTTAGGGAGATTTATATACATCCACAGACAGCTAGAGTTCAAGGAACTTAATTGGGCTGAGATAGAGTCTTTGCAACTCTGGGATTCACGGTGAGAAAATGTTTTCTGGCTTAAGCCACCGTGTGTGTGCTTGCTCTAAAAGCTTTGGGCTTAACCTTTGAATTTTTACAGCATGAGAAAGTTAATTTCTCTCTTTTACAGTATTCCTCCTTAAAAGGGAGATGTCACACTGAAGATGTGGCATATTTTAATCTCACTGTTCTTTTGGATTTCAGCATCAGATCTGAAACTTGAAATTTTTTAATCACAATGGCTCATGTGGCATTAGTGTAGCTATAAAAAAACCCTACTTTTCTGCAATGGAGCAACTGGAGTAAGAAATGGATTCACTAATATGTCTCCCAGAAAGATGAATTTGAGCTGCCAGGTTCGTATGGTATTTTTTGATATTTTGCTTTTCTGCTAACAATGGCATATCTGTTATCTCATTATTCTTAAAATAAACAATCTAATAATAAGTGCTTCTCCACAGTATGCCACCAAACAGATGCTTGAAAGAACAGCAGCAATTCAAATAAAAACAAAACAGAAAGCCTAAAAGGTCACATCACTTTCGCATATTGTAGGTGCCAAAATTCAACTGAGAATAAATATGAAAACTTAAATGTGTCAGTTGTTAAAAAAACTTCCAGAACCTGCAAAAATATCTGAGTCACTTAAACATTTCTGACTGTGTTATGAACTTGAAAAAGTACACTGAAAGTTATTATTACATTTAAATTGAATTTCATCCAAGGTGTACAGAATCATTATATTAAAAAAAAATTCCAACAGTGATTAAAAATAAAATCTCATTTAAAAAGTGAATTTTAAAGTGTATAGTTATTTACAAATCCCAAAGCTACAACTGTGCACCTCACAGGTACCCGCAGGCACTGCAGAAAATGTGGGGCTCCAGCTCGGGAATAATTCACTGTAATTTCCTATGGAACATTTACCTCTCCTGCCCTCTCCCCTCTGTACCCACAAATCTGCTTTTGCCTTATGATGTGCCCTAAGCCAACGCCTCCTTTCTCCTGTGGCTGTGCTGACCTCTCAGAAGGATTAATTAGCTCAGGAGCAGCTGCGGAGCAGAGCAGGGCAGTGATCTCACTGCCTCAGGTAGGATCACCCCCTTGGATGTTGGCTTTATGATCTAGTTAATAAAATATTTAAACACCTCATTTTTATGCCCACAGGGAGCACGATTGTAACCACAGGCCTAAAGTGTTACTTGGACAGCACAAAGCAGAGACAGATGAGTGGGTCCATAGGCTGTCTTTGCCAGATGTGCTCCAGGGGCAGAGACAGGTACTGGTGCCTCAGACTGAGCATCTGGTCAGTGTTGAAAGTGGAACAACCCAAGGATCTGCCACCCCAGACAAGACCAGTGCTGCTGGGGACATTGCACTGAGTTCTTGATTCTGGTTGTTTTCACGCACACAGAAATACCCTGATTGTTTTCCCCCATTAGTCCTAACATGGAAATCCATTTATATCACATAAAATAAGTCTTCATTCACCTTTTTAGATTTTTATTTCTTGTTTGGGAATATAACCTCTTAGTGTCAAGTTAGCACAGGCTTGCAGTGTACTGATAAAGTGAACCTCAGAAAATACAAAGCACAGGGCCAGTTGGGATATCACACTTGCTAGGTTTGCACTCGGAAAAACCACACTCGCAGGTTTCTGAAGAGGGGGAAAATATAAATGACAGCAGACTCTCTCAAGACACCAAGCTCATTTTCAACTTCTTTCCTGTCTGGAAGATTGCACAGCTACAGGATCACAAAGTAAACCCAGTGATCAGAGGCAGGAGCAGCTGGATCTCCCACTGCACTGAGTAGGAATTTGCTGCAGCCTCTGCTCGGAGATGTGCAGGGTGGGAGCTCAGAGCACCGAAATTGTCACTTTAATGTACACAGATATAATCATACACCTTTTACATGAGTACCATCTGAGCTAAGCCATTAGCCTTGCCTAAATTAGCCTGGCTGTTTATAAGGTATTAAATGCACTACAAAGCCTAACATGTTTGTTATGCTCTATAATCAGAGCACCTGTTTAAAAGCCCAGTGCAGCTGTACTTCCAGCAGATTACAGGCCATTAGGCAAGTTAGCAGCACCTTATTTTTATAACCTAATCTCTCTTCCTCTTTCACATTTGAATTTTAGATTCTTTCCCCTCCACGCACTTTCCCCAAGTCCTTCAGTGATTGAGATGAGGTGAGTAATATTAATATTTATACAATGCTCAGATCTAACTTTCTGTTGCTATGGTAAAATATTGTCATAAAATATTTCATTAACTTTTAATCCTATTTAACACCGTTTTCCCCTCTAGAGACTATACTGAAACTGGATACTTGTGAGACACAATATTGATGAGAGATAGAATCACAGAACCATAGAATTGTTTAGGTTGATAAAGACCTTTAAGGTCATCAAGTCCAACCATAGACCCAGCACTCTAAAGCCACCTCTTACCCATGACCCCAGCCCCACATTTACACATTTATCCTCGGGGATGGTGACTCCACCACTGCCCTGGGCAGTCTCTTGTGAGGCTTCACCATCCTTTCAGTGAAGAGTTTTAACCTAAACCTCCCCTGGTACAACTTGAGGCCATTTGCTCTCACCTATCACTTGTCACTTGGGAAAATAGACAGACCCCCCCCTGGCTACAGCCTCCTTTCAGGGAGTTGTAGAGAGCAATAAGATCTCCCCTGAGCCTCCATTTCTCCAGGCTAAACACCCACAGCCCCTCCTCATCAGAATGGTGCTCCAGACCCTTCAAGAGCTTTGTTTCCCTTCTCTGAACACCTTCCTCAGCACCTCTAAACCTTTTTTGAAATGACGGGCCCAAAATTGAACACAGATTCTCAAATAGTGGTTTTGCTTGAACCATTATTAGAAAACTGAACAGAGATCCTTGGACTGCATGGAGTTTCCAAAATGTACGTTCACAGTCCTGTTCTAGCATGCATCAAGCAGTGCATCAGCTATTTGGAGGATCACAGGAAGGACCTACACTTTGCTGTGGAGGCAGCAGGAGGGCAATGGTGGTATCCTGATGTCTCTGAGGTGCCTCGCTGTGCTGATTCTCAAGGATCAGGCTCTCACTCCAGCTGTTTATTCTTCTCAAGAGTATTTCATACAGGGAGTACCTATAACCTTCCTTTAGTCCCATTCAGTGCTTTGCTTATAAATAAACAAAATTTTATATAAAATAAAATAATTTAAGACAGTTAAAAAGAATAATAAAACAATTTATTTCCAGTTCAGTATGGCTCATGAGAGAACAGAAAAGACACAACCTAATTGAAATGTAGTAAGACTGTGATGCACACATTGCCATGTCACTGAAACAGCTTCTCCAGCCCCAGAGATTGCTTTTAAAAACATTGATATAAATTACAGCAATAGTGAAAGGTTAAGATCCTTTTGTTACCAGAGTTGCAATCCATTTGTACAACTGATGCAAGTAATTTTAATGTCCTGCCACGGAGTACCTCTTTGTGAAGGAAAATACAATCAGTCACAGAACACCATGGTCCAAGTTGCAAATAATGTCCCTGTAAGCACTGTGCAGGCCCAGTCAGGGCTGTTTGGAGCTCTCCCCGAGGCACAGGGCTCAGGATGTGGCAGGTTCAATACCTCTCTTTTCTCCAGTGTGCACCTGGGCTCTCCCCTGCAAAAACCCTCTAGGTAAGTGCCCACAGCTGCAGATGGAAACCAGCTCTATAATACATCAAAACTAAACACATTTAAGGCAGTGATTCTTTTTTAAAATGTGTGTCTACACTTTAATTCACCCTGAAAGGCTGAAGAACTAACCAAATCAGATGACAGTGTGATCATCTGTGCTGTTTTGATTAGGAGTTATGTGTAATATTTTCCAACAACTGAGCTCAAAGACAATCTCCAAATTGCCAGAAGATTCTTTCTTTGGGAAATCTGGTAATCTCAATCAAGGTTTATGATTAATTACATCATCACTAACCTTTTTAGTTTGTTTCATTGTTTTTCATTCTGTTTTTGAAAGACAAAAACCCCCAAACTAGACTCAACATTTTGTTTCCTTTAAAGACCTGTAAGTGTTACAGTGGTACCTTGAGGCCTTTCTCAGGTCTAATTATTCCTGCACATTTATTGCTGTGTTCATCTTTGAAACCAGACATCCAGACAAGAAAAAATGGTATCAGAAATCACACTCTAGGTTACAGACCATGAGCATTTGAAAGCACAAAGATCAATCCCTCTTTGGTATGGGCCAGGATGACAACTGAATAGACTTCCCTGGTTAATTCAGTGATTATCTGCATGAACACAGATGTCTATTGATCTGTTGATACATGTCTATCCACTAGAATAAGTTTCAGTCTTTGCTGCTGCAACTGGGTGCATAATCCTTTTCATGCAAATGATGGAGGTTTAAATTTTGGGTTTGATGGAAAAGAGTAGTTATGAGAGTCATCAATTCTTTACCCTTGAGACAATCTCCCCTGAAAACTAAAGAGAGAGTATCCTTTTAATTCATTCTTTACTGTGCTTTTAGGAAGATACGTATAAACAAACCCCTTAATTAACTCTGCTGCTTATTTTCGATATTTGCAGTAATCTTTCTGAGTGTTATGCAAATTTCTGCTGAGACAGTCTACAAATAATCCAATTACAATACATTATCTATTTATTATGTCAGAATTTCGATTTATTATGTTCTGCTTGGCAACTGCTTTTTACTGTGTAAATAGAAACAAAACCAGACAAACCCAAACTCAATCACCAGGGGTTTTTTAGACAACAGGAAGATCATTAAGTGATAGTTAAAGATAGTTATAAAATAAATGCACAACACAACTACAATATTCATTATGATAATTATTTTTCTATATAGGAGTGAAAACAACATCACTGATTTAATCCTGTTTCATTGAAGCCATGGGAAGGCCTGGGGTTCATGAGGAAAATTAGTTTTCCTTGTCCCTGTTCCATTTGATGATTTTGGTGCTGCCTTTCCTGGGTCAGGGTATGGAAGGAGGGATGGAGGGAGCAAACCAGACCTTGCATGGTGCAGGATGGCTTTGGATGTTATATGACTTCATTTTTGCTCTTACTTTAGAAGACTTACTAGCACATATCACTGAATGCAGTGTACCAGGACTGACCTTAAATCCCCCCTCAGAAAGAACATGGTATCCTTTTCCTCGCTCATCACTGTCATACAATGAATTTCACTGCAATTTATCTATTCAGACAAGACATCTCTGACAAATGGCCAATTTAGCATTTTCTGGAACACATCTAGTGGCTGTATTTTACCTGGATATGGCCTGCCCTGAGTCCCAGTGCATTCACTGCTATGGAGATAGGCTGCCTGGCTCTGCTTTTCCCAGGAAAGGGAGGGGTCCCTCAGGAGCTGCTGAGGGGGGGCCCAGCCCTGCCATGGGAGCATTGTCACCTTCCTTCTTTGTCACTGCTGCAGTTTGTTGTACCACCATGGTTTGGGAGCTGAAGTGTGAGTTCACCTTCTGTGGAAGTGTTCCACCAAAGTCCCAGCGAGGTAGGTCCACTTTTTTTAAAGGTTTTAGGAGCTTGTTGTCCTTAGCAATGCTATTGTTTGCAGAAAGCTTACTGTTATCCTTCTAATCTTGTGTTTCATATCTTATACACCATGAAACTAGCAATTATAACAGGCCAGTTTGTCATTGTTTTCCTGATGGTTGCGTTGCTCATTAAAAGGTTATCTCAGTGCTCTTCTGCCAGCCCTCTGAACCCATGTCAGGATGGAGCACGTATAAACCATGTAATTTCATGGAAAATGGCAATAAACTGCATTGCCAGCTTTCAGTGAGATCCTGAGCATGGGCAGTGCACACAGCATTGCCTGGATCCTGCTCCACAGCACCCATCACCCGCCCTGAGCTCATATTCCTTTTGGTTTTGGTGCTCTCTTTAGAAGTTAGGTCATCTCCATGTTTACTGGTGAGTCTTTCCTGACTGGAAAGGTCAGCCTGCCATTACATTATGTGGCCATCATTATAATTCCTGTGTGGAGTCAAGTCACAAGAAATTTAAGTCAGAAAGTGAAACCTTGACAAGCTTAATGGTCATCTGAAGCTACTGTGATTTATTAGTTTGTCCCCTGAAATAAACGTCTGAAGTTGATTGTGCTCTTCAATAACAGACCAAGTGACATAATCTGTCTCAAATTTACTGGAGTGGCAGCCAGAGCAGGACCTTGCTGAGCCCCTGCATACGTGCTGTCTCCTGAGTGCTGCTGGAAAAGAGCTTTGGGCCAATGTTTCCTGGGCTCAGAAATGCCAGGCAACACCTGGTCTGCATGGCTTTCTGCTGAGGTAGTCAGCCTCAGTAAATGCTAAGGAGCTTTGACACAAAGTAAAAGGAGGGGTGTTTTTGCCAGTAAAAAAAAAAAAAAAAAAAAGCAAACACATTTTTTTTTAAATCGTCAATCTATCAAACTCCATAGTTTTCTGTAAATGGATTTTAATTTGGTGTTACTTTTCTTTAAATTATTTTATTTTAGCCTACAGAAGGAGTGCAGGGATTATTCCATATTGTGATCATGATTTGCAGTTTGGGATCACATAATTAAGTGGTATTTCTGTTCCTTGATTGGATGAGTACCCAATTAAAAATTTTCAGGGAATACTTGTGAACACTTTGTGTGTTTTGCATAATCATCAGAGTATTTGCTATTCTATCTTTGCATGCATATTCATTAAGTTATCTTTACCTACAAATTGTTCAGGAATAATTGATTCTTGACTGTTCACTTAAAGATAAAATTCATTTAATGGGATATAGATTCACTTGTTCACCAGATATTTCCATATAGCTTTCAAAATAGGTTCAGTAATGTCCTGGAAAAGCCACTGACATGTCTATATTTCACATTTAAGTCCCAGCTGATGGGCTGATTTCAATGTGCCCTTTGCAGCATTGCTAAGCTTTCTAGTAAACTCACTTTCAGAGTTGTTTCCTAAAATTCAGCCTTCCCTGAAGGCTGATTGTAGTTTTATTTCATAAATTTTTATGTAACACAGTAAATAATTATTATTCCTTACATTATCCTTCCTTGACTTTTTTGTGTTTTTACTTGGTAATTGCTTTCTTTAGTCTTTTTTTGGTGAATCCTTTGCTGTGCTTCTTTTACTGTATTTTTATGTAAACACTTTCTTTTGAAACTGTTTTGTAACTTCGGAAAACAGGATTTCACCATGGCATTTCCATATTCTTGTTTTGCCTCTTTTACACCTTAAAAGGTTTATCAAGCACCTTTTGGATTTTTTTTTTCTGGCTACATCATTAATTAATGTCTGCATATATTATTCTTTTCTATCTTTCAGTATCACATCTTGGATTTTCATCTTTCAGTTTCTTTCCTCTTATGGTTTGTTTGCATTCTTTGATGTTCTTCCTTTAATTATTTTCTGAAAATTCTAATCTTGGCTACTCTGTTGTGTTGTCTCTACCCTTACAGTGTTTAGAATTTTTAATTTAGTACCACCTGTGAATTACATTGGTGCACTGAGAGGTTTATGCTTGTTATATAATGCTGTTGTGAGAGGTTTGTACTTTAGGTGAGCAGTGGATTTAAGTTTTTGCTTGAAACTGTATTTCAGAGGAGCCACCATAGCTGGGCTCTGGCAGCTCTAATATAACACCCTATCCTGACTGCAGAAATCTAGTGCTGAGCCCAGATAGGAGTTTCAGCTTGGGAGTTTACTCTTTTGCATGGATGTAAAGAATGGGATGAGTCACTTATCCCAGGCACATTAAGGAATACAGATGAATGACTGAATGGATTTCACTGGGAAGCCCCTGAGACTGGCAATTGCACCTGAACTGGTTGTTGCTCCCTTTAGCTGATCTCACTGATTCTCTCAGAGGTTCCTGATTTTGTCATGGGAACTGGAATGCCGAGGGAAAAGAAAGAATCTTGGTAACAACTGGGGCCACTCTTGAAATCAGACTGATCCATGGCTGTGGCCATAATGGTTACATCATATTTTAACGATAATGATTTTATGTCTGTTACTCAGAAATTGGTAACCCTTGCAGGAGAATTTATTGCCATGTGCATGATGTCCTCTTCTCTGGCAGAGGGATACTGCAATAGCAGGGCAAAGAAAATTACCTCTAAGCACCAATGTCCATTGGCTCAATGCTAGTTGGATTCCTCTCTGATTGATAATGATGATAGGAACTTTAATTATCTCACGGGGTTTAGGTCCTGAATGAAAAGTAGGCGTGTGGAATTTGGAAATCTGTTTTTTTTTTGCTTGGGGAAAAGTGTTAAAGATTGGCCATTAAAGATTTTGTTGTACAATACAATGTTAGTCATGAGTGCCTCAAATACTGAATGTCAAATAGCAGTTTTCAGGATTTTTTAGTATAATTTTGTCAGTCTATTTAACTTAAAAAATCCTTTAAAAAGCTGTTCTGACAATGAAAACAGAATGGTGAAGATTAAGATAGTTTAAGGCTTTAACTGGAAAAAGCAAAACCAGTGAAAACATGGCTCAACCTACTGCTCTCCATGTGAACAGAGAAATAAAGCAACATAAATTGTTCCTCATTAAAAATTCTCACCACTGTGTTTAAGCAAATTCCATTTGATACTGTATAGTTGAGAAAGCATTTTTGAGATTGCCAGACTTGAAGATGTGAGTGAAGTTATACTGACAGTGATTTGAAATTTCTACTCTGACATTTCGAATTTGATTAAAGGTTTGAGCTTTTAAAGCTAAAGTGCATGCTTTATATAACACAGTAGGAGCCCTATTGTCAATTGGTCTGAGGAACTGTGAATCGACAGCTATCATCAGAATAGCAGAAATCCACCAGCAAGATCTCCTGAAAGACTATAGGGTGTTATTATAGCACCTAGTGGAGTATAAAATGTTATTTATTCTGCAGGCCTTCTCCCTACAGCCGTCACTCCTTTTGTAACAAAGGCACTGTCTGAAAGAAGAGCACAGAGTTTCTCTAGGGCATGTAAGTCCTGGTTAAAGAAAGTTCTTCAGTATTTCTTGTGCAAAGTAACAGCAGAGACAAATTCATATTGTCATCATACCTCAGTAGCTGGCTTATGGTATTTTTTAATACGTGTGATCCCAAGTGCTGGTACAGGAATACAGATTGCTTTTACAGTTTTGCTCTTTTGGTATTGATGAGGGGACACAGGTTTCAGGAAAGGAGGTATTAGGGAAGGACTAAAAAAGGTGTCTAAATGCCCCACACATCCACATGGTCTGGTAAGACAGGCTGAAGGCTGGAAAGCATAATTCAATTCTAGCTGTGGTCAGTTATTTTTCTAGCAATTCAAAAAGAGGGGTGAAGCAGACAGCAGTGTCACAAAGCAGTGTTTTCTCAGTCTGTTATCTGGCCAATACAGATAGAAAGAAAGCAGAAAATTGTTGAGAATTTGACCAAATTTCCTTCTATTTCAAAGGAAGCCAAAGCAAATACCCTGGCACTTGGCAAGCAGAGCCTTACTCGTCTTGGGTACAATGAGTGGGTACTCAGGTACCTCCCTTTTGGTGTTACCCCCATCTCCATTTCCTTGTCTTTTGAAGAAAGTTTATAGCTGAAGTTTACATGACAGGCACATCTCATGCCCAGCAAACAAAATGATTGACAAAGTAATCCTTTTGTAGATTTTCTTTGTCTCTGTTTTCTAGCTCTCTTTAGCAGTCTAAATAATTAGGAAATATTTCCTTCTTTGTCAGTTCAGATTTATTTGTTCTCTGCTAGTATCCCCCACTTGGCTGGAATACAAATCATTCACTGGAAAAAATGAGAAGTGATGAAGAAGAAGGTGATTAATGACCTAACATTCTATTTTACCAGATAGAACAAGCGGGGTTTCACTCAGTTTGCCTCCAGATAACATTGTGTATTCATTTTGCAAACATAGTTAGAACTCAATTGTATCAAAAGTGAAAATTCATAAACCTACAGCAGTTTGTGAAATGTGAATGATTGCATACAGCCAGAAAACTCTTGAAAAGATAAACTAATTCTGTGATGAACGACGCATTTCATACTCAATTAATTATACACTACATTTTGTTTCAAAATATTAAATGCCTAGAACAGTCTTCTGCCTGAAAGCGTCTGGGCTTTGTAATGAGACGAAAGTCTTGGGTTCAATCAGCTGTCTGTGTGAGAGTTTAGAATGACTTATGTCTGAATTAGAGAGGTTTAGGGCAGTGATTTCCTGGCAGGAAATTAATAATGAGCTAAATTAGAACATGCCTAGAGATGATTTAAGCAACTTCGCTAGCATTGTCTGTGACAAGCTGTCAGGTTTTCTCCCAGTTCTAGTAAATAATTGAAATAATTAAAAAGTTGGGAGTGTACTATGACTCTTCTCACAAAACCAGACCCATTCATAGCAATTTTCTGGCAAATCTTTATGGAAAAACAAAAGGAAAAAAAAACAATCCAAAAGGAAGAAGACTGTCATATTTGAACACAGGATGGAGATCTGGAGAGTGTGTTCCTGCAGTGCACAGGGTGTTGTGGTATTGCTTTGTAGTTTGTCCAATAAGTCCAAAAATCAGAGCAGGTCCCAGTCCTCCCCACACTGCAAAGGATAGGAGTGAACCAGAGGGAAATAGCCAATGTCTCTGCCTCTGTCAAATACAGTATTGTGCTCAATCACCTTTTACTCCCTTTAAATCAGTGCACATCAAAGAGAATTTAAAAAGAAGCAGAGCTGGGGAGAGAGCTTCAAGGGTCAACATGCAGGTGTTTCAGCTTGGAGGCAATGAGAGTTTTCCCTAAGCAAATTGTTAGGAAGTTCTCTTCGCCTGGTCAGATACCGTCATGCCAAGATAAATTATTTCTGACCTTTTTCTTGTTTCAAGGTAAAACAAAACCAAAATCATTTATCTTACTGTC
Source organism: Chloebia gouldiae (assembly GCA_003676055.1). Taxonomy (NCBI): domain Eukaryota; kingdom Metazoa; phylum Chordata; class Aves; order Passeriformes; family Passeridae; genus Chloebia; species Chloebia gouldiae. The sequence goes on from QUSF01000024.1 coordinate 7,584,398, forward strand.
CAGTTCTTAAAAGTTAATATCAATTCTGCAACTTCGGGGAATGAATCAAAGAGGGCATGAGTACTTAAATGATGGCCAGTGACATTAATCTGCCTGCTGCGTGCTGAGAGATCCTGTTCAATAAAAATGACAAAACAATGCAATCTCTAATTATTCAAGTGGTTCCTGAATCACAGGGCTAATGATATGACTGGCAGTCTTTTCTGAAAAAAAAACCCCAAACAAAAAAACAAACCAGAGAACAAATCAACCAACCAACCAAATAATAATTAAATAATTAGCAACCCCTCAAACAAAATAAAAAATAACAAAACAAATCCCAAACATAAATTGAAAACCAAACCTCTCACTATTTCACCATGGAGGCAGAAAGAAAAGGCAGATTATTCATATGCACTTGAACATGGAACAAGAACTGTCTAGCCCTGTCTTGGAAGTTCCTAAGACACTAAAATGTCTTATTTTCTGCTCCCAAAGAGAGAACATGAGAGAACTTTTAATTGGAAGAATTTCACATAATACTTGATCTTTCGGAGCACTGAAGACCAGTCTTTAACCCTACTATGTCCTTGCAGGTGTTAGAGTAGAAATAACTCCTGGGAGAAAACCAGAATTGTGGCAGGAGCATGCCCAAAGGAGAAAGTTTCCATACAGCCTCTGCTTGGCAGGTTGTGCTCACAACCCAATTACTTTAGGCTTAAATTTAAAGCCCCACTGCTGCTTATTTTTTTGTACATGAATAGATCCCTTAGGACCTAAAAGGAAAAACTTTTGCATCCCTGGGGAACGCACAGAATAATGTAATACTAGTCACTTCACTCCAAGAAAAATAGACTGGCTAAATATATCAACACTAATACCTTGCAAAAAAAAAAAAAAAAAAAGTAGTTTTGCTGTCAGGGTATCTGGAGAAGCATTTTTCATTGAAATACCCTAACAAGCATGATTCCATTAACTTCAGGGGGGCTTGATCAAACTAGATCATGACCAGTGTGGGTTTTTCAGTCTTGCTCATAGCAGCTTAGATTGTAGGAGCTAATTTTCCAAGCATCAGCATCTTTCAAAGGATAAGGAAGATAAATCTGGGGGAAAGTTTCAGCAAAGAGACAAAAAGCATCTCAGTATTGCTACTCTTTTCTTTGTGGTCTTGACTTCTGTTTAATTCAATGGTATAATAAATATATAATTCTGTAGAAATCTGTAGTTCTGAAGAACTAGAAGAACAGTAGATAAAAGTAAGGGATGCAAAAACATTAAAATTCTCCTATTTGAAAATGGAGGTAGAAATTGTCATGGAGAATTGGAGATAGAACCAAAGTCTTGGAGTGTTTCTTTTGCTTCATTTACTGCTGTACAGCTATATTTTAATGGGCTTGTGGAACTTAGGGAATTATTTACAGGCACTGTACAGTTATGTTAAGTGAGGTGACTTATAATATGACTGACTAGTCTGCACAATGCATAGAAATACAAATAAAATTAAATGCTTTGTTTTGTCTTCTCAAGTCAATGCAGAGTTGATTTGATACTCTTTCTCAAAAACATTTGCTTTATCTTAGCAGATAATTAAAAGTATATCTACTCAGTTTTCTTTTTCTTTTTTTTTTGGGAGAAAACAACAATTAGAATCTTTTATAAAGTGCTTCTAATCAGGAAATTGCAGAGCAGATTTTGTGGAGATTCCAACAACAATTACAAGATCCAGAGCTCCAAAACTAATTGCTGTTATATTCCTGCCTTTTTTTAAAGCATAAAGAGACTGTACACACATTGGAACAAAGGAATGCAGAGTGTAAGAGAGATTTTTCTACATGAGGTGGACCCAGTGCATTTGGATATTATCTTTGTTTGCAGGCTGTATCCCTTGGTGCTGAAAACAAACCATTGCTCAGCTGTGGGTTTTCAGAAACACACCAAAATTGGTGGGTTCATCAAGACAAGTTTTCAGATAACAGAGGTCTAAGAGGAGGTGAAATGTGACTATAGAAATTCTACAGTCCTCCAGAAATTACACATTACAGCTTACAACAGTCACAGTTTCCAGGTATATTTAGTATGGCTTTAAAAGTCATGGTAGAAACCAATTAACTCACCAGATTATTATTTTTAAAAAATCTCCTAAAACAAGAAATTTTTAAGGATTTCCGAGAAACAAAGGAATGAAAGAGGAAGAGTTCAGGAATCTAAAAAATTAGTAGTTTGATAACATAAAAATTGAAAAGAAATAGGCTGGATTCATTCAGAGTGTTGTTTGCAGGTAGGTTTGCCTCATTTTCTTAGCTCTTTCTTTCTGTTTTGACCCAAGTGAAAATTGGCGGAGCATGATATTTTTCTAAGTTTCTATCCTGTCTGCTCTCTGCTAAATAACTTCTTTTTCTGAACATTGTCTATTTAGTTGCTTTATCTTGATAAAAGGCTTTATGTTGCCTGTTTGCTTACATTTGTTCAGTGCTAGTTAATGCATCTTAAGGTGTTCTAAGTACCACGCTATTTCTAAGAGCCATAAGTTTTTCATCCTGTCCCAGGATCACAATATTGACTGGTTGTTAATTAAAAAAAAAATTTAAAAACCCAAACCAAACAACCAAACAACCCCCCGACACACAACCAGGAATCTCATCTGCTTAATTATCTAGGCAAACTATAGAAGGCATTTAAGTGTTGAAACTCCAAAAACACTTAGATAATGACAGAAATCTTCCAATTACTAACACTGAACAGGATAAATACCAATTTTAATGAGAACAAATATTTAGGGGGCAGGGGATTTTTGTTCCCATATTGACTAGGTATATATTTTCAGTTCAAGGTGTGTGTGCACTAACCTGGTGTGCACACACTCACATCTCAGCGAGCGCTTGAACACCGGTCGTGCCCCAGTCCCGCAGCTGTCATTTCCAGCTGTTTCTGTTCTCTTTCCTGAATACTGGAATCTCTTCTAGTTAGTGCAGTCACCACATTTATTAGAAAACTGGTTTTCAATTACCTTCCAAACAGTGCCATAGAGTGAGAACATGGATTAGCTAGACAATTGATTCAAAGCTAATTAGTTAAAAATAGATTCGCTTTTCCCAAATACTATTTTAGTCCCCTTCAGCTATTTAGCACTTTATAATGAGTAGAATTACAACAGTGGGCCACCTTTTAAATACATTTTCTCCTTAAAGATCAATAAAGACCTTTTAAAAAAAATTCAATAATCAACACCCATGACTTATACAGGTGACTAATTCAATACAATCAACATATCAAGTGATTTAATTCTACAAGTGAACACAAATTGTCGCTGTTTACCAGAGCACTTCTATTAAAAGTTCATCCATGAAAATTACAGACTGTCATTATAATTTTTATTTTTGCTTATGTAAACCTCTTGGAGAATGATTTCAGCTTCTACGAGAACAGGCCCTCTTAGAATACAAATTACTCTTGAAAACAAAATAAATCACTCCCCAAATAAATCTTAAGCAGAGCCATAAATTTCAGTTGATACAGCAGCATGGTTACACGACCATCAGCTGTGTAACAAGATAAACAACTGGTTTGCAATCCAAGCAATGCTATATAAAGTTAGCAAGCAATGATCCATTAAATGAGCCCTCCTCTCTACATGATTGCAAGGCTGGGGTAGGGGCAATGCTATGACCCACACTTGATTCAATTACCCAGACTCTAAGAAAATAATAAAATTAAAACAGAAAATAGTGTTGGTGTTATGGGGAATAAGAGGAAGGATACCTTGGAGAAGTATTTCTTAGGCTTAATTTCAGATTTTTGGGGGTGATTTGGGGTAGTTTAGACCAGCTGTGTTGTGTGAGTGTCATCAGTGGTAGACAGAGGGGATGACAGAGGCCATGAACAAGCAATGCTGATGGTCCCAGTAGGGTTACAGTCTCATTTTTGTAAGGGCCTGCTTTGGAACCAATATTTAATTCTGAGCATTGAAATCAGATGGCAGCATGCTTGAGATAGGGAAGGCTTACATTTTTAATAGCTTGGCATAAGAAAATATTGTCGTTCCTGCTACTAGCAAAACTGTGGGGACAGAAATTATTGCTTTTGAAGTTTCAGTGAGTGCACTGCTGTATCTTTCACTAAGAGATTGTTTTCTCCCTGCCAAGAAAAAGGTTCTGAAATCTGCAAGGTAACTAAGCTTTATGTTGAGTTTGATTTTCCTATACACTCAGGTTTATTAAATGCAATGCATCACTGTGTCCTATTATCTTACATACAGAACATCTGATTATTATTGGAATAACTCAAGGTTTTTCAATTATTTTCTTTATCCTCTGTTAATGCATGATTTAGAGTTGATGACCTTTAAGATTCTGCTAATAAAGTTACAACATACTATGCTGAAATAAAAGGAAAATAAAAGTTTCCATGTAATTAAAGGAAGGGTTTTTTTTTTGTTGGGTTTTTTTTTTTTTTGTGAAAGTTTTAAACAGATCACACCCCTTTCCAAGAAATATGGGCTTAACATTTCCAGGAAAGACAATATTTTTTGCCTCTTTATCATATTTAGCTTTCTTCTAGAAAGTGTCTGAAAAATACCCCAGGATGGCAATCAGATTACAGTTTTTAAATTGTCATGAAGATGGATTAGATTTGTTGTACCATTCACTATTCTCATTACAATTATCATCACAAGAATGAATTCATAATATGTCATTTCCTATTCATTACAGACATTGTCACTGTAGAATGTGAAATGAGCACTGAAATGCCTCATGCATCCTACACAACATGACAGTACTGTAAATCAGACTGCTTTGACCTTTTCAGTGCTCAGTTATTCCTTGCACTGGTCAGTCCTGTCCTCTTTCCTTGCAATTAATTGGTTGTGCAGCTGGGAACCCCTGGCCTCCTTCTGAGGTCCTGAGCTTACAACAGGTGAAGGTGGAATTAGGACGTTGGACTGGGAGATCAAGTGCTAAAGTATTCAAATTATGGAGTGCCAGGCTGGAAAGGATTGAGAGTCAGAAATAACTTGCCAGGAATAACTCTGGAATATGACAAATTCTATGTTGTGATATAATAACGGAATAAATGCTAAACATTGTTTACTGTTTAGTCAAAGTCTTAATAAATAAGAAGAAATTGAGTGGTTTTCCCTAAAAGGGAGATTTCAGGAATTTATTGCTTCACCCTTTCTAAAATTCTCAGCACATCTAGAGTATATTACCTTTTCTACACCTTTGTGATCTATATTAAATCTTGGGTCTGTTGTAGCTATTTCAATATTTTTGATTTCAAAAGATGAAAATAAAGTATCAAAAGTACAAAAACAGAGTTAGAAGAAAGGTACTTTTGCTATTGGTGATGCTTGACAAATTGAAGGTTTAAGCTAGTGAGCAATGAAAGTGGCTAAAAGAAAAGACAGAGTTGAATGAAATATATGTTGGTGAGAATATTGGTAGATTTTGGCCTTTTAGAGAAGTTCTTTCAGCAGAGCATTTCTCATTCACTTAATCTGGATAAAGAAAAATATCAGTAGATTTGTACAATTATAGAATGCACCAAAAGCCTTTGAGGATGAATATATAGAAATAGGAATGATAAAAGGACTTTGAAAATCATTAAAATCATTTCATTTAATATAGTCTTATGGAAGAAAATATATTGGAAAATCAGGCAAATTAATTGAAAATTTTGAATTTTATATTAAAATCCTACCAAACTTAAACCATTGGTTTCTTTGCTCATCCTAAAACCTTCCCCCTGCTTGACTTGGTCCCAAGAGTATAAAAGCTGTTTTAGAAGTACATCTGTACCATACCAAATGGATCCACTTTTGGAAGACATTTTCTGAAGAGCTTTGCCGTTATCTTGGTTTTTTAACAAGAAATTCCTTTTGAATTCCTGAAGGGTAGATGTGGCTTGTGTTGCTATACTGACACATATAATGCTTGCTCATCCAACGTCTATCACTGGGTGCAAAACTTGAAAGTACTGAAGGAAATCAGAGTCTGGGAGCAGAAAGAAATTAAATTTCTGGGTTACTGAATCTTCTCCCACTTTTTGTTTCAATTGTGTTAAAAGTACTTGAAATAAAGACCAAAATGTCTCCAGATCAACTTATATCAAAATATGAAAAATGTCTCAAATCTGTTTTTGATAGCTTTGAAATGAGTCTCAGTAAAGGAAATTTCAGATGCTGTTATTTTCAGGAACTATGCTGATTTTTAAAAATATGTTTCCATTTTCACAATTCATACTGCTGCAGGCTTTATGATGCTTCTGAAATTTTCCCTATACCTTCAGCACTGGAATATTTTGCTCCTGCCTAATTTGACTTAGGACTTTTTTACTTTTCTCTTTGTTCTTCAGGAATCCAGGACAACTTGCTGAAATTCATCCTGGCTGCAGGAAACATATGGAAACATCAAGTGCCAAGTTTCCATTTGCATTTCTAAAAACATTTTTTCTGGCCATAATTTTCTTTTCCTTTGAAGAAATATTTTTTTCTTTTTCACTTGAAATTGCTTTTTATGTATTAATACATTAAAATTCTCACACTCAGGTTCACTCTGGCCAAGTCCTTTCTGCCAAAGGAATGAATTCAAAGGGAGGATTTTAAGAGTAGCACACATCCTGGCTCCTTTATAGGGAAAGTTTAATGCTTTTGAAGCGAGGAAGCTCTTAAAGTTATGCAGTGTTCAAGCACTTAATATACTTGAATATGGTGTGAATTAAGTCAACCTGTCATTTTGCATACTTAGATCACATTCTTTGCAGAAAGCTTTTAGCACCTTTAAAACTGGTCTTATTCTGAAAAATAGAAAAACTATTTTTCCTCCTCCTGGTGATTTCAAGACAAACCTCTTTCTCCTCCCTTTATTTTGCTGAATTCTGGCCTTTTATTTTTTTACCAGCTAACTTTGAGAGGGAGGTCTGTGGAAATACAGAATAAAAATCCCAAAGCAAATAACAAACAAACCCAACTTATTTGGAGTGTCCATTTTGTATGAGTATGGAAACAGTTAGATTTGATCTAGATGAAGCTCTAGATTAAACAACTGATTCTTGGTAACTAATTTTGTCCAGCTGTGCAAAACTCATTGAATTATGTGTTTGTGTTTAGAATTGCCCTGACTGTTGGATGGTCTTTTTTTCAAAGTTAGGGAGCACTAATTCTCTTCAGATGCATTTCCTCCTATTGACTGTTCATTTTATAGTGGAAGTGAGAAGCTGATACAAAATATCTCCTAGGTGTACATCTCTTAATTTCTCTGTGCACAGGGCCTTGATCTTGCAAATGGTTATGGGCCACAGTTTACACAATTTTTTTGTTTTTATAGTTTCTGTCTAGAAAAGACATCTTGGAGGTTCATTCTGTTGGGAAGAGGGGTGGAGTGTATGAAGAAGGAGCTTAGGCTGAAAACTGCAGAAGCTGTAATATCTGGGTGCTTTTTCTCATCTCATCAACATTCTCAGTAGTTTTGTCACATCATCACCAGAACTTAGAGTTGAAAGATTCCTTTGAAGATGATTTAGTCAAACCCCCTGGAGTCACACTCTGAACACCCAAAGTCACTGTGTCTTACCCAAGTGTGTAGTGAAGGGCTGGAGAGGCCCTTCTTGAGGCCCATCCCTTGTTATGATGCACTGTATTATAATCAGCTTTTTACTGTGTCATTTAACAATCTATAGATGTATTTTACAGTTCAGGATATTCTATGATTCTGTTTTCTTATATGAATTATTCCACTGTTATTGGCATGCATGGCCTGATAATTAATTGTTCAAAGACATCAATTTCTCACTGACACATCATTGTTTTCTGCCTTTCCTTCAGAACAAAGCTGATGTGCTGTAAATCATTCTCAGTCTGCATATTGCTTACATCCTTAATTACAGCTATTTGGACCAGTATCTTTCTTGAGGAAAAAGAAAAAAACAAAACCACAAAACAAAACAAAGGAAAAAAAACCACAAAACCAACCAACCAAAACAAAACAAAAAAAAAAACCACCCTAAAATCTTTCACCTAACACAAGTATAATTTGGACTAAAGAAGAAACCACTCATATAGTTTAGTTGCAGCCATCTAATTTGTCAATGCTGGTTGTAAATAATCCAGTTAGATGGTATTCACTTGAAATTATGCACTAATTTCTTTGTGCAGAAATTGCACAGATGGGCTTGTTCACTAGGCCATTGATTGCTGTTCTTAAGGCCTAATCAGGCCTTCAGTTTTTCTGGATGCAGAATATAAATCAATCCTATTGGAGTAATGAGTCTCTGAGATAAAAATGAATAGTTCAGTTCAGGATATTTCTGGGATCAAAATAAACACATCCTAGATTTGATCAAAGTGAGACCTTGCCTTTCCATTCCAAGAATTATATATATAGCCTCCATTGCATAATAGTTACTGTGGCAAATACAAATGAAATCTCTCTGGTTCTTGCAGGCCTGAAGTATAGGAGAACTCAAAAAAGAACACAAAATGCCTCTTGCTCGAGGTGGTTGTCCCTGGAGTTCCAAAAGTCCAGTTCAGGAGTTAGTCTTGGCAGCATGGCTATTGTGTTGGCACCAAGGGGGATAGGGCATTATTCTGGCCTATATCCTACAGTCTATGCAAACATCTTTTGTTGGTGTCCCAGTGGAAATACTGTCCTATTTATCATGCTTATGTGCTTAAAGCATTATCCTAAACCAAGTTGGTACTCTTTGTAATCCAATTGGCCCTGATCTTCTGTAGCCTTGAAAGGAAGGAGTGTATATTGACACTTCAGATTACTCTGTGTACATGTATTAAAAGTCAAAAGGAGGGATCTTTCACTTTTTGTTGAGCGATGAGATCAGCATCTCATCGCTGGTTCCAAAGTCATGGTTCAGCAGAAGAAATTCTCTCTGCTTCTCCTACCCTGGTTTTCCTTCTGTTACAGTTTTATGAGAAGGATAACTCAAAATCTTGAGCAGTAATGAATTTTCAAGGCTGTGAATTCAAATGTGGTCAATAAAAAAAATTAACTGAAAAGACTGAGCACTGCTTCAAGAAACTTGTGTCTCGGGTTGGATGAGGTGAAATTGCTGATGAATAGGACAAACTATTAATTCTAGGTAAATAATAGGGACATAATGTTCATGTCAGGCACACAAGTGTTGTTCAGCTATAAAGCTGGAAATCTACTGACCTACATCTTGTTAGAGTCTGAAAAGGAATTTGGATTATAGGAAAGATTGGTAAAATAGAAAAATAGTGTATTCTATAGAATGACAAGTAAAACAAAGAAAAAAATCCAGGCTGATTTCACAGCAAGCCATGGAAGCGTCAGACTCCTAGATGAGAAATGCAGATGAATCTGGAGCACATTAAACAAAGGAAGGAAGAATTTTCACCTTGATAGCAGCATTAGGGAAACTACCCTGAATGGTACTGTGTGTAACAAGGTGATAGAGCCAAAGAAGACTTTTTAAGCTAGGAGTCAGGATATTCAGAAATGAAAGGATCTGAAACACAGGTTTGTCAGAGTAATACTCTGTGAGTTTTAGGGCACCTTCTCCATTCTTCAGGGCTTTCCAGGAATGGTTGCACCACTGTGAGGGCTACATTCTCATCACAAGCCACAATGAAAGGGCAGAGGATCAAACTGAGGAGGTGACAAGCCACTACTCTTACTCTGGAAGGGAATTAATTCCCAAAGAGACAGTTTAGCATACACTAAGGCGCAGTCAGATTTTTTTTCCCTACTTAAACAGTGTTTCCTTCTTCGATGGTGACATACTTCTACCATTCAAAGAAGAGATACCTAACTGTGAAAAACAAATCACAGCTGCTGCCAGAGGCTTCTCCCTCAGTTGCCTTCTTATCAAGTACATCCAGTGCTCCAGTGGATGACTTGGCAGGAGCCTTTGATGTGCATCGAGCTGCACTGGAGCAGAAAGGCCTTGTGCTGGAGAGGGAACCCAAGGCTGTGCTTCACATCCACACTTTGGGACATGACACTGAGAAATGATGGCCTCAGAGCATACAGTGTACACCTACAGCTTCTATTTACACTATTTAAACAGATATTTTAGCTTTTAATGTCAGATTAACATTTAAATGTCACTGCTGGTACTGCTATTAAAGTGTGAAAAAGAAACCCTAAACAGAAGAAACATTCCGTAAACTGGAATGTTCAAAATAGCGAAGACTTGAAGACATTGTACCTTGTCCATGTTCTCACTAATATTTGTTGCAACAAATGCCTCATTTTCAATGCTTCACTTGAAGATCATCTCCTTTGGCTTAATGTGCTTCCTCACATGTAGAGAAAATTGGGATTTTCTTTGCCTTCTCTGGGTTTTTCTCCCGCACTCCTATTGCCATCTCAGCACAGGTTTAGGCATTTTCAAGACTGTCTTGTCTGATGCAGGTATTTTTTATTAATGCCTTCTTTTCCCCCAGCCTTTGTCACAGAGAACTACAACTTTTCAAGCAAGTAATACAAAAATTACAGCTAAGAATACACTTCTACAACCTGAGATTATACAGGGTCTTGGGGTGAGTGTGCACCAGCATACATATTGAACCTGCAAACTATGTGGATGAACCATTTAGAAAACCAGGCTAAGTATCCAGCATATCCTTTTATTTTATTTATAACACATAAGCCTTCAGCTCAGCTGGGTGAATTATGTAAATGGTACAGCAAGCTGATTTTACTTTTGCTGGTTAATTTTCCGCAATGTTTCAGGTCAGTAAACAATTTGAGGTTTGCTTTTTTAAAATTATACAGCATTAATATTTTTAATTCAGTTATTGTTTCCTGAGATCTGACAGATAATTCATAGGATCTTAACATAATTCCTCTTCATTGTTCTTTTTCTCAACTAAATTGCTGTATTACAGAAAGATGCTAATAAAAGAATTTCTTAATTCTCCTTGTCCAATCATAAAATCAGTGCACCCTAGCTGTTACTTAAAATATTCAGTACTAATCAAGGTTTTCCTTGCATTAATTAAAAATATTTTGCTAGGCTAAACATACATTAAAAAAAGAAAAGGGAAAAAAGTAAAGTAGCCAAGTTAAGCACATATAGTTTTGTGTGCTACTCCTAGAATATTTTTGAGACAAGCGTCTTTGGGATTAAATCTTTCTTGCAACCTGGCTCCATCACCCTAAGACATGCCCAGCAGGTGAGGCAGCTTTTCCCACTGCCTCCTATCCAGGACAGCAGAGATGCTGCTCCTGCCTGTGGCATACCACGCAGGGAGGTGTGTAACATGAAGTAATGCAGCAAGATACAACAACAACAGCAATTATTCCAGGGAGGGCCCCTTCCTTGTAGATCATGTTGTCTGTGTGTGGTGAGTGACTATGTACTAAGAAGCTGCATTTACTCAAAGGTGAGAAGAAGTACAGTAGAGACTGAGGAACAGCTTAATTTTTTTCCCCTTGTTTTGCAAGACACTACATTTCCTTGGCTTTGCAATTAGGAAAGTGGAAATTGAGGATTGCTCTCTCTGTCAGCTGGAATATTTCAAAATTTTGATAAAAGCCCATTTAATGCATCTTCCTGAGTTGAGGGTTGCCTGGTCAGAAAAGCATTTCTCCTCAGAGAATCCCTACTGCTGTTTAGCAGTCACTGCTCAATGGCAGCAGGCTGTGCACTGGCCTGTGAACACTGAGCAGGGCAGCCTGTTTGTACTGTGAATATGCCTCCACACTCCACAGCAGGGTAAAAAAAGTCCCACTTAACATGGAATGAGCACATTTATTTTCGTGGTGGAATGAGCACATTTATTTTCATGGTGTAATGAAGCTCTGCTCGTGTCCTTAAGGTGTGTCTGCTTTACATTATGTCTGCACCAAAAAGCCTTTTTCAAAAAGTGAGGGCAGAGGCTTCATTTACAGGGAGGTGTATATATAAAGACATTTCCATCTGAACATGAACCTATGGCCGAGTTAAATATCAAATAGATACCTTTTGAGCTTGCTGAGCACTCCAGGAAGAAGATAAATAATGATGATGTTCTTGAGGTTACAGGATTGAATTGTGGTCACACATGCATTGAGACAGACATTCCCAGTGCTGCACCACGGGCAGCTTTGTGACAGTGTGTAGGACAACCTGAGAGTTGGAAAATCGAGTATTTAGGATATTTACCTTTTCCTTAACTCCTCACCTCAGGTTGCAAGACAAACACTCACACCTTGGTGCACAAACTGCTACCATTCCTCAGGCATACCCCAGATGTCTGTGTGGATGATTACCTATAGAAAAACTGTATGTCTTGGGGTTTTCTATCTTATTGTGGCTTATCTGGGTAAATCTAACACAAAATCTGTCTTAGAGTTGGATGCTCAGCAACAGAGGGATTGTGGTATCAGTGTGACCCAGTAGACAGACAGCAACTGGAAGCAGCCAGGGGACACACATGCAAGCTGAAGGCCCCAGTGAATATTTGTCCCCTCACAAATTGCTTATTGTGTCACTGTCAAAAAAAAAAAATTATGAGAATTTTGTAACAACAATGGATGCTGAGTGCCAGCTAACACCAAATGGAAGTGTGCTTTTAAGAAGTGGCACACAAAAAAGCTCTGTCCAGAAAGGAAACGACCCAGTGCTCTGAATAGCCTGAAATACTCTGTTCAAATAGCAATTTCCTGGTGCTAGTGGATAAATGTATTCCTTTTTGCCAAAAAGGTGTCTGGGACAAAAGCAGATCTGGGACCTGGCCTGTGCCAGCCTTCTTGCCAAATGCTCTTTGTAATTTCCCAGCTTCAAAAGCTGTGTTTGGTAGAAGATTCCTAAAGCTCAGCTGAAAACTGTCCTGAGAGTGCTGATACTGAGTCCAGACGGGCAGAGGAGCAAGGATACATTAATGATTAAAATCACTCATCTTAATTTGAGCCTGAGGAAGTCAGTTCTTGAACTTTATTGGAAATCTTTTCCTCCTTCCTACCCAAACCGTTTTGGGATAGCATATTACCTAAAACCCCACTCAGTTTGCATTGCTTCTAAACCCCCTTGGAGACTTCTGAGGCTGCAGCAGGGAGGTGGAGAGCTGGTGTGTTACCTGTTCTAATGAATGTGAAGATTTATGAAATGATGGAAGAAATACAAGTGTAGGGTTCCCAGATTTGTAGTGAAGGAGCTATTTCTGCCAATTATACAATCTCCTACGGAACGTGAATGCTTTACTTTTAAGAATTTGTCTGAGAAATTAAACTAGAAGTTCTGTGGTAAAAGTGGTGAGTTTCTACCCATAGTGTGTGGGTCTTCCTATGTTTTTCCCTTAATAAATATCCTGTTAAATCAGATTAATGCTGATTTATTTTATTGCATTGAACCTTTCACTTGACACTTCATTAAAGAGAATATTTTAAGAATTTTAGGGCATTTTTGAAATTCTCTAGTTTCAAAATAAGTGAATTTTTGAGAATCACTGATCAGAATTGAGACTTTCAGATTGTGATTTAGAAGACTTTTAATCAGCACTTTCTTACCAAGGGTCAGTCTTCTAGAGGTTTTCAAGTAACAATGTCTGTCTAAATGCCAAAGAGAATTAAACCCACTAGGCTTCAAGAACCTTCTTTATTAATTATTACCTACCCATCAGTGAACTGCTGTAGAAATGGAGGCCATGATTGTGTTAATCTGCTATCAAATGGTGTCATTTATTTTTGTTATAGTTGTCTGTGTAAAAAGCTATGTCATAAAACCAAATATTCAGTTTGGGCAGCATTTTTACAGCTTTGTTTAATCTGTTTATCATGGCTTATTGATGCATCTTAAAAAGAATTGCAACAAATAGAATACCAAAGGAAATGCTAAAATGCTAGAATCTTTTAATAACTACATTTTTAAAACTGTTTAATTAAACATGGCAACATTTCTTTCTTAGCTGAATTAATGTTCATTCATGCAGAAAATTTTGAATGTAACATTATTTAAGCAATTTAAAAGTGAATTAGAGATTCATCCATTGTATCAGGTATCTGACTTCAGGCTAACATTTTAATCTCAATCATTGTTACAGTGTTTGCCATTCAAAAATTCTGAGATAACGATGAAGGTTAATTCATGCAGAACAGAAACTCAGGTCCTTGTGGATAAGTATGGTTGGCTATCAGGGAACTGCAAAACATGCTAATAAATTATTGTTTACCTTAGCACGTTAGGCAAGTTACACTTTGGGTAATTGTTTATAGGTTTTGCATTTCGGATTTATTTTTTATGTTATTTTCATAGCTGCTCCACTGACCATAGAAGGACTGCGTTTTTTTTTCTCTGCTGCAAACAAACCTGCAGATTTTATTAGAACCTTTTGTAAATATTTTTCCAACAGCAAATTGACAAACTTTTTCAGGGGGTTTTGGTTTAAAGAACAAACAGCTGTCACTCTTTAGCATTTTTCAATTTGCTAAGTTATTTTCCTTTTCTGATCTTTTCATCAGTAGACCTGATTTATCTTCAGGTTAAATGCGTAATTTCTTTATCTAAGCTACTCTTGAATTTTAACTAGGAACAGTGAATTCATAATTGATTTATTAGATAATGTTCAGACATACTGAACCACACCAAGAACTATGCTTAATGACTTGGTCAGAAACACCTTGCTGCTTGGAACAGGCAAACAAAAATTGTCCATGACATGATCAGAGTTTTCACAATACGTCAAATATGTGAGGAGTCCGTTTAGGATAAATGTATAAAATGGAATGATAGAATGTGCTGCGTGTAACCCTGCACATGGAGGAAGTCCCTACATCCATGGTGTGTCTTTCAACAGGTTGGAATCAGAGGGAAAGATGCTTCTGCCACAGGGAGTGCTTTCCTTAATTCCTACTACTGAGGCCAGGTGCTCTTTGTAACCCAGAGGTTAACTGTACATCAAAAACATTAATTCTGTAGCTGTGGACACTTTAAAGTCAGGCAGTGTAGTTATTTTTTTTCTGTCTTGGCAATATTTCATAGCAGGTGTTCACTTCTCCCAGGCTTGTACTTATTTTAATACCTGTTCTAAATAAAACAGTATTTTTGTATGTAGCAAGGAAATAGTGTTGGTATAAACCATACACTTAAATATCACCACATATTTGTGATGATCTTTTCCTTTCCCTTGCCTAATTTGGAAGTGAAATATTCCTTCCCTTATGGAAACACTGGTAAGCCTGTTTCTCTACCATTTTTTCTGTAATTCTCAACAAAAACTGTCTGTCCTAAGAACTAAATGTAATGACTGGAGTTCTGCTTACTCTAATTGGATGACCATGTTAGGAAGCCAGTCATCCACTTTAGTCTAACTACAGGCTAATTTCATTGTATAATTGCATGCTAATGCACAGCTAGGTATTTTCACCATTTTTTGTCAGATTCTGAACTTCCATATCCTGTTTATAAAACATCCAGGTGTAGCATTCAGGACCTTTTTGTTTCCTCATGAGGGAGAAAGAGCAAGGATTGTGTATTAATCCACAGCATGGGATATCCAAGCTGGGTAGACAGCAGTGAAATCAGGAGATGCTGATATTGCTTAGCAGGAAAACCAGTCTACAGCACTGTGAACTTCTTCAATTGATCTAATGAAGTCAGGCTGTATAAAGATGTGCAGTAACAGTAAAAACAAACCCACAACCCCCAAAATTTAATTGTGAAAGGGTTATAAATATGCAAAAAACCGTTCTTCATCTTTTTATAAATGAAAGGATTATTAGAAACTAGTTGAATGTCAGTAGGGGTGGAATTACACAGATCAGAAACTACAGGGATGATTGATTGGTATCAGTAATTACATGGTCTGACTAAACACTTTCAGATTCCTGGTGTTACTGTGTCTTGTATCCAAGTGATTTTAATCTAATTTCTGTGAAAAAAAAAAAGGGCAACAAAACCAAATAATAAAAAAACAAAACCTCAAAGGCTCAAGGTTTAATTTTTTTTGTTGTTGTTTGGCTACAGATATAGAACACCTTTAATTAGTGATTGCTCATAGTACACAGAACCAGGAAGAAGAAAGGTCATAGCAGTTTTCCTACTCTCTCTTGAGTGCTTCTCTATAACAGTCCTAACTTAGAGCAGGGAATGTGAGTGGTTGTTCTTAATGTTTACTGTACTGATCTTACTCAAAGTGAGTTCTGTCTGCTTTTTACATGGCTGGAAGTAGACCTACAAATGAAGATGCTGTGTCCTGTATTTTCAATATTGGAGAGGGCAGACAATCTGTTCCAGGAGGCAAGAGGATGAGTGATGGTAAAATCTTTTCCTACTCCCACACTGTGTTGGATAGGAATATAGGAAGGGAATATACAACCCTTAAAAACAGAATAAGCTCTGTCACTCATTGAGATAGTCAGTATCAAATCATATTCAGAACATAGGAAAGCTTCTGGGCCAAAAAGGCAGAAACCAGCAGCAGGACTTGTAACACACCTGTCACCTGGCAGCTGGTAACACACCTGGCAGCTCCAGTTAATGATGCACTATAAATAGAAATATTTTAGAGGCACCTGATCTTATGGTTAAACAATGGCAGCAATAAAACTGATGTGTGTTTGGAGCAGTTACTTAAAACATATATATAATTCTATATCTATATCCATATCTATATCTATAGAATTCTTTCCTTTGATAACCTAGAGATTCCAGTACATTAATAACTTGAATGGGAATTGGGAATCAGCATATAGATGTATAAGGTGAATGCACTATGCAAATAGCCAAGTCTGACCATTGAATTCAAATGTAATTTGAACAAATATGTCCAAATTGACTCAGAAGATACTAAATTAGGAAAAAAACCTTGGAAGTAAAGAAGATTTAAAATTAACGGAAGGGAAGGGAAGGGAAGGGAAGGGAAGGGAAGGGAAGGGAAGGGAAGGGAGAGAAAAAGAAAAGAAAGAAAAGAAGGAAGGAAGGAAGGAAGGAAGGAAGGAAGGAAGGAAGGAAGGAAGGAAGGAAAGAAAGAAAGAAAGAAAGAAAGAAACTAGATTTATTGAATGTCTGGAGAAGAGATAGTGTCAGCCAACACTGACACTGAAATTGCCCTATCAATTTCATACCATAAATTACATTTTCTTAGATGAACTAGTGTGGAATGCAAATGGTTTCATGTCTTGTAGTGTTTTAAGGCAAGTTGTATATTAGGTCCTCAGCACTGGCATTGAATTGCATTCTTTTCGAAGCTCTCCAACTCTACTCTGCTGAACAATATTTATTGCTATCATCGGCCTTTAGAAGTTAAGATGGATTTCAAAACAAAATTATTACTTGCTCCTGGATTTTGGATGGAGGTTTTTATTTGTTTAAAAAAATAGATGAGTATCTGCTATCAGACTATCCAGGGTTATTGAGAAAGGTTTACTTTCCTATCAATTTGAATCTTAAGCATCTACCATGAATTTAAACTGGTTCTTAAAGAAGATTAAATTCATTTTTATTGCAAATATGGTTCTTTTCCAGCACCTTTGGGAGAAGAAAGGCAGATGAAAAAGAGAACATGATGTGAGCACTGAAAAGATGAGAGGCACACAAAAAATGTGAACTGCTGAATTTACTGTCTAGCTATAATGAGGTATTGCTTAACAATTAAGTTAAATTATGCAGCTGTTTCCTAGTATATTGTGCTAATGCATCTGAGAAATTACAATTTTCTGATTGAAGAACGTTATGTGGAGGAAACTGTAGCATTCCCCATTCCTGCAACAATTCATTTCATGATTAAAAAAGGAAGCCAGTATCTTTGCAGCTGTCAGGAATAGGCAATAAAGGATGACAATCCAAGGGGGCCTGTTAGTCACTGACACAATAAAATAATCCCAAACAAAAGCTGCAGAAGGAAATAAGCTTGGAAGGGTAGCAATGACTCGCAGGCACAGCTCCTGGGTTTCTGTGGTGAAGTGGCTGCAGAGCCCAGACTGGCAGAATCAGCTTTGAACGTTTCAAAAAGAAGTGATACCACACATGATATTTCAAAGACAAGTGCTCAAAAATTTCAGGGAACTCAATACTTTACAGCAAGAATTGCACATACCTCAGGGGTGTGCATCAGGTTTAAAAAGAAAGCAAAAAAAAAAAAATCAAAAAACCCACCCAACTAAAACTTTACTAATCAGTAAATTTTAATTATCTTTACATGTTAAAAAATAAATTTACTTGAATGACCATTAAGTGAGTTGAAGATTTGTAAAACTAAATAATATTGACAACATAAACCCAAGGAAGTACACTGGTATTCCAAATTTTGCATGTGGAATGGGCTCATGGGAAAAATAGCTACATAAAGCAGAGAAGAAATTAGGTATGTTAATTGGAGCAGGTGGCTTAGATTTCATTACTTCATTTTTGGCCAGCTTGAATTCTTGAGACTATTTAAAATTCCAGGCTAAAAAATTCATAGATAAATCTGTATTACCCATTGTTTTAACTTATTTATGCAAAAAATATGACAAACCCAAAAACTCTAGATGAAAACACATAATAGCTTTTGAGTAAAAATGAAAGCTTTTCAGTTAACATCCATACTTCAGATCATCCTTTTATTCTATTCATCTGTTTTGCATGATTCTTTTGTTTTAGTCAGCATTTCTTTTTAAAAAAGGTTGAATTGGGGGAAAATATAATTTTATTTCACATTCTATGAGTCTGAATAACATAAAATGAGGTTGTGCCATACTTCATGACCATGAATCTTTAAACATTTTCTATAAATACAGTTACCTATTTTTGTTTTAATCTTGTGAAAAAGCACTGCCTGGAAATGATAATTAAGAAGCCTAAGAAAATACCATTTGGAATAAATATTGCTTTTGTTTTTACCAGTTGTTCTACAAAGGCAAAGCAGATTTGGCCTTTTAATTTCTTTGAGTGACCTAATTCTCTAAGCTTCTACTGTACTCACTTTTAAGTTGAGTTGCATTATTATACATGAGAAAAAAAAAAGTTTATGATCAAGTAAATTTCAAAGGGTTTTTTTTCAATCTTTTCCACTATTTATCTAGTTTGTGTTTATAAGGGTGAGACTGATGGCACCTTGCTGAGGCAATGCCTGAACTAGGTACCTTTTATCTGATGGGAACCTTTATCCAATTGAGAAAAAATCCTCTGAAATATTCAATGTCTTTCCCTTTTGGAACTACTGCGAACTGACCCCTCTCCAGAGGTTTCCTGTTGTCCCTTTCTCCCTGCAAGTTAAGGAACAACACCATGGTAGGTAGTGGATTGTAGATTTCCCTTGAACACCCGAACTATGACACAGTGTAAAGCATTCCTTTTGGATGTCTCTGCTTGCCTGGTACATTTTTGAGCTGTCAATACTTTTATGCACTTTTTCTTGAGCCCACCAGCCAGCTTTGTTCTTTTGTTCATGCCCACTTGTGCCTGCTGCAGAGATGGAAGAGGCTCTGCAAGAACATGCACTTGGCAAAGAGGCAAGAGCTGAGGGGGAATATTCTAAAATAGTATTGTTACTCTTAGGTATTGTATGTGGAATTGGAAAAACAAATCAGAATGGAAGAATATCAGCTATTACTAAAGGAGCAAACCAGGGAAACATTAAATCAGTCTGCAATTCTGAAGTACATTTTCTTGTCAAATATTTTTCTTTCTCTCTTCTACTAAGCAGGAAATCTGGAGCTAGTTTGGTGGGGATATCCTAAGTATGGAAATGCCAAACTGGGCAAGGAAATAACCACTGCCCTTGCTGCCACAGCTCCTATGCTTCCAGAGACAGGATTTACTTTGTGTTGCATGTTTGTTTAAGAGCAGTGTTGAGACCCTTGGCTGTAAACTCTCACACCTTTTGCTGCTTGTCTGCTATAAAAATGCCTTTTGTCTGTGAGGATGTCATCTCTGTGAAGCCAGATCCTTCTAAAAGATGGAGTTGAACAAAATGAATTATTACATGAGATGCACTTGACTGTAGGAAGTGATGAGAACAAGTGTCACCACTGCACTGAACCATGCAAGAACCATACAGATGTCACACATGGTGTCTCTTGTGTAAATGTACCTTTTTATTTAGACACCTGAAAAGATAGAAATGTCTACAGCATGTTCAGGACCAGGTTCTCAACGTAATGCAGTATGTGTGTTGATATTATAAAAGGCATAAATAAAGAAAACTTATGTGCTAAGTTCAATTCTGACTCTTATAAATATTGCAATATTTTACTAATTACTAATGTTGTGGCCATATAATAACTACATAGAATTTATGCTTCTCAAAATGGAAGGTTACCACAAAAGCTGTCACAGGCTCTTAACTAGTGTCATAAATATTCCACTGCAATATATACAATAAGAAATCTTTCACTGCCTCTCCCCTGAAGGTATATTATTCAATTTTCAGAGTTATAGCACAGTGATAAATTAGAGCTTAATGTTGTTGTGCTACTAAGCTAGCCAAGACTTTTTATAAACACTGTCCAAATGTTAAAAATACAGAAAGCAGTCACACTGGTGTGATATTGACTCCTTTCTTTCTTGCATTACCTTGGTTGTTTCTCTTTTTTCCAATAGACCAATAAAAGTTTTTATACTTATTACAGTTTTTCAGCATAGATCATCCAAGTTTCTCAAGCAGAGCTTGTGAAAATTACCTGTGCCTTAGGCTCAGTTTTACAGTGAGCATGATATTCTAAGGAAACTCACAATACAAACATGCTCTTTGACACATGTGGTGTAAAAGTGATGTTGTGCCATAAACCAGGAGACATAGCCCTGGAAACTGGTTTCATTTTAAATGAAGTAGGCAAAGCATTAGCCTGAGAAATACTGATGTCAATAACCAGGATAAAAATCAACATTAACAAGCAAATTCTAGGAGAAAGGGATGTGTGGACACTTCAGACTTTTAATATTTACCTATATGCATAAAAGCAGACCAAATTCAGCCTTTTTTCCCGTTGTTTTTTTTTTTTTTTTTTTTTTTTGAGGGACTAATTAATTTTATTAGAGAGTAAGTAAATTCAGCTGCGAATCCTAGAGAATCTAATGACTTCCAGAGATTCAGAATGAATTCAGCAATAAAAGCTAATTAGAAGGGAAATGGATGCCTAAAGTATCCCTGGTGTGCATAAAGAAAGAGTATAAAGACCATTAATTGAAATTAAAATTTAACAGTAGCCTAATGCTGCATGACATAAAATTCCATCTGTTGTGCAGAGCCACTAAACAAAGATACATGGGGAATAGTGCTGGAGTCTCAGCTCTGCAGCCAGTCAATGAATGTATTTTAATGTCAGATCACTTCACACAGTGAGAAGTCTGATGGTCAGAGAAGTCAGTTTAGGGCGTGATAATTTCTGTGGCTACTGAATTAGGGAGAAAAAAAGTGATGCTGCATTAGTGAGACATTCTATTTTTTAATGAAGTAGGTGGGGGGTTCTTCCTGCTTTTTTTAATCCTTACAAGTGCAGAACATGTATCCAATCATTTTAGTACATATAGGCTGTAAAATCTTTATCCAAACCATTTCTTAGAGGTGCCTCTGTGGTGAAGGCAGAGAAGCAGGAACAAGGTCAGTGTCCTTTCACACAGCATCTCATCTGAAATGGCATGGAAGCTTCTGCAGAGCACGTGTAGGGAAGTAAATGAGAACTTTGAATAGTTTCTCCTGGAATGTCCAACTTCTTGTGCTGACCACAAAATGTCTGGGAATGTTTTTTTAGTTTAAAAAAGATTAACAGTGGTTGCTGTAATGACTTTCAGTGCACACATCTCTGGCATGAATTCCCCTGAAACAGTTTTCAAAACGTGGACTGATCTATTGCTGAAAGGTGTTACATTGTACTGGCATTTCCATATTAGATGAACACAGCTATAATAATTCCAATAATTCCATGACTAGATACATGCAGCAACCAAAAAGAATCTTGTTTCTTAAATGACATACTTTATTTCTAGAGGATTTATAATTACTGAGAAATTTCCAACACAATGATTTTACTTTCAGGCTTATGTGTTGGACTGGAAAAGCAGCCTTTCTGAAAGTGAGTCTAACAAAGTGATTATATGACTCTTAGCACAACATGACTGTGGACTGTGATTGTTATGTGAATATTGTGCATGCTGAATAGGCCATAATGTCAAATTAGATGCTATTTGAGATTCATATGGTACATTTTCTAATGCCCATTAGTAATTCGGCACTTCCATTCTAGGACATCTCTCAATGCAGAGCTAACAGCTACTGCAGAACACACACAGTGAAAGAAAATAAGAGGTTTCATGGAGAGTCACCATCAAGTTGTGTGGACTGAAAGAAAAAAAGGCCCTTTATACAAAAAAGTTATCTGAGCAGAGATCAAAACAAAGGTTGTCTACAACAGAAAATTCTGTGAGTTAGCAGGAAGGGGAAGAACTACAACCAAAGATAAAAACAAATTCATATTCAGCAGTTTTAGGGGTATTTAGCTGAAGGTAATTAAGCACTGGATGAAGCAGCAGCAAAATAATAGGAGATGACCTCTTTTTTGGTCTGAGACTGAGGTCCACTGCTGTTTTGGATAGTCCTTTTAATCATTTAGGATACACAAAAAATAACTGTAAACAGGTTGCTAATGAGGATATTTCCAACTTGGATTTATTTGCACATTTGCCCAAAAGAAGAGCAAGGTTTTCACACAGAGTAGAAAAATACTATTAGAGATTTAACTATGCATATTTCTTGAGGAAACCAGCAGTTAATGCAACAGTAATGATAAACAATGATATTAAAATGCAAAGAAACAACAGGTGTATCAAGCTCTTGCCAGGTTGGCAGCCACTCTCTATGCCAGGCAAAACCAGGTAATTCAACTGCAGGATATTCTGTGAGTTACAGAAGAGACCACCTGGCAGATGGGTCAGCCAAGGCAGGAGTGGGATAAAATTGCCTGCCTTGCCTCTCCCTGCTCCCTCCCTCGCAGGCTGCTCTGTGCACTTGGCTCTTGCTGGCCCATCAGCCTATTCCTTTCCTCACATTGCTCCTGCTCCGTGTATTTGTGAGCTGCTAAGTACTACAGTGACTTTACAGTTAATTTGTTAATAAGAAATGGCACACCTCTCAAGTCACTCTACACACATCTTTCAGTAAGCATCCCTGCAAGAACAATTCTCTGGATGGGCAGCTATTTCCAATATTTCCTAAAGTTCTTGTCACTGCAGTCCTTAGACTTAACATTTGGTGGAATATTTAAGCTAATAATAGTCTAACTTTTGCTCTTTTGATATCAATGTTTGATTCAAAGTACCTGTCACAGTGTTTATCCTATCCCAAAACATTAATTTGGGATGAAAGAGATAAGTGGCTGGTTATGTATTTGCAGCAACAAAGTTATCCACACAACCTTTCCTGACTTTTCAAATTGTGTTTAGGTAGTTCAATGCATCCAAATGAAACCTGTTAGGCTGTGCTAAACCAACTGTCTTTAATTCTTCTCCCAGTAGTAATCTTCATCTGTAATTAATTTTAAGGTGCTTGTATAAATAATACTGGCCATTAGTGAGATATCTGACAGCTTCCATATGCAAATGTCCCTCTCTTTCAGCCTAGGTGCAATCACAATGTACACAGTATTTATTAACATGGCAAATCATTTTATGGAATTCATTTCAGTATTGCAGGATACTTGGGAAAAACATTGTAAAAGCCATCTGCATGCAAGATAATGAGGGGTGTGACAGGCAGGCTGCTAACTGTGAACATCTTCATATCTGCTGCATTGTTATTGCATTTGTGCTTATCATGCAATGACAAAATATGAAATTATTATCCTTTCCTAGAGCTTCAGCTTTTGAACCTCAGACATTATCAACATAAAACGGACATGTAGCTAAAGCTAATAAAGTTTCTTTAACCATTTTTTTATGCTTTTTAAAACATATTGATAGATTTAGGTATTTAACAAAAGTAAGAGAAAAATGAGATACTGGTTTAAAATTTGACAGCGAGATAGTTAACATCAGTCTGTCACATCTCTCCACAAGATTAATTTGCATGATGGAAGTATTTTCTGTGTCATTATCCAGAAGAAGAACTGCAAAAAGAATACCAATTTCCATACATATATATATATATATATTTCCCCAAATATCTGTATAAAACTGCAATGTATTGAGACATAGAAAACTTAATCATCAAACTACAAAAAATTGCCTAAGAATGAACATTAGTAGCAGAATATTTCACCTCAAAAAAGTTGTAAACGTGATCTGCACAAGGTTCTTGAGATGTTGTGAAATTGGTGCCTCTGGTAATATCAATGACAATCTTGTTTATCAAATAATTTTGTCTTTAAAATGTTTGTTGGATACTTTTAGCTACTTGGCCAATTTAAGTGTCAGATATAGAATGATGTTTCCAGTTTTGACCTCGTGGGTCAAACCCACCATTTTCAAATCAAGTTGTTTTACCATTTTTGTGTACATTGTCCTGGTGAGAGAGCACTATTGTCTGTGGCTGTAAAATGAAAACAGTGAGATATTTCACCAAAAACTCTCAAATATTCAAAGCATCAGGGAGAGTTAGTTAAGATGTTTTTCCCCCCAGAAGATGTAGTCTTTATGAAAAGGCAATCAGCTAGGCTGTTCTGAAGATTTATTCCAAACAAAATCTCCCTTTCTAAATTTATTTTCTCCAGCTAAATCTATGGCTAAATTTGGTACACTCCTAAAGAGATTTAGATTTTATGCCCATGTTTTAAAGCAATTGAGAGACCCATAGTTTAATATTTTTTAATGTTCTTTCCTGAAGCAATTGTGTTTGACTGTTCTTCCAGGAATCAATTTTCAGGGATACACAATCAACTCACTTTTATTGCAACCCATTTCAGCCATTAAGCAGCATAATTTCAGCTACCATGGAAATGTTGATTAAATCTACTGGTTTTATTTTGACATTTCAGCTGCGCCTTGACAACTAATTGCTAGTTTGGTTAGGCATCAAAGGGGCATTGAATCTTTGGAGTAAAAAATGGAGCGAGACCGCATCTTGGAAAATCCTGGATCGCACTCACCCGCACTCGGGGCTTGGTACATCAACATCCATGGCTTCTTCTTCCTCTGAGCATGGTGGTGGCCAGGGAGCAGGCAGAGAAACACTCTGACTAGGTGGCCAAGTGTTAACACCACATTTTACAAGGAGCTTCTGTCAAAGGAGGGTTGGGTTGAGGGGCTGCTTGTTGAGAGAGAGGGAGAGGGAACCTCCCGCCTTCTGTGGGCAGCTTGGAAAATGGTGTGTGTAGTGCCCAGTGTGGGACTGCCCAATGCCACTTGCTCAGAGGAGTGCAAGGTTTAAAAGTGCGAATATTACGGGTGGCATGTGAGTTCCCAGCTTGGCTGCGCTGGGTCCGGGTGCTGAGGGGATGGTGCTGGGGGAGCTGCTGGGGCTGCTCTGGCCACATCCAGCCTGTTCCAGCCAGTTCCAATCAGCTCCAACCTGTTCCAGCCAATTCCAACCTGTTCCAGCTGGTTCCAGCTGCTTCCAGCCGGTTCCAGCAGCTGCCCCCAGAGCACAGACAGCCCTCAGCCATGGGTGTGATGCCCCAGGTGCACTCTTTGAGTTCCTCCCCTCAGGCCGTGAGGAGAGCAGAGAAGCACCTGTGAGCAGCCAGTGGGGATAAATGGGGGGTGTTGGAGCCCGTGTTAGGAGCAGCTTTGTCCCAAGGGAGCTGTGTCCTGTGGGGAGAAGTTGGTGATGGAGCAGAACCCTGAGGAGGAAGGTGCTGCAGGCTGCTGTGTGCTGGCCCAGTGCCTCTGTGCCACTCAGGGCAGGAGAGGGGATGGAGTAGAGCTTGGGGTAAAGTGGTGAGAAAGGTTTGTTAAACTTTGCCTGTGATCCTTCCTACACAACTCTATCTTAATTATCAGCAAAAAAATATTAGTGAGTTTGCTCAGGAGTCAAAGGGATTGCTTTGCTTTGGCTCTGCCAGCCCCTCGGGTGGAGAAATGCAAGCTGAGCATCTCCCAGGGGAGGAGCTGACATTCCCACCTGAGTGCAATAATATGCTAGTTTAAGGGTTCTTTTGATTTCTTCCATTTCTTGTAAATTTTAAAGCAAGTTTTGTTTTTTATTTCAAGAGGAAAAAGCCCCAAAGTCTGTATACTTTGTCTCCCAGGTACTGTTGTGCAACTTTTTTATGCTGCAGAAGTTTTCTTCCTGTCATCTGAGGGATTTGGGAGTTTTTCTTTTATACATTTCTATTTGTAACTCCAGGTAAATGGGATGTAAAACTACACTAACATTCTTTTTTTTTTTGTGATAATAGGGTATCTTTAAAGTTATTCAGAAAAGGTTTTGACTTGACTTTATCTTTCACTCTACCTGATGTGTTAGTCATTTTAAGAAAACTGAGAAAAATGCAGCTCTAGCAAATATTTCATGTTCCTCTAAATTTTTATCACTTCCGGACCAGAATGTAATTGTGCTAATGTAATTCTGATACATCTAACCTATTGCTTCATTGTTACTATAGAAAGAGCTGAGGCAGCTGGAAGTTTGTTCATTATGGGTTTTTAAAAATATAATTTAAGCAGGCCTCTTCAGAAATTTGATTGTTTGCTTGGTTCCAGGCAGTTGCATGAACCTGTAGTTAAATTGCAATTTATTTTTTGTCGTTTTCAGATGCTCTGGATTGCTTTCTGAGACATCTCTTGACCAGCACTGGAGTGCCAGAGATATAAATGTACTTGGGGTTGCATCTCACAATTTATTTTCCTAATTTACTAAAATATTTTGCTAGACTCTTTCCCACAGTCAGTGTTGAAGTCAAAACAGATGAGTATCTTTAAAATTTAGCTATAATAATAGTAATTAGCTATAAAAATAATAATTTAGCTATAATAGTAATAGAGGAATAAGAGAAAATTTCAGCTATCAGAAGATAGCTGAAATTTTCTCTAATTCCTCTATTTATTCCTGCCTGCTGCTGCAAGTGTTGGACCTCATGTTTAATACTGGCACCACTTGGTATCTACTCTTTATTGCATTTGTACAACCGGTGAAAATACATCGCCTTTTTGTGCTGTTCCCTACTGATCTTGCCAAAGAGTGAACAATATCTAATTAAATCTCACTTCCATCAGAGATTGTAGAATCATTAAGGTCGGAAGATACCTGAAAGATGAAGTCTTTTAACCTCAAACTCTGAGGTATCAATATTGTGTTACTTGTCCAAGCCTCTGTAAAATTAGTGACAAATACGAAGAAATAATGTAAAAAACCTGGCTTCTGGCCATAATTTAAATTTTCAAAGCAAATTGTAAATGCTTTATGTAATTAGCGCAATGATATAGGTACTTTAAAACCTAGAGGTATTATTGATTGAATTTCTTTCTGCTGTGGGACTTTTGGCAAGCCCTGTTGCAAGAGTCTCACTTGTCTGGATATATAGGATAAAAGGGGTGGTTTCTTAGCAGAGCACAGCAAACACAAATACGTGAAAGAAAATATTTTGATGGCGTTAGGAATTACCTGATGGAGAGGGCTGCTAACTTAAATCTCCTTGAGCCACACTTTGAACCCTCCTGGCTTGGTGCAGTCATGTTATTTGTATCATTAAATAATCTTGAGTACTGTGTGTTATGCTCTTGTACTTGACACCCACTCATTTTTGCAATGGAACCTGCATATTACAGTAAAGTTGAAAGGCATATAGTCTGTTCTGAAACATGCAAATAATACCCTTTAGTGCTGAGAGGAATTAAGCACATATATCAAAAGAAGTATATGTCCTAAAGTCTAATCTGTCTAGCTGTTTTCACTATAATAAATTACATTTTATCTCAATCAATGTTGTTATTTTTGCCAATAGGTATTCTGAAACTTGATACTATGAAAATTCACAGCAGCAGGAATTAAAGCTCTTCTGCAGAGTGAAATTTTGAATTTCTAGAAGCCTCACAGATTTCTAAATAACACCATGTGGTAAAACTGTTCCTTGAGCCAATACATTTATGGATTAACTGAGTACTGCTTGCTGTGTTTACACATACAACCTCCCTCCAGAAATTTAATTTACAAAACATTGCAGCCTAGCAAATATTATATGCAGATCTGCTGTCTGGCATTATTTTTACTTGAGTTGTAGATATATTTTCACTTTCTTGTCCCATTTGCTGTATGAGGCCTTTGACCACTTTGGGTGGTGATTTTTCTTCTCAAAATATCTTCAGTATGTTTACATCAAGGAATAGAATTTAGATGATGGGAACGATTAGATTCAAAGCAATAACGTAGCTGTTTCATGGTTTTGGTGTTTGTTTTTTTTAAGACTGTGATAGCAAATATAGATACTGCTGCAGCACCAGAGACCATATGTGCACAACAATTCCTTGCTGTGTATTTATGGCTTGTAAATACAACTTCAAACTTCCTTTGAGTTAACACTCAGTGTTTGTTTCTGTTTGATTTCACCTGTCAGTTACCACGTTTACCTCTGACACAATTTCTCCTCTAGAATGAACTTTCCACAAGGCAGTGAAAACCCTTTTCTAGATGAGTTATATACTGTAAGAAAGACCCAGGTGTCTGGATTTTAAGTGTTTCCTAATGTTCTGTGTCTTTCTGACTTTTTCATTAAATACTTGCTATACTCCCAGGAAGCAACAACTTTTCTTGAAATATAATGGCACAATTCTACCATTTATTCCCTTATTTCACTGTCTTCCACCACCCACGCAGCGTTTCAGCCTTGCATCAGAATATCTGATTTGAAATTTAATCCTCTGAATTAGGTAGTGTGATGGGTGTAGAGAGCTTGGGCAGTATATTGGTTTATATAAAATAAACCCAAGGCATTTTCTTGTTGGTTTAAAAAACCCCAAATGCACACACACCCCCATGCATTTCCCCCCTAAAAATACCAGACTCCCAAACAGAAAACTCAGAGAATGTGTTCTTTGTAAGGCAAAGCTGGAGGAACTCTTTTCTGATCCAGCCTCATGATTTTTGTTGGTTTGGAGTGTTTTAGCCAAGGCTTTCCTTTGTCTCTACTCATTTCTGAAATGACCATGACAGTGTTCTATTGGTAGAGGGGTACTCCCTTCTTCTGTCTGTACTCCAAAGGCACCTGCCTGCCTAATTCAGAAGGATGCATCTTAATCACTGTCATTGGGAATACAACAGTAGCTAATAGTGAGAATGAGCAATGTTGGGTTGTTGCTTTGAATTTGCTGTCAGTGATTTTTCAGTTTTTCTGAAGATGGAAAACCCAACTGCCAGCCCAAATTAGAGAAGCTAGGCCCATATTCTTTCCATAATACCAAATAATAATTAGGAGCTTGAGCTGGTTCTATCCCTCCTGTCTGCTTCTGCCACAGTTAAGGAAAACTGGATACAAGTTACAGGAGAAGTAATTTTTCCTTATGCTTTCATTGCCCTTCCTCTCTAACTTTTGGTCCGTGTGTGAATGTATACATGCAGGTTTTTAACAGAAATAATACTGGAAGGGTCTTTCAGAAGTACTTTAGGAGCCTCTATTATACTTTCTTTATTCCTAACAGCCATTTCTTTCCCCTGTTAAAAATACCAGCTTAGAGATGATGTCCATCTCCCTTGTGTTGGAAGGGAGGGCAAAGGGCTGAAATAGAGGCTGGCTAATTTTCTGGGGAGGAAATTGAATCTTTAGTTTTGCAACTGCAGATTTTTCTTATCTAGTGCACTGTGGCTACAGGTGTGTTTGTCAAGTGTCTGACAAAAAACTTTTGCCTACTTACAGACTAACATCACATTTCCCATATTCTATCAGCTAAAGAGTTCCAAATGCTTCTGTCTATTGCCATAGGTAATGAACCCTGGCTGTTTCAGTGCCCTGTTTCCCTCTCTCCAGTTAGTCTGTATTTCCTGGAAATCAAAGTGAGGAGCTGCATGGCATGCTCCAGCTGAAGCTTTATTGCCCTGCCTAGAGGGAAAAGATTGCCTGATGCATCTTGACTCTCATTTCCATCTGTCTGATGGGGGTATTTGGCTTTTACTCAACAGTGTAACACTGTTCATCAGTGATGCATAACCAACTCGTATCCGTTGCTGTAAAACTGCTAACTACTTGATCCACTTTGCTACATTTGCATAGCTAATTATTCATGCTTAGGTACAGAACCTTGCCTTTGTCCCCACTGAATAAACATCCTTTGTTTTTCAGCTGCTTTCCTACTTGTCAAGATAATTTGAATTCCTAGCTTGTCCTCTAGTTTATTTGTAGTCCCTACAAGGTTTGTTATCTGCAGATTTGGAAACTCATTGAGATTTCACAAATCTGTCCTGAAGACAAAGGTTCTAATATTTGGTACTCATCCAAATCTTGAAATACAGTGTAATCAGGAAATGCACTTAAACCTTAAACAATGTCTTTCTTATTGTGAAATTTTAAGTTGCCTATTCAAGCGATGTGAACATAAGGGGACCATGTTAGTTTAAGAAGATGAAAGAAGAATGCCTGCTCTGTTTCCTAATTTGCATTAAAAAATATCTCTGTGAAATAATCAGTAGCTTGGATCAGTTTCTTAAAACAGCAAGAAATTTTGAACAGATTTTTATGAAAATTAGAGGTCATATTTTAGGCAGACAGGTGAAAAATCTGTTAATTGCAAAAAAAAATGTGCATTCAATTATTTCAGTTTATGTGCAATTTTTAGATATTTCTGTAATTCAGAAAGTTTCAGGTTGGCTTACTATCACTGTAAAATACATCTCTGCTACTAATGGCAAAGACAGACCTTTGGGGAAACTTTTCAGAAAGTTATTGAGCGGGGCTTTGGAGGTATTTTTTTTTCTTTGTTGCTGTTTAATTTTTTGTTTGTTTGGTTTGGAGTTTTTTTTTGTTGATTTTGGGGTTTTTTTTTGCACACTGGCAGTGTATCTTTCAGGGAGAACCTCAGTCAGAATTTGAGCTGAATACTGAAATGTTTTCAGAGTTCAGGCCAGGATACAACTGAAGGCCTTAGAAGGGAGTCCTGTCCCTGCAGCTTGAGACCCCTCCAGCCTATTCCTGCGAGGCTTTAGTTTTCTATGGGTTGAATTTTAACACTCAGCAGAGGTTCCTGTGGCACAGGAAAAGGCTAATACAGGTAGCCTCAGCACTGTAACTCTTAAAGATGTTAAAAAATGTGTAAAAATTGTGCCATTAGCCAGAAAAATCTACATTTCATATACAGTGAATTTTATTTTTTTATAAGTGTCTCTAAGGTCACCGTGGGATATCTGCAGTACTCCTGAGATGAGAGTTTGAAGACATTGCACTGAGCAATCCTCCCAGCATTCTTATGAGAAACTGATAGGGATGGGTTCATCATAAGATTTAATAAAGCTGAAAATAATTGTCACTGGCAATAATGCTTTTGAATTATTCTCAGATCCTGTAAACAAGGCTATGAACTAGACTGCATTGCAGGAATTTTGTATCTTAGTAAATTGCTTTGTGGTATTTTTGTTTTGAAAAATGTTTTTGTGCGTGCTGAGAGGAAAGAAATTATGTTTCAAGTTATGTATTCTGCCCCATTCTAGATTCTAGATAGTGCCAGTGCCTTGACTAATTCAGGAAAAGCTTTTGAAAAGCTTGATTGTAGTTTAGAGCCAGAGTGTGTCTCCACACCATCATAGAGAACGACTGCTCTTGAGGAACACTGTAAGGAAGGGACACTTGTTTATTCATCTACATATGAATACACTTACAGACTACATCTGTAACAAAATTGTCATGGTTCCTTGATTCACTGCACTACCTAAACAGTCCTGGAGTACACAGAAAATGCATCAAAGCAACTCAACACACCCCAGCTCCAAAGCACATGTTGTGTTACTGTAAAGGCAGGGTACAAACAATACCAGGAGGAAGGTCAGACCTGCCCAGGGAGATTTGAAATGTACAGTGAAAAACTTTGAAAGAAAATCCCCTTCTGTTTCCAGTCATGTGATGAAGACCAGTATTTAAAATATTTCTTTGTGTTGCTTGGTGATTTTTTAATATTGTGAGGTGTCAGAATGCAATATAGGGTTGTAATGGACAAATAAGGAAGGAGGGGGTTCATTTCAACTGCTGAAATGTGAGACAGAAGAATAATCACAGAACTTGCATGGAAAAGGCATTCTGTACCTTATGTGCACACTGCCAATCCACCAAAACCATAAACAGATCAATTGCTTTTATTTGCTTCAGAATAAAAGTTAAAATGAAATTACTGTAGCAGAAGGAAATCTTTGCACTAAGTGTGTGGTGGTAAATGTGTGCAATTCAAGAACTCGGGTTAGTCTGACAACTGATGATTTACACTGTTCCACTACTGAATTCTTGTCACGATTTAATTCCTACAGGGAAAAAGTCATATACATAGGAGAAAAAACCCATACTTGTCATGAATGTTGTTTTACTTTCTTTTCCTCATTTTGTGTATGCCTTAAAAAATGTTACTTATAGTTTTGTAGAAGAGTTCTTCAAAGGATTGTCATTTAGAATGGTATAACGGCTTTCAGCATTTATGAATATAAGAGTTACAGTAGTACCTGTTTCAAATTGTTAGTAATATCATTAAATGCACCGAGAGAGGCTTATAAGACTTAAAACTGTGATGGTGCACAGAGAAATAATTATGAATAATAAGACTCTCTCTTCAGTTTCATTAACAATGAGGGTTAAAGATAAGTTATCAGTCTCTTACCTGTTCTTGATAAAACCAGACTGTGTGTCTTGGAGGAGGCTTAGCAGGGCTGGGAGGTGGTTTAGGGCTTTTCTAGGGAGGCCAGAGAGCAGCAATGCTGTTATGGCTCTTTCTGTATCTTCAGTATTTTAATTACTTCTGTTGTGTAGGGAAGTGAGAATTGAAAACTACAAATACTTTTTCAAAAGGGAAGGGGAAGGATCAAAATAAAAAATAAGAGAAAGCATTAAAAACAGACATGAAGGCTTTGCATGAGAAACGGAGGATGCAGATGATGTGTGGTGGTGCTAAGAATTTACCAGGAATGATTAATCAGTAATGGAGTTTTTAGGTCTGGGTTCAGTATCCAAAAGCAGGAGAAGATAAGCAGTATGAATCACATTTAGATCAAGAATGAATTAAGTTCACCTTTGTACTAATCATAAACAATGCATTTTTTTCACTTTGGGGTGTCTATCTCTTTATAAGAAGATGGAAGAAACTTTTAGAAGTATTTATGTTCTGTAATCTGGAGCAGCCTGCTTCAAACTGTGGCAGCTTTTTACTGCTTGGCACCTTTCTGAACACTTATTCAGTTATCTTAATAAGATAAACATGGCCTCAGTTGTGAATGACTGTTGGTTGCCCAAGCCATTAGCTAAGGCAAAATACCTGACAATTCAGCTTGACAAACTTAATGAGAATTCCAAGGCTGCTTAATTTATCAACCTTTAGCATTAGAAAGCTCCTGCAAAGCTTCAGTGTTATGAATGTTATGTGCTGAGTCTTTTGACAATACATAATGATCCTCATCATTGTGAAACCTCTGAATAGAATAATCTAATCAGCTCATTAAGACCAGAAAGGTCTGAACAAAATAATAATGCCATTGTTTACACTCCAAGCAATGAAGACCAAATTAATTTCTGATGTAATTCCCTAAACTTTAATGCAGCATCTCCATGAACACTTTTAATCTAAGAAAAATATGTCCTTCTGTGTGAGGAATGCCAAAACTCATCCTTGGCAGTCCTTTTTTTTATATGGTTACCCTCTTGACTTAGTTGTATATTACTAGATGGATTTTGAATTGCATAAGTATTAATGGGGGAAATTTATGGCTCATCTCCTCTGAGATGACTGGAGTGATCACTTTGTCAATGTGACTTTATCTTGGTCATTTTTGATGTGTATTCCAAAACAATATACATGATCTAGTTGTGCTAAGTGCAAAGATATTGTGTGAATCCAGATAACATGTGTGGATCTGTTTGATGCCTATCACAGTGCTGCTGAAAATGAAATGGTGGGATGCACTAAAATGAAATATTTGGAAAAATCTACCCTTGCTTAGGGAGCATGCACTGCTGTGCAAGGCTGCTTGGAACAGCTGAATTCAGTTTCTGCTCTCAATTATTCAACATCTCTCTCTCAAATACTATAGAGAAGGTAAACTACTACTAAGTTGCCTTCAGTCAACAAAATTCTGTCACTTCAGGCTTGAGACACAGTTGTGATTTAAGATGCAGGGGCTGGCAGAGACCTACTTGAGGAATGTTAATTGGTTTATGAAGCTTTATTTGTAAATTTGTTTGCAAGCCACCATGTAGATCTCCTGCCAAACTGTGCAGCTGCATGCAATAATAACAAATTTCTGTGTTTTTGGGACACCTTATAGCAATTACCTACAAGGGATACAATTGATTAGCTGACTAAGCATTTTGTGATATCCTAGGGAAGCTACCATCCTGATCAATGTTACTGGAGTAAATATCAAGCACTGAATGAAATATGAGTGATGATTAGGTTATCTTGATTTGAAGATCTTGTGCCCCTTACTGCAGTATATGGTTTGCCTACTTTTGTGAGATGCAGGATTTTGTGAATCTTGTTTAAAGGGTTGCAGAATCTTAAAGGTTCTGTTTAACTTGGAAAAATGATTGGTAGTTATTCATATTCTTCAAAGAAATATAGTTATTTTCTTTAAGGCTGCTTCAGAGAAGAGTTTTAGACAGACACTTTTCCATCCACAGTGTTGAAATTACATTTCTCTACAAACAGAGGTCAGTGGAGCTCTGCCAATTTCTCTGCCAGTGTAGAGAAATAAAGTACTGAAGCCTGGTGGCCCTTGGTGGAGGAAGTCTTCTTTTGGTGCTTCTGCCAGTTACAGCAAGAGTCCTGGACTGTTCACTTCCACACCCATTCAGTTAAAATTGACTTTATGATTACAGAGCTGGAGCCATGGCCATAACTCCTTTCTCTCCTCTGGTAATCAGAAATGCAATTTAGCAAAATATATGGAAACCTTTCATTTTGGAAGAATGACTGATTGTCTGTCTGTTCATGTCTTCATCAATAAGCAGCTACCAACTCACTAAATTTCCAGCTTAACTGAGTATAGCCAAATCACTAAACTTTTCCAATAAACTAATATAAAATTTCTCCTATTTCCCAGTGTTGAAATAGATCACAGGCAGACTGCACTTGATTTATAAATTAGAATAAATAACATAATTTTATGCAAAAATATACAGCAGTGTATTTCTGATTATATTGCTGCCTTATGTCATTACTAACACCTCCAGAAATAACTGACTTGAACATGTCTTTCTTATCCTTAAGGAATCAAAATTGTGGCAACTTCTCTTTATAAAGCAGTGACTATTGTACTTCCAGAAATCTTCAGACTTAAGGTGAGGAAAGAGTTGTTCTCACAGCATTTACAATGAAGTTTTATTGTTCCTAGTACTTTTTACAGATTGTGAGTAATCAAAACATGCTAGATCGACTATTACGAGGTTTAAGGATTTCTTCCCTGTGCCAAGTTTTCTATAAAGCATTTGTTGAAGTGAGATATAAGCAACAGATGTATCAAAATGGGACTTTCCTGAATATCCCTGCCATAAGGCATTTCTCAACTCATTGCTGACACTGGTAATCCTAATTATTTTAAAATTATTTTATATGTGTGCTGGTACATGAAATGTAAACATCACATCTTAGCCTAGTGTCTCTATGCACAGAATTTTTTACTGGTTCTGCCTGTTCAGATGTGATGGAACTGTGTCAAACTTAAGAGTCAGACTATTTGGAGCTAGTTATTGGCTTACAAGTATGACTTTTATGAAACGGGGCAATCAGTATTTTTGGTTTTAAAATCATCATACTTAATCACAATGATAGGTGTAATTTGGACTACTACCCAGCAAATCTGAAAATCTAGAGGTTTTTTAGCATTTTTTAATGGACTAAGTACTCTGAATAGTTAGGCTTTTAAGAAGTCTGATTACTGTGTTATAGTGCACTTTCATGATTAATTCCAGCACCAAAATTCCCTAGCTATTTTCTTAGCACTTCCAGCAAATGCCTGTCA
The DNA here is from genome assembly GCA_003676055.1 of Chloebia gouldiae. Lineage (NCBI taxonomy): Eukaryota > Metazoa > Chordata > Aves > Passeriformes > Passeridae > Chloebia > Chloebia gouldiae. Next base: position 7,620,321 of record QUSF01000024.1, read on the forward strand.
CCACTTTTTTCCCTCCATGTTTTACCCAATCAGCTTCTAAAAAGGCCAGTGTTAGTTTTTCTATTCTCTCCAGTTTTTATGAAATAAAGAAATCATGGTTTTATTTTTATCCTGCTTTTATTGTAAAAAAAAAATTCAAGTAAGAAATATGTTTTATTAAGAGTTCAACAAATCCCCAAAGAGAGACAGGTGTTGATAAAAGATGCTACTGGCATATGGATGTTAATATCCTCATTCTTTTTCTGCCGTCATAAGAGAGACAGAGGTTCTGGATACTTGAATTACAGTCTAAATATACCTTCTCACTCCAGGTAAAAACAGCAAGGTGTCTCACCTTGACTTATAGCTTGACCTTGTGAATAAACACTTTTTTTTTTTTTAAGTAATTTTGAGGAGAGTTATGAGGGATACATGGAGAAAAAAAATTCTGATACTGAGAATCTGCCTTGATTCTTGGATTCAGCATTAAGTAACACAGTAATTTATTTTGTTCTCATACTCTTTTGAATGCACTAAATTTAGGCAAAAATAAGATGCTCAGCTAAACAGATTAAAATAGTTTTCTAAGGGTGGATCGCTTAAGACTTTTTACAATTCCTCTTTCCTTTACCCATGGTATGAAGATCTCAGTTGGGTTCTCCCAGTCCTGTTAGAGTTTGTGCTCATTCAAAGATTTCATTCTTGACAGATGAAAATTAAAATGTCAATCTCTGCAGTCCTTTTCCTCTTTCTCCCACAAAAATGACAGAGATGGAATGCTAACCATAATCCAGATGAAATATGGAAGGGACTTTTTAGTGAAACAAAGAGGGGAAAAACGTATAAGATGAGATTTGTGTAGACATAGTGTGAGGTTTAGAGCCCTTTTACTTTCTGGGCTTTTTCCTCTGAGAAATAGTGCTGTAGTAGGCTTTGCCCAAGACAGTACAACCACCCCCCTTGACCAAAATGTAAATACTAAAACAAATAAGCTGACATGTTTCTTCATTGCACAATGATGAAAATAAAGATAAAGCCTATTATTTGAAATTGAATCCTTTGCATGAGGCATCCTTATGTTCATACTATGACCACAATCAAATAATATATCAAAAGCCAGGGGTTTAATCTTCTCTGTTCTGTATAAATTAGGTTTTTCCTATTTTATTAGCTTTTTCATTAAAAGCTACATGTTTTTTTCCACTGCTGCAGCAGTCTAATAGTGTATGAATACTTTCATTTCTAATGAATTAAATTAAATAAATTTCTGAGAAACTCTAGCCTATTTTCCCCTACTATTCAGCATCTACTTCTTTTCAGCCATTATCTCCCTAGGGAATGTATTTTAGGCATATTGATATGTTGAAGGTTGCCTTTTAAACACACCGTATGAGGTTTTGCCAGTGCAATATGTTAAATGAATGTGTATTTAATATATATATAGTACCTAGAACAGATTATGATAAAATGTTTCATATCAGATGTGATAAAAATGTCACCTATTGCTCACTTGTAATGTCTTTGTCATTGTAGACTACATATTTAGGTCAGATTAAATTGCAAGGAAAATAACTCGAGTTGGACTCAATGATCTTTCTCAGACTATGCTGTGAGTCAAATATCAGAAAGTATAGTGTTTGTTCTACACCAAATTAGACTTCTGTTCCTGACTAAGAAAAGTTTTCAATATAGGAAGAATTTGAAGTTACGATTATGCAAAAGAAAAAAAAACAAACATTGCATTTTGTTGTGGTTTAAATTAACTCTTGTTGTGGAGCCATTGAATGAGTCTTTACTCAGCTATTGGACATTGAACAATATGGGATTTTGGTCATGCCATCCTTCAAGCACTTGTAGAATAATATAGTTTGGAGGGGATGTCTATAGGTCATCAAATCAATTTTACACCACTTACCTGTTGGACACTTAATATTAAATAATCTCTTCAACAACCTGCTTCACTGAAAAAGACTCTACACATGAGGAGGGAGCATATCTTTATTTTATTCCTTCTCATTTGTAGACTTTACAAGATAGTTCATAACACAGATCATGAGTTACACTAGGGTGGGCAATTAACTAATTATTTAAACTATATGAGTTCTGGAGTTTTTTTAATGTTAATCTTCACCAGTGGAATCTCCAGAAGTCATAAAGGATAAATAAATTAGGGCAAATATTTGGCCTCTGGGCTTTCATGTTTTCAGCAAAGATGAGTGTATATTTTCCTCTAATGTAAGTATTGACCTCCACTTTGTTTTGGTCAATACTTAGTTCTTGACTCAATTAATCTCAATAGATACCCAAACAAAGATCAATATTTATTGAAATTGTGGGAATTATGTATACGTAGGGAGCAAATGGATTTCCACAAGTTTTGCTAAGAGTGTAAATGTCTAAAAAAGCCCAGCACTTCTCAGTGGAATATGTAGCATCTTGAGCTTTGCCAATGACATTAAAGCACCAGGAATTTTTCTTATTTTCCTTTAAAAGCTGCTGTATGCTTGGCCTCTGTGTGTGCTAAGAAATCCACTAAGATTTATCACAGTATCTTGGGTAGAGAGGATAAGAGGTCTTTGGCTGCCTGCTTTCACACCTGAAATGAATGTGTTCCCAGTGTAATCATGATTTTTTTCTTGTGTTCCTTGGTCCCCAAGAGAAGCCCTTGGATCACACAGGAGCTGGAAGAGCCTCCCATTTCCTATGAGCCTGCAGGCCCTCTGCAGAGCACTTGGTGTGGGTGGTGTTTCTCTCCCAGGATAATCAGAGCCCTTCCAAAAGATCTGCCTGCCTAAGGTTGAATTTTGCCCATACGTCTGTCAACTCTTTTTCTCCTCTAAAGATTGAATGCTCATTTCTATTTTCTCATGCTTTCAGTAGAAGTGGTAGGAAAGGGAATAAATGAACTGAAATAGTGTCTGCTAATAATGGCATGCATTTATCTCCATTACTTTCATGCACATTAAATATGCATGGAATCAGATAAATATATTTTTAAAATTTCAATAATATTGGGGGCTGAATGTTACATTATGAAGCCCCCCTCAGGCTGAAGCCCTGGGGGTTCCCTGGGCTTTTCAGTTCAGTGTTCCTAAGAATCCTTTTTCATTAGGGGAGAATTGCATGCACTGTTATTCAGAATTATTTTTGAGATAGTTCTTCAGCTGCATATTGATATGTACTTCATTGCTCTTTGACCTATCTACAAAGAGGTGGGGAGAAACAAACAAAACCCAAAAAATCCCCCACCTTCTCACAAGAGACAACAGCTGAGATTGCAGTCATCTAAAGAAATGGATAGTTAAAATGCAATTACAGGGACTGATCGCTTGCTTGAGTTGTGAGTAATAAATATTGAATGAGAACTGAAACTGCTGGTGGAAAAGTTGACTAAATAAATTTATTCATCAAAATACAAGCAAATGCCTCAAAAAATATTTTTCTCTTGTTAACAGGCTGAATTCATTGGTTAAATGATTGGTTGCTAAATAAATATTTTGCTTAATGATCTGCAAGCAATTAACCTGTCACTTCATACACTAATTTACTAAATCCTTTCCAATCTCTCTTAATATTAAGTCCTTATTGTTAATTTGAAGAGCTTAGACATTTATTTAAATGTATTTAATGTTTCCTGGCAAAATGTTTAAAATAAATCTGCTACTAAACCTCATTGATACCAGAGAAATGAATCTGATATTATGATTGAAAGTGTTAGAGTATAAGGGCCTTGCCCAATTTCTGAAATGTTACAAGCAGGAAATTCAGGATCAGTCTCTAGTGCTGACTTTCCCATGGATTTATGGATGTTGACATTGGTAGGAGTCTTTGGACGTGGTCGAGTCGCCCTACTCTGAGCAAGGGTTGACCAGGACTGCATCCAGATGGGTTTTGAGTATCTCTAAGGATGGGGACCTCAGCATTTCTGGGCAAACTGTGCTATTATTTGATCACACAAACAAAAAATATTTTTGTAATGGCATTTGAAATGCTTCATTTTGTGCTCCTTTTCCCATTGTGGCGTTATTTATACACACTGAGATTCCCCCAGACCTTTTCTCCTCAAGGCTGATGAGTCCCAGCTTTCTCAGTTTTTGCTTGTTGGTCAGATGTTTCCATCCCTTGGGCATTTTTGCTGGGATTGGTCCAGCTTGTCCTGTGTCTCTTGTCATGGGGAGCTGATAACTGGGTGCAGCTCTCCAGGGGTGTCTCAGCATTGCCCAGGCAGGCATGGCTCACTTCCCCTGACCTTCTGGCAGTACTCTTCAGAATACAGACCAGGATCCTGTTGGGCACCTTCTCAAGTTCTTAGATTCTAGAACTTTTTAATCAAAAGGAGGAATAATGGGAAAATAACTATATTTCTCTCTGCTGCTTTTACTATTTGCATTTCTGTGTTTATTCGTTCTGTATTAGATACCTTTTGTACGAGTCTTTGCAACCACAAACAGCAAAAATAATAACTGAGAATTAGGGTTTTCCTCAGCTTTTGAACAGAGCTTGCAACATTGGATAAACATAAAAAGAACTGTTTTCTCACCTAGTAATGTACATTATCAAACAGGGAATGTAGTAATGCTTTTCAGGCAGAACCACATTGCTCTAAAGTGGGTGGTATGCTTGCATACTGTATCTCAGCTGTTAGCTACAGCTTAAGTATTATATTTTAAAAAAATTTTAATGAAGATAAGTTGATAGGAAGAAAAATTATGTAGCCTTGCTCTATCTTTCACATGATATTTGGGACTTTCAGAAATATTGATCATGCCTGTTTGAAAAAAGAACTCGGAAGATTCAATTTTAAATGATATTCCAAATTAAAAGTGACAGCCTTCTGATGTGGTAAAGATCCCTATTCTTTAAATGGAGAGATTACTTCTGAAAGCTAAATGATCAGAGGTTTAAGAAGAGGTTCTGTTGTTGCTGTTTACCCAAGTAACCAGCCAGTATTTAGTACTGGGTATCAGTAATCCTTCTTACTCTCTGCTTTATTCTAGATACAGGTAAATTAACAGCATTACAAAACCCAAAAGCTAAAACATTCAAGTTATTACAGTACTTCTTTTTAGTTAATGCACTTTGGGATTTTTTTTCTCCTGAGGAGCTACCATGTAATAGAGATATCCAAATAAAATACAGGAACTTTACAGTCCCATCTGAATACGTGGTAAGCATGTTACCTTTCTTTAGATGGCTGATTTTTGAATTGATCTGTTTAAATTCTCTTCAGACAGCAATTAGTCATAGACTGTCAACAAGTAAAAACAAGATTGTAATTATTAACTCAGAGATATGTTGCTGTTCATAAGCAGATATAGATATGATACCCAATTTTATAATTTCATGAAAATGTGTAAGCAAATTACAGTCTCTTAATAACTCGATGGCAGTTTTATCTTTGATGTTATCTCTGTCGCTAGTTAATATTGACATAATATCTTCTTGTAAAAATGGTTGTCTTTCTAATCAAATGTAGTACATGGTAGGGAAGGAATGTGTGTTAATGAAGAAACAGAGCATACTGGAAAATGTTTCAACAGCACAGCTTTCAAGAAGAAAAATATAACAACTCAACAAACCAAATCCACCCACTGGACCCATTATTAGTGTGAAGATATTTGTGGACAATCATCTGGCCACCTACGTACCAATTGTGTATCGGCATTTATTTCTGATGCTGAATGAGTACAGTGTTACAATAGAGTTTTCCCCCCAAGTTGCTGGTATGGCAGGTACTGAGTGTTCCCATAGCACTGTGGCTGGTAGGCAGATGGTGTGAGTAGAGCAAGAGAAAGTGGGATGAAAATCCTGCTCGGCTGTGGGCTGGGATGCTGCTGCAGGCTGGTGCCAGATTGGGTGTCTTAAAGGACAGCTGGGGTCCATACAAAGGTTTCAAAATTCACTGTGGGTGTTCACATCCGAGCTCCCATAACCTGGCCTTTCAGGCAGCTCTGCAGCTGAGCTGTCTCTGCTTGCTGTCAGCTTCTAGAGCTGGGCGAGGCTGGATGTGTCCAGCACAGCTGTACTGGACAATGCCCAGGCCTTGCATCATTACCAGACTGGTGGCAATGGCAAAGGATATATCCAGCTGCTATATCCAGCTGTTGGTCATTGGCAGATCTCTTTAGCTCTCATTAGTGCTGTACCAAAGCCATGATCATCAGTGTTGGATGCATCGGTAAGAACAGAAATACGGCAAAAAAAACAGTCTTGGAAAAAGCCAGTTGAATTAAATTTACTGGCCTTATTACATCAGATAATGACTTAGATTTGTATGACCTGTGAGTGACTAAGAGAAGGTAATTACTATTCCTGCCAGGAAAAATAAAATAAGTATTCAGCAATATTTCTCAGACCCTCACACTGAAAGACCCATTGTATGGCCACCACAAAAAAATCTGAATAAATATTGTCCTAGTCTGTTAAAAATGAAAGAGGGTAATATGCTGTAATATGTGGAAACAACACAGCATTGAGAGAAGGAAAGAAAGACAGCAGATGCTGTTTTCCAGACTAAATCTCCTCTAATGCACTCCAGGGACCTCATTTAATCAAGCATCATTCTCACACTTCATCACGTATATTATTCAGAAATGATGAAGAATTCTGGAAATAAATTAGTCATTTATTTCAGGATAAATGGTTTTTAAAATTTATTGTTATTTAAGCTATTTTGAAAAATTTAGTTTTTCCTTTATTTTTCCCAGAGGCTCCCAGCTCAGTTTAATCAGAAACTTCTATTTACAGGGTAGATCAGGATCCTGGCTCTCTTTGTAAAAGTCATTTTTCTGGGACATACCTTCTTCTGTTACTGCATTCTTTCTACCTCTGATTATCAGATTTTAAAATGTTTCTTTCGCTGCACTGTGACTTAGGGGAATAGGTTAAAAATCCTATGATAAAAAAGAATTTCTTTTTTCCATGGCTGTGTCCATTAAATTGACTTAGTGTAAAAAAGACTCACCATCAAAATCCTTTCACCTTTTTTTCCTCGTGTCTGGTTGGCTGCTGGTTTTCCCTGCCCTTTTCCATCATCTGCTGTTTACCTCTAGCACTTCTCTTGTCAACTTTATAATGATGGTGCAGCACAACCTGACACTGTCCAGGTAAATATATTCAACACTTTCTTGAAGAGCTTATACAAACTGATACTTCTCCAGGAAGATTCTGTCATATTTAATCACCCATGTTGCCTTATCTGCATGTTGGGGGCCACAACCCAGCTTCTATAAAATATCAGAATGGCTTTCATGGCTAGATCACGTATTTATAAACAGCAGCTCTCTTGTTCAATTATTTTGGATTGAGGGATTTAAATGAGGTTAATATAATTTATAAACCCTCCCTGTTGGTGCTGTCTGGGCGATAAATTGGACAGCCATATGATGGGCTGTGTTTATCCTGTGCAGGGTCTCTTCACTGCACCTTAATCTACCCCTGGGCACTTCAGGCCTTTGGCAGCAGTTGTACAGCCAGGGAAGTGTTCTAAGTGCTAAATGGGGTTAGGTTTAGCTTATATGTGAAGGGGAAAGTAATCTTACTACAGAAAGAACCATCCTTCTCTACCTCTATGCATTTTGTAGGTATGTGCATATCTATTTTTTCTGTCAAATATCAATACTTTTCTGCTAAAATTGTCTAGTTTATACCAGAAATGAAGGAGCACTCTCATTTTTTTCTTAATTTATTTTTAGTCAAAATTGTTTTGCAAGGGAAGAAATACTAACTTTTATTAGTAAGAAAATTATTTTTTTAAATCTCTGAATTTACTGTTAGTATAAGAAAACCCTCTTCTACAAAATTAGAAAATATCTAGTTTTCAATCAGGTAATGGAAACTGATTGAGAGTTGAGTTGGTATAATACAAGTGAACCAGTCAAGCAACAGGCATTAAACCTGGGATCTTTCTTCTGGATTGTAGCCTGCTTTCTTCCAGGCTTTGTCATCCAAGCACGCTCAAGAATGTTCATCTTTCAGCAGTGTGTCTGGGAGATCCCATGGGTCCCTTCCAGGCTGGTAGCCCTGGTACACTCCTGGCAGAAATGGAGGATCAGGAATGAGGAATTTAGCAGTTGTTTGCTGTCAGGTTTTTCCCAGCACCACTGGGGTGAAGTGTGGATAAAGCAGGCAACTGACCCTGACAGCAAAGGTTACAAAGATTGGATGAAAAAACAATTCTTAATGTTTTCAATGTCAGGGTGATTTTGGTATATGAACGATAAAAATATTGTCCTACCCCCATAACATTCTTACGATGCTTGTCCTCCATTAAACAAGTGGATGAATTAATGGGCCAACAAGAAATTCAAGAGAGACTACTGAAAAACAACAAAAAAAATTTAAAAGGAAAAGCCATTATGGAAATGCTTGCAGAATTGTAGAACTATTTGTTTTCAAATGTTCAACCATTATATAAACCATATCTTTTCCTAGAAGGCCCTAGAAGGTTCTAGTTCTTTTTAATATAAGTTTTCTTTTTATCTTTTGATGTCTCTTTTCCCATCCTTTTACTTTCTATCCTCTTCTAGGCAATAGGAAAATCTTAGTAAGTTAAACTTAACTAAATATAGTGATTTTTGTTAGTTATTTACACGGTTGTATGCACAGGGACTTCAAAGCAGAGTGACAGACTTCATATGCCCTATGAAGTGCAATGAATCACTTTATGTTCCATTCTTTAAAAATAAAAATGGATCTTTTTTAATGGGTTTTCTCATTATTATTTCAGAACAGCAGTCTCTGCAAAGCCTTCACTGTGGGAAACCAATGGGGGACTGCACCAGAGAGAGACAGGAAAACTCGGTCTCACTTTGCAGTTACTCATGTGTGCTGGGCTCTGATTCATTGCAGTGAACTTCACGAGCAAGAGATTTGTGTAGGTGAGACAGTGTTTTAATGAACTAAGTGATCACATTAAAAGATCACAGTTGAAATTCTCATTAAACCTACATCCTATAAGCTAAGTGAGAAAGTATTTAACAATATGTGCTGTGATATTGTAAGAGTTCCTTCCAGCTGGAGGTCTAGGATTAGAAAATATTAACACCAATTTGTGTAGGACACGATGGGATATTTAATGCTTCTGTATAGCATATTTCTCCAGTAAGTATGTAATATCTAATGAAAAGCAAAATTTAGGGAGTCTGAAAGCCTTCTAGCTGCCAGATTTTCATGTTTGGAGTCCAAAGTAGAGAGTTGTGAGGTGGCTTTAAGCAATATCTTTATACTTCTATGTAGAAAGGGAACCAAATTCACTCTTTCTGGACTCAAGGGATTCAAATTTCATTTTCAGGCAATAAGCCTGCTGCCTAGTCGTAGTGCATGGCTCTGAGTAATTATTCTCCATTCCTCCTGGAAGACAACGTCACCAGGAAGGGAAGTTCAAGTATAATGGATTAGAGGGGAAAAAATTGCTGGAGGAGACAGTTACACCACCTACTGAACAGAGAAAGCATCAAACTGGGAGGCACCAGTCTGCTCCACACACTCTGCACATCTGTGTGCATTTTGACCATGTTTGTGATATACACTTTATGTTAGGAGCCCAAACCAAGCAAGCTGTATCTCAGCACTGATCACCAGTTTGTGTCCAACAATATTCCTTTCAGATAAATATTCCCATCAAAGTTAGTGGAAATGTTGTTTTAAAAGAGTATATTTCAGAGAAAAGTAACTTTTCCTCTTGTATATAATTTTCTTCTCCGTCTTTCAACAAAGCACTTATCAGTTATTTTTCTTATTTTCTTGGATTTGCAGCACTTTTAATTATCAAAATACTTATATTTCCAAACATTTTCGTCTCTAAAAGATACAAAGTAATAAAATTAAAAGCATAAATTCTAAATGTAATATAACGAATGTTGCATTAAAATGAAACTGATGTTAAATAATAACACTTTAGAAGTATTTATAGCACCATTATGGTGAAATATGTGATTTCATAAGAAGAACACCTTGCTATTGTGTACAACAACTGTAAAAGGGACAAAAGTAAGCAAAAACCTGAGCTTTCACACTTGAACAGAATTAAACTGAAATCTTTCCTGTGTTAGGAGAAAGTCAGGCTGCACTTTGTTCTAACTGCACTTTGCCTGATTTAATTTCCACAAAATACACAGAATGAGGCAAGTCCTTTGTTCTTGCCTGTATAAATTTTGATCTTGTGAAATTATAGCTTACAGTTAAGATCAAGAGGGTGGTGCTGAAACACTAATTTGTCTGCCACTGAAAAACACAACCCAGTAGGGGTAGGATGAATGTTATTTCCACCCTTCAGCTCTCCAAGCACAGAATAGTGGCTAGAACCACGTGCAGCCTTCCCTCAGCACTGTTTTGCTTTCTTCTTGGCCATATTATTCCCACATCATAACAGAACGCTTAAGAATGACTTCATCCCTAATAAAGGAGTGCTTCCTGTGAGGGTAGTGCTCTCTCTGTCTGAGAACTAAGGCTCTTCAGCAGTGGGACTCCTCAGGGAAGTGGCTTTGGGGATGAAGTGGGCAAATAAAGAACTGAGAATGGAATTTGTAAAGTCACAAATCTTCGCTGGCATGAAATAGTTGAGATCCACTGGCTTCAGGAGGTCACAAGAGACTGCAAGCATTTTTCAGAAATGAGTGCCTTAACCCTGACCTCAGCAAGATATAAATAGTGATTTATGGCTGAAGGTTTCCCTTTTCTAATATTTATTCTTGAGCCTTCTATTTGTACTTGTGAGAAGATGGGTGGGGGTGGAGTGGGGGGGAGGGATGGGAGAGAAGAATTAAAACTGCCTGTTTAGCAAAGTCTGGAGTGAAAAGTTCACTTCATATTTAGATATTCTGAGGTTTTTTTAAGTTCAGAAGAAAAAAATTTTGAGAGGGAGCCAATTTATTTTGTCAAAGGAAAAAATATTAGGTTGCTAAGGTTTTATACTCTACTCACCAAAGTACAACATAGTACCTACTAGACTGATACAAATCAAGAGCTCCTTTTATTGTAAAACACCTTTGGCTTCCCTAAAGGCTTTTCAAGTTTCTCAGAAGTATAAGACAAAAATGTATTGCAACATAGAAGAAAGAAAATAGAGAGGTGATGGTGGTTAGTATTGGGTAAATGTGAACTGAATGGTCAGTTTAGCAAGTCACAACTTGGGTTCTGCCTAGGAAAGTCAAAGACATAACTCAAACACAGTGATAATTCCAATGCTGACTGCAACGTTTAAATTTATTAGAATTTCTGCTTCTGATTCTCACTAGGATCGGGTCACCATTTTGCTTCATAAACTAAACAATTTACAAATATTTTTGAACTGTTTCAGGAAATTGAGGATAAAGATAACACAGTTTCTTCTGGTCAAGACAGGGGGAGAATGTGTTGTGGCCATGAGGGTATTATTTACTCAGTGGTTTTGCCAAAGTCAAGGCTGAGAATTTCTGATCTGGAATTTATAATGGAATATCATATATGAGAGAAAGCCACAATACATGAATCAGGAATTAAATCACACTGAGCCTGTCAAAATATTAGAATTTTATGCATTCTGATTTTCATCTTCAACTTGAATTTCTGTGAATCTTGTGACCAGCGGTGAAGATAAAATTAATGTTTGGTATTTGTGAGAAAATAAGAGGTATGTTCTCAAAGCAGTTCCCTTTCTGTGCAAAGATGCTCTTACTTATCACTGCCCACTCAAACATACCCTCACCTACTATATTTAAAATTGTGTGAGGATTTTGTGGATATCCAAATGTACTTTTCTGCTGTTCCCTATGATGTGTCATGCTGAGTATAATTATTAAATGTAGGAATTATTAGTATGGTGTATACCTAATGTTCTTTCACTTAACAGATGGTTTGTGAATATCTGGGACAACTTAGTAGCCCTACAATGATTCATACCTCAGCTATCTGAACACATGGCTACCTTTCATCACTTGTGCTGAGTCTGAAAGAAGGTTTAATAACCCAGTTTTGAAAAGAATTTCTGTTCTTTAAACAAGCATGTCACCGGCATATTTTTAACAAGGAATGAAAAGCATAAATGCAAACTGTACTTTGAGCTTCCAGTGGCCAGTTTTTCTTTCTCTCTTTTAATAGAATTACTTCTAATCTTTGTATATATTGCTTGTCACATCAGTATCATTCATCTGATGAAGACTAAAATCCTCTCATAAGTCTATGAATCCTGTAAGATTTTCCAAAATGGGATTCCATCTGTGCTTAGAATTCTTGTGCTCATCTTTCTATTTGCATATTCAAAGTGAATTGTTTCCTACTTTCTTCTTCTTACTTTCCTGCTAATCTTCTCACACTTTCTCACTTTTTAAAAATTTTCTCCTCCTCTTCTGCCTTTTTCCTTTTCTCACCCTCTCCTGTTCTCATGTCCATTTTAATGGTTCATTTGTGCCCTTTCACTGAGAAAATTCTTTATTAGCACAGACTAAGAACCTAGTTTTTTTCCTTTCTTCAAAAAAAAAACCAAAAACACACATATGTAATTTCACGGCTATCTCTAATAGTATGGATATATCTAACAATCTAATTTTGGTAAGATATTTTCTCACTTCACATATGAAAGGCCTACCTTGGTATTAGTGCAGGAATAGCAGCCCAAAAGTAAGACACTAAAAGGAAAGTAATTTGAGTAGGTATGAAAAAAGAAAAACTGTTGAGGTCTGTATATTTAGAATAGTGGTTGTTGCAGATTGTTATTACAGTGGGTTCTAATGTTTCTCTGGAGAGATCAATTATTTACTCTACTTACCTATGTTAATGGTGTGTCAATGTAATTTATGACATCCAAGCACCAAATTGCAGGAAAGTGTGGTAATGCACTGTAAGTTGTCTGAAATTGCCAAGTGATACCGGAGATATTATCCACATCTCAATTGTGATCCCAGTTCCCTTCTGAGGCATGAATACTCCTGGGAAACTCCAGCTTCATCAGGCAGATGTTTCTGGCTATGATCAAGAGTAGTAAATTAGGTTTCTGCAGTCAGTGCTTTTGAAAGATAAAGGAGCAGATCCTTAGCTGGTGCAAACTGTTGTACATCCACTGATTTCTATAAACCTGCTGTGCATAATATCATCCTCCTCAAGGCAAATTGTGACTGAGCGGCAAGGACTCGGACTAGAACCTCAAAATCTGAATTTAAACATGGGATGAAATCTTACATGGGATGTAGCCTGTGTCTATCAGACTTCTCTCTTTCCAGTTTTACCCCTTGTTTGCATTTAGCAGAGTTTTTAATCCGGGATCATTTAGATGATAAGTGATTAGGAGATAATCTCATTAGAATCTTGTTTGGCTAGAAATTGTTGCTTTTCTCAGGATGTTTATTGCTCTTGATTTTAGCAGACTTTTCTTTGTACTTTTCTTTCTTCTGGAAATGTCATATGTTGGATTTTGGCCAGGTTAGTGACAGCCAGCAATACTTTTGGTTGGTCATTTCTCATCCTGCACTGTATTTATAAAATCAGTCTGGTTCTGAGTGAACACATACATATCCTTATAAAATGTTACAGTAAACTCAGTGTGATCATAGTGCTGGGGGAGCAAAATCAGTTTCAATGATAACCTTTTCTTTCAGTATAAATATGTTCTTTTTAACTTATTCCTGGCAGTAATATTTACATATTTACACTTTTTGTAAATGTAGTGCTTAGGAACTTTTGTCAGGGAGAGAGATTTTTCTTGGCAGCTCTCCCAGACTTTGCCAAGAAAAAATTACTGCAATTATTCATGCAAGTTTTCACGATTTCTTAACATAACTTCTATTTGATGCATCATATTAGAACAATACATGAAAATTGATCACACAATCCTCATTTTGAAAGGAGCTTCTATGAAAACTACATTAAATTTCCAGGGTTTTCAAAATAAGGGAGCAAACGAAGTAAAAAATTGCTGGCTTAAAAAAAAAAAAAAAGACTAAGTAGTACTCGACAGCCACATTTGACAAATTTTACCAAAATGTAAAGCCATAGACACTGGTTTGTTTACAGAAAACATTTTCTTCCCATTTAAAAACCAGACCTTAAGTAGTATTTCCTACTTTCTGTGTAAAATCCATAACATTTAGTTTTAAAAAAAGTAGAATATCACAGAATTTAAGACAAGGTTATGGCTTTATAAAAAACTTTGTCTTAGTCCCATTTTTTTCCCCATTAGTTTATTAATGAACTTAACTGGTTTAGATCTTAAGTGTCCTTAAGTTGAACACCAAAACTGAATTTCACTTGAATATGAAATCCCTCTGTAATTGATTTCATAATTTAAAATGTTCTTAATTTCCTTTAGTACAAAATACACTTAGGCAAAATATTAATATTGAATTTTATGTACCCAGCACTAGAAAACTCAGTTGTCTGTGTTTTAGGCAGGGTACCCAATGTGTTGCAGTATCATCAGCATGGGACCAGGCAGGTCAAGCAGCTGGAGTAATAAACAATGAGAGGCTCATTGACTCTGGAGAGGTTACAAGAATAATCTTTTCAGGAACAACACTGAACATCTCACTTGACATTTCAACTCTATTATTATATTTATACTATATAGATAATTATTAATATTATAAAAAATAGTTTGTAGAACTGTGTTTATATACACAAGACTGCCATTTACCATCAGAAAAAAAGTTTCTTGCTTTCTGTTAGTATTGCCATTTTCAAACATCATAATGGATAAATTATAAGCTATAGGTCAGTGTCTTCCTAATTTTCAATGCCAGAAAGACAGGAGAAAATTTGGCAACACAAACCAGCTGTCTCATCATTCACAGCTCTTATTATTCACCAATTCCCAGACAAATTTTAACTAATTAGTTTTGCCTGTTTGTTTATCTTTAGCACACATGCTTGACACCCCATTTAATTGCTGCTTTTGCCCATATCTCAACATGGTGCTTTGGGAGATTTTCTGTTCTGAAAGGTCCTGCCTGCTTCATCTGTATCCCATTACAAATACAAAGGCTAGAAAAGATGCTAAAGTCCTCTGTGTTGTGCTTGTCTCACCCTGCCAATCTGCATATGTGTAATTCCCAAATGGGAGTTGCATTCTGATTTCCAAGGATCTAATTCTGTTGTGTGCCATAAGATAGGTAGACAGTAATTAAAAAATTGTGACAAAAAAAAAAAAAATCATTGACAAGATACATTTTCAAACCCATGCAGAATAGATGGTGACATGTCCAGATAAATGAAAAATGAAAAGGATCACAGGTAATTTGACTTGGATGAAAATGGCATAAGTAATAAGATTAGCAAGGATGTTGCACGAAAGGAGAATAAGTAACTATATCATTTAAATAAAATATAAAAATATTTTATTCTTAACATATATTATAACCTACTGGCATCACAGTAAAGCACAGGGTCACACTTTCTCTTTTTCTGTTTGAGGGAGAAGGGGATTTGAGCCTGTGGGTGCCAGCACAGCCCCTGGGGACAAGCCTGGCACTTGTCCATGTTGGTGCCAGACCCAGGCGCTGGCACACTCTGCCCCATTCTCACTCATGGGGACACTTCTGCAGTGCATTCCCTCCAGCTGCTGCCCCTGGGGGAGCACAGGCACAGCTGGATCAGGTTCAGCCACCTCCTCTCTCCCCTCCTTCCCCAGAGGGAAAATCACATTTGCTTGGAATGGATTGGAGGGACAGTCCCTCGCTGTCATGTTTCATAGAGTACATAACAAGCCTGGATCCCTTGCCAAGAAAATGGAATGAACTTACTGTGCCTGGGTGACCTTCAGGACAGTGAATAACTACTTTTTAAGTTTTACATGACATATACCTAGTATTGAAGAATAGTGCTTATTCCATAGAATAAAATAAAAGAAAAAAAAATTACTCTGCTCTAGTCCTTTTCATCTTGCTCCAAATTTCACTTAGCATTTGGACCATTAAAAAAAAATGTGCCTATGTGTTTATCTGTCTTTTTCAATTTTGCCATTCAAGTTTGTTGTAAAATCGGTGAAATTACAGTTTCTGAAGCAGGATTTCTGTTTGCAGCATTTGAACTGAAATGGAATGTCCACAGTTCACTATTATACAGCAAATATTTATTTTATAGCATGATTTTCTGGAATATACATAGGTTTGTTTTTTTTAATAAGAATGTTATATCATCACTAGTACCTTTTGTTCCAAAGAAATTGCTACAATGTTCCTGATGGTAATACTAAAATTAGATGAATCAGACCTGACAGTGAACTGCAGTAAAGGGAATGCTACATTAATTTAAACTACTCCTTTGCTTGTCTTTGTAACACAGAAAAGGAAAAAAACCAAAGTACCACACAAAGGTTTCTGAGAGGGGTGAGGGAGTGGCAGCAGAAAATAGGAGAACAATGAAACAATAAAAATTCAATACTAACAGAATCTGTCAACCTTAAAACAATTAAAAGATTCAGAGTTCGTTTAGCCATTGTCTGCCATTTGTACATCAGGAAAGAGGGAAATCAATATTTGTTTCTTGGAGAGTTCTAACCCCAGCATGTGGTATTGATATTTTCAACAGTGTAGAAAGACTTTTCACAACAAACCTTTCACTTTTCCACTATTAGAGAAGGTTTGTGAATTGGCTTGAACATTACCTAGTAACACTGCTCTTGTTTAATGTTTTCTTTTGGGGAGTTTAATGTTATTTCTATTGGCGTTACTAGTAAAACTTTTTTGCACTGTTATTGCTGTTTTAACACAAATGCATACATAAAAAACACAGGTGACAGCCACGAGAAGATTTGCAAACAAAAAGTGTTGCAGCAAATTCACACTAGCCATGGGTGACAGGAGTTGCTTTGTCCCCAACAAATGCATGAATCATTTGCAGGCTGCAGCAGTTTCTGGTGGGCCCTTTTTATAACTTTCTGATCTCATTGCTGTCCTGCAAACCCCAGAGACACATCTGTGGAAGCATGGCCAGTCATGACTTCTAGTTGTTACTGAACCTTGACACAGCTGGGACCTCTTTACTGGCAGATTGTTTTCCCAGTTTCAGTTCTGAATGGGAGGAATTCATGCGAAAATGAAATTTATCCTGAACTGGTACTATTGAAAAATACTATCTGTGTTTCTTTGACTCCTGTTTTCAATGTGTTGTATCACCTGATTCTTTTTTATGGCTTCTGCATTATCAGTCAACTAAGTGCTGTGAGGGGGATTATATCTCACCCCTCAAGAGAGGGGGGAAATAAAAGGCTCCTTACTGTGTTTGCAGGATAAAAAAATAACCAACCTCTGTTAGAGCAGAGGGAATAGGAAAGGGTATGCTAGAATTAAACTCCTGCCTATTTTCACTAAACTCTTCTCTACTTTTCCAGAGTAAACTTAGAAAAACCGACAAGAACTTGCATGTGGTTTTCATATAGGGCCTCATGTCCACTCCAGCAGTTCTGAGCTCTGCTAATTGCCCTGTGGCCCTCTCATCCTTCCCAGGAGGGTTGTGAATTGGGCTACTGGAACCCACAGCACATTTCAGGATCTGGTAGCAAGGCAAATCTCCCTGTCCTCCTTCCACAGCTTCAAGCATTCTGGTTTTAGACATTATTGTCTTATTGGGTTTGTGCCTCCCAGTGTGCTTCAGGCACTCTTGAACATCCTCTGATGCAGGATGACTTTTTTTTTTTTCATTGCTGCAGGCTTCCAAGATCAAGTGTGAGTTATTTTACCTTTTTTTCCAGAGTGCTAGGACTATTCTAGGTTGGACCAGCACAACATTGCTGTTTAAAAGTCTGTATAGCAGTCCTTGTCACCTTGGTCTGTGACAAGCAACAGTGGAATTTAAGCATATATCTTGCATGAAAGATATTCAAATAAGCCAGAAATACACACTCCCTTAGTCTCCTTGTGACACCAAGTTTGATACACATTAGATGGTTTTCATTTCAGGGAAAGAAAGATTCACACTGAAGCAGACTTTTGCTATAAGTTTTCCAAATCTGTCATTTTTGCTTCAGCAGAAATAATTTGGTGAATACTATAATTCAAGAAAAATTCTAACTTCCCCAGTATAGAATTACTAAGGAGGAAATGTTCTTCTGGGGGAAATTTTTTTCCTCCTTCCTGGTCAAATATTTAGGCTTACAGGGTTTTTGGCTGAAAAATGGTTGTCCTAGGATATGATTTTGTACACATCTCAAGCACAGGAACAAAACTGTAAGAATTCAAAAAATGTGATTACACTGAAATGAAGACTTTGCACACAGTGTTCAAAAAGTGACCTAGAGAAAGTGATTAGATTTGTGTGAATTAAATCCTCAACATAATCACTTGAACTTGACATCCATCTTAGTACCTGACGTTCGATTTTCCTGTCAGAGAGACATAAAAATAAATCTCCTAATTGTTAGAGATGATATTGTTAACAATTTCACCCAAGAAAGGTTGATCACAGTATGAAAAAAAACTCCCATCTGTCTGAAAAAATCATTGACATTTTGAAATTAGAATTAGGTGCCAGAAAGATGCTTCTGACCTAAATTAAACTAAAATAGTAAAAATGATGGAACATTTTATCCCAGAAATAGAAGAGAAAGTAAAGTCACTTGAAAGAAAAATGTGGCATAGCCTTATAATGCTAAACATCCAAGCATCCATAGGTCATCCATGTGAAACTTATGGTAAAAGTCCCAGCAGCCCTGGGTTGTTATTTTCAAATTAATATACTACCATGTGTTTGTGAAGGTAATCTGTAGGAGTTTGATGTCTGTTTTCTTCTTTTTTGAAAAACAAATGCCTTAATATCTCTGGAATCTGGCCCTCAAAACTTGAAGAATGCAAAGTCACTAAGAAAAATCCTGGCTGTTATCTTATTGAAGTTTACATCAATCTTTCAAACCCAAATGCTGAATTCCTGTTGTCATTTGCCTTGCTAGAAATATTAGTTTAATTTCCTGATAGCGTCTGTCTATCGATTATCTACAGAACTGATTACATGCACTCTCCATTCCCACCTCTGGCCTTCCCTGCAGGAATACCAGCTATGGGGGAGGGAGAAAAGAAGCAGACGTGACTTTGTAGGAAATCCATCCGTGTTTGACAATTTCCTTCACTGATCCCCAAAGAAAAATGCCTTAGGAAGTGCTCCCTCATTCTCTCTGATCAAAATGTGTCTGCTGGCAGCTGCTCTTCAAATGCTTTGCTCAAACAGGCTCAGGCTGCTCCTTGGTTTTGTGCTCTTCCTACGAGTGGGAGCCACAGGACAGCTGCCACTGTGTGTTCCCTCATCAAAGGACACAAAGCAAAGCAAAGGACTGCAGCACCTTCAGAGGCAAAACCAGCTGGAATGAAAGCACAGCCCTGTTTGCATTAATAGCTTCCCAGCAACGACTGAAAGATGGGCTTTAGGGAAATGGGCAGTTTTTCCAGGTCCTCCTTACTAAAAGTCTGAAGGTGGAGAATATCTTGCTGATGGAACAACAGAGCTGCTCCAATTTAATCCTCAGATTTCTGTTCTCAAGGAATTTGGTATTTTGTCAGCTTTATATCCACATGATATAACAAGCACTTTTTTCTAAGCTCTGTTACACCTTGTGACATGCTGGGAATGCCAGCCCAGCACAGAAGTCTGATGGTTATGTGCCCCATTCCCCTCTCAGCAAAGGAAAAGTGCCTTTTGCCCAAGCACTCGAAGCAGCAGGCTGGATGGAGCTCCCTGGTGATAAGTTCATGCCTTGATCTGATGACATTCTAAGACTGGCATCCAAAAACCAGTTTGTCAGAATGAGTGTTCACCTCACAAAGCCTTTTGGCCAGTTTGTGACCTGGCCAAAAAGGGAGAGTAATTCATGAGTGTAACTCTGGCTGTTGCCCTTGTTGCAGTAACCAGGGTGATTGTTTGTGCCTGCAAGATCAGAAGAGGATGAGCCCGGGGTTAATGGCAGTCAGGACCTGTGGACTAACTTCACCCTGGAAACTTTGCAGGCCGTCAGCATGACACACAGTGCTTTTATGCAGATGCTGGACTCTGGAAGATGTGTGTGTGTGCAGGTCTGCTGTTAACCTCACAAACATCCCTTGCTGACAGGAGCCAGCAAGGTTGGCCACCCTGCAAGGGACAGGGAGCCAGGTGTGACTCTGGCAGGTGGCAGCTGTGGCCTCTCCAGCAAGGAGCCAGGTGCTGCAGCAGCCCTGGGTCAGGATCACAGACTGCTGGGGCAGTGTAGCTTAAAAGCAGCTCCTAAGGGAAAATGGGGGCCAGCTCTTGCTTCCAGCTCCCTTCACACTGACCTCCACCAGCACAGGAGATGACCTTGGGCTCGGCAGCTCAGCAGCCCTGGCTGGCCAGTGCCACACATGGCTGTCCTGAGCTCCAGCTTGGTGTATCCAGCGGTGAGCAGGGCAGACACACCCAAACTCCAGGTAACTTCATGCTAAATGGATGGTTTAAATGTGTGGGGCTTTTTTTTTTTTCTCTCTCCAGTGTTCTAGAAATGTTACTGATTGTCTGAAGTGCAATCAGTGCACACTTGACTTTTGAGAATGATAGACATAAAAGTGTTATAGAAGGCAATTCACTGAAGTCAAGTGTGCTTGAATCACATTTTAGATAATTGGTTGGATTAAATAAAAACTGTCAGTAATTACAAAAGTATGGTTTGATTTTGATTCTGCTCTGCATTTTGTCCATTTTAAAGCTTGATTCTTTTTGTACCTCACTGAAGTACTTTTCCTTTATCTTTGCTTCTTTGTTTTCTACTTAATAGTCACTGTTTCCCTTCAATAAATGTTTTCCTACGTTAACAAGTTCTTTCTGTCCTCATCTTGCTTTCCCTTAGTAGTCTTCACTTGCCTATTACCTTTGGTTTTATTTATTCTTAATGGCTCCAATTAGAAAACAGATACCACAGCACTTATTTAAACCCAGCTTAACCATGTGTTGAGTCACTACCTGATTTAGAATGCTTAAACTTGTTAATTTACTTGAAGAATTGGGATAACAATTACTCTGTTATCTTCTCCAAATTAACTTCATTTCTGTTTGCCATAAATCATTTATTTCCCAGACTGGAAAAGTTGCCAGGTAAATTTCAGACTGAAGGGGAAAGAGAAATATGAATGACAGGACAGTTTACATCCAGCCCATGGCATGTTAGCAACTTGATGTCACAAAACTCTCTTGGTGAAGGTAAATATAGGGGAAGCAAAGGCAAAAGGAAAGACAAAACACATATTCGAGATTACCAAGGAATATACACAACATAGAGCTTGGATGCATTTTTGTGGTATGTCCTAGTAGTGTAATAAGATTCTGAATAAGGTGTCAGCAGAGGTGTCATCGTTACCTGTTTGGACATCTTACTGTTACATTTGTCTGTCTTACATCTTTAAAATCCTCTGAGGCCCCAGTATCATCATGAGATGCCACTCCAAGTTCTTACTAAGGCTGAGCATTGGAAATGACCAAGAATCCATTTCATGATTTTGTCTCGTGACCAACTGTAGCTCAGGATCTTTACTCTTAATACGTTGGATAGGAATAGCTAAATATTTATGTGTAAACTTCTGCATACAATTGCCCAGGGGATCTGTTATAGTTTATTTTTATTCATGATCAGTGGCTCTTTTACTGAAATAATTTTGGAAGTAGGATTTTTTCCCAAGCTTTTCAGTGGCCTCAAGTATTGTATTCACATCATTCTCACACATATTATATGCTTGTCAAAGCAAGCTCAAGCAGAGAAGGCTAATGTTAAAAAGATATGGAAATGTTAAAAGAATTTAGGATAAACAGGAGTGTTCCTCATCCAGCAAGCTTCTTGCTTGAGGGAATATGGGTACACAACTTCCCTCGTGGCTGGCTTTGGTTAGCAAATCATTTGATACAAAGTAATTGGAAGAACTGGGTGCTACAATAAATGCTGTGGTGAAGAAGAAGCACTAACATGTATAAGTAAAATTTAGGGCCAGCTCCTCAGTGGAAATTTAAACTAGCTGAAGTTTTCCTCTTACATATTGACTTAGGCATTTCGATTCAAAAATTTTTCTGAGCTACACTTGGGGAGATTCTGAGTATTTCTTGGTTTTAAATGGTATTTATCAGGATCGTTCTGTCGTTTGACATTTAAGCAAATAGGAGCATAATATGCTTTCTGAAATATGTAAATTGGAAGCATCTATGAATGGGTACTGAATACTCAGTCACTGACTAGAATTCAGGCTGCAATTAACTAAACTAACATTTATTTATTTTAGGTACATACCTTCTAATGGAATGCTTCACACATAAGTAATTAACATTATGTCACAGGGACAAATGCAAATATATGTGATTCATTTTTTGCCACACAGATTTTTCTACTGACAAAAAAATATGGTTTGTCTCTGCCTGTCTCTATTAGAGTTTCCATTTTCTATACTCTGTTTACCGTTTGTTGCAAATTAAACCATGTCAAACTGACAAGCTACAGGTTTTTTCTAAAATTACTGGCTTGTTAGGGGTGAAAAAACTTCTTTTGGGAAAAAAATGAATGTGCTTTTTCAGCAACAAGATTTAAATGAAAGCAATTCTCCCTGCCGTTGGCACAAATGAATTTGGCTCCAGTAAAGAGCAAATTAAACCTATTGTACGTACTTCTTTCATTAAGGCAAAATATATATTTCTGCAAGTTATTGATGGTGTTTTCACATATTTGTGTTCATTTTGCTGTCCAACAGATTACACCGAGTTCAGTGCCCCAAATCTGACCTGTCTTGGATCATTTATTCAAACCTCCTGGGTCAGGTATCAGCTTACAGTAAAGTGCACTCAAGCTTCTCTCATTAGCCTAAAACCCCAGGGGCAGAGAAGCCATTCCCATTCAGTTCAAGACTTGTATTTTTGGACCCCAGTGGTATGTTAATGCTGCATTTTCTCTATGTGTATACACAAATCTATTTTTCCAGCATTTCAATCTGAAAATGAAAATATGCAGCTGCTAATGAGAGAGCCAATGTGAGCCATGGGAAGAGAGAGAGGAGGAAACATTCATTGCTCTTGGGACTCTTCATGCTCTAGGACTTGGTTCAGGATAATTGAATGGCTGTGCTGATGACTCTCAAAGCACTTCCTGCCATGACAGTCTCACCTGAGATGGTGATATGTGTCTGAGGCCTTCAGCCAGGTGCCTGACATCCCACTGTTCTCTGCTGAGCCCAGCAGCCTCTCCCCAGACACAGGGGCTGCTGCTTTCCACTGCACTGCTGTTAGTGCACTTCGGTGTGCTGGCCATTGAAACATCCAGGAGCAGGCAACTCAGGCACACATTCTGCTCACCGGGCTGTGCTGCACAGTCCCGGACTGTTCCAAACACCAAATGCCACTTGGTTTTGTTCTGAGGGCTTTGTTTTCATCTCAAAGTGTTTGACCCAGCTGATTGCCCCAGCTGATTCTTTTCATTCAGCATCTGTGGGTTTCACACGTCTGCAGTTGTGCTGACTGCTCCTTCCAGCTGCACAAGGACAGCCAGCGTGAACCTTTTCCTCTGTAAAATGCATTGTGTGGGGACTGTTGGGCTGGAGGCCCCTTCCATGATCTTACTGTCCCAATTCATTCTACTGAGAAAGAGAATTGGATTCAGGCACTTAAACCATTGCATAGATGCTGCAAAATCTAATAATTAT
Organism: Chloebia gouldiae; assembly: GCA_003676055.1. NCBI lineage: Eukaryota > Metazoa > Chordata > Aves > Passeriformes > Passeridae > Chloebia > Chloebia gouldiae. Next base: position 7,643,879 of record QUSF01000024.1, read on the forward strand.
CAAGAATATGGGAATTGGTGTCAGTTCCTTTCTTCCTTCCCAAACTAGGAAGGCCAGTTTTCTAAAATCCTCTAGCAAATGGCTGTTCCATACTAGAACTTCTCAGGATAAAAAAATTGTATTGACATTTCTATAAAATACTTTCTCTGAATTTTTTTCTCCTCTTAACTCTCATTGCAATCTAGGTGGAAACCAATGTTGAAATGGCAAAATTTTTCTGCCAATTCAAATACAGGGATTTGCCTAAATGCAATTAAACTGAAGTTTGGTGCAAAGCTACACAGGCCTATATAGATACGAAAAAGATGAATACTGATTATTCCTATTCAGTATTGAGAAAAAAACCAAAACAACCTATGGCTAAATCACATAATGTGATATGTCATGTTTATTAAACTGTAGTGTTAAATCCTGGTTTATTGTTTTCCTATTAAAATGTCATTGATGGATACCTGAGAGAAAAATACATAAAGCAATGAGTCGAATTAAGAAAGTTAAATAAAATTTTTGAATATTTTTCTTAAAAGATTTTTTTAAGATTCAGAGGCAAATAACAATCATCTCATGCAAGAAGTTGGTGAAACTGCATTTTACCATTTAGTCAGAATCTTTTATTAGCTCTATCCAGTGATTTCTAGATCTGATTCAAATGAAATAGCTTTTTAGAGGCAATATATGGAAACTCTGAGGGAGAGTTAAAAAAAGGCATTTACAAATACTGATGTCTGATTTATTGGGGTTTTTAGCCATGTTCTAAAGCACATGAACTGCAATGATCTGTGACAGGATTCATTTGCCTGAAGGATCTGGCTTAACTGGGAATATACAATTTGGAAAGAAGATTCCATGAACATAGATAATGAAGTAAGCTTTAAAAACTTGACAACAGCAGAGGACAACTAGTGAAATCGTTACTCAGAAATGAATAGAGAATTTGCTTTTTTTCTAAGATTATAAGAGCATATTTGCTTGTGCCTCACCTCTGCCTAATGCTTTCTGAGGTGTCGCACGGGGAGCTATCCTAGATCATATCCAGACACAGATGAATCTCTCAGAAAATCACACCTCACCCCCTCTGCTCCTCTGACTCAGTGAGCTGCAGGAAGGAATTGTTCCAACCTGGCTTGTTTTCCTTTGGGAACCATTCCAGATTTTGAATCCAGTGGCTATGTTTGGCAAAGGACATGTGCCCTGTGTCTTGCCATGATTTCTGTGACATGGGTTAGCCTCAGGATCCATCTCCTTTTACCTCTCTGTGTTGATTTACCCAGCTGTGAAAAAGTAGGTATGTGCATATGTTTAGATGTACAGGCACGTGAGCAGATGATTCATCTTGCTCACTGTGAAAGCAGGTGGGAAAAATTTGAAGAAAAAGACTGCTTTTATACAAAATTCAATACTAATTTCATAGAAAATCACTAAAGAGTTGATTAATGAGGAAGATCACTTAATGCTTCCAATTAGATTGATGGCATTTACCCAGTGCCCTTAATTCATTGTGCATTAAGGAGAAATGGCTAAGGTTTTCATTTGAAGGCTTTGTTTTCTCCCAGTCCTTAATTTCAAGGTTGTCATCCATGCAGTGTAATTTCCTTTTGTTTCTTTGCATTAACAGTTCAGTGTAAATAACTTGGCTGTTTAAAACCAAAGCACAAGGAAGGCTCCAATTATTATGGTAAAGATCTATGGGCAGAAATGTCATTAAGGAGACAGAAAAAGAGGAAAACACCATGATAAAACACACATCATCACAGTGTTGTTCCAAAAACAAGGGAACAAGGATGATGGCATCCAAAAGTGACCTGTATGATTTGATGATTATATAATTGCTGGAACCAGATATTACAAGAAGTGAAAAAAATCTGAAAGACCTAGAGGAAATGCTTGTGGATCTGAATTCTGATTTCCCCACTGTACAGCTGCTTATGGCCTCTGTTCTAATTCCCATCCATCTACAACAAAAGATGAAATTACCACAATAGCTTTCTTTCCAGACTGATTAAATGGAGCAGGAAAATAGACAACAGAACTTGTAATACATTATAATTAGAGACTTGTTTCAATGTAATAATCTAAGGCATAATTTGTGGCATAAATCCTATTTCAGGAAAGCACTTAAGCATATATTTAACTCTATCTTTATTGACACAATGCATTTAAACATATGCTTCAGTTGAAATGTGGGCTTGAAGTTAGATTACATATAATATTGAAATATATCTGCAAACTTACAATGATTTTTTTAGGAAGGTTTTCCCAAGCGAGGATAACTTTAAGAGCATTTTATTTTGTCTTGAATTAACATTGATTTCCTGCAGAGGAAAGTTAACCAAGGTATTTTGTTTCCACCTTTCTGGGAAACTCTTTGGTTAGACCAGGTGTTTTAACCCCTTGCTTTCAGTGTTATAGCACTTTATTATCTCTTTTAAAAAAAAGTAGTTTTAGCAAGCTGAAAATAAGAGGAAATTAACTTTGCAGAAGTTCCATATTAGTGTATTTCAGAACAAGTAATTTACACCTCCGTGCAAATTGGTAAATCCTTTGGTTCTCTTTTTCTGCTTCTATTACATCTTTGATTTCTACACATCTCCTGACTGTAATTGGTCATGAATTTTGACTATACCTCTTACTGAAAATTTGTGAGTCTAGACAGGCACAGTGAGGTGTCAAATTAGGGGGAAAAAGTGTGTGCTATTATTTGTCAAATGTCTTTCTCTGGAAGGGTAGAAGAAAACCTAAGACATGAATGATATTTAGGAATCAGTGCCAAAGACCCTGAAAATGGCTCATTTGTGGCCACATCCATGGAGAAAATATCCTGTCTCTAGCCTCAGAGCACCCCACAAAAATAAACCTTTGCATGGCACGCTGCTGGTAGCAATTTCTGTTTACAAGTCCATATCACTGAGCTCCAAGTGCAGGTGCTCTCCATGGCTCCTTACTCCCATGAATAGAGGATGCTACAGTGCTCTCCTCACCCCTCCTTCTATCAGGCCTTTCTCCTCTAACTCTATTTCCTCAAGTTTTCCTTCTTGTAAAACCATTTTAGAGGACTATTACTTAAATGAATAAGGCACCTAGTAATCAAAAACATGCCCCCAATCAGAGTTGTTTTTCTTTCAAGAGACTGATAATTTATTTTCTTTTCAAATCACATCACAGAACAAATCACATCAGAGGAAAAGTCATGAAGTATATTCTCTTAGGCCACTATAACTTACAATAATTTGTATATCATTCCCTGGAAGAAGTGATATTTCTGTGTCTTGACAAATTATTCTGTCTAATTCACTCATCTAGCTCATAGATTCTCATAGATTCATCAATTCTGATTCCACTTCTCTGATTTTCTAAGTAAAAATGAGAGAGGAAAAACCTCTGAGGAGAAAAAAACCCTGAAATTAATAGTCAATCTAGCATACAATAAAATTAATATTCTGACTATTGATCATTTTAATTTGCGGTAAATACTCTGCTTGTAAATAAAGACACTATTTACTGATTAGAAATGTGTGGAAATGTTGCTTATATATAGAAGAGCTAAATGAAACCATAAAGGTGCTTTTGAGTTTCTTTTCTTTTTTTTTTTGCATTTACACTTGCAAGTGTAGAATCTTTTTTTTGCACATGTTTTTTCTTGTTTTCTTCCTTCTCTTTGTATTATTTTCCACTTGAAATTTTGGGAGAACTAACTAAAAAAAGGTAAGAACTAAACATGTACTGATTCCTTTCTAAACAGTCCTAGAGGAGAATGGGCTAAGCATCCAAAAATGTTCCTTTCAAGTGTTTTTTTTTTCAGTAATGTATTATCCCATGGATTTCAGAGGAAAAGAATGAAAATCTTCCATATAGTACTTCAGCATTTTCCCACTCATTTTAATTGAGCTCTTGATGACTTTTGTGCTGCCTTTTGGAAAACACCTGTTCTCTAACCAAAAGCAGGGCTGTTACTGTACATGTATAAACCCTGCCTGCTCACATACCTGTGTGTCTTCAAGAAATGCTTTGTTGTTCTAGTTCTTGTAGACTTCCCTCCAGAGCAGAACTACAGGTAAAGAATTTGGAAGCATTAAACAAAATCTTATTTTTATTCATAAATACTATTCATTCTGCTCTCTAAGAGCAAGCAGTGTGAAGGACATATTCAGAGAACAAAACATTCCTGTTAGATACTGATCTAAAAGACCTAACAGAATGTGTTTTGTTTTGGTTTTACAGTTACAAATAATTTACCTTGTTTTAATTATTCTCAGGAAATAATTTCAAAGTCTCTGCTATGAAGATAGCACACACAGGACTTTGTTTTTTTAGATAGCAAACAGATTTAAAGTGATGCTTCAAAAGTCCTCTATTCAGCAGCAATCAATGTAATGTGAACTAAATAGTTCAGCTGTGCTCCTGTGAACATAAAAGGAGAAGGTTTGTAAAGCTGCCTCACAGCAGCAGCTAAACATCAAAACAATATAGAAATTTTAAAATAATTATGAAAAGTGACTGGTTCTTTATCAGATACCAACAATATTTCAAAAGGGTTTTTTTAAAACATTTGCATCCTTACAAACTCACGTGTCTGTGTGTATGTAAGGTAAAGGACAAGAACACTGAAAATGCAGCCAATGTATGTTTTATGGCTGTTAGAATTTAGCCTTGCTAAATCAGAGCAAGTTCCACCATTGATTTCAATAGCACCTGGCTTAGGTTCTGTTGAATTTGAGATTTACGTCTTTCATAAAATTCAGATTTTAATAACTTTAATTCCCTGATGGCTGCAGAGTTGCTAAGAAAGCAGCATTTGACTTTATGTTATGAACTGCCTGAGGATCAGCCACTGAACCTGAGGGATTCTAAGCTGAGAATGTGGGAGCTGCTTTCCTGTACATATTTGTCCTGTCTTGTGTCACCACTGACCTCATCTACAGAGAGTCCCACATTTCAGGAGTAAATGGGGTTTTTTTGCCAGCTTACCAACAAAAAAAATAGCTTTGCAAAATGCTCATTTTAATAATGAATGCCTTTAACCACTATTGAAATTCCAATTTCTGTTTGGGAGAAAGAGGCTTCCATGCCAAGTGCTTTGTACAGTGCTTGGCATACGTGTATGGAAAAGCTCTAATCTGCTGTCTGGAGGCTGAAGAGTTCATCTTGTCCTTTCACTTGCTTCTGTTGGACTTGTTCAAGTTTCTATAAATAATATTGCATTCTGAATAAAAGGGAAAGAATTTGAGGGCCCTCTGGTAAGGAATCTTGCCTGACATGTAGGTGGCAGATGAAAAGTTCACATCATTGCTCTAATGGGAATGAAATTGCTTATAGAGCCTGGAACAGCTCCAAGATAAATGAGGTGGTCTGTGATTAGAGCAGTTATCTGGAATGTGGAAGGCACAGATTAAGCTGTCAGTATGAGGGGCTCATTTCTTCCTCTGAGCTGCAGCCACAGGATCTCTGATGCTCTGGGATGGTGAACAACCCCTTGCTCATGCCTCTTCATTTCCAAACAGAAAACAAAGAGGGTTTTTGCTATAACATTTTTTAAGCTAGCATTTCCCTCCTTTCCATAATGGGACCACTGAGAACCTGCTTACTCAGTGCCTCTGTTATCCTTGGTCTGTCTGAAATACATGAGGCGAGGCCTCTTTTGGATCAGATCAGCCATCTCTAATCACACAACTGTAGGAAAAACTTATTGCAAACTAGAGTGACATTGTAACACTCCTGCTCTGCCTGAGATGCTGTATGATTAGTTTTCTTTCTGGACTGTAATCATTTGGCAGACACCTCTAACACTATAATCAGTTCTAGACGTCATGCTGTATTAGCTAAAACTTACAGCAATCAACTCAAACCAGAGAATGGTCAGACATCAAGAAAATGGAATTAATGAGGTGGTTCTGTGTTTCCAAAAGTAACATTAGAAGTCAAACCAAGCAGGCAAGTGCACTGTGGATAGATAATATTTCCAGGATCTCTCCTGTTCCCATCCTGTTTCTATTGACTCTTATCACTGTGGTTTCACCACTTCTCAGAGTTCATGTTTGCAGTTTCAGTTTCTTATATAATCAGAAATGGTCCTAAGAGCCCAAGGTAGAGTTTGTTTGATATCCAAATGTGTCACTGGGCTATTTGGATTCAGAACAAAGCAGAATCTGCAGTGTTTCTTTTCTGTGTCATTTTCCTAACGTGGCTTAAAGCAGTGAATTGAAGCACTTCCAAATGCATAACTAAAGTACACACACACACACACACACACACACACACACACACACACACACGTTCTTGCTGTCATCAAGTATGAAATTGTTATTTGAAACCAGAAGGTGGCTCTACAATCAAGCTGGGCAAGCTGAAAACATAGAGATGCGGTATTCAAAATCTTTTCTTGATCCTTTCAGTTCTCTTCTTCCTCAGTGGAAACACCCCAGTTCCTGTAAGCAATGTAGGTGGTTTTACAATACCTCTTTTGTTTTTTTCCCTCAATGTCAAAAACTAACTTCCACTAAAGTCCTTTTTTTTTTTTTTTTTTTAATTAGGATAGGGCAACAAAGACAGCAGAACACTCTGATAGCTTTAACTGGCTTCTGCTGAAGTCAGTTGTTATCTCACTGCTGATTTCAGTGGGAACTGCATAAATCTAAATATAAGGTGCCTGGAAGATCCTTCCCTTAGCTGCCTGTGGGTGGTGTGAATGGCAGGTTCCTACACACATCAGTCTGTTGTGAGCTGATTTTATTTGTAATGTTTGCTATAAAGCTATCAATGGCTGGTCTTTGACATTACACAGGGGTGTTGCCCAGAAATGGTGCTGAAGATGACATGGCATGATTTTTTTTTGTTTAGAATAGCACACTTGGCTGGTGTTGTTTTAGATTCTGTAACATTATGAAGAATTTATATTAAGCATATATATCTGTCTCTGTCCCTTTGTTAAGTTACTAGCAACTGTAGCATGTTTGAAAAAGAGGTATGAGGCAACTTCTCACATTCCTGACATAAAACTGAACAAAGCCCACATTTGGAGAAACAAACATTTTTTCCAAAACACAGATGTTAATTGTCAAGAAATTCAGCAAAGCCAATGAAGTAACTCCATTGCAAGCCTCAGGTTAAATTAAAACAAGATCTACCATATATTTTCTTGGCATTTGATTTGAAATATTACTGTAAAAAAATAACAGGAAATTATAGGCATTGTGTATTTTACGGGAATTTTAACATGTAGAAAACACTTGGGTATTGTGTTCATTCTCCTGCTGTGCTAATTGTTTCAAAATTTCAGACTACCTGTTATGGGGAACTGCTGAGTGCTTTTGTTTCTGTTGAGGGTTGTACATGCAGGAGCAAAAACCCTCAGCAATGGCTTCAGTTTCCATTAATATAATAATCAACACTGAGCTAGTTTTGTCCATGGCCCATTTTGAAATATTGAGATGTGGGCCTAGTTGAACACTGTTGCTCTAGTTTTCTGCTGTTTGAAATCCATTTCAGTGTCACTTCTTTGGAGGCATAATGTAATGAAGTAATGCAGCAGTAAACGAGGTCAATTCACTATTACACACGTGGAGCCTCAGACAGAAAGATAAGACTTGAATTTTTTCTCTCTTTTCTCTCTCTAATTTTTTTTTTTTTTTTTTTTAGCTTGCACTCAGTGTATTTAAATGGAATTTATCCTGACATTCTTGTCCTAAAGGACAGGTAGAACTTTCAGGATATCAAACTGCTTCCTTGTCATTTATTCATTTCATTACAAAATTGCAGCCCTCCAGGGGATGTGACATAATATAATAGTGTCCCTGAGTACTAGATTTTCCTTTGGCTCTTAGATTTATCTGACAGACACAGGGGCAAAACCCCCACATGTAACTGGAAAAATCCCCATGGACTATGCATATGTGCTAAAATGCAGAGGTTATTTCTGCTAACAATGCCGTGAACTTGTGTCGGAAATGTTCCCTTCTGATTTGGCTTTCACTGGTGAAATGAAATGTTTTATTGTTTCATTTCTGAATTTGCTTCCTGGAATTGTTTTCTCCCCAAACAAACATATCTCAGATCTCAATATCAACTCCTTTCACAAAAGATGGGTGTGATAATTTTTCCATGAAGCTGTGGATTGCTTTTGCTCTCACAGAAGTTGTGGAAACATACATAGGCTCTACAAAAGTTATAATTTTATTCTAGACTAGATGGAGGTTAATAGGTGCTTTCCACCCCTCAAAAATGATACTGTATTAAAGCTTCTGGTACTGTTAGGCCAGTGCTTTTCTAAACCCCTGAAGGTTAAACTTCCTTTCAGTCAGTCATGCTGAGACCATGAAGTTTCTTCATTCTGTACTTCCTCAAGTGTCGCTGAAAATCTCATATTAATGGAACTAATTATTGTATCAATCTTTTACTAGGGGAAAGCAGGAACTGGCTCACCTATTATCTTTTTTTCACTAATATTTACATAGAATAATAATAATGCACTCATAGATAAAGAGTAATCGCTGTGGATGTCTGTCCATTAAAATGTGCATCAACAATTCAGCTTTTTGCTTGTTGTATATCTTGGATGGTGTTGCAGTCAAACTGTCTCATCTACTTAATACCATATCATTGTATTTCATAATATAAAATCAAACTGTAGAGGTTAGATTGCGAGAATTTGTTCTCTGTTTCTCCCTTTTCCATTTTTAGTTTTTTTGGGGTTTTTTTTGTGGTGATAGAAATCACTGTCAATAAAATTAGAAAGGTACAGAGGGGATCAGTTCCCTACTCATGTCAGAATTCCTGTTGTAGAGGTCTAGCAAATTCAGTGGATTTGGCTATCACTTAATGTCACATGCTTTGCAAAGATACAAGATATGGATGAATGGACATAAGATAATCTTCAGCCAGTCAGAGAAATGCCATGTTAGCCTCACAAAAATTACCACAAATTATCACTGATTGCAATCAACACTTTCAGTCTGATCCACAGAAGACAACAACCTTACAGAACACATTATTTTCTTCCTCTAATATGACCAAGTTAATGTTTGGTCAAACAGGAACACACCTTAGGTAGGGTTTTAAGCTTCATGAGCAACAAAGTAAGTTTTTCACTCATTCTGCAGGGTAAACAGTTTGTTGATGGTTCTTTTCATCCTTAATGAAGAAAAGTGCATATGTAGAACAGAGAAAATTGCAAAAAACCCACATATTATAGACATTGAATATTATAAATTCAAAGCAATATGGACTATACTGCTCACTGTAAAAGCTGGGGTTCTGTGAAAAATACACCATCGGTGTTTGTAAAGAAACTGCTAATACTTGTTTTCTTCTTGAAACACCTGCTCAGAATATCAGGTATCCTGAACTTGTATATTTTAACTTATTTCAAGAATAGCAATTGCCACTTTGCCCCTCTTTTTGCAGCTTTATAGACTTGGAAGCACTTAGGTTCTAAAGTTGTTGTCATTACTACGAAATCATTCTGAAACCTTGCCATCTCCATGGCAACTGGCCTACCTGTGTTAAGGATTTTGATACCACACCAATGTCTGATGGCATTGTTAATCCAAGATATTAATTTAATATAACAGTGCTTTACACTGGAGTTTACATGCTTAATCTTTTGGTTATAATAGTGAGAAAACTTTGATGCTGAGTAATGCCTTGCTAAAGCATTAGCTCACACAGTTAACACCTACCACAGGATGAATTAGCACAGACTAAGGAGCACAGAGTCCTGTGTTAACAGACAGGATATGAAAGTACTGGTTTACTTAGCTCATGCAGTACAGGTAAGCTCAAGTAAGAGAAATCAGTAGAATCTTTCCCAATTATATAAATATGGTGAGCAGAATTCAGCCTGCTCAAGCAGACCCCCCTGAAATCAGCAGCTGGGATAACTTAAGCCAGACGTTCCGTTTTCCTAGCAAAATACCCAGAGAAGGGTTTGAGGCAGGAACAAACCCTGCTATGAACACCAAACAGAGGGTGCAATTCTGCTGAGCACGTTCTGGGGTGCAGAGGAGCACCTCGTACTGGGTCTGGTGAGCAGGTGACCAGGCAGCACCCAAATCCTCATGATGCGACAGAGAGAAGGGCTCAGGTGAACATTCTCCATGTTTCATACAGACCAGCTGTCTTTCTAACAGTCCCCAGAGAAAAGTCAGGCCTAGTGGTCTGGCACAGAGATGGATGCTGTCCTTCAGCATACGTATTTCAGCTGTCCACATGTGTGGGAGGTGTAGGGCCTGGGCTACCTCCATAGCACTAAGCCAGACAAATGAACTGCACCAGGCAACAGCCCAACAAGGATCAACCTTCCAGGGGCAGGGAGAGCCTGGAAACTACAGCCACCGGGGTTTTCCTGGAGCAAAACCATGATGCTCTTGCACAGCACTGCAAAAAAGCCTCATTGACCTCAAAATTCCAAATGCTTATTTTATCCATATCTTTCTGAATGAAATTGCAAATAATGTGCAGTGTAGTGGAAATGTGAAATATTACCCTATTTTAAAGTGCAGTAATCTTTCCTGAACTTTTTATTGTATGTGTTACTGATGCCAGGGTAGAGCAAAGGCTTTGTGCTGGCATAGGGGTGGAGGCAAGGAGAAAACACAGCAATATTTACAAATAGATTCTGAAAATTCTAGTTCAAAAGAGATGACATCTTCTGTAATTGCAGATGAGTACTTTCTTATTTGTTTTCTGCCAGAAATATATTGAATTATACTCACTGCCCCTAGCTAGTCCGTAAGCCTTTTTTTCTTATTGGCCAGAGTCCCATTCCCAGCAATCCTTTAAATTTCTCATTTTTCATGCAACTACCTTGATTATCTATGCTGTTAGTGTGCTCAGTAGCTTTTTGTTGGTAGAACGGATCCCAAGGGTATAATTCTTTTTATTACATTTCACCGCCGTGTGGAGAGAATAGTCCTTCCTCTTTGGAGGTCAGAGAGAAATGATCTATTTACTTCCTTCTAAATGGAAGATAATTCTGTTCTTGCTTGGCACTGAAACTTTTCTATCAGACACCTTCCTGGAGACAATATTATAAAAGCCAGATTTTCAGCAGATTTGAACGCTTTCTGCAGTTTCCCATTGAAATATTGAATTAGATCTGAAATTATTTTCTTCTGCACTAGTGTCATTTTAAGCGAGCTTTATGCCAGGGCCTTTGATGCCAAATTTCATCTCGGGGTGAATTCTTACATGTAGACTCTCAAAAGCCTCTTTTACAATAGACTTGCTAGCTGGCCCTTGGTTGCAGTAGTGCTGCTGGCAGGCTCAGTTAAAAAGCAGGCTCGATGGGTATAAGACCATAAGCACAAGCTCTTTTTAAAATTCAAACCATCGAGCTCCTCTGTAATTTCTGTTCTCCCAAAGCTGCATTCTGCTCCTTCCAGACCTGTACATTAAGAGGATGAGGACACCTCTTACTGGGAAGTGTGAATGGAATGAGGAGTGGATTGTGCTGATTGAGGCACAGGCATACATTCCTGTATGCTGCAGCTGATAAAATGGAATTACTTGGTGAGCTGGGGATTGGGAATGGATGAATACAATTGCCTAATTGAGACTTTGGTTTTTAAAACCACTTTGAAAATACTTGTGAGTCCCTCCTTTCGCCTCCTCTGAGCCTTGGTGCTTTTAAATGGTAACCAGTTTTGACTCGATACAATCTCACTGGAATCAGCGGAGAATATTAATTAAATACAATAAGTGTTTAAAACAGGATCCAAATGCTTAGAACTGAGAAAAGACATTAGGCAACTTTGTGTAGATTTCAAATGAGTTTTCATTCCAGAAATGCACAAAACCTCTGAAACTGTGGGTGTTCTGCTGATAGGTTTATAAATGGCATCGGATGACCTTGGTGACCAACCTCAGGCAATGAAGAGCTCATTTTGAACAGCAAACAATGAAGGCAATAGCTGATCCAATCAATAGTTCCTGAGCTTCCTGTGATTTAAGGCACATTTGAATAAACCACCTATTCAAGAAATTATCTATTAAAAAAAAAAACCCTGGGTTTCTTTATTAAGAATTTATAGTTAATGAAAAAGTATGACTTTTCAATATATTCTGTTTGCTTCTTTTAATGTTTTCCTGGTATGAGAAAGCAAAAATCAAAAAGCTTTTACTTTTTAACCAACCACAGACTTCTCAAGTGTTATTTCCTCTGTCCTGGTAGATACATGTACATAAATTCTACGAGAAAATTTTAGAAATTCAATAGCAAATTTTTAGATCTAGCGAGTAGAAACAAACTAAATAAATAATGTACAAAGATATTGCAGCACATTTATCACGGGACTGTGAGGCAGGTTAATCTATAATATGAGAGATGGGTCTGTTGCCCAGTTCCAGTAAGGCCAAACCAACCGGCCTTGCTTACAGTAACTGGTAAAAAGCAGGATATAAATGGTTAGGATTCATCAGGGTGATGTACGGTGGAGCTGTGCAGCAGCTCCTGGGACTGCAGCCTTATCTCTGCTGCATACGTTTTGTGGCTCAAAAATTATGCTTAATGTTCATACTACTTCCACAGGGAATAGAAACAGAATGCTATAACTAAGTAATAGCAAAAATATTTATGAATTCATTTTCTTTCCAACATGTCGTGTTAATAATGACCGTTTTTCTTTCATTTAATATTTAAAACCCGCAAGAAAGTATGAGTAGAATTTACACCTATTAAAAATGTCTTTGAGCTGTACCCAAAAATAGTCATCAGCACTGCTACACTGGTTTTTTTTTTCTGTTGAAAAGCTACAAATCTGAAACCTAGCAAGATATCTTTAGAAATGTTTAATAGTGATTAGAAAGTCCTAAATGGTGACATGGTCATGGGGAGATGGGATCATGTCCACATATCATATCAGTATCACAAAATCCTACTGCTTAAGTATTTCTGGTGATTACAGTACTGGTCTTACGTACAACCTAACCCTAAACTGAAAACTAAATGACCCAACATTGTGGAAACTTTTTATTACAGGAAATGCAGACATATTTTTTACTTCAGAAAGACTGCTTGTACAGCATTTTTTTCAGAAAAAGAGTGAACAAAAATCTCCCTCTTAGGTGAGTCATTGTTATCTAATCTTTCCAGTATGGTTTTATCACCTTGTAACTAGAGAAACAAAACAGGAAACTTCACTTTGCAAGCATAGTCATCTTTCAAACTTCGCATTTTTTCCCATGTGTAAGAACTTTCTGATATTTGACAGCAAAAAGAGTGTAGCCAGCAGCTCAGACTTAAGGAGACTAATGGATTCTGTTACGCCATAATAATTCATTATCAAATTGCAAAAATGTCTTCTTCAATGCAATATTCAAACACAGGGACTGAAATTCTCTGAAAAAAGGAATGAGGACATGACAGTAAGACCTGGTATGAAAAATGAAGGGGATATTTATAGATATTTGACACTATAGCAGAAAATATAGGACTTTTAAAATCATTTCAGCCATAGAAAGTCAGATTTAGATATGTCAATATTAGGAAAATGCACAAAATGCATATTGTTAGCAGAATGCAGGAAATCTTAGGATCCACAATTAAAAAGTGTGGGGAAAAGATTTTTAACGGAAAAGTGTGTAAGAATGTGTAATTTGAACTGATCCATGAAGGTTGTTATGTTAACAGATGCTATTAAGTACAGCAATGCTCAGGGCTAATTTTTGTTAGTGCTGAATATTAACATTCATTGTGCATGTTTTTCTGAAGTGTTGAAGGGAACCAAACCCCTGTTTTCCAAGGTACTGAACCAGCATGTGTAGAGAGCGTTCCCAACCCTGCGTAAATGTCAATAATTATGTATATTTTAACAAAGATCCTAACCCCAAAGCTGAGTTAATGCAGTATTTATAATTACCTGGAAGTGTTTCAGAGCTAGATTTCACCTTCTGTAGTGTTGGGTTGCACCTCTGAGTGGAGAGTTTGTTCATTCACTGCTGTCATCAGCCCTGAGTGGTGAAAGGTCTTGTGGAGGTTAAAGAGCTCAGTGCTCATCAAGAGCCCACCTCGTACCTGTTTACTGGAGCATGAGACTGGGCTAGGAAAATACCTAAATGTGTCACTTCAGTGGCACTGCTTGCAAACTTAACTGATATGTGGACCAAAATAAGGAAAACTGAGCTTCCCATGGAGGAAATAACTAGGAATGTACAGTGAGGACTGCAGAAATAACATTAATTTGCAGAAGGTCTACAGAAGACAGACAGCTTGGATGGGAGATTTCCCCATCCCACATTTGATTAGTAACTACAAGGAGCATTGTGACCTTGGTTCCTACCACAACACTTCATAGAAGTTAGCTTCCTTCTTGTTTGAAGTACTGGATGGCTCCTTTCTTCTTGCAGCTTAGGATTTATAAAAGGTTGAAGCCAAAAGCAATGATTGCAAACCTAAGAGTAAATAATAATTCTGAAAGTGATCTTCCTTTGGAAACTTGAATATCATTTCATTGTGTGACTTGTTCTATCAAATGCTGATCTCACTGCAACAGGACTTGACTTTTGCTCTGCTCTGTGGTAGGATACACTGAAACTTTTTTCTTATTGTCAGTAATTAACAGAAAAGTAGATGTGTTGAAATCCCAGTTATCAAACAGTTATACTTTAATTTAAACCAGAAAAATCAGCTCAGTTATTTATCTGAATCTAACAGAGATAGTTGACTTCATATGTTGGATCTCAAACAGTGTTACAACAACTGAGAGAATGCATTCATGCAAACCAAGGGAGTAGTTATTGTGGTTTAATTGTCTTCAAGAGCAGCAATAATCATCTGAAATTCAAATGTGGTGCTTATGTTTTGGCCTTTTGGGGAAAGGCACAGTTTAGCAGTCACAGAAATAATTGTCTGGTTTTGATGCTGTATAAAGACTAAAGATTTTTCACTGATAATGTATTCCTGATCTTTGAATGCTGGACTTCAGCCTATAATTGTTGACTGATAATTGTTTTCAATCCCAACAGGTCAAAATGCTTATGTATATTTCAAGAGTAGCTGCAGCAAAAAAAAAAAAAGAAAAACCAAAAAAAAAAAAAAGGAATTGCTTTTATCTTTGAATGAGTTGGTGTATTTTGCAAAAGAAGAACATTACACAGTAACTACTCATTTAAGAAGTAATTAACCTTCTTAAGCTATTTGCATTATTAATGTACTAGTTATCATAATGTCCTAATGTATCTGCATTTCCATTAATGTTTTCTTCACTAAACAAATAAAAGTGGATTGAGTAAAGAGATGACATTTGTTTAATTGTTCATCAGAATTCTCTTCTTCCCCTAATCCAAAGCCCTGATAGTTTGTTAAATAGAAACCCTTAAATGGATACCATTTCATGATAGGTTTTGAAACTAATTATATCAAATGTCATAGCGTTATTTATTTAAAAGGCTTTTCAAGATAACTGTACAAGGGGAAAGATCTGTTTTCTTCCGTTTAAAGTGCTTAAAATATTCTATTAAGTTCTTCTAATTTGTTTAGCTCTTTAACAAATGCCCTCAATCAAGTTTAATTTTAGAATCCTATAAAATGTTTCCTGTAAATGTAGTTTTGTAAAACTGTTTACTGCTACTGCTTCTTGCCTTTATGAAAAGGTCTCCTAAACAGAGATTAGCATAATGCTATGCTTGCTCTGAAAACTTTGGTATGGTTTGTAAATATTGGAAAGAAGATATGTTGCCACAAAAAAACCCCAAACACACCATTAAACAATTCCCAAAGACGTGACCAAAGAAGTCCATGCAATTAAATAAGTTTCTCTTTAACTAAAAGATAGCAGGTAAGTACAAAATTTCATCTCTGTCCAAAATGTGTTTATACTTGGGTGAGGGAAGAAACTCAGTGTCTTAGGATGTATAATTAACCTTAAGCTGGGATTTCTACAGCTTTGTGGTGTTTGAGGAGAGAGAAAGAGCCTGAAGCCCACAGAGCATGCAGAGATAGCAGGGCTGCTGCATCAACACACCTGTGTGACAAGAGCAAGCAAGAGCCCTCATTTACCTGCCTCACGTCACAACAGTCTCATTTCTTGTGCAAGAAATTAGATATTCAATCATGGCTAAAGAAATGCTTGAATAGGAGAACAAAAAGGAATTCAGAATTTTAACAATTTTTTTTTATCGAGAGCCAAGAAGTCTTTTGCTTTAAGAAGTTAAAACTAATGATTAGCAACTGTTGAAAAATAAAATGCAAAGGGTATTTTCAACAACACACAAACACCTGTCCCCCAGAAATGATCTTACTCCAAAGATGGGTTAGCAATACACTCACCCTCCCCTGGAGACACTGCTGGAGACTTCACCCAGATCACTGCCATAGCCTGCCATTTAACTTCTAATGGATCCCTAGAGCTGCCACAGGACATAAGCAAAGAGAATTCAGGTGTCTTTAATCATTCTATAGTCCTGCTCTGAATTTCCCCCTAGAAAAGCTCAATTAACTATAAACCACAGAAGCATGATTTTTTTTTTTTTATTTGTGAGATTTTTGTTCCTTTTTTTGATGGGCTTATACCATTAACAGAAATGCTTTTATATATGACCAGCCTTCTCCTTGGGACAATACAGCATTTAATGAATGCTGATCAGATTTAAAAATCCTAACAATTTTTGAGGGTTCCATCTTTAGGTCATTGGGTGATTATTACAGTTCAGTCCAGGCCATTTCTTATTATTGCTTTTTCCCCAGTCTTGTCTCTGACATTTCCCAGATGGTTTGTTCAAAATTATATATTGAAATTGGAGCAGCTTTGCTGATTGACACCTGTTAAGTCATCCTTTCAGAATGATACTCATTATACCACACATAATGGTGAAAGCTGGATGAAGCAATCAATTTTTAAAATTATTTTGAGTCCTGCTTACTTTGAAATCTAAATGCTTGTTTTATTTCTCAAATCATTGCCTGTGAGCAGGATATTTAACACCATAGTTTTCAGCACTCCAAATTTGTTCATAATCTCATATGCAACTATGAAATGCAGCCAGAGGGATTCCCAATTGTAGGAAACCCAACACAGAACTGAATGTGTGTCTGTGGTTTGTTTTGGTTTTTTTTTAAGTATTTTAACATTGATGAAAAGAAACAAGTCAGAGAGTATTTTAACTGTAGTAGGTGTGTGCATGAGAACATTTCATTTTTCAAGTTATAAATCTTTTTAGTTGCCACATTGCATAAATTTTTTTTTTGTCATTATTCTCTATTCCTTCAAGTTTTGAGCAAATGCCACCCCCCAAAAGATTTAAACTAGAGGCTGATGCTCTAGTTGTCATGTTTGAATGTTACCCTCTGAGGAAAAAGACAGCAGATTTCTTCAATAACCTTAGCTACTCTTTACCTCTCAGCTTTAAACAGTTACATAAAAAAGTGTTGAAATCTTCAGCAAGGGAAAGAGGGTCTTTCCAACTGCGTCTCACAGGAATCTACGTGTCAACTGATATTAGAAATACACCAATACTAAAACACTATTGAAAAGTACACATTCAGTATGATGGCAGCAATTGTGGGTAACAGTTTTGAATCTCTGTAGCCATGAATGAAGAAATAATTTGGGAGAGCATGTTATTTGAACTCCTGCTAATTACTGCTTAACGGGTTCTGCAAAGATTGGTGATTGCTTCCCTGTTTTCCTTCTCAAACTTCTCCAGGTGCCTTTTAGTTTCACACCTTCACCTTTTTTTGGATCACACCTGAATCAAAAGTCTGTTATGCCCTTAGGAGATCTGTTCTTGTAGTAATTTTTATCTTGACTATAACTTTGCAATTATCACCTAATACTACCACTAAAGTACCCTGCCGAAGTTGCAAATATCAAAAAGGTATTTTAAATTATATTGCTAAATTTATAAGCAGGCTTTAGGGTCTAGGGTTAAAAATTTATCCTCGTAGCCTGAAAGGAAATTAGCTTCCATTTGGCCAGTTAATGGTGCATCCTCTTTTGTAGGTTAGTATTGAGATAATGTAGAGAAATAACAGCACTTTACAACTTCCCCAGCAATTTGTGGAAGAAATCTTGTTGCAGGAGAGAAAGGAATTGCTGGGGTATTCCAAAGTCTGCTGATATCAAAGGACTAACCAAAAATCTTGCTGAGGGGTAACTCCTGTTTGTTAGAGGGCACAGAAGAATTAAGTGCTCAGAGAAAGATGGAATTAAGCATCACTTCTGCCAGAGCTCTGGATCCAGCCCCAAGCTCCCTGTGACAATTTGTCCAATTCTTTGCATGGCTCTGTAATTTAGATACCCACAGAGAAATGCAGAGATAGGAAGCAAATCAGTGTATCTGAAACCATATTTCTGACCATGGCATAATTCTTCCAAACCGCTGGATCTCAGGCTTGTTAGGCGTCCACTGGAGAGAGCCATATGGAAAAAGACTCACAGCCTTTTTTGCCTCCCATGATTTTGTCCTTCTTCCTTCAAGTCATGTGATAGATGTGAGGTTTTTTTTTTTAATTCTTCCTCCAGTCACAACCACACCAAGTGTTTGGCCCTAAATAATTTATTTTGATTTTGTTGGCAGTTTTCATAAGAATGAAAGGCTAGAATATTGCATTAAAAAAAAAAGATGTGAAGAACTGAGATTAAACTGAACTTTAAATGCACACCAATATTATATAGTTTCTATGAAAACTATTCAGACCCTTCCAACAACAATCATAAATACTGATATCTCAGCTTAACTATACCATAAATGCAACTGCTACTTAACTCACCTTATCACACAATTTCCACCCTCTGAAATCCAATCATTTTCAGATTTGTAACTGGCGAAGTATCTGTGTAACTTCTGAAATATCACAAGTATTTGCACATAACCATTTTCTCAGAACTTACTAAAACTGATACAAGTTCAAATTAATTTCACAATAGCTTTAGATCAAAATTATTGATTCAAAACCTCATCTTCAGATATTCTTTCAGAATCTCTTACAACAATAGTAACAGGGATAATATAATTGTTGACTGCCACTGCAGAATAAAACCAAACCCTCTGTATTTGCTTATTCCTTCCATAGTACAATACAAAAATCTCTGAGATCTGAGATGGAAAAAACTGATGGAAAAACTGACATAGATTATTTTTTGAAGTAATTAAATAGGAGGGCACCAGTCAGAACACATCTTTTGGTTTTACATTACCAGGCATGAAAAGAGGAGGACTGTTTCAGAGGACTGAAGCTTTGATACTGAAGCAGTATCAAAGATGTATTAGAGAGGCCCTGAAAATTTTACTAGAAGGGACCTGATGAAATGTTGATACCATCCTGATTCTTTAGGGGTGAGTGCAGTTGTCAGTAAAGAGCTTTCTTTTACTTTCTGTACCCCAAAGGTTTTTTTCCTTTTTATGTACTGAGAGGAGAAAGCATTATTTGAGACACTTTACATGCTATTTCCCATTTTTCTTCCTAATTTTTGTCTTAATGGTATGACATGGTATTAATTCCATGTCAGAGTCTTCCATTTGCACACATCCAAATAAATTTCATCAAAGGCAGTAGCAAGACAAAGAGGAAACAGAAATTCAGTTGAATCTCTAGCTTTGTACATGAAGATTCAGATGAAAAAACATTGCTTTAGGACCATTGCAAATGTTGTTTAGTCAAATTGAGATAAAAGATATGCGTTGTATTATCTATCAATCTAATATTATTTAATCTAATCCAATTTAGGAATAGATAAAATACTAAAGAATGAAAAGGACATCTTCATTGATCTTGACTCTCTAGGAAGCATTGATTTAGAAAAGTATGTGATTTTCTGTCATCATACTTGGGGATAAAGGTCTGAACTGTTCTCTGTAAATCACTGTAGGTACATTACTTTATGAGTTGCAATTGTTTGCTTAAAAACAGATGGTGCTCTGAGAATTCCAGAATGTGTAATGTGAACCTAATAAATTTATTTTCATTGTACAGGCAAACTAGGCCAGTTTATCTGAAAGGCACTCTTTGTATTCTGGAATTCCAGTTTCATGAGTGAGAACATCACATATTTGCTATGGGGTTTGTCCTGATGTACAGTTTGTCCTGAGTGACAGAGGTGTTTGAGCTTTGTCTGATAATGAGGGTAGAAAACTATAAAATAACAGTTCCTTTTCTCTTTTTTTTTCTCCAGCAGGTGCATCTTTTTCAAGATCCCTACTTCATATGTAGGAAGATTGGTACACTCATCATGTTAATGTTCCAAAACTTTAATACTACTGTATCCCTGTCCATAGCAAAAAACTTTTAACATTCTCTGCCAGAAGCTCTACCAAAGGAGACAGGATGTAAAAAGGAAAAAGTATTCTCCAGAGTTTGATTAATTCAGATTCACTTCAGATTAATTTTTGTTATTGGGTTTTTTTGGCCATCCTCAGAGGTTTTATTCAGTCCTCAAGGGAAAAAAACCTCAACCACCTCCCCAAACAATCATTATTCTGGTCAATAAATAATGTAATGTAATTTAAAAAAAATACCCCAAGGACAAACCACAACACCTTTCTTGATATCTTCTGGACATGAGCTGCATTTGGGAATATACTCTGTGCTGGAGTTAAAGTTGTCATCTTTGAAATGTTTGCAGATCTTTCAGCATTGATGGATTGCTATATTTTGCATAGTGTTTGCATATAAATGCATATGAGATTACCAGATAATGCAAAGCATTTCCAATTCTAGGTTGATATCCCCACACCCATCCTTCGCCTTTCTTGTCTTTCCTTTTATGGAGAGTAAAAATAGAGTTTACATAAAAGCATAAAAAAAACCCCTCCTATTTCCAGGTAATTTTCAAATAATTTGAATGGAAGGGAATATTAACTTTTAAACCTCACTTTTAAAATTAGATTATGACATGCTAAAGCAACTTCATTTGGTAGGTCTTAGTGCCTGCCATGCTTTGAAAATTGCAGGTTTGTAGTAGTGGTCATGCTTCTGTATGAACAAAGATGACCAAAACTACCTTGTTTCTTTACAATCCAGGCAGACTATAATTTAATAAATATAGACAATCTAAGCTACTGGTTTCCTATTTTCTTTTAGGCATGAGTTTCTGATCTGTCAGTTTTTTGTGACATCTAGCAGCATCCCAGTGCCAAGAACAGCACCAAAGTTTCTCAGCAATGTTTCTGTTGTTTATTGCTCCACCATAATTTCCTCCCATATGACAAGAAATACTTTTAGGTCAGATTCAAAGCCGAGTCAGAGTGATCTTGTGCAAATTTGTATCTAATTTATAAATCAACATCTTAGGAAGTCCTGTCTGGAAAACTGTTTTGATGGACAGCATTTCATGGTAAGACAGATGTAAATACATGCATCAGAAGATGAAAAGTAAAGAACTAACTGCTCCTTCACATTAGACTTTTCTGCACATAAGCTGCTTGCCATTATAGCAAGGTTATCTGGCAATTTTAGTTCTTATAAGATGGTGATTTGTTACCACATTACAAACTTACATCAATCCAAATGGTGCATGTTTCAAGCCTTAGAGTGTGTTAGACGTGTTTCTGACATGGTGTAACACAGCTGCCCTTAGAAGCTGTGAGGATCAGAGCCTTTCTTTTGAAGAGCATTTCAGTATCAGCAGTGTTGAAAATTGCTCATCCTTGGCAGAGTGTGAGTGTTGTACTAACAGTGTGCAAACAGGCACAGCACAGGCTCAAACCATTCTGAACAGAGGCATGGGCTGAATGTTGCAGCCTGGAGTTCATCAGGAGTGAAGCACTTAATAGAGGGTGGGCAAACAAACTTTCTGCTCATGTTTGGTTTTCATCAGCTGTTGGTTACATGGGTTTTTCAGCTGGAAAATATTTTCTGCTGAATCGTGACTCCTGTCACAATGTGTTAACTAGCCAAATCTAGTAAACAAATTCCACACTGAGAGGGGCTAGAAATAAATTTATACTCCTTGTATTAGAGGAATTACTTTCATCTATACTACAACACCTTTTAGCCAAACCAGGCTGCCACATAAAGGAAGGAGGTCAAGGTCTTCTTAGGCTTTTTTGGGCTACTTTTTTCCTATTCTTTTTGCTGTCTTCTGCCCTGTTGCCTCATCACAAATCAATATGGAATGAGATTGGTTTGCTGGACAGCAAGCTGCTACCTGATGAAAATAAACTGAGTAAATGTGGAAAGTAGAAAATGGAGTGAAATTTCTTACATGGTGAAATAATTCACCTGTATTAACTGTGGCATTAGACCTCTTCAAAGAAAACAGTTGAAAAAGTCACTATGGCTTTCAGAATCCTTTCTGATACAGAGCAGAATACATAAAAACAAGTAATGTAACAAAACCTTTTTTTTTGACTACATTAAACAAATGTTAGTGGTGGAACAGTAGTTATTGCATTCACCTACTACATGAAGAGAGTTGTCACATCCATGTGATAAATAAAACACCCACCCACTCAGCCTGAAATACCCACAGGCCCACTTTTAAGCAACTGGTGACATGTGCTCTGTATGCATGACTACTCTGCAGTCAGGTTTCCTGTGTGCCATAATGATGCATATTAAAGATGGATATCATAAAAGGATCAAGGAGTTTGTGACAGGCATTGTTTTGTGTTGTATTTCCTAGCCTGAGGGATTAGTTGTTGTAAACTGCTTAGAATCTCCACATTTTCCAGATGAGTCTGTGAAAAGAAAACAGTAATGAGAGCATCCAATATGAAACTCAGAAACAGGATTGAAGGCTCTGCTGACTTGCAAAATGAATGGTGCTGGTTAGCACTGTTAGAAATTACTTGCTCTATGGAATCTCTTTTTTTTTCCTGACAATGAAGTCTGTCATTCCTTAGTAACAACAGGCTCACACTTCCATAGCACAAAGGTACCATCATAGCACCTACTTTCATTTCCACTCAATCACAGTCAATTTACATCTCACTAAGCCATTCTGAAAGCTTCCTTAAACATACATTTTTCATCTTATTGCAAACCTATGGTATTTATTTAAATAATCTAACTTTGGAGACAGGAAGATTTAGAAGTGACCCTCACAGCTGATGTTCTTTAAGTTGCTTGGAGCTGGTTACTGCATGGAGCAAGCTGCTGAGCTGGATATCAAGTCTCAATATCCCTAAAGATTAGTAGATGATCTGGGTCCCAAATGCAAAATAAGCATTCAAATGTCATGTATTATTCAAAGCATCAGATATTTCAAGTATGAAAAGACATAGTTAGATGCTTCTCTAACAAAAAGAGTTTCCTATCTTATGAGCTGGAGATGATTTAAACAATTTAGAAGTGATTTATAAATCACTTGGGGTGATTTAAACAGAACTCTCCACAGCTCTCCCACAGCTTTCTGAAATATATAAATAGTATTTTATCTATGCAGACATTTGTAAAGAAAAAATAATTTCTTTTCTTCAATAAACAGAAATTCATTTGTTCATTATTTATAAAAGTTATCCTAATTTTACAGAACAATGAAAGTAAGATCAGAACAATATGCTTCTATTTACAATGGAATTTTTATACATCCTTTCCCCGCTAAGTCATATTTGATGGGATTTTTTAACTGTTTCACTTGTACTTTCAGAATGCAGTCTGCTCAGAATAGTGAGTGACTTTCTTCTAATTCAATAAGCTGTTCAACCACAGATCATTGACAACTGCCTTTGTGAAATCCAGTATGAATTGACTTGTCAAAGTCAATTAGAATTCAGTATTTGGTTAGAGATTCTTATGCACACAACATCCAGACACCTTGCCAGTCAGATTGTCTCAACATGGATGTTTCTATAATTATTTTATCCGCAAGTTGTTTATTTGCCTTATCACAGAATGAGATCACTACCAAATTAGGGACAAATTAAATCCATTGCCCTTCAGCATTAGGGGTAACTTATTCAGCCCTCTGCTGCCATTTTTTAGCAGCCTGTTGATTTCCTGCTTGTAAATATTTGTATTACAATGTACCATAAACCCATAGCGGCAGAAGGAGTGTAAACCCATCTCAGTACTTCTGTTACCCTTCTTCCTAAGGAATGAAGAACTGATTCCACCACCCCTCTCGCAGTTGTTTGACATCAGCTACAGCTGCTCCTTGTCACCTCTTATGGGCACATAACAAGCATGACACGGCTGGCACAGGTTCCAGCAGTGCAAACAGAAAGTGCATAAGCATTTTTGTTGTCTGGTAAGTAAATTACAGTGGCAGTCATGATGTGGGTTACACAAAAAATAAGGTGAGGAGAGATTCTAGATTTCCATAGATCAGAAAAACAAAACACCAAAACAAACAAATGTAATAAAAAGATAGATTGGAACTTTTAGTTATCAAGAGACCAGAAAAATTTAAAAAAACCTTGTGTCTTTGATTTACCTCTGCAAATGCTAATATGTATCTTCAATTATCTGAATTTATCCCATTTCTTCTCTCAGTTTCATTTCATAAAATATCAGAATTGCAGATGTACACTCTAAAGAATACAAGATTTCTGTGCAACAAACAGCAAGATGAGTAAACAGTGGTACAGCCCAATCTACACTAACTTTAGTGGTTACCAAAGCCAGTAGGTATTCAGGCAAGTGTGCCTTACAGCAATAATACAAATAGATGGACATATTCCTGGCCTATGTGTTCTTGCTTTGGTGCAGCAATATTGTGTTTTGTGAACTAACAAAAGATTTTTTCACTTAGTCGCTTGAAAGTTGTGGGAATGCAAGCACAGAAAGCTCACAAGGCTTTGAACATACATGAGACTGATTTTGCAATAAACTATATTTTTGAAATGCCTCTTCAATCAACGCTTTCTACATCTTGAGCAAAAGTGTTGATTTATTACTGTTTTTCAGATGAGAAGTGGAAAAAATCTAATATAGACAATAAACAAATCTACATGCACCTACCATGAATGTATCTGGTTGTGTCTCTGTTGTCTTTAGCCACTTCAGCTACAATAAGAGGCACCAGGTATATTTTATGATGGTATTCAATAGTGTTTCACTCATCAAGGACATTCATGGGGAATTTGTCTTCCTCCCCATTTTAACCTTGGCGTTTGCGAGTTGCTTAGATGCAGTTCTGTGTCTTGTGGCAAGAAATGTCATTTTAAATGTGTGGGTAGTGCAGAAGCTGAGCTGGTGGAAGAGAAACATTTACATCCTGAGTAAGGGTCCTGTGTGACAAATGCAGAGACTCAAGGGCATGGGCTTCAAGCACTTTGAAGTGTGTTGGCCAGTCATCCTGGGCAATTTTATGAACCTTTTTGCTCTGGTCATGGTTACCACTAAAGTGGGCAGGGGTGATGTCTTGGTGGAGGTGAAGACGGGTAAACTTCTCCTAAATTACTTCACAATAAAAATTTTTGTGAAGAATTTACAAAGAAATCTCTGTTATGCATGTGAGCTTGTTGGAAAACAATCCAACCCAGTCCTATTTGTATGGAAATGTTGTCAACAGACAACGCTAATGAGAGTTGAGTAATAATTTGAATTTTATTCAACTTTGAATAATAATTATGGATCTTGCAGGTATCTGGGCAGAGCAGGATCGCAGGGAGAAGTGACCTGAGCAGTTTCTGCTATATTGGCAGTGGGGGTAAAAAGCCCATTCATTGATCTGAGACCTAAGACAAACAAACTGCAAAAAAATCAGAGATGCCAGTCTGAGGCTACCTGAGGATCCCCACGGTGGTGCCATGTCACTGCAGGCCCCCAGCCAGGTAATAATTAGCATTGACACCATGATTGCAGAAGGCTGATCAATTGCTTTATTATATCATCCCATACTATCTTGTACTATACTTATTAAGAAACTCAGTAACCCTTACAACCAGTCCAGTACAGCTTTGATCTAATTGGTCAATCAATACAAACACCATCCAGTGTCCAATTAAGAAATCACCCTTTGGTAAACAAATCCCCATGACACATTCCACATGTGCACAACGACCGGTGCAGCAAGTGGAGATAAGAATTGTTTATCATTCTTTTCTCTGATCTTCTCACATCCCTCCCTAGGAAAATGCCTGGGAAAGTCTGTGCTTGCTGTCTGAGGGCAGAGAGCTGCTGCCACAGTGCCAGGTTTCCAGAAGACACATGCCATGCCCGAGCTCCCAAAGCTGCCATGCACCAGGAAAGGCTCCCAGCTGCCCTCCAGCCCCTGCCAGTGCCAGGGCAGGGACTGCCCCACTGCAGTAAAAACACCAAATGGGCCTGTCCAAAGCAGGCTGCTGAGTCGCCTCAGCTGTTAATCAGGTGATTTTAATTATCATCACCTGTCACTAGTTAGATCTGACTCGCTCTCAGGCTGGGAATTACCCTTTAAAATGGGTGTAGGTTGGTGCCACCTGGATCTGATTAAAGGAGAGCAGGGGCAGCTGAGGTTGGCTCTCCAGGACTGATGCTCTGTGGAGTCTGTAGGAGTTGCCTCTTCCAAGCTGGTAACAGAAAACTTTGATAAGCATCTGCTTTTATAGCTGTGGTGGGGTTTGTGTCCCTCCTCAAGAAAGTAGAAAAGTTGTGGAAGGCACAGGGCTGCCATTAGCTGGGAGGAAATTCATTTTGGTGCCTGGCTTAGGCACGGGCTGTACAGCCTGTGGCCAGTCCCATGCTGGGGTGGCTGTAAGAGCTGCGGTGTGGTGTGAGCTCAGGAGAATGGAGCTGTAGCTGCTGCCACCCTTGGCTGTGTTTGGAAAGCAGAAGGTAGGCACTTCAGTCATCTGTTGTGTTTGACTTTATTGTTAAATATTGTAGTAAACACTGAGCATGAGCTGGGATGCAAATTGTAATTGTGTATCTTTCCAAAGATAGATAAGGGTACTATTAACCTGTGCCCTGTTTATTTTTTTTCTGGCTCACTAATTTACTGCAGTGGTTTTATAGTGCATTTTTATTGTTGTAATGTCTAAATGTAGTGGGAGAACATATAGATTGGGGTTTTTTGCTTTTGTTTTTTTCCAATAATAAAATAACTCTCTTCTGCCTGGTGAAGATGGAATCTGCTTCTGTCCTTTTATGCAACTAGGGT
Source organism: Chloebia gouldiae (assembly GCA_003676055.1). Classification (NCBI taxonomy): domain Eukaryota; kingdom Metazoa; phylum Chordata; class Aves; order Passeriformes; family Passeridae; genus Chloebia; species Chloebia gouldiae. The sequence goes on from QUSF01000024.1 coordinate 7,670,833, forward strand.
TTTGTTTACATGGTTTCTCCCTCCCTTTACTGCCTAGGCTTTCTCACCTGCAGTGTTCAGTAGAAAACCAGCTGAAAGGCTAAACCTCAACATAACTGTGATCCTCAATCAATACTTCCTTCTTCCAGTTTCTTACAATCTCTTTGTCCTGGGCACTCAGTGTGGCCTTTTTCCTCGAAGCTCTTTAGCTGTCTTGAATGCTTATGGTGTAAAATCTATTTTCAACTCTCTGCCCAGATGAAGACTGCTGGAAGGGAGGTAGGACTGGTACTGGAAACCTGGCAGTTAGTCCAGGAAGCAAATCTTACTGAAATAATGGACAAAGCATGAGAGTCAGGGTGGTGAGCTCAAATGTGTGAGTGCTTGCAGCTTCCTGTCAGCACTTTACAGTTAAAGGCTATGGTCTCTTAGTTCTGTCTCTTAATCCTCAATCCTTGCCCCACTCCTTCACATCTTTTGCATTGTAGTCTTCCATATTTTCTTCTTCTCTTCTACTTTCTGTGACTTTCTGTGCACGACAGATAACCTGTCAGCTTGCTCAGTCACCCGAGTAGAAATAATGGTGTAGAAATTGTAGGTGCACAGTAGGCAAACGTGTCGTGCCTCTGTGTGCCCTCTGCAGGCAAACCTGCTTCCCAAACCTTCAGTCAGACTTGGAAAATAGGCTTGCCACCAATACTTTGTTGTGGTTTATGCATTGATGAAGCAGCACTTCTGTCTCACCCCGCTTAAGCCACTGCAGAGCTGGAATTGTTGCTTTGGCAGCAGATGTGCTGGCAGGGTTCTTACAGCTATGTAAGATGTGCCTCTTCTAGGACAGGTTTCTGTGGTTTTGTGCAATAAAAACCTATGCCTTAAACTGCTCCAGTGCAAGTCATGCACTCATGTAGATGTGTTTATGTGTTTTCAGATATAGATATTTATATATATACCTAGTGAGTGGCCTCCTGGGGAGCAGGGACAAACATGGAAGGAAACCAGGCCAATAAAACATGCTTCTGCTTCAACAAAAAACCCTGTCTTCCCCTCACAGAGAAGGATATAAAATTTTTCTTGATTGGCCTGGAAGGGAATAAACAATTCCCTCAGTGTCATGGTCTATCTTTTACTAGTCTCAAATTATTTAGATAAGTTGTAATTAATTTTTTTTTTTGATGGGGGAGGTTTGAGTCTGCACTTCAGACCTGTTCTCCCAGCAGTCAGAGACCTGCACAGCTGCTGAGGGTGGGGCAGGTGCTCAGGTAATTAGCAACAGGTGCTTGGTAATTAGCAACAGTGAGGTGAAAAGTTGGCTGTGCCTGGCTGAGGGCTTCAGGACTGTGGTGAGAGATGGGATAGGGAGTGGAGTGAAAAATATTAGTTAAAGAGGCAGGTGTAGGTGGCTGTCTGGGGTGTAGGTGGGCTTTAACTGGTTTAGGTACTGCATTTTATGGACTTGATCACAATTTATGAAGAATGGAACATTTAACAATGAGATAGGACTGCTTAGTAAACACAGCATTTAGAGTAGCAGCTAACATGTAATGCAAATTCTTGGTGTTTTTTCTCAGAAGCTGTCTCAAAAACACTGAAGTCCAATTATAGTCTTCATAAATACAAGTTAATACCTGTTTGTTAAAAGCAGAACCTTAAAGGGCCAAGGGATCTTGCATTCAGTAATGTGCACACCGTAAAAGAAGTGGCTCTCTCCTGTTCCTGTGGCTAGCCTGTCTCTTCAGGCTAGAAAACATTTCTGGGAGCATTCCCTTGCTACTCCTATATCTCTATCCCTTTAGAATCTGATGCCAATACTATATTTTTCTAAAATTAGGCTTAATACTTTCTCTAGGCCCTTTCATTTTGTAATTCACACCTGTGGTGGGGGGGGGAGGTCTGATGAGGTTTATTTTCCTTTCAGTCTCTCAAATTGCACCCCATTGTATTTAGCTGCAAAATCCTAAATCACACTAACAGTTTGCTTGAAATGGACACTAGTAAAGAGTAAAAAAAAAAAAAAGCCTAATACAGATGCTATCAACTATTTTTAGTTCCTGGCAGTCCAGTATTGCTCTTACCCAAGGACTATACATGTTTCTTTCTCTTTTTCTTGCAGCTCTCAGTTCTGTGATGATTGAGAAACAAAAATACAAAGTAAGGGTATCCAGAGTAGATGGACATCATGAGAATTAGGGGGCAATTTGATCATACACTGATCTGTATGATTGCCCTCCTCTGTGGAAGATTGTAGTGGTGTGATTGCAATCATTTTTGCTGGTCAGTGTTTTTAGTGTTAGCATAGCTACCCAGGGAGCCAGGTAGGTTTTATGGCTGTCTTTGGAACTGAAAGAAAAATAGAAGAAAATATCTGTGGTATTTTACTATAGCAGATCCACATGCTATTTGTGACATGTAACAACTAGATTTCCCACCTAGTAGCTACTTGTGGTGCAGTCTTAAGTGTGCTAGCTGTGAGAGCTGCTTCTGTAGAAAGGTGATTTCTATTACTGCTGTGTTAATTCTTCCTCTAAAATGAAAAAAAACCTGAGCACTTCCTCATTGCTTCCAGTTGTTTATGTAAGTGTTTGTATTTATACCCCTGTTCTGAAGATTCAGTGCTAAGCAATACTGACTTGGATGTTTTAATTCTGCAGTCATGATACCCAAAAGGTACAAGAGCTGTATACAAGTAAGGGTGTGTTTGGATGGTGATCTGGGACAGAGGGTATTCTTCTCTGTAGTTAAAACTGGCCAAGTTCAGGCTTTTTAATTGACAGGTATTTTTAACTGGAAAAACACAGTTTAGAGTTTTAGTCTTGAAATCCCCCTAGTAAATAATGTAAATGTATAGCATATTTTACAAGCTCACTTGGGGAACTGGTTGCAATTAAATGTTGACTCCTGAGGTGTCTCAAGTTGTGTGTCTTAAAGAAGAAGAGAAATAGGAATTTATGAGACAGGAAACAGAACTTTTCACTACACCAGGCCCTGTACTGAAGTGGCTGTTGTGAAAAATACAGCCAGGACCATGAAACTTAGCAGCCTGAAGAAACTGCTGTACAGCAATAGCTTAACTTCAGTGTGTTTGAGCCAGTGCTGCTGGCAGCATTATCTCTGCATCCTGGGACACTTCCTGCTTCCTGTGCCTTGACACTGCTTTCACATGGGGCTGGGGAAGGAGTTTGGGTCTATGACCTGGCTGGTGATGAGAAACGGGCTCATTTTTGTGTGATGAGATGATAGTGTGCACATGTTTCCATGGCTTAGTGCCCTTTGTGAGCATCTTACTTGAGCTAGAATTTGTGGAGTGCTTAAAGACTGCTGGTTTTGTTTTTGTTTTTTTTGGTGGTTTTTTTTTTTTTTTGTTTTGGTCCTATTAAGAGAAATGAGTTGTTCAACTCCCTGAAATGTTCTGTTTTCATCCTTATGCAAGATAGTGAGGAATACACTCTTTTCATCCCTTAGGTAATTATTTGCTTTATTATTGCACTGCAGTGTATAGGATTCATGTAGGTTGCAAGTAGTAGCAGAATATGAAATAAGACAACAATAAGCACAAAAGATAAACTTATCTCAGGAATTAACCTACTAGCTTGGGAATTCTATGAATTATAAAATGCTTCCAACTATGCTTAAATCTATTTTTCTTTCTGATAAAGAATGTGTTTTTAAGTATTTTGCAGACAGGGTTTACCTGGGGTGTAAGAACTTGAAGAATTTCAAGTGTGCAGCTTCAGGAATGAAATAATAAAAATTTGACTTAAGTTGTCAATCGGAATAAACTATTAACTACCCCACAGCAATTACACGTTATAGCTAATAAAGGTGCAATAAAAAACAAAATTGCCCATTTTTCCCTTTAGTGTTTTTCCCTGGTCCTGTAAATTTTTTTTCTGCCTTGTTCCTTAGTTTGCTTTCCAAACCAGCCCTCAATAGATCTTGAGAACTATCTCATGAGTAGAGCTGAATAATCAGTTTTGAATAAGGAAATTAAATGAAGAATCACACTTCATAACCACTTCATAAGCTTCTGGATTGAAAGCTTTAGATAAGTCAAGTAGGCATTGCTGAATGTTCAACCTGGTCTGGCATGTTCCAGTCTCTGAAAGGTGGGTAACTGCAACCTCTGTGTTTGCACAGAAAGGCAAATTATGGGACAGCTAGGAATTGGCTCTGGCTGCCTTGTGTCCCAGGTGTCATCTTTAATAGTTGTTTTCCTCTTATATTATTAGTAACCAGGCCAATGGCCAATCACCTTTAGTGTTTGGGACTTTTTTGTTGTTTGAGTTTTTTTTTAATTTTTAAAAATTATTTTATGGTTTGTTTGTTTTTGCTTCTGTTTGCTTGTTTTAGTTTTGGCCAGCTGCGCTGGCAGGTGGCTGTGACTGTGCTGTAGTACCCCCAGCTACTGCCAAGCTCTGCTTTGTGGGACTTTGGCCATACATAAATGCTGCTGTATATTGAAAGAAATGTTAACATGAAAAGAAAATTATCACAAATGTGAGCCAGATACATTGTCATGTACGAGTGTTTATGTAGCAGTCAAGTATAATAGTGATTTAACCACATGTGAGTAGATATTTTCTACTTCTGCTATGTAAAATGTTTGGGATTAAACTGATTTAAATAAATTAAGGGCAAATGCAGTCTCAGATGATGTTATATTGAAAGGCCTAGAATGTGCTCTAAAGCAGATACTGTGATGCTGACTGATAATTCTAGGAGAATTTTCTTGATTAAGCACCTCTGTGAATCTTGGTGTTATCTGATAAGCAGGGAAATGGTGTCCCTAAATATCACCAAACTACATTAACAAGAGGATTAGAATGATTTGATGTAGGAATTTTTCTCACTAAACTCTTAAAGAAGATTATGTTTGTTTAATCTTATAATTTAAGGGAAATTTGGAAGAGCTGAGATTGCCATTCATTTATTTAAATAGCTTACTTTGGGTCAGAATGCATTATCAGAGAGGCTTAATATTGAAGCTACTTCTAAAAGTCTGAATTTCCTATGTAGCATGGTCAAAGTATGATTTATAATCTCAACTTCTTTGCAAAACACTCAGAATTGATCTATTGAATTAGATGCATCACTAAATTCTTATCTGTATTTATATGTGACTCCTCATTGACAGAAGGTTGGGGTGTGGGGGAAGAGAAGGTCTTCAGTGACTTTTCCCTGCACAGGGGTTGCTTTCCGTGTTGGGATTTTTCTCCTAGTGATTAACTCACTTTTACAAACAAACATGAGCAGTTACCAGAAACTGAGAACTAGGAAGCTTCACAGTTTAGGGCTATCTCTGTCAATATCACCTTTTCAAAGAGATCACTCCAGTCAGAACATTGATATTTTTAATTTTTAGTCAAACATTGATCTCTGCTGTTCTGTTTGTTTTCTAAATAAATGCTCTTTTCATTGCTGTAAATGCTCAGATGTTTGATAGCTGTTCTGCCTTTCACTGTTAATTTCAGTCCATGTGTCACCAGTAGAACTGACTGCTGCACTGAGAACTTCTCCTTGGCTTATTGAAATTCAGGGTGCTTTACAACATCAGTCCAGGTTCTCTTGGAGCATGAGGAGTGCCACTGGCTTGAGTACATGGCCCGTTTGGGAAAGAGGGTCACTGTGAAATCTCAACAGAGGGGTAGCAAAGTGGAGCTTGGATGGAGCTGCCTATAGAGGTCAGGTTAGATATCTCTTAAATACTTCACTGGAGGGGGATTTGCAGCTGTGGAAACTGCATTGATGGAATGCTCAGACCCACAAACTAAGCAGATGGGAAACACTCCTACTTAGTTTTGCTGTCCTGTCCATTATAGCAAAAATTTACATTTTGCTTTAAATTCTGTTCCAGCGCTGTGCTTGATTGTATCAGTCCTGGCTTTTGGGTTTAGGCCTATCCATTATTTAAATCAAGAGACACTGTGGAAGTGTGAGGCAGTTACCTTCCAACTGCCTGGATGGCAGTTTCCTTGTCTTATTCTTGTTTCCTTCCTCAGACATATTTTATGAAATCTAGTAAAAATAATTCTTTACTTCAAACGAAACCCCAATGGTTTATGCTGTACACACTTCTTTGTGCTCAAGAACTTCAAACACAATTGAAGTTATGATCTAACTTCAATTTTTCTGCCTTTCTAAGAGTAAAGATAGACTGGAATGATTCCTGGGGAAGGGGGGGACAAGTTGCTCCATACAGTTAAGAATAAATTGAGGTTCATGTTCAACTGTGCCTCTGGTGGATGCTCTTGTGCCAATATTCCCTCTTGAGCTTTGACTCCCTTGAACCGTTCAAGCCCAGAAGTGGCTGTGGGGGTGGCAATTAAAAATAAAATGAAGCAATTGGATAGAAGCAGAGAGAGAAGAATTTTAAACTTTTTTTGTTTTAAGATATGACAGACTCATTGTATTGTCTGTCTGCTCTTCTTAGCTCTCTTGAGGCACTCAGTAAAGGAGAGGAAATGATGGACTGCTGGGAGAAAGAAATGGAGGAGCACCAGACTGCAACAGCTTTGCCACACTTGTCTAGTGTAACTTTTAGTACATAACCATCAGCTAGTAGGGGCTTTAATATTTAGTTTGGCAGTGGCCATAACAAACAACCTCCTCAGCAGAACGCTGGTTCATTGAAACCTTTATCTTACGAGTCTTTGAAGAAAATTCTGTGTAAACATACCAGCAAATCAAAGCAAACTTATAAAAATCCCTTTCCTAGAATGTTGTGGCTTGTTTTATTTTTTTTTTCTCTAGCTGTTTAATGCTGGAATCTCAAGTGAGATGAGAGGAATATAAAGAAGCAATGTTTCCAGAGCTCCCTCTCTGGACTGAATGGGTCTCTGAGTAGTGGCAGACTGAGGTCTATTTTCTGTTGCTGACCATGTCAAGGGTGTGAGCTGCTGCTTTCATCTTCAATAAGCCTCACGAAGAGTTACATCCCTTGGGGGAGTTGTGTTTGGTGAATGCTACAGCCTGATGACCAAGACTTAGAAACTGAGCTCATAGGGTTTAAGTTGTCAAGTCTTGATATACTTTTCTGATTTGTTTTCTGGGGTTTTTTTTTCTGTTTTGTTTCATGATCTTTCTTTAGGTAAGCCTTTTATCATTAAATTGTGGGTTTTCAATTTGTTCAAAATCTGCCTCTGGACCATGAACATACCAGTAATCTTAACAGCAGTGGCTGCAGGTATAAAATTTCTTTACAAATTAAAAAAAATGTGACCTTTAACCTCTTTCATATCTTCCTCTAAAATATGAATTTCATTGATTTTTAAAATGTCTGTTTTCACTAATAATCACAATAAGCATAACAATGTCAGATTATAAAAGGCTGTAATTAATTTTTTAGTTTGAAACAATTGAAAATATTCCAGTACCAGGTATCCCAATTATCATTTGAGTCAATGGTTGATTCCTTGTAGCTTTTATCCAATTAGCACTTGTTTGCTCATTGGTGCCTTCATGTGGAATGAGTGGCACTACCAGTAGATGATTTTGATCTGCCGACAAATAACACTGCTTAAAAATATCTTGGAACAAAATAGCTCCTTATCCTTGTTGCAGGGCTGGTGTTTTCTTGGCTTACAGGAAACAAAAGCAGCTTGGGGTAAATGAAATCTCTTTGTGATTGCATGTTGTCCAGAGAGCTCAGGAGCTGGTCCTGTACAAGTAGGGACACGGAGAACATTGATTCAGAGGTGTTACACTGTCTTTCTCAAGTTGTTTTGGTTTTTTTTTTAATAATGGCTCTCTCAAGTGAAATTTTAAATGAATTATTAATTTTAGAAGCTAGTACATCCTGATCTTTTCCTTTCTATCTCCTTCAGTGTTGCCCTCATACAAAGAGATCCGAGTGCAAAGCTGTTGGCTGTTCATTACTAATGACTCTTCTTGCTCACTGTTGTAAAGTCTGGGAAAACTCCCAGGTACTTAGGTGCCACCTGAGCTTGTTTTCCTTGGAAGCCTTGCATACATTGGGGTAACCTTTGGTTTTACCAGGGGCAGATCAGTACTGGATAGGAGTGTGTCTTTAAATTTTTCCATGTGTACTGTAAGGTTCACGCTAATTGCTATCTAAATTAAAATAGTTTATTTAAAGTGCTTTCTTTAATCCTGAGAGCTCATTAGTATATTGTGGTGACTTGTTTTGTAAGCTGAAGAAAATGTTTCCCATAATATTCTTTCTCTGCCTGCCAGACCACATTTATTTCAAATTTATCCAGCAATACCTTCATCTTTTTATATCTGAAACATAGTCTCATCTAGGCCTGGAATATGACTGTAAGATTTAAATAGATGTAGAAATTAAATCATCCAATTGCTAGGTAATGAGATGAGGAATAATTTACCCAAATGTGCAAAAAAAAAAAAAAGTAGCAGCAGTGATTTCTCAAAATTTCACTTATCAGGCCTAAAAGCCTTTATGGGATGTGTTCCTGTGCCACCTTATTGGAGCCTCAGACATGATCACCTGGCAGAGGGTTATGAAGCCTCTATTTCAAGTCTGTGACTGGAAAGGTACATGGAATGGATGCTTTGTAAGCAGATAGATGCTCCATCAAAGGGTAATTCATGCTTTTGAAGGCTTTCTTTTATATCAAGTTGGAAACTTCTGTTTTTTCCCCAAACTCTCACAAAGGCAAATTCTGCATCTCCAGCGTGATGTTTTTGTGCTTAGATGTGAAAGGTCATTTATCTCTTTTCTCTCAGTAAGTGAAAATGTATTCACATGTCAAATCTTTCATGTCAGGGAGAATCCAGATTGTGGACTCAAAAGCTTTTCTTGTCATGTTTCTAATTAGGTCTGTGACTCATTCTCATGAATAATATATCAAGCTGCATATTAACATCTAATCCAGCTACATCATCAATTTACAGCAAACCTTGGCTGCAGTAGCTCCAGTAAAAAACGTCAGAGGCTGCAACATTTTTCCAGCAGCTGTTAAAACTTCTGTAGCATCTCTGGGTACTAAACTTGCAAAGTGAATGATTAGACTCATGTTGCAGTATGTGTGGTGAATGAATTTGTTTAAAATAGTAAAAGTAGATTTCTAAAGAGGACTTTGAGGTTAAGGCAAGAAAAACCTCTTTATCCTATATAAAAAATTATTTTTCTTTATGATCTGAGAGGGAGAGTATTTGTCCAAGTTCAGACCAAAGTGCTGTGTATGGTTAGATTGTTTTTCTTAGTAAGAAACTGGTTTGTTTTCTATCTGAGTGCAACAAAAAAGCACCAGCTAATAAATGATTACAAAGGTTTTTAGCCCGAAATGAAATCACTTGTCACTTGACCTCAGTCTTGCAGAATATTTTGAAGGATTGTCCCATCTCCCTCATTAATATGCTGGATGTGATTGTTGTGGATGTAGCCGAGGTTTTTGTTTGTGATCATGGTGACAGTTATTGTCAAACAGCTTCACTCCATCATGTGGTGTTCATCACCAATTAGTCATCTGACAGGTATAATTTCTCAGTGCTGGGGATCACTACTGTAACTGTAAATTATCTTTGAAAATGTCTTTAAAATGTCATCTTTTCCTGCTGGTGTCTGTTTTCCATCACCTAGTTCATGATAGGTTGCTGGCACTGCCATGTGCTTCCTTCCCAGTTTATTTTATAGACAGAATGATAAATTCCCACCACTCCCTTTCTGGCTTTCCCTGCTGCTCAACTTTTTTCTCCAAAGAACTGGGCTTACAGGAGGTTCCCCATGGTGACTACTGTGTGTTTGTGTCAGAGCAGGCAGAGAATAATCTTCCTGCCTGGCTTCTCAGCCCTTCCAAATGCCGTTCCCCTGCCACATCTGTTGACTTTAACGCAGCAAGGGAGCCTTTGAAAAGGATACAACTTGGCTGGAGCTCCTGTCAGACCACATCAGGATAATCAGCTCTGAGAAAGACAGGTACCATGTGCCCGACTCTGGGTGCATGTGTGTCCTCCCTGCTGCATCCATGCAACTGAGACAGGGATGCTGGCAGCTCTCTAGTGCCTCACTGGAGGTCTGTTACAGGCAGCATGGCTGTGACATAGCCCCATGAAGGAGGAAAATTTGCAGCTTGGTGTGTAGGTCATGGCTGTTCAAGTTCATCTGGCCAGGCTGTCAGGTTTGATCTGACAGTGCCTGAACTGCTTCTAGTGAGAGCTGTGCATGGCAGGGGAAGATGTTGGGCTGAGCCTGCTTTTCTGTTTGGAATGGAGCAGAACTGGCTTCCAGATAGCACCTGGCAGCAAACAGCAAATGTGCAGCCAGCATAGACTCAGTTTAAAAGTTTCTATGACTTGACAAAGGACTGTTACTGAAAGACAATGGAGCAGAGTGGGGGATTTTGGAAAAATAAGTTGCTCTGCATTTCAAAAATGAGAGAAATACTCCCCATAGTAATGAGGAAGTAGCAACTGTGATGCCTGTGCCACAGGTTGTTGCATATGAGCATGTGTATGGTATGTATGAATGAATTGATAGTAGTACATGGCTGTGCTAGACCAGAACTGAATTAAATTATTATAACAACTTTTAGGAGCTTCTAAACAATTGTTTTTATGATTGCTTTAAATATTCTGAATAATAGTGAGGATCTCAGGGCATAATGTCCTGGGACACTCATTCTTCTGTAACCTTCTGAAAGATACCCTTAAAACTGTGCCTATATTTCTAATGAAAGGTTGGGAAAAGAGTTGGGAAAATCATAGACAATTCATTTGGAATCAGAGCTTCACCTACGAAAGAAAGGTGAGGCTTCTAAATCGCTAATGTGTTCTTGTCATAAATATCAAAAATTAAAATATGCAGGTTGCATATGGGTTCACCAGTCTGCATTGATGTTTGACCTCCATCACACTGCACTTCTCCCTGCTCTGTCAATTTAGTTTAAAAGACTGGATTAACGATGGTTTTTTAGCCTAAGCATCAGAGTTCTTTATACTCCTGACAGTGGCCTCAGCATCCTTGGGAAGTTGCAGCTAAGAGCAAGGGCAGCCATTTTAAGTTAAGGATCAAATGTGGATAACAACAAAATGTGCTAAAAAATTACTTCCTATGTGTGGGGGAAAGCAGCATAACTTTATGGCTTGTTTGCACACCTGTACAGACTTGATACAACTTTAAAATTTGCCTATAACAAGTCCCAGGTGTTATGCCTTAGACAGTATGAGTTTAAGTAATTAGCAAGCTGGAAGGTTTAGGTGGTTCTAACAAATAAAGACTTTCACATGGATTTATGCTCCCTTCTACTTGTAGAGCTTGATGCAGTAGCTCTCTAGCAGGTATCATTATTTGCAGTAGTTTTGCAAGAGCAGGGACTCTTCCTTGAGTATTTTTTATGTACTTTTAATGCAAACATTCACATCATTAACTTGTTGTACTTTTAAACAAATGGGTGAATCAAGTTCATGAGGCTTAGGAAGAGAAATGACACTTCCAAGGTTGCCAGCAGTTCTGCATAAACAGCTGGTGATTTTAATTGATCAACTGCAAAAAAAAAAAAAGTGCATCTCTGTGTTTGACTTCCAGGAAGGGAACAGGATACACTGCCACATCCACAATTTAAATTAAAAACTGTGTGGCAGTTGCATTTTCTATTTCAATGACATCTTAAACTGCATCATGTGTTATGTACTACACAGAAATTAGCAAATAAATTAGGTTAATGTGGTGCTGAACATGAAAGCTAAGATCAGTTTATTTTGACACAGTGGTGATGACAAAGTACACATAAATACTTTTATTTAAATAAAACTGCTTTGAATGTACAGATTGAGAACCACATCTTGCTCTGCCTTGTTGTCATTTTGGTTCTGAAATACATTTTGCTTAGATTTTACTGATTTCTGTCTGGCTCTAGAGGCTGAGCTCATGCTTTATTTTTTTAACATAGCAATCTATGTTCTTTGTACCATTGCTATGTATGCTGGGCTCTTTTTCTTCCTTATTCTGTATCTGTAAGCATTTTAGTCTCTTCACTTTGAGTGGCTGATTTAAGGAAATTGAGAGATTAGGATAGCAGACAACTGAGATGAATTGAAGTAGTTCATCTTTGTCAGAAAAATCATGTCTCTCTCAGCTGTCCCTCTTGCAAGAAAGAGGAGAAACTGGGTAGGGAGCTAAACTTCAGAGCCATACAATAATTAGGAAGAAGCAAAGTGATCAAGTGACTTGAACAAAGCTGGAGAAAAAGGGTCCCCTTTGGACTAAATTAGGTACATAGGTGCTCCTAATTCCATATGGAAGTGCAGCAGACTATCAATTTACTGACTCCATGAAGACAGCAGATTTTGAGAGAGAAAATTCTTAGGGATATGTCAAACTTTTTTTCAGTTGATGAGAGAAGAATGTTCTTCACCAATAGAAATAACAAAAACTGGTGTTGGAGAAAAAATGTTCAGAGAAAAGAAAGATCAGTATTGTAGCTTAAATATTTCTCTTTGTTAAAGTGTGATTTAAAATAAAAAAGATCATTTAGGCTTAACTTGAGTGTTACTAAAATTAAAACTGCTAAATGCAAATAAACAAAGCAGGAGAATGAGAATATACTTGGTGTTCTCTTTCCTCATTTCATATATTAATAGGGCTGAAGAGATTTTCATCACTATTGATGCTCCCAGGTAATGTATTTCAAAGAAGTATTGAGCTGGCCAGGATCAAAGTCACTTGTACATGCAGAGTTTCCAGCAAAGAAGCTATGGCAGGATATGGGTCTGATATAGTCTGAAAAAGGCAGAATAACCTTTGTTATCTGAAAGAGGCAGAATAGCCAGCATTGATCCCACTTCAGCAGAAGGGGAAGGAACCAAGGTCATAGCAAGGTGCATTCTCTTGATCTGTTCAAAACCCAAGTCTAGAAGAACTGATTGCTAACATAAAAGCCAAGAGGCTCTTGGTATCTTGCTCCAGGAAAGCAGAAGACCTGTAGGCATCTAAGGATAGGAGAACTTTTATCAGGTTGACAAAACTTTGAGTGTTCAGAGGAATTAGGCGAGGTGATGTCCTGGCCCTGTGCAGACATGGTGTCTCCCAGCTTGGCTCCCCTCAGAATGGACTCTCACCCTGCCCCCTGCTGAAGCAGCCTCTGGATGGTCTCTGAATCTGGCAGGGATACAGCTTTGTAGGGGGGAGAGCAGGAAAGGCAGAGGGGAAGATGTTTCAGACACTTGTGTAGGTCTGTCTGACAACTGCTCTGGGAGAGAGAGGAAAGCAAGCAAGTGATGCAAGTCAGGTTCTGGAATAGACTTGTGGTCCAGCCTCTCCTTGGACTTGGGGTCACAGATGTGAGCAGCCAGACTTCCACTGATGCAGTTCAGCAACAGACTTGCAGCTGCATGTGGTGCCTAGAGGAGATTTTTCTTTCCCTGGATGTAAGCAATACGCTGTGGGGTGTGTTTAGCCATACTGTTCCCAGCAGCACTGTCACTGTGACCAGCAGGAAAGGTCCCCACTCCCCTGGGCAGTGCACTTACACAAGGTAGATAAAACTAGGAAATTTAATGAACAAACTAAAATAAATTGATGACATTTCTTAAATGCTGCTGATCAGTTTTGCCAAGCTGTAGAGGCTTGAGTTTTCTTTGGTTTAGAAAAGTACTAAACACCCCATAATTTCTACAATGCGGTGGACATTGGTAGATGTTCTTGACTGTAGTGGGGAAGGTTGGAGGTAGGTGATTTAAGGCCCTTTCCAACCCAAACTGCTCTGTTCTGTGATTTGAAGCTTTGTTCATTATCTGTAACTCATTGCTCAGTGAATAGTGTCTTAGCCACAAAGCCAAACTCAGAACATTTTATTTTGCTGTTGTTGCACTGCTTCACTATGCAAGACTTGCAAGTCTGCAGCATATGGCATGGCTATATTGTCCTATAAAGAAGGAAATAACTGTATGTGACTTTTATTTGGATGGTGAAAGCTGGGAAAAAAAAAATCCCAGGAGTTACCTCTCTCAAACTGAAAGCCAAGGTGTTTGATAGGATGTCAAAGGCTGTTGAAATATGTAATTCATTCCATCTGCTGCCTTTGGTGCATGAGAACAGCACATTGGTGCCAGCTGCATGTGCCTGAAACTGAGAGGAAAGACTTGGCAATCGTTCTGTTTGCTCTGCTGCTTGGGAAGGTGCAAGTGAGCCACAATTTTGCTTTTATTTTTAGCCCATGTGTCCTGGTTTGCCTGACAGGCCAAGCTTAGGGGGATGTGTGCTGCATGAACTTGAGCTTAGGAGGCTTTCCCTACATTGCCAATATTGTAATTTTAAAAATTCATACCCATTCACCAAGTTTCTATTGCCATCTGTCTAGGAATTAGGTAGCTTTGGCTTTCTTATTCTGGGCTAAGTATAAGGAAATTTTGCGCCTTTTGTTGATTAGCTGGTCCAACGTAGCTCAGCTATTGGTTAGTTAAAAGTTGTATTAACAGTGAGTTTTGTGGCTTAAACAAATATTTATTTAGAAAATAGAGCCTGAACAATAAAAGTCTTCTAATGTTTTATTCCTGAATAAAGCACAAGGTTTGCAAGCATAAACACCTTATCAACAAACTTCAGCAGATCAAAAGATTAAAAAAAATATATATAACTTAGTCATTCCCCAGACTTTAGGTAAACTTACTCTGGATTGCTGTAGTAACCATGTGTTACAGTGGCCCAAGAACAGTCAAGTAGAAATGAAACTTGCTGTTTTCCTTCAATATTTTATTGATATTAGTAGTAGCACTTTCCTGAGGTTTTTTTATGTAAAACTTTCAAGTTCCTGTTTAATAGAAGGATGAAAAGATGGAATATCAATAAAATGTTCCCTTTTTTCATTTATCAACCAATTATTAAGGAAATAGAAAATTAAAGACACAATAAATTATGTTCAGCCCTCTTCCCCTTTCCTGTTTTTTATGCAGGGAGGTGCCTGGAAGCCTGGTGTCTCAAACCTGTAGCCAAATGGCTTTGTAGATAATACAGTGAAAGATCATGTAGTGAGATCATTAAAGACCTGTGAAAAACTCAACAGGACCAAAAACTGAAATGCCCAAATGTTTATGGACAACAAAATGATTAAGCATAATGGAGAACAAAGGAAAACAACTGCTGGTTTATTGTATTATTCTTTTTTTTTTTCCCTGTGGTTGTCCTCTACTAAGGAGAAATAAGAATTAAGATCCTAAACAATATTTGTACTCAAATATAAGCATAAAAATAGTCTCAAATCCATGTCTCATTTACAGGATTCAAGCTTGCTGTATCCTTAAAAAACTGTAAGAATTGAGGCCTTGTTACTTGAATCTAAATTGGGGAAGGAGAGTTTAGTAGCACTTAATTGGTAATTGGGAGTTTTTAATCTGAAGCTTTCAAAGCTATTTTGGATTTTGTCATTGAGGGGATGGCCTCAGATTGTCATCTAGTGTTGTCATCATGTGTCCCAGTGTTGTTCAGGAGTGACTGACAGAGTTCTCTACTACTTATTGTTAATGAAATTATAATTGGGCTAAAAGCACATGTGTGTAAAATGTTAATATTCCACTGCATCCTTTGCATGCTGTAAACAGCCTTGAGGTACATTCCTGCAAATGTAAACTCCCCGATGTGATACTTGTATAAGAGAGGAAATTGGTTCCTGCTCTGAACTGGATTATTACTTGGAATAAACCAATACCACTGCACATCTGACACTGGGCAGTTGATATAGATATGCAAAGTTGTTTTCCTGATCTTCATTTTGAGGTGTGATCAGGGTGAGAATGAATAACTTTTCATCTTTAGGTCTGCATGAGAGCCAAAAGCCCCTTTTCCCAAAAGTGGGAAGGAAAGGAAAACTGAACCACTGATATTTATTTTGTTGTTTGAATCTAGAAGCAATGTTTGGATTGCACATACTAGGTTTATAGTGTGGGATCAATTTTAATAAATTAGGAAACTCTTACAGGTGAAGAAGTGAGGAATCAGGAGGGAAAAATAAAGGAATGTTGAAGGAACATACAGATTGGTTTCCTCTTGTTTTTTTCCCCATTTAAACTTTAATTATCCATAGGCCCAGAGTAAACAACACCTGAAAACACCCTTACAAGTACATAATTCTGGAATTATTTGATTCCTATGATTTTTAAAAATACATGGAGTATTTCATATAATAAGAAAATATAGGTTGGCACACTGAAGACATAAATAGACTTTACTTTGAACCTCTTTGAGAAAACCCATCTCTACTATTTACCTAGATCCATATCTGTGTTGTTCCTGTATTTGGCATATACTTGACACGGTTAGTATAACATAGTGTTGAAATTATGTGAACTTAATTTCATAGTCTAATATAGCATTGGCTACATTTAAAAATAAACCAACAAACCACAAAAAAAATCTCTTTGCACCCAGGGTTTTGGGCTTTCTGTGCTCATGAATGAACAAAATATTGTGATTCTGAAGACAGAATTTCATCTATTGTTTCCTGTAAACAGTTAGATTTGCTTGGGTATCTTGTTGCAACATCCTAATATCTTCCAAGAAACAAAACAACACAATCTGCTTCCAGAATGGAAGGAGGTCATGGAGTGAAGAGAGGTCTGTTTTCTGCTTGAATTGGTTAATTAGTATCAAGTGTTTAGAAATTACAATATTTTTAAAACAGGGGAGTAATTTTTAAATTTGTTCTAGCTCAGGCAAATCAGCCCACAGCACCTCATTTAATAGCTAAGGGACCACTGGAGTAAAAAAAAAAAAAAAAAAACCAAAAAAACCCCACACAACAAAAAACCCCAACAACCTGTCTTGGGGAGGAAATTTCTTATTTCAGGTGCCTCCCTAATGGTGTGGCCAGTATGGAGCCACTGGAACTGCCTTTAAAGGAGCTGTGAGAGCTTTTCTTCAGCCCCCTGCCTTCCCTGGGATGGACTGGGACAACTTTGGGCCAGACCTCCCCTGGCTGCAGGATTGCCAAGGGTGTGTGTAACCAAGTAGTGTAAATAATTTCACAGTTTGGGGCAGGGCGTTTCTGTGTCTTTTTATCCTTGGGAATGTATCTGTTAGTTCAAATTAGTGCATGGAGTTATCAGCTGCAGATTTTTCTCTTCACTGTTTGGTACAATGCTTACCAAATTATTTTCAGATCCTAGAAATAATCTACACGAAATGTCAATCTCTTCTAATATTTATCTAGCCTCGCCCTTACTAGAACTATTTGTTGTGAAATAATAGACTTGAAATAGAAATCCCAGATGTACTATCTGAATCCATAAATTGCTCATTGTGAAGCAAATACATTTTTTTCTCTAAAAATGATGGATTGCTGGAACATAATGGCTTGTGCTGCTGTTATAGTTAAATTTCCTTTGAAATTACTGAATTTCATACTGTTTATAACATAGGCACAGCCTCTGTAAGGCTAGACAGACAATAGTGCACATATACAACTGAAATAGGGAAGCTGTAAAGAATTCTGATGCTGCATGGCTCTTGTGTTTACTTTTATTCCTTTTATTTTGAAATTGAGTGAAAAATACTGAATGCTCTCTTTTGTGGGGTATTAGACATAGACATGATGAACATAAACTTGAGCATTGAAACTCCTTGCAGTTATCTCTTCACATATACCAAGTAAAAAATAACCAAAGTGCAGATGCTATTTTGTTTACCTCCTACAATAAAGACTCAAAAATAGGGTTGAATTGCAGTTATCTGCAATGACACACGTGAGAAGAGGTATTTGTTTTGAGCTAGACACTGAAAAGACCGATTTCATAAGAGTGGTAATTGTGACAATTGTAAATTGCAGAGACACTGCCTTTATCCTCTTCACAGGTAACCTTGACTTATTTTCCTGTATTAAGAAATTAGATGGTTGCTGAGCTGAACAGCTCCTGGCACTTGCAAGGGAATTACTTGTTAATGGTCAGAGAGATTGCACTGCCAGGCAGATGGGCAGGGTGAAACATTGCATGACAGCTCCCAAGATCTGAGCTCATGCCCAACATGCATGTGTTGGTAAAAGATGCAGTTTTTCACCTTTCTCTCACCATTCAAGAGAAGTAGAATTTAGATTACTCATTATTATATGATGGTTTAAATAATTTTCAATGCAATCTCTAATTCCCACACTGCCTGGTACCAGTGCTTTCCAGAATCCTTTGTAGGGAATCTACATCTGCTGCAGCTTCATCCACTTCGTTCTTATAAAAAAAAAAAATCAGTAAAACTCAAGTTGTCTTCATGTCTCTCCTAGAGGGAAGTCAGCTCTGGAGAGGTTGCAGTAGAGATAATGGGCACTGAAGTGATGATTAGGTTTTGAGGTGTTACAGGGTGGTGAAAAGTGGCTGCATGCTCCTGGAGCACTCAGACCATTGTGGGTCACCTCAAACAGTGAGGAGTGTTGGAGTGGTGAGTATTCCATGTCAGGGCAAAGCAAGAGGTGTGTGGTGAAGAAGGAAGGTGACTCTCAAGCCTCCCATGGGTGCTAACCTTTCCTTCAGAACCTGAAAGCTGTGATTCATTCATAGTGAGAGTTTTTGGGCTGATGGAGCACATACTGTGAGGGAGGTCTCCATGTTGTAGCCTGGTTTTAAACCACCCTTTTCACCAGTAGAGATGAAAGCTTCATTTGTATGAGCCACACAATACAGTGCAGGAGTGCAGCACCTTGTAGTAACTTCTGAGATGTTAATACATATAACCCCTCATCCTTGGAGGGTGACTTATTAAAGTGAACTTCAGATTTCAGGCATCCTTTACCCTAAAATGCAAGATCTAGTTATTTCAAAACAGGGCTTTAAGGCTTCAGGCAGAACTTCTAGTTCACTTAGGAAGGACTCAACTATCTATGGAATAAATTCTAAAACCTCCAAGAACATAATTTAGTTATCAGAGAAATCTAGTAGTAACCACTACAGTTCTTTCTAGTAACATTTTTAGTCATGTGATTTATGATCTCCTTTGTATATGAAAATTGTTCAGGATAGTAGATATATATAAAGGTAGGGCAGGAGACAAAAAATTAATTCTTGCTGCTTTTCTGTTTACTCCAGTAAATCTGGGGACTCAGTTTTGTTAATAGCTTATAATAAAAAGTATTTAGCCTTTCTTTCTGATTCCCATAAGACTGCAAATCTATTATGACAGTGTGAATTTCACAAAAGTTATGTGACCATAACATTTTCTCAGAATACCTTTTGTAGATTTCCTGTTACATAGATATTTATCTGATACAGTTGTAATTTTGTGTATATAGCTTATTCAGTATATGACAAATCAACTGCTTTTCCAGTGTGTTCTGACAAGGCAGGCACTCAGTATAGAAGAATTTTTTAAGAGGAATGTTTGCTGATGGACAGTGACAGGAAAAAACCTGAAAATCAGCATTTGGACTTTATCCATAAGTGAGAGTATAATCTTTGGAACACATTGTCAGAAGTAATTGGTTGGTTTTCTGGTTTTGGTGGGTCTTCACAAGAAGTACTGGCATCTTGAGGAAGATAATTTTGATAAATGTAACTTACTGGATCTAGTAAGGGAGAAGTAACTAAATAAAAGTGCAATGGTGGGTAATACACAGGAAATCAGATTATATAGTGAAATTATCCCATTTCAATGCCCTAAATTTCTGCAGCTCTGAGGTCAAACACTTTTAGCTCAGAAAAAAAATTAAATCATGTTCAAACATGTTTTTATAAGTCTCTGCCATATTTTTTTCTAATCTGTTTCCTTTATCTTTAATATTTGAATGCTTGACTTAGTACTGCAGTGTTGGCATTTGTGTTTTGGTAGAGTGCTGGTGGCAAATACATAAAACACATGGAAGCACATGAGAGTTCTTCACATTTTACTACATAGAATCATTTACGTTGCAAAAGACTGAGCTCAGTCATTAGCCTACAAGGCCCATCACTAAACTATGTCTCTTCAATTCCATAAATACTTGTCTTTTTAAACACCTTGGCCCATGAAAAAGCATTCTTAAGGGTTTTGGAGAATTAAAAAGCACACTACTGTCTGCTGAGCTTTATCTTGTATTTAAAAGGTCGTTTTGTCTCCTTTCACATTACAAGTTTGCCCTTTTGCAGTCAGAGTTAATTGTTACACATAGTGGTGTATCTTTATCTTTTACATATGTTCTCATAATAATGTTAGTAATTCTGTGGAAATACTATGCAAAATCAGCTGTAGTGTTGAAAAAATTAAGTAGGCAGAATTAACCCTGAAACCATCTTCTTTTTTGACACCATGTTTGTTTAACTCTGTACTTCATTTCTGTTGAAGTGAAATATCCTGGAGCTGTTTCAGGGCAACTTGTGCATGAATGTCTATTTTCTTCAGCATGTTATTCTTTCTATTGTTCAGTACCTGACTTTGTGTTTCTTTTAGATTTTAATGTATCATCTTAGTTCTTTCCTCCCCCTCTGCATTCTTTCACAAATAATTGAAGCAAACGTGAGAGGGTTTTGGCGGACCATCTGTTATGTTTGGTATCCATCCCCAACAAAGACAGCGTGGTCTCATGATAAACAAGTAGACAGATTAAGGACTTCATGTTCTTAAACCTTGGAAAAAACAGCTTTTTCCTTTCTTTCCATTCCAAATGTGTTGGCTGGATAACATAATCACTTTTAGCATTTCAGTAATCGTGACAATTATGTCAGAAGTTCTGAGTAAATAAAATGTGTGATGATCAAAACCCCACAACCTCATGATATGAGACGCTCACAGTTCGAGTCTTTGCGATTTAGTGACTTTTCTGGCTGAAGTGAAGCACGAGAGTTTTCACAGTAAACAACTCTTCTGCAATCAGCTCTATGGCTTTAGAAATGTTACCAGTTGCATGCAAGAGCAGGTGTACTGTCCAATTACTGTCTGAAAAAATATTTTGTTATTAATACAAGTGATACTCCTGGGGGTTTTGCATTTCAGTCTTTTGTCATTGTTAAAGAAAGCTTTTAACACTGTAAACAAATACTGCTAAGTCTTCACTTAGTGTTTAAAAAAAAGTTTTCTTTTGTCAAAAAGAAAAATTAATGTACTTGGAAATCACTGGCAAGTTTTTGGGTTTATTTTGAAAGGTTGAATTTGCATAATTAACCTCATCTTTCTCCTCAGAATCATTGCATCACATACAGGGCAGTTGATCCTATATCTGATGGGATGATTGCTCAGGTAAGGGAATATTACATGGCATTTCCACAGAACTTGTAGCCAAGACAGAAATGCAGATTTAATCCACACGTTCCCTTACTTGCACTGGGAATGAGGCACAAGGCAGGTTGTGCAGCTTTATCTCACCAGAGAGGTGGAAGATAGGTTTGAAGTTCTAAGTTTTGTAGACTTCATCCTGAGTTTCTTTGTGCTGAACAACTTCATTTTACAGTTTGTAGATAAATGTGACATTCTTCATAATCACTACCAGAGCCCAAGGGTGACAAATGGGAAAATCCCCACAGGTTTAGACTGTAAATCTTCCAGCTCCCATTTCTGATTACTCTGCTGCTTTTGAATGCATTTCATGTATCAAGTGAAGGGAAGTGGATGCCTGGAACTGGTGAAAATTACTGAAGGGGTTGCATGTTATAGTAAACATATGTTTGATATTATGGCATCAACCACAGATCTGGCAGCTAGGCCGCAGATTAGTAAAGCTTAAAAACTTTCATGTGTTAATTAAATAGAAAGATCCCATGGTTTTTGCAATACCCTTTGTAAAAAGATGGGTCATGAGGAATGTGACCATAATTTAGATACTGGAAGAGAAAGCTTTCAAGTGTGGCCTGCTGAGCATGTTATCCTCTTTCACCTCTATTGGTGTTTGTGACAATGCAGTATCTGCTTCTCTCCTTGTAAAATGAGGTCTGCTCTACTTGCCATATTCTTAGTGCACACTGTTTTCTGTTCACTTGCCATGACTATTTCTCAAAGGTATTTGGGATGTGTTCACCATTGAGACATGTGTGTGATACCACATGCACTCCATCTCATTTCTCCAACAGAGCTGCAACCCTACCATGCATTCCCTTTGGTAAGAGCATCAGTTGTAGATGAGTTATTCTGTTGGTTACAATAAGTCTCTAAACACCACATGAGCCCTTCTTTTGCAAATCCAAGTTCTCAGCTTTTTTATAAGCTCTTGGTACTTGATCACTTTATAGCTTTTGGTAGGATCCTCAGTTTCTGTTACTTGGCATCTCCATACTGCAAAGCAATTCTTAAACTGATCCATCCATCCACCCAAACCACAATGACTCGTCTCAGCACCTCCTGATGAGCTCCAAATGCAGAACAGACACTTTATAGGGTTGAAGCTTCTCTTGGCCTCTCTAAAAATCATCATGGAGCCTTTTATTCGCTCAGCTGAGTGCTCTTGTAGCTTAATACATTGGTGTGGGATATGTCTCGTCCCACTGTAGGCTGAGTTTGTCACTGAAGCAACATATTGTTTACTGGTACTTGGCACTGCTAAGTAACATAACAACTAAAGTCTAGATAATTTAACAACAGAGCAGGTGTCATAAGACTGCATTTTTTCCAAGTCCATTTCTAGAACTGATGTGTCACCTTAAAAACATCGTGGGTTTTTTTTCCTTTCCCTTAAAACAATGTTATATTTAAGCTGTACCCTGGGCTTGCCAATCTAATATGCTTGTCTTGTTTCTTCAGGGAAAGAATAGGTCAAACCAACACCTGCAGGAAAGTCTCTTTAGATTTGTCACAAAGTATTCAGCAATCAGTTTCACTTTGCAGTTGATTTCTTGTATTGATTGTATTATTTCACTATAACACCATGAATCTACCACTTTGTGCTCCTTTTATTCTTAGCAGCTCCTTTTATTTTTTCCAAGTCTCATGAACTACACTATTTCTACAATATTTCTACAATTTTAGAGCACTTGGAAAATTATGCCCAGAATTATGCTGAGGGAAGAAAAATTTTTCTTTTGTTACTCAACAGTAAGTCAAAGGACATTGAAGGAAAGGCTCATATAGTATCAAAACCTACATGCAATTTATAAATTGGCTTTTGGTTTTCATGTGTGTGCCTCAGTGTGTGAAAGAGCACTTTTTTCTTCTTTTAGTTTTAAGATCAGACAGACTCTTATTTTGTAGCATCTGTGATCATGGCGAGTATTTACAGGAATTTATCTCTAATGGAGACCTGGAGAATTCTTTTCTTCCTTAGTCAAAGTTAATTAGGTTATGGCTAAAGTTGTTTGCTATTATATGAAATGTGCCTATCATAATCTCTAGGCACATGTACATAAATTAATACATAAAATTGACCTCATTGCAAATAAAAACAACTCGCCAACCTTCCCTTTGCTTCTGCAGCCCTCCCTCAGGCAAAAGCCTGAATAAATAGATAAAGCCTGCAGCATGCCCTCAAGGCTTGTAAATGTGGACTGTGCCAGACTGATGGGGTGAGGGAGCTGGAGAGAACCTTGCCACTGGGCTCTGAGTTTAGGGCTGCTGGTGAGAGTAGATCAGCTCACCTCAACTTTAGGAACGGGACAGAGAAGGAGTTAATGCTTCAGGGATTCATAACTCTAGGCAGCACCTTGAAAGTTGATGTTTTATGCCATTAAAATGTGATGATTCTGTAGGATTTGTAAGTTTTATTTAGTTTTTTTATTTTGCTGCTAATGGTGTGGCTGTCAGAGTACCCAGCCTTTTTCAAACTTTTTTTTCCACCTGAAATAGCCACTTAGCATTTTGGGGAAAAAAGTTATCTGGCCCAAATATAGGGAGGTGATGACTACTTTTCAAAATCAACATAATTTTAAACTTCAAGCCTGTATAAGGCATTTATGATTGAGTTATTAGCATAAAAAGGAAACCAAACAAAACCCTTACGGCTATTTCCTCTGGTAGGATACAGTACAGTGCTGAAGTAGTAAGAGGAAATGGAGATGTTAATAGTTTCAACATGAATAAAAAGGCAAATTTTTTATTTTGGCTTGATATCTTCTTGAAGAAAAGTAAGTAGAGCTTAACTCTTGCAATTAATCACAGTAGCAAAGAAAAAAAATCACTATTCTATGTTTACCATAAATGCCTATGGTCCACATTTTCAGTTTTAATTAGATTTTTTCCATGCTGTTGGCTTAGCATCTAGCAGAAGGCAAGGAAGGAATGCGATATGGGAGACCCTTGCTGCACTGATTAAAAACTCAAATAAAAATTTTATTTGAATAAAATATCATATGGCAATATTATGGTACTTATGCTGAATGAGGAAATGAAAATTGAGTAATCACTCATTAGTGTAAACAAGTCCTTAATGAAGGGAGGGGCCAGCAATTAATTAAGGTAGAAGGAAAGCAAGAAAGCCAGTGTAAAGCAGACCTTGATTATTTGAAACATGACCTGTTGGATGTGTCTGCTGTGTGGTAAATATTTCCTTGTGCTTCTGAGCCTACTGGTATGTCCTGTGACAGTGGCCAAGGAAAGTTTATTGAATGAACACAATTCCCTTAATTTATCCCAGTTATTCTAAAAGTTAATACCATTTAGTAGCTCTCAAATGCATATACCAATATTTATTGCAATGCAGTCTGCTGTTGGGAAAAAAAGTAGAAATAAGTAGAATAATGAGGAGAGCTTAATAAAGAAAATTTAAATCAGAATGCTTTGCATTGAAAGTGATAAGAGATTTACTGATTTCACTTATCTAGGAATGAGTTCTTTGTGGATGTGCCTTTTGAGCTATTTTTGTGCATAATATTTTAAAGGAAATTGGATTTCACTTGATTCTTCAGGACAAAATATTTGGTGCAAAAGTTTAAAAAATTAAGACCTTCAATGATTTCTTGAAATGCTCACCAGGGTGGACTGTACAGTATTTGGAGCATATGTTTGAAACAAAATAATCTTTTCTACTCTAATGCTACTAGAAAACACCTCAATTCTTTAATAAGCAGTTTCCCTCGTGCACACTGCAGAAAGAGCAGCACTTTTTGAGTTTTGAGCACCAGAACATGGCCACAGTAGGACAAGTATTCCTGGGTTTTGAGGAGCAGAGCTCCTTAGGGGCATTCACAAAAGGCCATTTCTTCCAGAGGTTTAGGGTGAAAACAAGAGGTGAATATTGAGAAATAGAAACCATAACTCAAAGCTCAGCCTCATTTTTAAGATGAAGGAAAGAGTAAGTAATTGGTAGTAGGAGATAAGCCTTTAGTGCTTGCAAAGTACACAATGCACTTTTCTCAATTGGTGTAAAATGTAATGTGAAGTGACATGCAGTACTTATTTGGCACAAAGAAATGGCAAAGTACTGTCTTGGTATTTCCAAGCAAGCTGAAAGCTAGAAAGCAGTTTATCTCTAATAAGGGAATGCAGAGCTAGTCATGAAGTGCAAATTATTTTAAGGGCTGGCCATATGACTTCTGTGTGGAAGATGAATTTGGATACACCAAATGAGAGAAATATGCTAGAAACACCAGATAAGTCCTGTCACAGATTTTTGTGCCATCTACTTATCTTGCTTGTGGTCCATTATTTAGTATTGACGGCTTTCTTCCCTAGACTTTGAGCTTTTTTTAAGTCTTGTTATGTTTTGTTGGAGCAAATGAAACCTATCTGGGGCGAATTAATTTTGTTGCTGCCTTTAAAATGCCTGTTGTTTTCTCTGCTGTGAATGTCTGTACTGTTTCATTGAAGCATGAGTTGTACACACAAATATGACATAGTTGTGTTTATGGTATATTTTTATTCATAAATCAACAGAGTAGACTTACAGAGCTCTTTATAGTACCAAGAGAATTTTTCATTTATGTAAAATATTTCTGTTTCAAAACATGAATTATTTCAAATGACCTTAGAAGCTTGAAGTGGATTTCATCCTACATTTCTTATCTTGCAAGTGAAAAAGCTTTTCATTGTTCTCAAAAATGGATGGCAAGATTTGATATCATGCTATGAAAAATGATAGTGGTACGCTGATTCATATATTAATGCTTTTCGTACTTCCCTGTCAAATAGGAGACGAATAATGCATGAATACATGTCTTCAGGTTCAGTTTCAGAATATAACCATTTTCAGAACAAATTCTGATTTGCTTTCATAAATAGCATTGAATATTGTGAGTGTATGCAGCTTCTCCAGCACAGTAATGTTTTGAAGTGTATTCAATATTTATTCTAATATTCTGAACTCAATATTCAGTAATCCAAGCCATATGATGCTGGCATGGTTTTGCCCTGCTGTCTGTTTCAGCAGCTTCTGTTGATTCTATGGTCTTGTTGTTCTTTAGAGGATTGTTTTAAAATTTTTACCCTGCAAGTCTTTCTGTTTTCATAGGCTAAAACCTCCCTCTTCATACTATACCTCAAATATACAGGGTTCATGATACTTTAGTTGCAATAGTTCAGCAGAATGTTGATGTGCCCAAAGGTATTTGTAATGAATGTGAGGAAGTGATAGGTGCAATTTGCTTTGTGCTTGCTGTTACTGAACTACTGCACCAATTTAATCTCACAAGGCTACAGGGTAATGAATCAGATGGACTTTTCCAGGTTTTGTAGAATATTTTACGTACAGCATTCAAAAGTGGCTCTGACAGCCAAGAAGAAAATTCATTGAAGCCATTTTAACAGGTACTCCTTCCTCCCATTGCTGCTCTCTCCTTCCTCCCCACCCCCTGCAAAAAAAAAAAAAAAGCCAACAAAAAACCAAAGAAACACAACAACAAACCAAAACCAAACCCATCAAACAAAAAACCAAGCTCCAACCCAAACCCAGAAACCATCACAGCCTAAGAACCCTTGCCCCAGTTATGTGGGAAGGTTTTGGTGTCTGCAAATTGAAGTGGCATTAAACAGCCTGGAAAGCAAGAGAACAAACAAACAGTTCATCTGCACAGAGAGAATGCGTCCGTGAGCAAGTAATTCAGTTTATAGTGTGGAAGAAAAAAGTGACTGAACAGTAATTAGTTTACTGTATTGTTTGTAATAATGTTATATGATTAACAGAGCATAAATGGAAGAAGATGAGTGAGGGATTTTGCATTAGTGCTGTGGATTGCCTCAGCTTTGACATAAACATGAGAGGATTAGCTCTTTATTAACACATCTGTTGGCAAAAGATGAAATATTTCTGGTGTTGCTTTGTATAACTTCCAATTTTATAAATAAAGCAATGAAATACTCTTTTTCCAAGGGTCAAAGTTAGCAAAGGAAGAACAGAAATCTACTTTCCTGGGCAATGACACCTGGGTCTGTGACAAAAGAGGAACACTGCTGATGGGTTTTTATAGGTAGTGGCCAGGCTACTGCTCAGCCTAGGAGGACCAGGGTATTTTCCTGTTTCAGGGAGAGTAGAGTGCAGTGGCAAAATGCACTAAGAGAAGTAGATTAAAAAAAACTTACTGAGAATTAGGACTGCAATGCCCCTTCCCTCCATTAAGTTTAAAACACGTATGTGTTTTAAGTTCTTTGAAGAGGTTTAAAATTTAAATTTGAAACTGAAAACTCAGACTTTGACACTTTGATTGTATTTCTTATTTTTCTTTGAGTCTTGTTTATTGCTAACATTTTCTGCAGAAATTTGCCTTTTGTCAGAAAGCTAAATAAAAAAAGGAATGTCCAACTGTAATGAATGAAATATAGTAATATTTTGCATCTCGTAGGGCTCAGTATAACTGAATAGCAAGGAAACTGGTGACCTGAGAAATTAAATTGGCTTTGTAAGTTTCTAGCTAAAGAGCCAGCTGAGAGGAGTCACAAGAGTTTGGAGGGGACCTAGCCAACATCCTGCTCAAAGTAGGTCAGCTGTGAGGATCATCTGAGCTTTGTCCAGCTGGGTTTTGAAAGCTGCCCAGGATGGAGGTTGCACAACCTCTCTGGGTCTCTGCTTCTCTGCTTAATTATTTTTGCAGTGACGCTTTTCCCCTTGTACCATTGGAGTAGCTTTTTTCAGTTAGTGCCTGTGGTCTCTCCTTTTCTCATTTTCATGACAGGCTTTACCATCCTGTCAGCCCCCAGTACTGGATATTACTGCTGAAGAGCTGATGTTCTTTGCCTTTCAGGGAGATCCATTCCTTCCCTGGATGGGGGAGAAGCTCTGGGGTTAGTCTGAGTACTTGTGTGAAATTTCCATGTTTTCCCACACTTTTTCCCTTTCCAAAGAAGAAATGGGGAAAAGGTGTCTGACAGCAAGCTTCATATTGGTCACACAGATTTAGGAACCCAAATATCCCAGATTGAGGAAACATGCTGAATAGCCAACCCTGAATTTTGAGGGGAAATTTCTCTTTGGGGAATGGCAACACCATATTTTGAGGACAGGAGAGAGTAATGGACTTCAAAGTATGTAAGTCTTGCATAAGGAAAGACAACATTGTTGTCATTGTTCTAACAGTAATTTGTTGGTTGTGCCTCTTCCATGCATTTAAACTGTGAGAAGTAAGAGTTCTTCTGCACCAAATGGTCTAAAGTACATGACAGATTGTGTTAGAGGGGAAAGTCAATGCTTGTACCTGCTTTTAACCTCTGATACAGTAGGTGTTGTCCTTTGGAATGCACCAGGAAGCACTTCTCCTTTAGTGCTGTTGTAATGGTGAGTTTGCTTGCTCTGCAGGTCTTGTTTGTCCTCATCCTCTGTTGTGACTTCTGAACTGGAAGTTACTTCTGTAAGGTCTTTTTAGAGCCTTTACAGAGTCTTTACTGGCAACAGTCATCTACAACTTGTAGATGACTGCTGCCAGAGGTGCTGCAGAGCTCAGTAAGATTTGTTACTTTCCTGAAATCGCCTCAGTTATTACATGGGATAACACCAGTGCAGTACCCCTGTAAATACACAGAACACAGCTCACTGCTGTCATGCAGGCTGAAGAACATGTTTGCAGAATTCTTTTAGATACTATTTTTATGGGGTTGAAAGGGACAAGGGTGGTTTCACCTGAATGAAAGTATTATGACATTACACAGAAAAGTGCTTAGTCATTTAAAAGTTCATATCATGGATAAATGCCTTTAATGTCCAAGAGGTAAATATTCATTCAGACCCAGATCTCTTGACTCTGCAATGTTGTCACTAAAACTTTTCCTCCTGCTAGCCATTTTTTTCCTTCAAAACTGAAGTCTTCTCCTGAGCTGTCAAAGCTGCACCATTTTTTTTTATTGTCTGTCAAGTGACATTGTGTTTCTGTCTTCTTTGTATGGAAAGACATCACTGCAGTGATATGTAAAAGACAGGAAAACCTTGGGCTCAGATGTGTTTAATACAGTTCATATTCTTGAAATAACTGAAGATGGGGATGAAAAACACCAATATCCATAGTTTAGAGAATATCCTATCTGTCATTAACAGGTAAAATGACCTAGTGATAGCTTAACTTGCTCAGTCTAAATGTGACTCTTGGCTTAAAATACACTTTGTCTTTGGAGTCCTTTATGAACTCATTCCATATCCTGCACCCCTCTGACTGAATTTCATTAATTGTGAACTGATATCTCCCAGATGTTTCAGAGGGAGCTGAAGCATATGCTTCTTGTGAAGTTGATGTAGATTCAGTAGGGAATGAGAACCCCAACTCTAGCGCCATAATAATTTAGAGTGTAGGGAAAAAACTCACATCTGTTTAACACTTCAGATGCAGGTAATTTAAAATAGATTTTGCAGGGATAGAAGAGCTGACTCACTTCTGAAGTAAAACACATGAAGTGGGATAACCAGGATCTGTTGGGTGATGTGGAGATATGTTAATATCTGTTGTGTATGTTATAATAAGGATGAGGATTTTTTTCTTTCCCTTTGGGTGGTCTGATGTTTATACTCCATGTAACTGCATGTTACTGTCTTCATGAGGGCTTCATAAATGCCAGATAGTCTTCAGAAAGGAGAAAAAGCTGTGGAAAAGTCAGATTGGGCATATCCCTCCTGGAGAGGGAAGGCGGCCTCTAGTGAGAAATTACCTGGGTCATAGACTGAAGCAGAGGTAGGAATCCTCAGGTAAGAAAGATGCAAATTCTGGCCCTGCCCTGGCATGCAGAACTCCACTGTTGTGTGTGAATATCCAATGCTGATAGTGCAGCTCTGCCCATAGCTCAGGGCATCGTGTCCCTTGGCTTTTGCTGCCCAACTGCAGCAATCAAGGGTGCCCAGGGGAAGTGTTCAGGCACCTCCACTGACTGCTCTTCCTTGTCCCTCCCTTGTTCTCCCTTGAGAGTGCTCTGAGCCTTCCCTGTGCTGTCTCTAGTCAGACTTGTTGACTCTGTTACCTGCAGAACAAGGCTGTGACCACACTTCAGGCTTTCTTCTTCTGTACCTTTAATGTAATTGTTTATTTGTGCAGCTCTTGTTAAGAGACAGCAAATCTATTAAAATACCAAGGAAGTAATGAGGGATCTTGTGCTTAAAGGTAAAGCTGGGTGGCTATGCACAATTAGCTCAGTGCAATACTTGTCTTGTAAAACTGAGTAATGATGAGTCCAATTTGAAGGACTCATTTGCTACCAAATGCCTTCAGATACAGAACTATGAGAAAATGTAAATCCCTCTGTGCCTGTTTAATGATTATTGAACCCGAATTCACTACCTCTGTTTTGAGAAAAAAAGCTCCTGGTTTTAACTGCAAGGTTTCTTCCTCCCCAAATGCAAGATGATGGAATATTGAATTGTAACAGGAGCACTGTTATGAGTTCCTGAGCA
This sequence comes from Chloebia gouldiae, assembly GCA_003676055.1. Lineage (NCBI taxonomy): Eukaryota > Metazoa > Chordata > Aves > Passeriformes > Passeridae > Chloebia > Chloebia gouldiae. The sequence continues at coordinate 7,701,399 of QUSF01000024.1, forward strand.
GAAATATTTTCATGGTTCTTTTATGTTTGAATGAACTGTTCCATGTTTCTCTCTTTCCTTAGCTGAACCAACATTTTAAAATTCTAACTGGTTTATTTCCTGAATGTGGCTACAGAGCAGGTTCCTTGAAGTCATCTCTCATTCGTTAGGACTCTTGAGAAGGGCAACCATTTGCATGTGTCAAATAACAAATTTAGATTTGTTGTATTATATATATATATATATATCTGTGACTCTTGGTAAAATCACCTTGAGAATTTGATATTGATATCTTTAGTTTTCTTTAAATTTGTGGCACTGTATGAGTGAAAGCAGAAACAAAAATAAAAGTTCTTGGTTAAATGTTTGTGAAGAGTCTATGCAGGTCAATTTATATGACAAACAAAAACAGTGTTTTTTCTAATGAAATAGTGTTGCAAAAAGCCTACAAAATCAAATATAAACAGCTTATCAGTCCTGTGTCTACTGCAAGCTCTTCCTTGCTTTTTAAACATTGCGCCTCCTTATAGCCACAATTAAATTTTAGTGCAAACTGTTGTAGGTGAAGGCTCATTGTCATTGCTAGTAACTTATGAAGTCAAACCCTTAATGATTTTTTTTATAGGTAAAGCATGGCTTATTTCTTGTTCCCATGATCCCTTGTGATGGATCTTTACAGATGTTTAAAATAACTTATGCTTTCAGTTATCAGAATGTTAGCAGTTGAGAGTTTTCCTTTGCTACACATCATAAGCTTTGAAATGAATTACCAGTTTAGTTACAGTTCTAGAGAATAGTATTTGGGAATGAGCGTGTGATGATATAACATAAAAAGAAAAGCTCTTATTTGATCAGGTAAGAATGCAAGACAGCTTTGGTTGTGTATCTTAAAAATATGCATTGCTGGAGGTGTGCTTTCAGGAAAGTGTTCTAATGTAGGGTAATGTCAGGGACAAATTCAATTTGATTTTGTAAGCCTTCCAAATTTTGTGGGTATAATTGTGTCCTTGTTGAAGAACCTCTTAACAGGGAACAATTGCAGGCTGCAGATATATCTTCCTGTGTACCTTAGAACTAAATGTGGATGTGCTGGTTTTCCACTCCTTCCTTTGTTTTTCTGTGCAAGGAAAGCTGTGTTGGCTGGGGCTGGAAACCACAGGTGCCCCTCTCTGGGTGTTTGGGAAGCAGGGACTGCAGAGACTCTCTCTACAGACTCTCTGTAAAAATGCTTTCATATCTCATCTTGATGGGTCCCAGCTTCAGCACAGCAGAGCAAGAAGGAAGAGTTATCTGACTCACTTATTAGGAAATGTCTTGGGCACTTCTCTGTGTTTTGTACTTCAATGGCATGCAGAAACACATTTTGCTTCAGCTGGTGCCCTGGTCCAAAGTAGAGCAATCTGGAGGTTGTTCTAGCTTGATCTGCAATCTGAGTATTTCTTCTCACTCCTTCAGAAGTGTTGGCAAATATAAAACATAGTGTTAACAAAAGTGTGTCTAGTAGACAATGGAAAAGGAACAGGGAATAGAGATGTCCTCACAGTTTTTTCAACTTCAGTGTATGTTATGAAAGTGAAATGCATTGGTTATGTGTCGGTGGAAAAGCTGTAAGGATATGAAAGGAAGATATATTCACCCACATATTTCTATCCTAATGTTAAAAGATGAGGAAATACAATAGTATGTGGGAAATAGTACAGAATGGCTGATGCATAACTGTGTAAGTGCAAAGTCTTTCCTTTCTCTCCTTTTCCTTGTCCATTTTGCTATTAAAGTATCTGTAGCCCTTTAGGCTCACAGCCAGTCAGTCCCCAGCCGGTGCTGTTGATTGGGTTTTACTAATTGGTCCTAACCATCATATTTTGGTGGTGTTTCCTGTGCACTTATCCTTGTGGTGGGACCAGCACCATATAATCTGATTTAACTTCCTGTGCTCATACAGCAGATGTTAATCTGGAGCATTTTACTTGTTTCATGGGAATGAATTCTGTGGAGTGGTTAGAATGGAGGCATCTTCTCTTTCCGTTTTCCTGTCTCCACTTTTGGAGGGGGAAAAAAAAGGCAAAAAAAAAAAAAGACTTGTTTTGTGATAGTTCACACATTTGGTAACAAAGTTAGCACATCTCTGATTTGGAGCAAGTCCTGGTTCATGGTTCTGGATTGTCTGTTGTTCTTTGGATGCAATTTGAAAAACCATATAGCTTTATTTTTTACACATTGCTTTGTCAGTAAGCAGGTGGCTTCACTGACAGCTTTGTTTGTGGGTATGCAATCAGGCCTGAAGGAATGTGGGAAAGCCGCAAGAGAAGATTTCTTGTCATCTGTCAAGGCTTGTCAAAGTAAAATTAGCAAATAGAGAGAAATAAGGAATTATATATTTAGCCAAAAGAATGAAATGCAAAAAAAATAGAAATATGTATTTATATAGGAGCATAAATATATAGATGCATATATTTCTGCAAAGCACTGAGGTAAGGAAGATGTGAAGCTTATAACTGGCTCACAAAGCCATCTGCTAACAGAGGAGACTTTGAGTGCTGACTTTTTTCAAGATTGACTAGTGCCAAGTGATCTTTGTCCTTGAAAATATCTATACCTTATCTTCATGGATTCAGAATGACAGAAAAGCTGTTTAAAATCACACAAACTATGACAATAAAGCCTTCAGTGATTCCAGTATTGAAGTGGGAGGTTATCCACAGGCTTCTGTCAGGGCAAACCCATTAAAATCAGGGTAGAAGAAGGCAAGCAGTGTAAGTTATCACTGCTACCTTTTTATATTTAGGAGATATGATATTAAGGGAATCTAAATTAGGCAGAATAGTAAAAGGAAAAGGAAAAAGAAAAATATGAAAGAAAAGGACACAACCAGGAGTACTGAGGTGTTCTTGAGCTGAATACAAGATAATGTCTTAAGCCTGAATCATTGCAAAGATAAGGAAGCAGAATGGAACTTGCATTTCCTTGCAAGTTTTTTAACTAAAAATTAATTTTCATGGAATGATGTAATGTGCCCAGATAAAACATTGAAGTTTAGCATATAACCCTGGCCCAGACAGTGTGCCACTTTTGGCTACCCTCTGGAATTGCTGTCATGCTGTAGAGATTTGAGTGAACACTGACAACTATTGGTAGATAAATTGAGAGCATTACTCCCACAACATGTGTATTAACATGCCATATGCAAGCAGTTAATGTGTTTAAGCTTAGAAAATTGCCATAGAGGAAGAGAGAAAATATACTAAGAGGTGTTACCAACGGCATTATTGCTTAAGCTATATAAATCTTAGAAGTCAATATTTTATTCAGTGTAATTCCACATGATGCAATTAAAAGTAACAGGAGGAAGAAAATATTTCTATACATTTCTGGCATTGTTTCTGGTTAAGGCTGGTGACATAGGACACCTGTATTGCAGTTTGGAAATGACAGTGCACTTTAAATGGAATCGCTGCAGGAACAGATGCTCACACATTAAGCTCTCAGCCTTATACACAGCTGAAGTTTACTTTCAGGCTTGGGAAGTTTATTTTCAGGCCTGTAGGGAATCTCAATGGGTTGTGTGACAAGTGGTCACCTTGCAGGAAGCAGGATAAATTTACATTTTACTTCTATTAATTCCAGGTGATTATATTTATTTTTCCTTTTGAATTTGAAATGGATGGAAAAGTTTGTGTAATGATCATAGAGGGTACCAGGCTGACAGCTCTGAAAACAAAACAATTCTGTTTATCAAGTGTCTTATGTTCCTCACTTGCAAACTGGAGAAGATCCCATCTGTGGGAATGAATTTTCCTCCACAGGTTTTGTTCTTCTCTGATTTTTGTTTGACTAACCAGGAATGCACCTTAGATCTGCCTTTCTGTTCTCTTTTGCTTATTGGAATTAGAAAATTGTCATATAAACTAATCTCATGGATGCTTCTGTGCGTGTAGATGATATTCAACTGGTTTAATTTTGAGCCACTGTTTTCAGACATAGTGTTAGTTCAAGTTTTATATTCTGGTATTTGAATTGTTCTAGATTAATCTGATGGATTTCACAGTGATTTAAAAATCAATTTTTTTTAAATAGCCAGGGAACAAAAAGAGTAACTTCCACAGTAAGTGAGAAGTGTCTGATTAGACAGCTAAACATTTTCCTTATTCTGAGCATTTAGAAACAAGAAGATACAGCAATACCGAGTTTGAGAATGAATATGAGAATGTAAAATATCTTGAACTACAGGCATATGAAGAGAAGATAATTAGTGGATTAAACCTCTAAGTTAAGTTGGGCTGTTAGCAAATGAAAATTTGCTGAGTCCTGTAATGATAAATCCTATTGTATCCTGAGCACAAAACGGTGCTTTCCCCTAAAATCCAATCATGTCTAGGTGGAGGAATTGCAGAAGACTTGACTGAAGAGCTGTGTCAGGATTTTGACCCGTCTCTTTGGCTCCCCAAAGGACACTGTGGATTGCTCAGGTGTTCATGGATTCAGTGTTCCCTTACATCTCAGGACCTTTTCCATTTGCTGCTGTAGGAATGGTTGACTTCAACCATGCCTGAAGTCCTCACCCACATCCCGTGTCCCCCAGGCAGAACTGTCACAACAGTGTCCTGAACTGCTGTTGGACACTGGAAAATTAAACAGAGGTGATGAAACTTGCATTTTACATGTTCCTGGAATGAAGGCTTGGAGAAAATGATCTTCCCAAAATTTTGCTTGTAGCTAAAGCACTCCCATCTTTCAGAATGTGCTTAGTGGGAATTTGCATTGGTCAATAAAACTTCTTTCCCTGTTTCATGTTGCCAGTATGGAGCAGTGTGTTTGCATTATCTGTCTTGGTACCTCTGGTTTTGTCTAAAGTTACAGCAATTAATAATGGAAAAGGGAGAGGTTTCAACTATATGTATACTTGTAGCCCAGTGAAAAATAATATGAAATTCCTGCCCTCAGGAAAAAGAATATGAAATACCAGGGAAAGTTTCCAGCAAAAGACATATCTTTCACTGAAGGGAAAAAGAACAAATCACAAATGCAAGAGACTGCTGCTAAAAGTAAAGCTGCCAAAATTTAATTTGAAAATCTGATATCTTATAACCTTATATAAGATATCAGATCTTGTATACCTTAGATATCTTATAACATCTTCACAATTTCTGATATCTTTATAATTACAAATATTAGTACCACTGGGATATGACAGAGGAGCTTGAGGCAGAGTTCAGAGACAGGGATGTGAAATAAAACCAGCCACAATTTCTTGACATTCTTTTTCCAGTGAGACGGTGTGCACTGCTTCAAACTACTGTGGTACCAATTAATGTGTTTTGTAAAACAATCTGACATACTCTGAAAACCTGGAAGTCAGGAGGGTTATAGATATATCTCCTATTAAAACATTTTGCAGATGTTGCTGACAAAATTAAATATTCTTTCCCATTTCTGAAACGTGTTTGTAGATGCTTTAATTAGATCATAATTTTCCCTGAGAATTTAATTTCCTTTAAGGCTTCTGTTCTACATAGTTAGAGATATTCTGCAAGCCATTAAAATATCTAGCAGTTAAGATAGATTATGAGCTTCTATTCTTAGAATGATTAGAGTAAATGTGCTCTTTGCCATCTTCTCTTAACCTGAAAGATGGCAAGTACTTATTTTTGTTCTGGGGTCATTGCTCATCGTTGGTTCCATCACCTCACCCCTGTCATTTATATGGAATCAAACAGATAAATAACAAGTGTATATTTAGTTAAGACATTAATAAAAACTTCATCTCTTAGATATGAGCAACTCGTCCTGCAGCTCAATTTCAGTTTCCCATAGTGAGCTCTGTTAGGCTTTCAGTTTTTTAGCTTCTCTTTCCTCCTTTCCTTAAAAACAAAACCTACCAAACTGACTTCAGAGCAAATACAGAGTTAAACCACTATGATACTGCAACCAGGCTTGCTCCAGATTTAAGTCTTGGAGTATTGCTCACATTGAGATTTAGCTTTGTCAGTCCTTTCTTCATTCCAATGTAGATCCTAGTTTTATCCTAGGTTCTCAATAACCTTTACACACAGTAGTTTGTGTTTTTTCTTAACACCCTGGATGTGCTAAACAGCATTTGTTCTGTAAGATCCCTCTCACCTTCACTGAAGGGCACTTACAGTTCAGCACTGCTCATGTTCTGCCAGGCCCACAAACCATCCTGAGGCACAAATCTATTTGTTGTCACATTCTGTGTCTGCATTTAAAATGTGCAGAGTTTTTTTTCATTTCATAAGTGTTTTTCCTCCCTTGGAGCTTATCCCTGAGAGTGTAGCTGTATGAATTTGCAACCACCAAAAGTAGAGTTCAGTGTTTTTGAAAAGAATAAAAAAATATCAAAGGGACCAGGTGCAATTACAATACAGGTTTTCCATTATGAATTAAATTTCTTGGAGAGGGATAGGGACAGTGTCATTTTAACACAGGTTCCTTGTACATCTTCCTTAGAGGTTTTAGCAGAGTGTTATTTCTCTGCTTAGATCATAATTTCCTCAAAGTACCAAAAAATATATAGGCTAATTCAGTCCAATTGTTCTGTTCAGTGGTCATTAAAGTTAACATACTTGCAGGTTTTATTTCAATGTGAGAAGTGTTTATGGGTATTTTGTTAAATTAAAAGCTTGATTTGTCACTGTCTTCTAACATTTATTTTCTGCTTTAGTTTTTATTTTGTTGAAATTCAGATACATGTAGAGGGACTTATTTTGTGATTTTTTTTTTCTTCTGTGAAAGAGCTACTATAAGAAAACATTGAGGATATCTAAACTGTATTGTAACCTCATGTTTATAACTAAAATTTTTTTAAAATATGGAATTTTCTGTAGTTGCAGGGGGCAGAGTGATGTTATGGTGCCTAGGAACAGTAATATACATTATTTCCTTGGAGGCTTCTTTGTCATATTTTATCTGATTTTTCAGCTGTGGGGTGGGGTCTTTCTGGAATTCTTCTTGTTTAGCTGCAGCATTTGATTTGGAAAGGCTTGAAATCCTTTCACAATTTCCTTTTTTGGGTCATGGATGAAGATGTAGACAGAAACCAGTGCTTAGGGAATGTCTCTGACTTGGTCTCACCCTGTGCAGCAGTGGTTAAGTGTTATTATTTGCTGTTCCTTGGATTAGCACTCAGTCCAGAAATTGCTGGTTCCTCTAGTCTAGTGGAACTTTTCTTTTTTTAATAACGTTTGAAATTGCATCTGTGCTGTGCTCATGGAATCCCTTCACTCACATGCTGTTAGACATTGCCAGAGTTTTCAGGACTAGCAGGCTTTCCCCTCACAGAAACCATCCTGCGCTCTCCTAATGAACTGTGTTTATGCATTTCCTCAGTTATTTTATTTTAGCATAGATGTTATATTGATGGAGATGCAATTCAAACTTGCCAGGCTGTGTGAATCCCTTGTAGACCTTTCCTGCTTCTGAAATGGAGTTTCTTGGGGAAAGATCAGTCCTTTAGCAGGGTGACTGTGATGACAGTTTGTATAGCAAGGGAAAAAACACAAAATGCTTTTATGTTGAAAAAGCAATAAATCCTACTTATTTTGGAAGGGGCTGTCAGTTGTGTTTCTGGTGTTTTCAGATTTAAATGATGATGAACTCTATGTGCCTCCTTACTGGACTTTGTCCTTTGAGCCAACTTAAACTAGTAATCTGTGGTTTTTTTTGGTTTTTGTTTTTTTTTTTAATTCTGCAGACCATTTGGAGAAAAAGAGGATAACATGAAAGTCCAGTGTGAATTGTGAATACCAATCCTTTTTTGAGATTGTGCTGAAAATAATTTATGAGAAATTCCTCATTAGAATATAGAAATCCAAAAGAATCTCTATTTAATTGTAGATTTATTTTACTGCTCTTGAAAGTTTGCCAAGTTTTGTTACCCTTTCTCACATTTCTTTCTCATGGTTTCAGGAAAGTACAAAACTTTTCATATTTGTCTCCCTTGTTAATTACAAAAAAGAAAAAAACAACCCAGGGAAAAACTCAAACAAATAAAACCCAAACCAAGCCCCTGAGTACTTCTCCTTAAAAGAAGTTCAGTTGTGTCTGTACATGAGGCCCAGGAAGCTTATTTAGGATTACATTCTTTTCCAGTCTGTTCACTTTTGAGCTCTCTCCCTGGGGAAGCTCAGCCTCAGGCATTTCTGACACTGATATTATGCTATATGACATAGGGGAATTTCCCCCCCTAACATTAATCCAGCTTTTAGGATACAGGAGCCTGGAGTTTGCAGCAGTGCCTCATCCCTTGGTGCTTCTGGAGTTCATTTCTGCACTGGAAACTTCCAGGTGCAGGAGCATTCTAGGTCTGTACAAAACCTCTGGAGCTGCACTTTCTGTGCAGTTTGGGCAGCCCCCAGCCTTCCTCCAGGAGATGTGGTTCAATCTGTTGGAATCAAATGCTGCTTTCATCATTGTGCCCTTAGGAATTCTCTGGTGCAGGAGTGTTTTAACATATTAAATGCTGATCTATGCTCTCGTGCTTCCATCACACAAAAAATCTGTTGAAATATCTGGAAGCTGGCCAAAATTGCTTTGCCGAGTCCTTATAGTGAAAAGGGAAAAAAGGTAAATTTTCTGTGTTAGAATATATAAAGTATAATATTTTTAATAAGTATTTCTTTGCTTTTACAAAGCGTATTTCATTATTTTGATGTGCAAATCTGGCAGAAGATGTTAAAAAGTTTGTAAGTATGCTGGGCAATTACATGAGACAGGACCATGCCTATGGATGTGACCAGGATGTGTGCACTGAGCATACTTGAGTGCACTGCCTCAGAAGGACTCAGCTACATTTGCACCTGTGCAACTTAGAAACAAACAAAAAGAATCACAGAACATACTTGAGTTTTGCCTTGGTATTAGTGAAAGAGAAAAAAAAATACTCCCTGGAAGGCTTTGCTATTCAACCTGAGCACTCAGTGAATACTGAGCATGTAATTAAGTCCTACACTTGTATCAATTGTCTGGGTTTTGGTGTGTTCAGGCAAGGTCTCACCTGCTGATGTCAAAAATGCACCCAAACAAAAATATTTTCTTGGACTTTTCTGATTGCAAATCTCTTGATGGAAAGGCAGATGTCAAGTTTTTTCATGATGCACAATGGTCTAAAAGGAAAGAAGTAATACTTGGATATTTCACTATGAACAAAGAATTTTCTCAGGAGTGGTTCACAGTCTCTGAGTGTTGATCCTGTTGATCTCTACTAGTGAGCCTTCAAAACCACAAAAAGAAGTTATATGCCTCCTAAATGTTATTTTGTTTCAGATCTTAGAGTTCAAAAAAAATTTGAGCTTTTCATCACGGATAATTTCAAAAGGGCTCTTTGGTTCAAGTGCCTGTTGAAGTCATTGAAGTTTTTATTGGTCTGCACAGTAAGGCTTGCAGGTAAACATTTAGTTTAAGCTTAGCTGGGCTTGACATTTCTGCTATATTGCACAGAAGCACACTGAATTTGAAAAGCAAACAGCGCTGGGGCTGCACTGAATCATGTTCTCTTGTGTTATATAACTCACAACCCTGGAAATCCATGGGAACCTCAGCCTGTGGTCCCTGTTCTACTTCAGAACTTTACAAATTGCAGAAGTCCTTCAATTCAAACTTTGGTTTTGTGTTTTTGTTTGGTTTTGGTTTTTTCAATGGCAGATGCAAGAAAGAAAGGCTTGCTATCTCTGGAACTACTTATCCTCCTTTGTAAAAGCTTGTGCAACCACTGATCATGGCATTTGAACACAGAATTATTGGGTAACTATCTCAGCAACAGCTTAGTGAAAATAATGATGTTTTCCTTTTATAAATGGGAATTTTGCTGTAGATGTGGGTGAGTGAAGTAAGAACATCTAAAGCAGTATTAGGATAAGGATGATCTTTCATTTTTTATCTACCCCCATCTCCTAGGAATTCCATAAATCTCAAAAAACCTTTAGGATTTGGGGGCCAAATTGTTCTGCCTGAAACAAGGCCTTTGAAATAACTTAGACTGATTGGCATAGTAATTTGTGTCAATCTGCTCCTAATACTTGATTTATAACTATTTCTGATTCTTTTATCTACCCAAGTGTAAAATGGTGAGTAATTCAGGCTGGAAAAGCATGTATGGTATTTGAAATACTGCTTCTTAGGCTAGTTTCCCAGGGGCTTTTCCTCCTGTAATTGATATTTGTGTTTCTTGTTTTAATTGTATTTCTAAATATTTAAAACTTACTTGATCATTAGAGTGGTTCAGAAAGTGTCCTTCTTACAGATGGCCACTCAGGTATTGCTGCCACTGGAATGGTAAATCTGATGGTATTGGCACCAAGGCAGCTGTCAGTATCAGGACAAAGAAATTTCCTCTTCCCAATGTTCTCCTCATGCAGTCTTACCTGGGGATGTTGAAACACATTAGTCAACAAACTGTGACATCATTTAACCTGGAGAGAACATGCTAGCAACACCTTCTGTCGTGAGTGAGCTGCATTACGAGATGAATCCAATTTATATTTAAGCCAATTCATATTCTTCTGAGTACACAGAGCACAGATAAGAGTAAATAAAGTGCAATTCAGTCTTTATTCAATCTTGAAGAAAAACTGTGATATTACTCAAAATTTCAGCTTAAACTCTCTTTTAAAAATACTGGTTGAGCTGGAAATGCTCAAGGCTTGTTGAACTGGAAATGCCCAAGGCTTCCTAATTCTTTGATTACAGAATTTTCTCTCATTTGCTTACCGTGCTTTTTAGTTCTTCCTCATGTTTCTCAAAGGAAAAGGCATGTAAATACCTAAGCGCAGTAATAACTTTTTTCCTTGCTTTTGAAGTGACTGTGGGTAATTCATTCCATTCTGTTACATCCTGAAACTTAAATGCCTTTTTTAAGGTCTGTAGAAAGCAATTATAAAGCTAGTAACTTTGAACTATTGAACTGCATGCCCCAGTGCTGTTGGCAATACTAAAAATGGGAATATTAGATTAAATTTTTTCAAGCAGAAAGTTCTAATAACTCAAGTAATAATATTCATTAACTTCTATTTACACCATTTTAATCTGAATCCACATTGTATGTTTGTTTTATTTTTTTTTTTCTGGAAAACCATTAAAGCCTTAGCTAAATGGCTGTTTCAGAGTCTGTGCTAATTAGAGCTGGTATAAATTGTGGCTGAATTATCAAAGGGGGCCCAGCTCTGCACGGTTTAGTTGGAAGGGGTGGGCTGGCAGTGCCCCCCTCGAGTCATTGCTGGGGTGGGCTGGCAATGACAAGACGTTGTCACATCTGGCAGTGACAAGGCTGGGCTCTGTCACAGCACAAAAGCCAAACACGAGGCTGGAGCCCTTGAAAGGATGGAGCGAGGAGGCATCTGAGCCTTGCTTGGGTCGCCTGAGGTCCTGCAGGAGATGAGAGGCCCTTCAGGGACCCGGAGATGTTTGCCATGGCTCCCCTGGAGGCTGCACAACCAAAGGCTCAGTCAAAAAGAGGGTTTATATCATAAGAGATGAAATCAGTAGAAGAAGCCATTGAAAATGGCAGCTTGCGAGTTACTTCTGTAAGTTCTGAAGTTGCTCGAGTCTGTGACCAATCTCATTTCTGTTCACTGCAAAGTGCTCAGATCTGGCCTGGAGTGAGTTAAAACCTTTCTGACTGCCAAGGCTTTGGGCATGGTGCCTGGCAGGAGACTCTCTCTGCTAAGGAACTGATAGCAGTGCAGGATTTGCAAAAGAGAAGACAAAAGACTTAAGTGATGCTTTCTTGGCATCCTTTAAGAGCAAACAGCCGGGAAGAAGAGTAGCACTGCAGATGTGAGCAGAGATAGGGGTATCCAGGTTAAACCTGCAGCTTCTTTACTAACACAGGCTGATATGTGTATATTGTATTGCTGCATGAAAAGAGTGAGTACCATGGTATTGAGATGTGGTCTTGTTAATTTTGCTTTCTTAATAGGTTTGTTAGAAAATGGCTCATGCTTTTGCTTGGCTATTTAGCACCAGTATTGTCATGGCTTAGGTTGCTCACAGTAATGGAGATTCATGTGGGAGAAAGTAAATGAAGCTGCTTTTCATTGCCTTTATCATTATAAAAAAGGCTTTTCACTGATCCTGCTATCAGTGCCACAGATCAGCACACTCCTAAAAAGTGATTAAAGCATGATGTCCTGGAGAATGTGTCTGACCAAAGCACTCTTCTATTAACTGCCAATAAAAAAAAATTAAATGTTTGGAATTTTCACTAGTAAGACTCATGCTTTAATAATGGTGTTATAAATTACTGTGATCTTTTTTTCTCACTTTTTTTTTAAGTTTCTTTTTCTCATGGCTTTAGTGAATATAACTGCTGTGATTACAGCTACAGCCATTTCACTTGGCAGCTGTGCTGGTTCTGGTTCCAGCAGTCTCATAGATTTCTTGTCCACAAGGAGTGGCTTAAAAGATTCCTTCAGAGTGCAGATGATATAATTGTCTTGCTTTTATACATCACAGGCTGTATTTTTTTAATCAGGCATGACGACACTGATAGGTGCAATTCTGTGATTTAGGCGGTGCTGTTTCAAAAACAAAAGAAATCACAGAGCCAGAGCCTGACTAGGATTTTTTTTTTGTGCCTGATCACCTTGCTTCTAGATGACTATGCCTCTCTTAATGTGAAAGGTTCTGAGCTGTGCCATTTATTGTCATATTTCTAATCATCCTTTAGCTGCTGTGTTAAAAGCTTGCTTGCTTCCATTTCATAGCATACAACACTATTTTTGTGTCCTGTCATGTACAGTTTCTGAGCAAATGCTGCATGGGTGGCTTTGCTACCTCCTACTGCACTTCTAGTGCTTTTGTGGTGTGCTGCATTTCTGGGTGTGTGAGCTTGCTGGCCACTTGTCTGACTCACATGTGCTCATCAAGGGCTGGCAAATACTTGGGATTTTGTCTGATGCCTGATCAGTTCTTATTTTTCATGATTTTTGCTTTGGGTTCAGCCCCATTGAGATTTCATCCTTCACTGTCATCTCCATCTGAGAAAATAGTCTTTTCCTGTCAAACATGCCAGGTTACTCACCCATTCATTGCCTCAGGGAGTCCCTGTTTTCCTTTTTACCTTTTCAGACTTTTTTTTCTTTTTTTTTCCCATGGAGGTACTTTGGGAAGCAATAGGTTTCAACCAGCTCTCCTGCTGTCTTCTTTTTTACCCAGTGCTGGAAAATAAGTATCTGTCTGGCTGCAGCCTCCTCACCTGGATCTGCACTGCCAATCACCAAGTTCCTCATTTCAAACTAGAAGAATAGCAGATTTCTTGACTTATTACTTAAGCCATCACAGGATTTTGTCTGTTTGACCAGTTGCTTTTGTTCTTTAACACTGTGTATTTTCATAAAATAGACTGTTAGCAGTAACAGAAATAGAATCAAAAGAGAAGAAATCTCAGACATGTGGATTCAAGCCTGAGATTTCTCTAAGTGTCTTTGCTAAGGAGGAGCAATCACTTATTTTTATACCTGTTCTTCAGAGACACTGCATCCTGCTGTGCATAGCTATTATGTGATAGTCACAAAGAAACAGGGAAGAAAATTCTTGCAGCTTGTCTTAAGGACAGCCTGGATCAAACCTTATTTTTCTTTGAAAAGGTAAGCAGAAGGGATGTGTGATGATGTGACAGCAAAAGTGATGTCTGAAAATTGTTGTGGTAGATGTAGGAGAAATGGATATGAGACATCTTAGGAAAAATATTGTGGAAAACAAAGGATGTAGGAGAGGCTATGCCAAGTAGAAAGACTGGAAGTTATAGTGAAGCAGGTGCTTGGTGTTGAGTTTATACTTCTCCCAAAAAAATGGGCTAGGAGCAAATGTTTATGATTCAGCAAGTCACTCACATCAGGATGCTCCAAACCAGCTCTTTTTTGGGGCAAGTCAGAGCTTCCTATTCTTGCACTATGACTACCAATGCTTGGTAAACCTCCAGGTCTAATAAATGTGCACCTTTCTGGCATAATCTCCATCCTCCCATCTCTTGATGCTGTGACAATTCAAAGAGAAGGGAGGCTGACTGTTAATCCCATTTGGTTTTGGAAATTTGATTATTTCCCCAAATCCTAATGAGATAAAAATTGGGCACTGGTTATTAAATGGAATGGGGGCATGACAGTCTGGCTGCACAGGAGTTATTTGTAGGGTTGATAAATTCTGAAAGTAGCAGTTGCACAACAGGAAACAATAGCTGAGTAATAGAGGAAACTTTTGTCCTAGAATCCCACAGGAGTAGCTTTTTAGATTCAGATATATTAGAGAAATGTAGGTGCCAATGTTTTGGTGTTTCCTGTGGAAATGGAGCTGGTGTCTCAACCTGTAGAAATGCTGATATAAGAAAAATATATATATATTGGCTGCAACTTGATGTCTTACTAAGAATCTCAGAAATAAAATAAAGGATTTCTGTATGTGAATTTTCAGATGCACAAGCATTTTCACTAGTTTGCAGGAGTGCTTTCTTGACATACCTTTGAAGTTAATAGGTTCCATCTGTGGAATAAAACAGAGTACAGCATCCAGGAAAACCTCAGAGAATAGATAGAAAACAATTCATAAATCCCAAACAGTCTTCAAAAGACAATTGGCACAGATAGCAGTACAGCTATTGCTCAGTTGCTCCATCCTATGGTTTAAGGTTTGGTTTCTGGTGCTGTTAGCTGTCTCTCGTGAGCAGCACATTAATTTTCAAACAATGGTTAATACTATAACATCTGCAAAATATACTCAGAGTTCAAGAGGGGGAAAGAGGAAAAAGAAATTAGGGAATGGAAGCTCATATCCAAACAGCAAGTTGGAAAGGAGTTTAGGAGCTGGATGAAGAAGAGCATTCAGAAATCATATTTCTAAAAATAACTTTTTTTTTACCAGATTTCCAAATGGATAAATTATGTTGTTTTGGCTTGTGCATGGATGGCACAAACCAAATTGAAATTTTAGGCAAGTGGACCATAGGTAAAGTTCTGTATATAGTCCTTTGAAGCATTATGTTGTATTTTTATAAGCTTCCGTTAAATTTAAACTCCTATGCAAAACAGGCTTTCTAACTTGTGGTTTTTCAGTGTAGCCAGCTATTTCTGTCTCAAATTTTTTCATTCCACCATTGTGTGGTGATATATATGACCAAATTTACACTACTTTGCCCTGGAAAGTCATGAAATGACTTTATGACTTTTTGTAGGCAGACCTACAACAACTTTGTTTCTGTCTCCTGTTACTCTTTATGACTAAACCCCAAGATACTCTTGAGTGAAACACAAATATTTAAGACTGTTTCATCCATGCATACAAATACTTTCCTCACTGACTGCAGAACCACAGTTCTAAAGCAAGGAAAGAAAAATCAGTCTTTTTGACCAATAAGGGCTGGTCAGTTTGCAAGTTTAGGATTTAAGATGCCATGGTCCCACTATGTTCAGTTCTACTGGTCATGTATTTTTTTTTATAAATCGAATTTTAGGATTTTTTATGTGTTATTTCTTAAATATTTCAAGTTCCTTACCAATGCTAAGATGATTCAACTTCATTTCTGCTATCAAGAACTGCTGGGAGTATAAAATAGGATATAAGAATCATTCTGCCTTGAAACTTTGTTAATATATATTCATAACCAAATGCTCACAGGACTTGGTCACATCTCATTAAAGCTATAGTTGCACAACAAAGTTGTGCACAACTCTAGTAAGTATCAGGAATGTCACTTAGCAAAATATTCTTGTAGCAGCTTTTCACTGTTGCTCTCATCTCCGTTTCAAAAGGGCCTGGCTTTTTCCCCAGAGAGCAGGAAGGGAAATGCAGCAATGTAATCCAGTAATATATTGTGTTTTGGAACAAATACAATAGAGTAACTGATAAAGTGCTTCAAGGAGCAAAGCACTTCTAAATTTCCAAATTTCATGTGACTGCTTACTGCATTTTGGGAAGTTGAATTTGGTCTTGGCTATGAACCTTTCAGCTGCATGAAATGGCTCAGTTTCAAATAGGTTTTTCTATTTTCTTTTGTTTTTTTTTTTTTTTTTGTAATACTAGATAGGGTTTTCACTGCTTTATCTTTATAGTATTTATAATTTGAATAGTGATGTTCAGAAGAAGAATTTATCTTTGGTGGGGTGTTACCATTAAGAAAGGATAGCAACAATGGGCTTTCAATCAATGAGTGTTAATTCCTTTTTTTTTTACTCTGAAAGCCAGAGACCTAAAGGCTAACAGAATATAGATGTTAAATATATGCTTTAGATGCATCAAACATGATCTTAAGGGCTTGCCAGGCTACAATATAGTAGTAAGCAAGGTATGTGGTGCTGTGGTTCATTGAGCTCTAATTATTTCAAACTGTTATTGATTGGACAAAATAAGACTGTGCTCTGGTTCTGTTAATAAATATTGGAGACTCTGGGTTCAGTTGTTAAACAAGCCCTTTAAATGATTCTTGTCAGGTTCAGATAGGTAATTAAGGGAACTGAATCATTTCCAGGCATGATGGCAAAAGAAAGCAGCACCTTGGTTGAGAGGTGGATGACAGTGGGGAAATCTGACCTTTCTGAGGGATATATCAGCAGAGCTTCACTGGCTTCAGTGATGCTGAACAGGTTTTCCACCAGTTTCAGATAGAGATTTATCAGCAATCACTAAAATCACTCAATTTGCTAAACCACTTTCTTCTTTTCTCAGATTATTTTTTCCCTCTATAAATGTGTATAAATCACTACAAGTCAAGTGCAACTTGACTAGCATTTGAGTCTGTGAGTCAAGGATATACTTCCATTTTCTCATGGTTCTGCGTGTTAATCAACCTATTGCCCCTCCCCCCCCTTTTTTTTTTTGATGACTTTATTGAATAAATTAAACATACAGCCATATTCTTTATTCAGTTAATGAACTAGTTCTGCAGTATTTTTGCATTGACACATGACCAAGAACTCTCTGTTGCTTCAGTCTGGAAATACTGGGACAGTTTGTTACAGATACTTTAGGGTGGTGGGAATATAGTCCAATATTAACATTAAGTAGGCATTTAATTTATAGATGAAATATCATTGACATTCTGCTTCTTTAGCACCTTCCTTCCCAGAGTATCTCGTACAACTCATTAATTTAGAAGCCTTATACATCCTGGAAAGAAAAAGGAAACAAACTTCCTGATTTAAGGACCAGAATAAAGCCAGCCATGGCACTGGCATGACAGGAGAAGGGACACGGCCCGAGAGGGGAGCTTGTGGAGCTTCCCTTGAGGAAGCAGTGGTGACAGGAGGACATCTCCAATGCCTGCACAGAAATGCATGCAATGCAAGGAGCAAACAAAGGGAACTGGGAACCTCTAGCTCAGACTACAAAAATATGGAGCTCTGGCTTGCCTGCAGTGCTGCTGTGGATGGACACAGATGCTTTGGGCAGTGCAGCTGCCCAGAGGAGAGCCAAAAGGGTTTACCAAGAGATGCAGGGATAGGCCGAGTTACAACCTCTGAGAGTGCTGAGAGGTGGATCATGTTCTTGGACGGTCTTTGGAATGTCTGGAGGTTGGAGCAGTTTTCTGAGACTAAGGAAGGCAAACATGGGATGATAGAAAACTGAGCCAGGATCTTACAGGCAACTTCCATTCATCAAAAAAAAAAAAAAAAGGAAATCCCACCAGAACATACTGAAAATTCTTTTCAAGGAATCACCTCAAGGGTGATCAACACTGAAACAAGCTCCCCAGAGAGGTGTTGAATATCCATCCTTGCAGAATATCCACTGGGCAGAATCCCTGGTAGTCTGCTCTAGCTGGACCTTACTATAGAAACCACTGGACATCTCTCTTAACCTGAACCATTCTGTGCTTCTGTGCTGTGCAGGGGCCCAAGCAGGTAAAGCTTCACCATTTAACTTCGATTTTTGCCTCTTAAATAATTACTCTAATGGTCTGTGATGTGCCCTGTCATACTTGGACTCCATACACAATATTTTCAGGCAGAGTATTTATGTTTCATCCTAAACCCCTTGTTGAATAAAGAGGATTAATGTTTGGGGATTTAATAGTCTCCAGTTTAGCTGAACTCAGTAAATCTGTCTCTGGGCTGACAAAGCATTTGAGTGCCAACTGCTCTGGGACAGACAGAGTAGTGACAGCATTGAATCTTCTTTCTTTAATATTGAGGAGATATTGAAGAATTTAAATAGACAATGCAAAATCTTAACTGAGTTATTAAAATAATTTGCTGTGATGGGCACAACAACTATCACTCTAATGAATTTTGGAAGCAGTTTTAATGGAAGAAAAATTAACTAATGCCAGCAAGCTTTTTTGACATGAGTCATTTTATGAACAAGATGTCATAAATTTCATTAGAGAGAATAAGAACAGAAATGTTTTTATGCAGGAAAAATATTCCCCATATAGCAGTTATTGTCATAAATCAAAACTTCAGAAATTAGTAAGTTATATCACCTTACAAACTGGTTCTTCAAACTCTGCACACCAGATCCTTCAGCCACCATTGAGCTGGAGATTAACAGGAAATTCAAATAACAGTGAGGGATCAAATATATCATGGAGAATAAGCACAGCTGAACACATGGCCACCTGTGTTTTGACCATTATTTAAAATTAATTTTGGACAGGATTTTTTATAAACTCACCACCTTAAATTTAGGATTAACCAACAAGTAATTCCTCAGTGGTCTTTGTGACACATTGACACTTCTTTTGTTGACTACAAGTTTAGAATGGAATATTGTTATTGCATATATTTCAGAGAAAAAACATATATGATAGTGCTGACTGTTTTTACACAAGATGGGGTTTGAGAAGTAGTTGCTTTAGTTTTTATTATTAAGATTTTTGTCAGTTTACTCGCTTCATATTTGCTTTAGTTGTCTGCTGCCTAATGGTGGAGTGCAGATGAATATGTTCCCATTGTGATGATCCAGACTCACACCCATGTAAGGCTTACATTGGTTTTAAAATAGAGGAAAAGCTATCTTAAATATTTCTGTGACAGAGCTGTTTTGTTTATTTCTGCAGAGTTTGAATTGCTGGTCTTGGAACCATCAGTGGTTGCTGGTTACTGACATTAAATGCTACCTTCAGGAAATGTCTTTTTTCCTTCAAAGTGTAAGGAAGTTGTGTAAGAAATAATAATTACATAGGTCCAAAAGTGCATATTTTTTCCCCAATATTAAGCCATGGGGGAACAATGGCTTCATACTCTGCACAGAAAAAGCAGCACTCAGATGGGTGGGAAGCTTTGCTATTAACTCATATGGTGCCAATCTTACCTAATTTTCAAGGTCTGTTCAACAAACATAACAAAGCTCTTTAATTGTCTCATTTTCTCTACCTTAAAATAATTCAGGGCTGTATGAACTTGCTGGGTTTAATTCTGCAGTAGCCACACATCCCATCACAGGGACTTGGGAATTTCTGAGACAGGGTTTCAAATTCAGACCATCACCACCCACTTTTAAAAAATGATTTGGATTCTGGGAGGCTTGTAGGAATTTTGAGATAAGGAAATACAAAGTCCTGGGCCTTCAAGCAAACTTGATTTTCTTGTTCATTGAAATCAATAGTAAGAGTTACAATCTGCAGACTAAGTATATTGTGGTGTTATAAAACTAATGGCATCTAATTTTGCTAAGTACATACCAGACATGTAAAAATAAAGGGATAATTCACACAACTGTCAAGTGCCTCATAAAATGAATAGTAGGGAAGATGTGTGGAAGCCAGACAAATATTACCCAGCACAAAAAAAAAAAAAGGGTTGGGTACAGAATCTTTGGAGGCTTGAGGAAAGCAGTTCCCAGACTCTTCTATAATCCTTCCTCACTCCCTGTGACTCTTCTGAAATTCTACAAAAGAAAGAAAGTATTATGGTAGTAAGCATGCATTTCCTTACATAGGAGATGAGATTTTACTTCGTATTTCAGTGAATAAATGACTTTTAATAGTTTAACTTAAAGACACTGTAATTGTGGTAGTTGGTCTTGTCAACAGTGACAGGATTGAATTGGAAGCTCCACAGAATTTCTCTGTACATTGAATTGAAGGTTCAATAGCATTAATGAAATATATCTGCAGAGATTAAATATAACTTTTGTTATCCACAGGTGCTACAGTATCATCTTTCAGAAGTGTGAGTTTTTGCAAAACCCCTTCTTTCCTCGGGCATTTCACTAAATATGACCATGCTGAATAAGCTTATTGCTTTTCTAGAGTTCATGTGGAAGTTAATTTCTGTTATTTGTCTGTTTTGACTACCTTTATTTTTATTTCCCAGCTGTTTAGTTCAGTAAATTGACTTACAGTGAGAGGCAGATAAGGGAAAAAATATTTTTTTTCCTCATAATGGATGAATCTGAAGCTGAACAAAAATTAGGCATTTCAAGTGATGTAGCTTTAGAAGTTTATGTACTGGATAACTTTGGTTGTCTAAATGTGCCAGCTGTTGACAAAAAACAGGCAATTTTGGAGCAAGTGGGATTGTAATGTGTACTTTGTGCTGGTTTCTTGTTTTCCTTTTGTATTGTATTCAAAAGAGTTACTCCTGTCTTAGAGGACATTTAAATAATACACCTTTGGATGAGCAAGCTGTGAAAGTAAAAACATATCTAAGAGCCTGTTGAAAAGATAAATAAGAAGCATGAGGAAAATTATAACAAAATATTTTGATCAGGAGTGTGCATGCTGGCTTGAAATGCTTTGAAATAGAATAAAGCAGCAAAAGGCAATAAAAGCCTGCAACTGCACAGAGTTGGTTCTGGAATTCATTTAACTAAGGAAATTTGAAATAAAAAGATAATGCTAAAAAATTGGAAGGAAACTTTTAAAGAGAGTTGGTGGGTTTATTAAAGTTCAATCATGAGCCAATTAATGTAAAAAAGGTACAAGCTGTTTTTATTTTATTTGATAAAGCATTCTAGCATTCTGTTTGCCTTCGGGGCACAATTGTGTGACAGGCTGCTTTGTTCACCACAAAACTTGCTTTTTCTCTCTGCTTTTACAACCTGTGATTAAAATATTTGCAGCATTAGCTTGTTTGAACAAAAGCTGTTTATAAACAGCTAGCAGGGCACTTTAGTGCCTGACTCCACCTGTGATAAAGAAATATAAACAAGAAATTCTTTTCTTAAAATCAGCATTTTGGCATTAAAAATTCTTTGTACTAGTAGGTTCATGAGGGGATAGTTTAATTAGAAACTATAATAAAATTGCTTATGTTAGAGTTTTGGATTTAGACTTCCATTAGACTTTTAAATTTCTGTCCTATAACATTTTTCTTTAGAAGAAAAAAAAATCTAGTCTCTAACATCTACTGTTATTTTTTGCTGTTGTTTGCAGAACTGTGCTTTTAGCACATGATTGTTTCATTTCCCTCTGAAAATATAATTATTTTTTTATTGCATATTTTTGTATGAAACATCAGCAAACCCAAATATCTCCTGTAATCCTTATAAGCAATTAGGAATGGGGAGAGCAGGTAAAATTTTGGATTGACTGCCATTATCAAATTGAAGCCTTTCCACAATTAATTTGGTTTAATTAGTCTGGGAAGTTTCTTAATTTTTGGGAACTTGCAATTTCTCAAGTAGATTTTCAGTAACAAATCTGACAGACTTAGGAAATGGAGAATTTATGAAAAGGAAACTTTACATTGTATGTTGCATATCCTATTTTTTGTGTTTTGGGTGGGATCCATCTTCCAAATTAATCTCTTGAAAATAAATATCCTAATTTACTATGTACAGTGCTCTTAGAATCTATCTCTCATCTGCTTTGTTGTGGCAGAATTACTGGAGGATGACTATGGATTTAGTTTCTCTCTTGGTCTCTAAATAGCACCAGTGGGTAGTGATGAACTAGAAAAGAAATATGTAAGAGAAGGTTGTGTACATTCATTTAATATTTGAAGGTAGGAGGTAATTTATGGATGAGAATTGTGACGGGAGAAGCACAAGGTAGCAAAGGTGGGTTCAGCCTTTAGGTTTAAATTTTTACTTTCTGCTAAGTAAAGCTGAGTAAGGTACTTCCTTACTTAGTATTGAAGTAATGTTAAAACTTATTGTGAAAAAAAAAATGGATATTTTAATGAGAATAACATGTTATTTCTGGACTACCAATGAGCTTTACATGTCTATTAGCAAGGTTTCTAAAGTTGAAAGTTATACTTGTTTGGAAAAATAAATCAGAGCAATTGTTTGAGACTGCAAAGGAGCCAATAGCCACCATAGGAATTAAAAATCTGATTGGAATGGTACTGCAGGAAGCTTACTTAGCAACTGACAGTTTGGGTGTATAGGGTCAAAGATTAATGAAGCAGATTGTTACAGGGTAGGAAATACCTCGCTTTTAATTGAAACTTAGGTTTCTAAATGAGAACTGGAGTACAAGGACAGTTTGGGAGCCCACAGTGCTTTGTGCCTGTGACATTCCTGGGCCCTGGTGCATACAGGGAAGTTTTACATATTGCCAGTTTTCTGATAGCACTACAGAAGCATAATTATTCCTTTCAAAAATCACATGGCAAAAACAACAGCAGGAAATGCCAAGCCTAGGTAAGTGTGGACTACTTTGTGATTAAGGCAGATTTATTCATTATTGCTTTATAGACCCTGATAAACTGGAGGGGTTGGACTTTTAAATTGTAAGATTCAAATAATTTGCAAAGGCCTTTAATTTGTTTACCTATTCTCTAGAAATGAGCAAGTTGAAATACTGAGTCTAAGATCAAGAAAGACGTAACCAGGCAATTTAGGGTTAAAGTGCATTTTCTGGTCTTGAGGAGTTCTATTGGTAATTGTGGAAAAAGTGTTCCACAAAAAGTATGTTGTAAAGGAAGAAGAGAATTCTGTACTTCTGCTCAGATCAAATTTATTACCTGATAATATACACTAATCAATTAACTGATGTCATAACAGATAGTGTAACAATCTCCTGACAAGTTACTGTAAATTTAAAGGATTTAGATTTAAAAGAATCTCAAATATGTTTAGCATTTTAAAAGCAAATTTATGATGAGTGATGACCATTTAATTTACCCAGGAATGTGTTGGACTTCGTAATATGGCATCTTGAGTGCATACTGTGTCAGTTCAATGCAATTATTTTCTCAATAATTGATATTACTTTTTGATTGATTTAATTGCATCTCTGGTTTGTTTTTCCTTCTATCAGGGCATGTCAATAATAACATTTATTTACTTTTCATTCTCCTCTTCCATGTATCTTACACAAGAAATGTAAAGTGCTTTTCCAAATGCTTGCTGCTGTGCTTCCGAAGTGTTTTTCATGTGACCCATTTTTTTTTGTACAAAAACAAATGCTTTGTCTCCCAGACTAAACTTGTTGCAGTACAGTTCACAGTACAGTACAGAACAGTAATAAGAAAGAAATATATGAAATAGTCTCTTTTTTTCCTTGCACAAAGAAAATCTCCAAGAGAAACAGGTGAAAAAAACCCCTATCCAACAACCTACAACTAAAACCCTGTTTTGAAAATAAGTTTTGAGCCTTTTTAAGCTTGGTTGCTGTGGCCTGGAACAGGTGAAGACAATTTTAGGCTTGCTATTCAATATTCAGTAGAGCATAATCCCTCAGAGACTGTGAACCTCCAAAGTTCCTTTGTTAAGAGGTGCTGTTTGGCTTGAGCATCATAAACAATTAGAAGAAGGTATAATTATAGACCTTTCACCTCTTTATGTGATTTCTTCTCAAGAGGAACCCATCCAGACTAGTCATTTTCCACAGGAAACTCTGAGCAGAAATGTCACCAGTCACAAAGCAGCAGAATCAGGCCTGTTTGGTCACTGTGAGTTGGCTGATGAAGTAGAACACTTGAATTGCTCTTGCTGTGGGTGCTCTGAGTTGAATGCAGGCTTCAGTTAAGATTTTCTGCTTCTGTGTATATGTCTGCACATCCATGTATCAGCTCTGCTCTCTTAAACCAAGAATTATCTGACTGTGAATGGAGTGAATTAGGTGAATTAATTAGGTGAATATGAAAAAAAAAAAAAAGCCAAACCTAAGAAGCACAAGTTAATATAACTGAAAGTGGCTGCAACTTTTATTTATCTCAGTTAAGTCCAGCATAAAAGCTGTTAGGGTTCCTACTTCATGGTCTGTTTGTCTCTTAACCATTCTGAAAATATCTGTGTGTTAAAAAGAGATTTATGCATCAACTCTGAGAGTGGATGCTCTGCAATGTGTTTATCAGCACAGGATGCAGCCAAAAAGTAACTGTGAGTTTTGCCTACAGTGAGCCCGAGTGACCTGCTCAGCCCTGGTACTGCTGGGGACAGGAGGGTCATCTGGAGACTGAGCTGGATCTCAGAGGGAAGGATAAGCTGATGTGTTGCCCTCAAAGCAAAAAGGGTCACATTAGAGATTTAATCAATGTTTCACCCATGAGCCGTTCCTCAGGCTGTGCCTGGAGTGTGCTTTCTGAGCAGCATTTCAGAAGGAGGGAGGAAGAAATGCCATGTTCTTTGACCAAGGGCTGGACAGTTCAGCACTGTTCATCTGCCTGAGCAGGCTCTGGGCCTCACGGGTTCCTCTAAACTCAGGTTCTTCAACTAGCCACAAGAGAAGCTGTCCAAAGAAACCATCCTTTTGTGTAATTCAGGTGCTTACTCCTGCTTTTCTTTTCACTAATGCTTCAGCATAAAAATGGTGTGAATGTGTCCTATACATGTATACTCTAGATCTGTTACTGGGGCTTTTCTTAATGAGCAAAATACCTCTAGAATCTCACCCTTGCTTAGGAATCAAATAATAATTTGTTATTGCAATGTGAGAGAACATTAATATCTTCTCGTTCTTTGGCACTGGCTTAATTCACATGGGAGTGTTTCAAGGAATTATGTAATTGAGAATCATAAATGCAAATATGGGAAGAATTAGAAGCTGGACAGGTTAGTTACACCTGTCATGCACACAGATGAGCATTTGGCATGAATATTTGATAGAGGGGTGTTTGCCAACCTTCTAAGAGTATTAGTGCCACAGCTGTTACCAAAGAAAGTAATTATCTATTCTCTGTGCTGCTGATAATCTTTTCTTCTCTAGAGAAACATTGGTAATTAACCCTGGGTGCTGTTTCCACTGTCCACTCAACAGTATCCAGTACAGTCCCATCTTTTAGGAAGATAGGTATTTAAGCAGCATTCCTTGCTTAATAATGTTTTCTGTCTCCTGACAGAAGCTTCTCCTGTATTGGTGGGTAAATTTGCACTGCTTTCTTTTATTAGACAGTCCAAATACATTTTAGTGGCAGGATGTTTCCCCTTGTATAGTAGAATAGCAGACTATGGATGGACCTGGAATGCAAACACTGAGTGCCAGTTGTAATCATTATAATAGTTTTAATTCTGTGGTTTTTGTTTTTGTTTTCTTGAAGTGTCAGTTTTCTGTACAACCCACTTAATTCCAAAACATTTCTTGTGATTTCACAAATATTTTCTGAGGAGTTTGCACTTGCTTACACAGTGGGTGGGCACCCCAGTTGCAAGAAGGTTTTTGTTTGAGGAATTTGAATATGTTGGATGAACATGGAGCCTGAACTGTGCTGTGTTACTCTTTAAGTAACATGAACCCTCCTGGAATAGGAGCAGCCCTCTGCTTCCTGATTCTCACTCTGTAGGCTCCAGGGTTTTTTATGCCTGCTGGGCTTGGACTGTGCTGTCCTGATGCTGCTGTACTTCCTCAGCAGGGACCCTGAAACCTGCCTGAGTCCTTGACTGGGAATCAACAGATTTGTTTATTTTATTTTTTCCTGGCTCTCAAATTGTAGCATCTTGAAAAAGAAAGAACTTCTAAAACAGTGAAAACAGTGGGAAACACTCAAATAAGCCCTGGAATTGGCAGTCCTGCTAGAAGTAGTTAGGGACAGCTGGTGGCTTGTTCTGGTGCACTCATGTGGCTGTTTTTCCCCAAAAGCTCACGTGGGAGGAAAGGGTAGCTGGGCACTGGAGCTGCTTTTCAGACACGACTGAGGTGCAGGGAAGCTGAGCAGAGGCAAGATCTGCTCTGTGCAGCTGGGAGTTCTGTGTGGTACCTCTGCCTGCTCCACGGGGGCTGCAGCTCTGTGCCTTGGTGGCCCCAAAGCCAGGTTCTGGGAAGCCTGTCCTGATCTAAGGTTATCTCAGGGAAAAGCTGCACAGCTCAGTGCCAAGCAGCCTGCATCTCTATTAGAGATTTGTAATGCTCTAGCAAGTGTATTAGAAAGTTCTTCCTTCAATATTTTGTTCCACGGGGTCTCTTTAGTGCAAAATACTCCTTCCATGTGAGCTAGTTTGTGCCTTGAACTTGTATTTTATGGCTAATGCTATAACAGACAACCACCTATCATTATTCATCTATTTTATTTAATTATTGATCCTTTCAACTTTACAAGACTTAATTAGAATTTGCTGTATTGAACGAAACAAAAAAAAAATTAAATTTGTGGAATTAGTAAATAACAGAGAATTAGAGGTAGTTTAGTGATGTAATTAACACAGCTTTATCCCAGCACACTAGTTAATGAAAGGCAAGCACTGGGCCATCTGGTACAGTTTCAGGAAATGTGGAAACAGAACTGCTTTATTTTGTACTTTCCTCTCATTTGTTATTTGCATTTTGATGAGTCCACAGGTTCTTCTCTTTCAGATGATTATTCACTTCCACTGTGAAGTCCCTTAAATGCTGTAGAAACCTTTAGAAAATGCGTGTTCTAGTGGTGAGGTGATTTTCAGACCCTTTTTCATGTCACAGCTCAGTTCAATATTCTAAAGGTTGAATGGCACAATAACTGTGCTCCATCCACAAGGCCTGTAGCCATCACCCCCATGACATCTAATTAAAAGCTGCACATCTTTGCTCAGTGCTGGTCAAACTTAATTTGTTCAGTCCAGTTATAGTTGCAAGGTGCCAGAGAACAGGTAACTGTAGCATCTTGTTTTTTCTAAAACCACTATATTTATCTTGAAAGTAAGAACTTCCAAGTTGACAAAGACTCTAATAATCTGTCTTTCCATGAGTTTGCATTATTCTTCATTCTGTATTCTCCCAGTTACAAAGTTCATTACAAAACGTGGCTTTTGTGCAATCTTTAGAGAAAAAAAATAGATTAATGATGAAAATGAAGTTTGAACGTTATTTTAAAATAACATAGGGTAAATATTTTGGTGTTGAAATGGATGTCTAGGGAATTGAGGTTTCTGAATTATGCATGTTTGAAATTTTCACTTAAGTAATTCAGAATGTCAGTATAAATGTGCTTGCACTGTCTGCCAAAAATTAATCGGTGATATTTAAATTAAAGAAAAAAAATCCCAAATAAAACCCCAACCAAAGTAACAGCAAACAAACAGAACAGAAGTGTTTCTGTTCCTGCACTTTACTGAAAAAAAATGAAAACATATGTTCTCCTGAAGGACTCCCTTTTCCCAATTACTATTTCTTAAAAACCATGACTGTTGTGTTATCTACTTTATCTACTATAAAAGGTCATGCTTTGTCATTTGTCAGCATTAGGATGCAAGTAGAAATGAAATATAGTAAAAGAACTAATATTTGGTTTTGGTGCTTTGCAATAATTTGTTTTGGCCATCAAGAGCTTCTCATTTGTAACAATATATTCCATTTATCAAGATCTTGAGAGTATTCAAATGCCCAGGCATTTTCTTGAATACCTGAGCAGAGGAAGAATTAGGATGAATGTTCTGAAGTAGATAACTTCAGCTATTGTGTGTGACTCTTCAGAAAGACTTGATTCTAAGTAGTTGGTGATTGTGTCACCACTTTGATTGTGTCACTTGGAAATCTGAATACAAACTTCAAATTGTGGCTGACAGTAATTACAGTATTGTTGTTTCACCTGTGGGAGACCTTTGGCTCTGCTGCTTACTTGGTGACGTTCACATAAAAAATGGAATAATTTAGGTTGGAAAATACTTTTATGATCCTTGAGTTCAACCAGTAAGCTGACACTGCCAAGTCCACCACTAAACCATGTTTGAGTGCCACATCTACATGTCTTCCAATACCTCCCTACACATCTTTTGGCTATCTCCAGGCATGGTGGCTCAGTTGCTTCCTCCTCATCAGATTTGCACTCCAGACTCTCCATCAGCTGTGCTGCTCTTCTCTGGACTCACTCCAGCACCTCAGTGTCTTTGTGATGTGAAGGGCCCAGAGCTGGGCACAGCACACAAGATGCAGCCTCAAGTGCTCAATGATTCCTTTGTCCAGATCATTGACAAAGATATTAAACACTGGGGCTGAAGATATGACAGCTGTTTTGTCCAATATGATTAGCTTTTTTACACTAAAATATGAAATAATAATACAGGTCCTTCTGAAAAATATGAGAGTTGCCTGTGGTTGGGTTTATTCCTGTTACTTCAAAAGTGAGGACTAAACAAGGGAGGAGAAGATTTATAGCAGAAAGATTCTTGAAAAACTTACAGGTGCCATTGGACTGATGAAAGGGTTGTATCTCTTCTCTATTAGACATTTGGAAAAGATGGAAGTCAGGAAAGAACTTGAGGCATGGGACTATCCACTGTGAAAAGATAATTGAACATCCTTTAGCAGGAGTTTGTTAGAGTCAGTCAGATTTCTAGTTTGTGACCAAGAACACATTATTCCCTAACTTAAATACTGGTAGTTTTTTTCCACTATAAAATTGAGATTGGGAAAAGGCTTTATTAAAGCCTAAATATAGCTTTAAAGCCATTGCCTACTTGGTGTGGGAGTGAAACAGAAGTTATTTGCCTTTTGGATCAGTTCTAATTATATTTTCCCTTGAAAACCTTTGCCATTGAGTTGATTCTGCAATTAAACAGTGTTGCTGAAAAAATTTGTTTTCTATTCCAGAAATAATTAACTAAAAAAGTTTCATTTTTGATTTTTTTTTTTAAGCTGCTAATCCTGTTGACATTGTTTGCCATGGGCTGTGTCTTTCTTGCATGTTGCAGAACATTGCTTCAAACATCAGAGTGGATGGGATCTGCAGGAGCAGTTTTTGTCCAGAACCACTGCCTGTTGCAGTTCAGTTCTTATTTGTCTTGATTTCATCTTTTCTTTCACAGCACTTAAAGTCCTGTCCTGAATAGCTGGTGGTGTTTGGGCTCATCAGATACCCCCTGGGCTGAATGTTTGATGACTTTAACTTGGTACACATCCACTCTTTACATCCCATGGCCATTTGCAGGGTGACCTGAAGCACAGCAAGAGGTGGCAGCTGGCAGGCTCAAATTAGGAAAGCTACTCCATGAGCCTGTCTTTTTGCATCTGACCCCAGTGATCATCCACTCAAGTGTATGAAGGAGAGAACTTAAAGATTTAGAAATGCCTCTATCATGTTAGAATGGAGCCCTCAGCACCATGGTTTTTTCTGCAGCTCTGCTCCTCCTGCACTGTCTGCCTGTGCAGACACAGCCACTGCCAGCAGAACAGCAAAAGGAGATTGCACTTGTCTCAGCAGAGGTTGTAAGAGTCACTCTGAATAGTTTTGCATAAAAGCACAGTCTGCTGCAGAGCAGGCTGGAGCTGCTGTGGCGTTCACTCTCAGTAATTTGCTGTGTGGGCTTTGCTCTGGAATGCTGAGGGACGTTCCTCTCCTCTCACTGAAGACAAAGTAATACTCCATGGAACTATAAAATGTGCATAGTCTCTTACCCATGAATGGTAAGTTCTTTGGGATCAGTGCTTTCAGTTCTTCCCAGAAGCCACATAATTTTCCTTGATAATCACTGCTTAAATGCTATGCTTCCCTACACAAATTTAATTTCAATTTTTTTTCCCCCACAGTTGTAGTAATTTTAAATGTGTGACTGTAATTAGCTAAAATACTAACTGTGAATTGAGTTTGACACCATTCTTTTAGCACCATTTTAACGAAGAATTAAATATTCTTCATCCTTTCTGAAGTCAAAGTTTGGTGCTGTAGCTAACCATCAATCAGAGGTTCGTGTCTGCTTTCCATTACCTTTCCAGTCATATTCTGTTAGGCTTCTTTCACCATCTTAGTATCCAGGAGCCTGGCAGCTAGACACTAACTGATGCTGCTCACATCTGTTGTGTCTGGCTTGTTGCTTCCCCTATTCCCAAGGTGATAATTGCATCACCTTTGTCATATTTTATTTTGTCGCACTTTTTTTTATTATTATTTTTATGTATATGTTCCTATTAAAGCAAATGAAAAATGAATCATTGGAAAGACTTTTCTTTAGTAGATGAACATTTTTCCCATACTGTGGCCAAGAAAAAAATGGAATAGCAGGGAGCCTTAATGTCCCTAGGTCCTGTATGCAGTCAGTCAGGAAAGAGGGGGACAACCTACAGTTTAATTTAGAGCACCAATAACTTATTCTATGCATAAACAGCACTTCAGCAGTCAGCCTAAACTGTGAGGAGGAAATAAGCATGCTGCAATTTATGTATTTTGAATAAATATTAAATACATCTTGGGAGAAATATCTCACTCTGATATTGATGTGGTTTAGACAGCTGTGGTGATGACATGGTCAAGCAATGTGAGGATCCTCCTTTTTCCAGTTGAAAACAGAATTTTCCATAATTTCTGTCTTCTAGTGGGGTATTTTAATTTCCTTACTATTTATTGGTAATTTTCTTTTATATTCCCAACAGAGGTGTAATCTGATAGGTGGAATCTGCAAATTGAAACACTTGTCTCTGATATCTCTTTCCCCCTTTATGAGATATATATATTTTTTTTTTGTGAATCTATATTTCTAACCATAGGGATAAAAGATGTGCTCTGATTGTGATTAATAATGTCACAAAAATAAGCACTATTATTCACATTAAGAGCTTCAGCAGGTGCAGTGCATTGCTCCCTGTTGGGGTTATTTGGTTTGCAGTGCCATTGGAATGAGGGGGATTATCAGCTAAGAGGCAGAAGTAAATTCTACAATTTCAGTATTGTGTTATATTTTAAAATAGTGTTCTTTAGAGTCTAGAAACCCTGTGAGGAGAAGCAGCTGAACCTGGGAGACTTACCAAGTCTGATAATTGTGTACAGTTTTGATGAAGAGGGAGGTATTACTACGAACCATTATATTGTAATGTCTGTCTAAGACAAACAAGTGGCGTAGAAAGTACTTCCTATGCAGGTGAGAATCCATTTGGAAAGTTTTGGTTTTCTTTTTTAAGCAAATAACCAAACCCCTCCAAAACAAACCAAAAATAAAAGCCTAATAAAACACTGAAAACTGAAGGGTAAACTGAAAGGTAAAGTTGTGCTGCTCTCCAATGGTCATGGATTATCTTCTACTGCAGTTTTTGATTTTGTGGGTATTTGAAGAGGGGGGAAAAAAGTAAAAAAAAAAATTGTAAGCAAGAAGTAGAAGACATTTTGGTTTGCTAAGGCTGAGTGTTTTAATCTCAGTGTTGGATTTTTTTCTATTAATCTTGCATGGTCACAATACTCTAACTTTACCCGGGCATTTGCTGACAGAGTTTTCTATTGAAGAATAGACTCACTTTCCCTTTTCTCAGTTTTATGTGTCCTCTGAGATTGTATCTGACTATACTCAGGGAAATTAAGGTAGGTTTGGGAAGGTACCTGTGACCTATGTTTGACTATTAAGTATTAAAAACTGCATAAAAACTTGGAAAACTCTGGTTTATTTGCAGCAGTTTTCCCCTGAATCTTGCATAGCTGAAGCTTCAATCATAATGTCTGTCTGCATGGAAATATATTCTAAAGGAAATATGAGCCTCACCCAATATACTGCCACAGTTTTTCCATATTTACTCTGGGTTTCTTTTAGTTTATAAACCTTTGCACATGCATACACCAGAGTGCAGACTAAGCATTTTGTGATTGTGGTTAGCAATAATTAGCTTTTTTATTTGTAGTAAGTATTCATCTATATGTTTGGTTTGCAGAAATGTATTTTCTAGAAAAGTGAATAGAAATATTCAGAGATATTTTTATATTTATAGCTTTATTTATCTGAGTAATTTTTTGTTAGTTGGGTGGGGTTTTTTTTTAATTTAGTTCAGTTTATGTTTTGTTTGTTAGTTTTGGGATTTTTGGTTGCTTTGTACTGAAGAATTCCTGTAGCTGAACCTCCTGGACATTCTTAAACAATACTGAGCATAATGAATATTAATTGGTGTAGTAATTGGCTTTGCCTTTTTTTTTTTTGACAATTTTATTTCTAAGAATGATTTTCATTCCTTGTTAATGAAAAATATATTTATATCTCTTCAAAGAAACAACCTCTTGGCCAGACAATACTGTGTGATACAGGCCTACTCCCATGTTCTCAATAATTTCTTTTTTTTAATGAGATGGTGAGGATTAAATGGAACCAGAGAAACACTGGAAGGGGAATTCTGTACCCACCTAAGGGAAACTGTACTAGGGGTATAGTATATGCTGGTGTTTGTATCTCCAACTGTGCTAAGTCAGGCCCTGATGTCCAGACCAATTTCAAGATATGTTGATACCTTCCTGTTAATAAGGAATAGTTGAAATATCTTTCAGTTTCTTTATATTTTTCTCCATCTTCCTTGTGTGCACATGACTGCACCTCCTAGAAATCTTGCTCCAGGGAGTAATTAGTACACTTCATATATTTTCATATCTTGCCCAGACAGTCACTCCTTCTGTGTGGGGTTTCCACAGTGATTCTTTGTGCTCCCCTACTGGAGCAAGCACTTTAATTTTAGCAGGAAAAAAAGCAAGTACAGTTTTCCATATGTTTCAAAGAAAATGTTGTGATAAGTTAGTCATTTTTAAGATATATGTCAATACTTGCGGATGTTCACTTTAAATATTCAGTGAGTTGGGGTTTTTTTGTCTTTACATTGTAATTCCTACATTGGCTTTCTATGATTTTGCATTCAGATTTCATTTGTTGTCACAACTTTGCTTTCATGATTTGAAGTTGGTTTTACTGTTTTGCAAAAGTTGAAGACCAAGTCCTGTTTTTTTCCAAACCTTAGACTTTATAACTGTTTTTCATGACTGATTGTGCCATTTTCATCAATGTCCTAGATCTTATAAACAAGATCTCTTGTGCAGTTGTAAAGAATTGAGTGTACATTCAACCTGAAGTAAACATCCACAGCAGTTTTTAGTGTTAAGGCTTAAAGGACAAGCCAATCCCTCAGATTTTCATTCAGTAATTGCAGGTTCTTATTTTGTATTTTTCTTATGGTTTTCCTCAGTTTTTTGATTATTTTCATGATGAAGCTTTGAAGGAGTTCTGAAATCAAAAGAGAACTGCTTGAGAAAAACTGTTTACATTGTGTCTATTTATCCAGTTAGTATTTACTTTAGGTTGGGAAATTAGATGGGGAAGGTGAACAGGAGATGCTACCAAATCCTGTGTACTCTTACAGTTTTCATTGTGGATTACCTGTAAATTGTGGAGCCAGGTATTATTTCTAATGTCTTATCGTATGTCACCACTCATTATAGGGAGACAAGTCCTTAACATATTCAACAAATTACACAGAAGCTTTTATATGGAGTACAGAATTAAAGCAAAATTTTGAAATTTTAATCAGACTAATATTTAAAATGTTTGTCAGTGTTCAAAATGGAAGATCAAAATGTCCTTGAGTGATGGTTAATAGACCTATTTTGGGGGAATTTAGTAAAAAAAAAGAAAAATATACATGTCAAGAGTGTAACTGCTTTCAACTACTGCTAAGTTTATTAATTTATTGGAGGACAAATAAACTGTATGAAACAGAAAAAGAAATATTTGTGAGCTCTGTGTGGAAACAGACAGCTATACTTTAGCACTCCTTAATAATGACCAGTAGATTTCTCCCCTATACTTCTAATCTTGCCATTCAAGTAAAATTGTAGATGGAGCCCTGCTTCTTAAATCTTGGATAATTGGGCCTTTCTTTTCAAACAGAAGCTATCCTGGAATATAATTCCAGTCCAAACAGAATAACAACAACAGCTGAACTACTATTATGAAGTTACTCCTATTATATTACCTGGGTGGTTGGTAAATAAAGAGAGCTTCTAGTCACTTCTAACAGCTCTGGATTCTCTTCACACCTATCTTACCTCAGCTGGATCAGTCTTCATTTCTTCCCTAGTGAGATATTCCTAAACAAGAAGAAATTAGAAATAAATTGTGTAGAACATAATCCTTTTGGCTAGATGTAGTCATAGATTGCCCAAGTATTTTAAAATTTCCCCTATCCAAAGGACAAAATAGATAAATAACTAAATGAGATATGAAGCACATGAACTCATTCAGACTGTGTTGGATCCTTTTAATTTCTCAGAAATTCTGTCATGACATCCCTTCCTCACCCCCAGTCCCAGAAAAGCTATGAAATATATTTAGTAGGACTAAGTAAAACAAAAAGGAATCCTAAAAGTGCACCACAACTTACCCATGTAGGTTTTGGAATGCAGGAAAATAACACCAGTGCTGTTGTAAGCTAGGTTGGGCCTTATACCTGAAAATGAATGCTGGATTTCAGCAACTCAGTAGAATTCTCTGCACTCATGGGATTCAGGCTCCACTTTTGGGAAGGAAGCTCTTGGCCAGGCCACTCTGCTCTGGAGTCCTGGAATGACTGCCCAGGGTGGTGGGTGAGAACTCCTGGCAGGGAGAGGGGGAGCAAACAGGGCCCATGGGGAGCATGTGGACTGTCCTGGGACGTGTGTGTGGACATTCACCAGCACTGGAGAAGGATTAAAGCTGCCTGGTCTTCATCCTGCTGAAATCTGCCCTTCCCCTTGTAACCCTTGCACCCACTCTTGGCTCCCTTCCTTGCTGTGTTTTCAGTAGGGTACACTTTGTTCCTCACAAAAATGGACTCAAAATGGTAAGCCCTATATGTTTTCTCATGTGTTTAAAAAAACCAATACAAGTGTATTCTTTTTCTTCATTTCTTAATGGAAATTGGTAGCTACACTGTTTAATATTCAAAATCTGAAAATGTGGAAGACCATCTTCCTGAAGTATGGTTGGGGGTTTTTTTGGAACTATATTACTTTTTAGTTACTCATTTGAAGTGTTTGTCAAAATCTTCTGGTAGAGAGAAATCCCTATGATTTTGAAGAGCTCCTCTGAGGCTTATTTGCCAAAGTTGAAGAGAGTTTAATTTCTTGCTTGTGTAACCATCCTGATAAAAATATAAATTTTCATTTAGAGTCATAAAATAGCTTTAGACAAGGGAAGCCAAAAACTGAAGTGCTGTAACCTGAAATGTAAAAATAATTTCACATGTAGTCCCAAGAAGTTTCATTACTTGCTTCATGATTTTTCTTCAGTGTTATATCGTCCTGCATAGAGATATGGCAAAACCCTTTCTGTTTGATGAACTTCTCAGCTAAATGTCCTTCAATGTTTCAAAATTCTAACCACCTTTACTGGAGAAATAGTTAAGGCAAATACGTTTTTATTTTCCTACCATTTCCTTAAAGTCTGGATGTTTTTATGGAGGAAGTTTGTCTGCTGTTTTTTTTAATATCTGCTCCTTCCCAAAGTCATCCAGTTTCAAGGAGATTAATATAATTCCTCGTGCTTGATCTATTGCAAGTGCCTGCTTCTCATACTGCTTTGAGTTGATCAAAGACTGAGTCTTCAAAGGTCATTTCCTCACTGTCATTTCATGGATACTCCAGTGCAAACTGGTTTTCTTTAATTTGAGAAAGAGGGTGATGTGTTGGTTTCTAAAAATGCTTTTTTTTAGAGCTGGCAGTGTTTGAGGCTGACTCTCTGCAAACCTGACCCTCTCCTAAAGGACTGCAGGACTTTTCTCTCTGCTTTGACAACAATCATGTTGCCAGGTCAGAACATTTGATGGCTGCAGCAGAAATGGAAATCTGAAGGATCTAATATTTTAGAAAGCCAACTCCCAACGTAGGGCTCTTGTGAAGCCTGCTGCATAATTTCTGAAGTGACACAAAGGTCTTTCCCTTGCAGTACAGTTTTGGACTATTTACATGATCTGAAGAATTTATTATCTAAAATTGTTTATTGTAACTATGCAATTAAGTCACTATGGCTTGTGAATTGGTTCTTGCTGATTTTAATAGAAGGAATTTCAAGATGGGGTTACCTGCTGTTTTATTTTCCATTGACAGGCCTAAATTAACCTCCAAAATCAGATTTCTGCTGGCTATAACTACAACTGTAAATTTATGGGGCAGCTCCAGTGAATATTTTGCAGTATTTTTTACTGAAAATCTACAGCTTCAGGAAGCATTTCTGCTAGTAATTAATTCACTAGAACATGTCAAAAGCAAAGACAAAAGGGGGATGCAAAATTGAAGTGAAAGCAAACATGCTGTAAAATTCAAATAAATATTCATAGATAAGATTTTGCAGCATTGGTTCAATTCAGTGGCAGTTTATTGGGGCTGTCTTCTCCTGTTATCTTAGCTACTGGAAGCATCATTTGTGTTTATAATGGTTAATAACAACCATGATGTTTTACCTCTGTTTAAGGTGAAGCAGACTTCTGATCTAGCTTTGACTCAGCCAAAATATTTCCCTGGTCTTCCATAATCACCTACAGCAGTCAGAGAACATAAAAACACATCTGAGAATCACTACAAAAACAGTAAAATAATTTGCTAATGTAAAAAT
Source organism: Chloebia gouldiae (assembly GCA_003676055.1). Taxonomy (NCBI): domain Eukaryota; kingdom Metazoa; phylum Chordata; class Aves; order Passeriformes; family Passeridae; genus Chloebia; species Chloebia gouldiae. Next base: position 7,737,942 of record QUSF01000024.1, read on the forward strand.
CATTTCTGCTAGTGGAGAGACTTGAACTAGGACAACTTTGATCTTAGAATAAATTAGGTCTCAAATTGCTTAGATCTTTTGCAGATAGTCTGAGAGCAAAGAATATGCACCTTCATCTTGATTTTCATTACCTTTTTAAATTTTTTGAGGTATATTGAAACTGATTCTTTCCTTTCTGTTATCCCATTATTACAGGTAGCATTTCAGTAAAGGGCTCTTTCATCTGTCACTTAGCCCATATATATCATAGTTTATCCTTCACTGATTCATTCTGCTGTTGTATTCTCAAAAATAATTAAAAATTAGGACAACTACTTACTGTATTTGATATTTTACAGATATTTGGGGTTTTAAAGGTTAAAAAAAACTATAGAAATTGAAATTCTGCTTGATAAACAAAGCTTTGTGTATTAAATTACTGTGTCTAATGTGTAGCTGATTTCTAGGAAGAGATTCTGTATAAATTCTTTCCCTGGCTTCCATTCCCTTTTTATTGTCTCTTGTGCTGAGTGATTTGTTTTGATGATTATAGATACTTTGTATTGCTTAGACTACAGCTTTATTTTACATGCAAATATTATCTGATTCTGTGTCTTCATTAAACTTTAATAAGGCTTTACGAACATAGTGCATAAAAGACAATATTGAATCAACAAAGCTTGTATAATGATGATTGAAACACAAAATTCTGCAAGAGTGATGGTGAAAGTAGCTCGAGTACTTGCAGTACTGGTAAGCATGCAGAGCCTTTAAGTTTTAATAGCTTCAAAGTATGAAGTAAGAGTCTGGAAGAAAAAAGTGAGAAGATGAGAATGCTACTTTTTCTGTCAGTGGCATACTTGAAAGTAAATGCTAATGATATTCACTTATAGGTAGTGTATGTCATTTCTTTTAGTGTTTTTAAGATGATAAAATAATCATAAAAAAATACTCAGTTCGTAGGTTATGGCATGTGATGAAAAATGTGAGTAAAAAATTCCATGCTATTGCAAAAAGGCAGACACAATGATTAATCTTGAATAAGCCCTGCCAAGTGTAATGGTAGCAGACCCTACAGAACTTACTGGGAAGTACAGGGAAAACTGGTGACTCTTTTCTGTGTTGGTGTCTTGGTTTGAAAAGACAGGTGTCTGCTAAGGAAGGCAGAAGCCTCTCTGAAAATGGAAAAGGACAACAGCCCCCAATGAACTGCCACTGAATTGAACCTCCCTGCGAATTATTATAGTTTTGAAATTAAGGGGTTCTCAGATAAAGATATGGGAATAGGAATAACAGTTCTTTATTAGGAGAAAAAAAAGATAAAAATAAAATGCAGTAATACATATCAACACTGACAGAGTTAGAAGAGTTAGGACCTGTTGGTCAGGGTGTTGGCAGCAGTCCCATTCCATGGTGGTGCCGTCCTCCTGCAGCGCCAGGTGTGGTTCTGCTGGAGCAGGGATCCTGTAGAAGGGAGGAGTTTTCCCCTGAAGCTCCAGGGCTGGTGAATATGAGCCTGGTCTTCCTCTGGAAAAGCAGTGGAGAAGAAAGCTGCTCCTCTGGGAATGCAGTGGGAACAGGCTGCTGTGGTGTTCCAAATCTCAGATTATATCCAGGTAGGGATGCTTGGCTCCTCCCCCTAGGCAGAGCATTTCACAGTGGGATGATGGAATTTTATCAGTCATGCAGTGAGACTCAATGGCCCATTAACAGAGATATTTTTTGGAGGGAGGATTGACTGGTTGTGGAAGAGATAAAGAAAACTGCCCCACCTGGTTTTAACAGGTGGCCCAATTAACAGAAGGTAATGGCCCCATCTCTGACAGATGGCAAGAGAACACACACCCCCAGCCACATCTTGCAACCTAAGACAGTTGGTAAAGATGTGTTTTCCTGGTTGGGATGTTCTAGATAAACACACTAAGGAAATCAGCATGGAGAGATAAAAACCCGGGCTCTGCTGATGCAAACTGCAGTTGGAGGTAGCCAGCAGTGTGAGTCTGGAAGGGCCAAAAGGCAGGTGGGGAGGAAGGAACAAAGCAGCACTGCTGGGAAGTGCCTTCAGCAAGTGACTGAGCAGCAGGGGAGGACCCAGCAAGGACTTTGTGCCTGTTCTGGGAGCCTGGGACGTTTGATAGAAGGGTTGCTGGCTGTCTGATGACAGCTGGCTATGATAACACATCCCAGCTGTGGCAGAAGGAGAGTGATCAATGGGACAGTGATCAATGGGGTACAGAGTTGCCAGGCTACCAGCTCTGGGTATGAGAGCATCACAAGTGCAGCAGGAGAGTGTCACAGCATGGAAGCTGTAATGTTAGATGTAGAGCACAAAGCAAGAAGCTCTCTGGAGGTCTTGCTTGCACAAGATTTCTGCCCAGTCAAACAGGGAAAGAAGAAAGTCAAAAGAGCTAGGGATGTACTGCAAGCTCTTGTTGAGGACCATGACACTGCTCAGGGAATATGGAGTGAATCAAAAGTTGTGCATTGAGCACACTTGACCATAACACAGATATGTACAGCAAATGTCTCACTGAAATGAGGTACAAAGATAAAAATGTTGGACTGAACTGTAGTATCAGGACCTTAGAGGGAAAAAGAGAGCCATTCTGAATTTTGTCTTAAGTTATATACAAGAATTAAAGGCCCATCCATAGAAGTGTTGCTAATTATAATTGTTTTATGTTGCACTGAGTTGCTTTATGTAGCAAGCTGAATAAATCCTGTAGACAAATACTTAATGTAAAGAAGCAGAAATATATATCTGCACCTATATATATATGAAAAAAAGTAGAATTTCAAATAGTGTATTTATAATTAGTAAAATAATTGTGTGAAAAGTAAGAGGCCTACAAAATGTTCTCCAGTTTTGGGAAGTGTTTTATTAGAAGCACAGGTAAACTGCCACATTTTTAGAAGGAAAAAAAAAAGCAAACCAAACTCAGGAAAGCCATCAAAGGGCCCCAGCTCCTGGGAGCATGACTACAAGGAGACTATTGTAGGGGAAGGCTTAAAAATTTTCTTTAAAAAGTACAAAGCTTGTCCAAATGAGAACTAGAAAGGCCATAAATCACGACAGGTCAGGTCAAATGGAGACAGGAAATAGAGTATTAAAAACTTGCAAGGGGTACTCAAGCTTCTAGTCAAAAGTTTTTAAATCAAAAACAAGAAGTCAGGTAGGGCATAAGTGGGACCACTTAATGACCAAACTGTAAGGAAGGACTCTGGAATTAGAAAGCCATAACAAGAGGTTCAGTTAATTCCTTTTGTTCTGTCTGAAGACATCAGAGATATCTGTGCACCTGAGCCATGCTTTCTAGTAAACAGGGTGGAGGTCAGATGGACTCAAAGGGTTTGTGTAGATATACAGTGAGTATATTCACCAAAACAAACAGATGTATTAGCTGGCAGTAACTCACCAGGGTCAGGTGCCATATTAACCTGCGAGAAACTCCAGTGGGAAATCTCAGAGTGGCTGCCAAGGCTTCCACCTGAGCGCTGCAAACAGCCACAGGGCTGGCAGGCAGCCTCAGGAATTCCCTGTCACTCCCACAAAGGGGCTCTGTGGGGAACTGAGCTTGATTTCTGAAGCTGGGAGAAAGATAAGGTCTGTCATAAGATAATTTTTAGTGGAGGAGGTCACGTTATTATTTAAGCCAAACCCTAAACAAAACTCCCAATCCTGTGAATACGTTGGGGCATCTGATGTGGAATCTCTTGCTGGGTTGAATGTACACACAGTGGGTCAAGTGAGTCACAATAGGGGGGATGAGCCTTTATTTTGTCCAGCCATAAATCCTTCATATTTATAATTGTGTGTCCTCTTTCTTCTTCCTTTGGTGGTTTGGAGGCATTTTTTTGTTTGTTTTTAAATTTTAGAGAAGGAGGCAAAGAGATTAAGCAAGACCACAAAGTCAAATATTACTGTGTGAACACACTTTATTTCCTATTTAAAAGTCAAATTGTGTATGAAGTATTAATGCTCTAGTGATAGTGTCCTGCTGATGGAACAGAATCCAAATATTAGGCACCTGCTTGCATACAATAAAAGCACTACCAAAAAATTACGTCAGGGATGGCTCACTGCTGAAATTTCCCATTGTCCAAGCAATTCCAGTCAATAGAATCAGCTCTGAGAATTGACTGACTACCTGCATCTTTGTATAAAATAAACACTCCATAGAGCAGGTAAATCAGGAAAGAGGTCAAAGAATGTGGGGTGTGAAGTCAAAACCAGTAAAGAGAGATGAGAAAGCTCAAGCTGTGCTGTGAAATTATCCTTTTTTCAGATGTTTTTTCTACTTGCTCTACTTGACCAAAAAAACATGTTGATATGTAGTATCTGAATCCAGTTGTTTGGGTTTTTTTTTGTACTGAACTGGCATTCAGCCCCCTTTGAGGGTGTTAAAAACTGTTGTGCCTGGGGTGTGTCTAAGGTTTGGAGTGCATGGTTGTTCTGTGGAACTGAAGACTTTTAAATTTCTACAAAGCTGCCTCCAATTTTCCCATGTTGACTGAATGTACAAAAAGGTACATCATTTCATCTGAAGATAAACATACAAATCTTCAGGTACCTGAAGATAAACATACAAATGGTTTGAAAAATGCATCCCACCTCCCATACAACTTTGGTAGTTTAAACCTATTATAACTTTGATGAAATTCAATAATTCTTTTTTGACCTTTTGCTCAAGGCTCTGTTCCTCTGTATTCCAACCCATCAGTTTCACATGGGTATGACTGCCTTTTTTATATTTTTCTGTTGGCATTCCATTTTCACTGAGACCAGAGTACTGTCCTTTTTCTCCTGTAGCAAGCTACAAAGATAGACTGTCTATAAGCCTTTGGCTGATTTGCACTGTAAGTTGTTTTCATCAAATCCTTTCATGGTAACAGAGAGAGCAATTTTGTCTTTAACACTGTGAGGGGCTTTTTCAGGCCAGCAGCCAGTCTTGGCACCGTGTTGTTGATAAATATAATTTACTTGAAGGTGGCATTTCCCAGGAGATGTCCAAAGGATCTGCTGCAGGTAGCAGTGGCACCCATCAGAGCCTGGCTTTGCATGGTGAATTCTGCAGAGTAAATAGGGCATCCATTACAGTGTTTGTAATCACCTCCTCCTCTTTTGGGGCTTCACATTTTTTTTATGTCTTCATTACACAGCAAGACAAATTTCAGCTTTGACTTTCATCTGCAGAGTGAGTGAGAAATAGGGTTGCAGTATACAAGAACCATTTTTCACTTGCAAAAACTGCCTTTTGATGGCAATAGCTAAAGGCTTGGGATGAAATTTCTCTGTCCACTTGTACTGCGTGGTGAAAAGATACTTGGGCCATCCTTGCCTGGAAAGACAAAGTACTCTGTCTTGTGCTATATCCACCTGGAATGTGTGTTCTGTGTAAAACACCTGCCATCCATGTAAGAGCAACAACCTGCTCATGGCAGAGGTGATTAAGCACTTAAACTAGTGAACACATGTATGTCAAATATGATTTGCAATAAAATAAAAATTCTGGAACCTTTATAGTTTTATCAGTTATGTTGCACTTTCTTTAGATAAATAGGAAAAAACTAAGCAATACTTAAAAAATTTGGCAATTTGGTTTCATACCTTCATTTGGATAAAGGAGACATGCTACTGAGCAAAAGCTCTGGGAGCATGACTTCTGCAGCCATTGGGTAGGTTTTAGCTTGTTTTGTGCATTTGATAGTCATTTACTTTTTTTTAAAATTACTCAAAACTTTTTCCACCTTAGCTGTATCCCTGTCCAAGTTTTATATATTGCAGAAATATATCTTGTGAGCCATCCCTGATCTCTCATCTTTAGAAGTTTATCAGGAAAACTGACAGTATCTTCAGAAGTAGTCTCAAAAGAACCTGAATGTCAGGGGAATTATTGAGTTTAAAAATGTATAGTGTATTTTAGGATATATGTATGTTTCTGAGCTATCCAAATCTTGGAATATATTATATATAGAGAGAGAGATCCAGATTTTTTTTTTTGTGGCTCTTCCATCAGCTGTATGACTAGATCACTTTTATTTTGTTTTAGATAAGAAAATTATGTAACTCCTTTAACCCTTTTGAGATACACTGGTTTAGCAAAATCTGTATTCCCACAGAAATAATTGAAGTCTGTATTAACTGAACAACTGAAGAGACTCTAAGTTTTGTATTTGATAATTTGTAACCATAAACTTGATTGGGATCCCATGCAGTACACTTGACTTCTTGTCAAATGTCAGACTGTTTGTCTTGGAGCTGTAAATGTAACCACGTGCCACCTCTACTCTGAGCTGTAAAACTCTGCTATTTGTTGTGACATTAATGTCAGAGTGTAGCCCCAACTTCCACTGTATCTGAGAATCATAAGTGCTGATTATCTCTCCACAACTTGCTGGCTTGCTGAACCATTTATCTTGTTCTGCTTGAGAAAAAGGATGGAATTTTAAATAATGGCAAAGATACATCTGCCTGAAAGAATAAAAAGAAAAAAAAATGTTGTAAGTGAGGACTATATCTGAGAAGAGATGGTGGCTCACATCAGGCTCACATTAAACTGAGGCTGGCATGATCATGTTCATAGATGCACTCTTAAGAAAAAAAATCTGTAATAGACTTTATATGCCATATTTTAAGGGGTTTAATGTGAAGCACAGCCTATCTGAAAGAAGGTAAGCAATAAAGGTCTATAAACACCAGGGAGGGCCCTGAGTAGAAGTGAAGCTCCATATCCAAAGGTAAAGAGCCTGTGGATGAAGTCTCACCATGAGAAGCTGCCTTACACATCAGGGCTGGGTGAGCAACTCTTACAGAGCCCAGGGGTTTGGAACAGGTGGATCCAGTGCTGGGATACACTCGGAGCAGCCTCACATCAGCCAGTTCAGCTTTGTCATTTTGTGAATTCTCTTGTAATGCAGCCATGGTGGTAAAGCCTTGCAGTGGTGAGTGGTGGTATCTCAGATCCAGTTCTACCTCTTTCTAGAATGCCTGAATTTATCTTTGTGTGAGATAGATTAGGCAGTATCTTATACGTGTAAGTTTTCCAGTTTCAGTGTCTTGTGCAGCCTGTCAGAAGTAAGAATGATTTCAAAGGGACATATATTGAGCTGTTCTTTATAATATCACCTCTCTGCACACAGATTAACAAAGTGTCAGGACTGATTTAAGATCATTCTGATGAGTGAGAAGGTAGAAATAGGTAGGAGTAAACATAGTTTCTCCATTGTTTTCATATAACTAAGAATCCTGTAGGAATATTTTAAGATTAAATATCTAATCCTGTACCTAACATTTAATTTAGTCATTGCACGATGATGAATAAAATGCCAGAGTCAAAATGCAAAATCTCTATTCTTTCAGTACCAGAGTTTGAACAGATATGCCTGTGTATTGAGACACTGTTTGAATAGATCTTTGAAGAAATCACGTGAAATTCTTTCTCATTGAAGACAATGACAGGGTTGCCATTGACTGCAGAGTTGAGCTTGACTGCAGCAACCTGATTCAGTAAAGAATTTAAATGCATATAATCATAGAAAAAATGATCTGATGAATCATGACCTTATCTGTGAAAATTTGCCTAATGAAACTGTGTGAAATTAACTTTACTCACAAAGCACACCTGTTCTGCTGGGAAGATGGCTATAAATATCTTTGTGCCACCTGCCCCAGCTATGAGAGCTTCTATAAATCATATAATTCCCTCTGACAACTGGTAACACCTTGAGGGCACCTTTTTCTTTCTGTGCTCTTTCTGAAAATGTGTATTTGCATAAATACAACATTGTATGCCAATACATTTTCCATCAGATTTTTTTAGGATGTGGTCACTTGGGAATTCTGCCCTCCTAAAACATGGTCCCATGAAGGATTTGTTCCAGTTTGTGTGAATCCCAGTAGAAAGAAATTTTCTGACTGGAAACCCAAGAGTTATCAGGACTCTGCTTCTGTATTGGTCTGACTTTCCCATGTACTCACTTCTGTTCCTTCTGTGTTTATGAGAAATTGCCCTTTCTTCTGTCAGAGGTTGAATTTCAAACTAGACTCGTAGGAAAGCCTTGGTTTAGAGCTTCCAGTCTCTAAACCCAGCACTCCGTGCATCAGTGAAGGAGCAGAACTGCCCTTCCTCCTCTCCAATTGGCAGAATGTGAGCCAACAGTGTTGAACTGCTGAGAGAAGGGCAAATACCTTATTAGGCTGTATAAACAGTGTAGAAAATGCATGAAGTGATCCTATGTAAAAATACAATGATTTTCCTTCAAGAAGGATTTAGATTTATTGGCTGGTAGCCAAGGGAGAACAACCCAGAACATGGTGATTGAAAGAACTGCAGTTTGGACAATCTTTAGAAGAAAATCATGGGGAGGCAGTGTAACTGTTCTCAGTTATGTGAAAGGCTGTTGTAAAGAGGAAGAAAATTTGGGTTTTTTTTTTCTGTGTTTCAGGCTCACAAGACAAGATGTGAACAGAAAAAAAAAAAGGTGTCTTGAAGCAAAAAGATGGACCAAGCAAATACCATTTAAGAATGACAAGGGAGGAGCAGGTGGCTCCCCTTGCTTTTGGTCTCAATGTCCAGGGCACTTTTAGGGGAATGGTAATCAGTACTTTGTATGTGTCATGTGTGTGAAAAGCGTCCTGTTGGTTCCATAGAACGTGAGCTATGCAAAGTGGTACATTGATGTATGTGTAAAAAATACAGATTTGAATAACACAGAAATTTTCATTGCAATATGCCTGTTGCAATATACCCCGTTTCCACTTAATAATAATATGGTTGTTCTTTATTCTCACTATATTTAAAATACACATTTCTACCAGCAATTAAAGCCAAAGATACAAGATTTCAAATTTTACTTCACCCACAATTAATGTGCAATGACTTTATTATACTGAACCTTTTTTTTTGTTTTAGAGGAGTGAAAACTGCTAATGTTTTCTTTTTCTGAATTTGAGATAGTGTGTTTTTATTTCATTTTGCGTATTTCCTGATACATTGACTGTACTGACAGAGATCCAGTTGTAGGAAATGGTTGCTTTGGGGACAGTATGCAACAACAGTATCTCTGAGCAAAAGGAGAATTCCTTTAGTGTTAAGTCATTAGTTAAGCATAATTTTATTTAATAGCTTTTCATGTGGAAGGAGTAAATGAGGCATTTAAATCAAAAGTAACAATGATTGCTCTGTGCTGCTGTTCTTACCACATACCTAAACAGCCCTGGTTGGACTTCAAACCTTGTATTAATCCTTCATAGACTGAGTTCAAAACTCCCTTTGAAAATTTGAAAGTGGAGGACCCACAAATTTCAGAATGACTAATATCTTGCTTAAGGGAGGAATTCTTTAATGAGGTAGAAAAAGACTATACTGTCTCCCAGGTAGCGTGCCCATTAATTTATTTGCAAGATGCTGATCCATGGAGAGGATTAATTTAGGCTTAACTGGCAACCACAGCTTAGACCAATTTGCTCACCCTGGTTGACCTGTGTTCTCCAGGGAGCTGGGGCTGGAGGACACTGTTACCCTCCTGAGTGGGATATGAGGTTTTTTTTTTTTTTTTATATCAAGGCTGAGGAAGGTGGAGTGCTAAGAGTGTGGAGGGTTTTATTCCATACTGAAAGTGCAGACTTCATTCTGTGAGTAGAAGATGCTGTTCAATGTTGTTTACTGTTACTAAGGAAAATTAAATGCTCTCCTCTCTCTGATTTTTCCTTTGTGCCTGGGACAGGTCAAGTGGCGCTGTAAACCGTGTGTTAATACTTTTCCTGTTCTAAACAAATTTTTGAGTAGTGGTGCTTTTCAGAAGCTCCAGCATTCACTTGAAAAAATCCACAAGGTCCACTCTTTGTTCATCTCGGTATTTTTCTTGCAGCAACCCTTCCAAAATGATATCTTGACTTAGAAGCTGTCACTTGTGTTTACATTCTGGAGTTAAACCCGCTAATGTTCACAACATGCTTAGCTGAACTTGGGACCTGTGCTCTCCCGTGGTTACACATCAAAGAGAACCTTTTTAAAAGGTTTTACTGGTGCAGTGGCACAAAGGCACTGAGGTAGCAGAGCTGACAGCTCCTCCCGTTTGGCTGCCGAGTCTGAGGGCCCTGCTGAGGATCCTGGGCTTGTCCAGTTGTGGTGTTGCTGCTACATCTGCCAAAGTTTAAAAAACTTGAACAGCAACTCTCTCAAGATAAGGCACATAATACAGAAAAGCGCTGAAAATACAGATAGAAATGGAAAAGAAACTCAGAAGGGACAGACTGGTGATGCATTTTTACACTGTTTCTTGTATAAGGAAAGAAAAGGAAGACACAGTAATGGCTCAGAACCATTAACCTTTTTATCACACAAAATGGCCCTCAAAAGCAATAGAGGTAAAAGAATTTTGCTGTGACTGTGTGCTATGTTCACACTTCCACACAGCTTCCAATGGACAGGAGCTAAGAACATGTCCCTATGCTGTAGCAGTAAACAGTATGGAACCACAGGACCAAGACAGGGCCCTTAATATTTAATTCTGAGCTGGATTTGAAGATCTAGCCCTGTAAATCAATATTGCAATCCAGTGTTTGTGTAACTAAGAATGTGGTATCTAAGAGACAAATGTTAAGTTTTCCTTCTTCCTAGCAAGGCTAAAATGGTTGAAAATGAAATGTCACCCACTAGGCTGCCAAAACTTTAAAACAGAGTATTGATTGGCAGAACCCCCTTGAAACACACACTTATGTGCTATCAGAACTTGAAGAGTTTGCAGTAGAAAGAATCTTCTGTGTTCTATATCTTGTACCCCAAAGGTAGGAAGCTCTTTCTACCCTGTTGGTGGGCTGCAAGGAAAATATCACCATAAATTAGCTACTCCATCTCTACATGATGCTTTTAGTAAGCAAGCAAAAGGCACCTCTAGAACCTGCATCTCTCCAGCAGCTCCTTCAGCTCACGTCCCTGCATCCACAAATCCAGCAGTGTGCTGAAATGACTTCGTTTTCCTCTATTTTCTCAGGGATGCCTCACTTCACACCATTATAGATCTCAGTTTATTTCTCTATAAACTCTCATCACTCTTTTTAGCATTTGTGGCAGTCGCCCACTGTGGTTGTCATTGTTACAAATTGTTTGTCAGTGTCCCTCCCTCCCAGGCTGTGCGGGGCACTCTGCTGGCAGTGCTGGCCTCTCCCAGATACCCCGAGCAACACAGGGAGTGGGGACCAGGAATCAAAACAAATCCCTGTGCCCTGAGGAAGGATGAAGAAGGCAGCTGGAACTACATGGGGTGGTCTGTTGCTGAATGAGTGGATTGGATAGGATTCTCACTAAATGCCACGTGAAATGCCTCAATGCCATTAATTAGACTGTCTCCAGTGCTGTTAATGTGATTGATTTCTCACAAATCTCTTTTTGTTTTTCATAATTCCCTCTCCACTTTGGTCTTTCTACTGTTCATTTTTCTTCAGCTCATCCCAAAACAGTTTGGAAAGGTACATTTTGGTGTTTAGTTGTTATCCTATTGCATTGGATTGAGAGGATAGGCATTACCACCATTGAATCTGTCTAAACAGGCCCTTTCTTTGATTCCTCTGTCAATGATGATACATTAAAAGTCAAGGGAAAGGCAGCTTATAGCAAAATAGAAAGGGTAAGAAAGATGATAAAGTATTTTTATGTATTGTATTTCAAATCTCTTTCCATTTCCTCATCAGAATCTGGACTCCAGTTCTCCAGAAGCTGAAGGACAGCTTTGTTTTGATCTTGGTGGGCTGTTTGTTGGCATCTGGAGTTAAGGAACTTCGTTTACTTTCTACTCTATTCTGTTTCTAGCTGTTTGGCTAACTGTGTCTGAAGAAACCTTCAAGATCTGCAATATTTTGGCAACTCATCTTAGATCTCACAATGCTTAATCATCCATAGAATGCTTCCTGTCCTGGAGTCAGAATATAATGCAGAATTTCAATTGTAATTAAAAAAAAAAAAATTGATTTCTACACTCAAATGAGCATGCATATGTGAACAGATTAAAAAAGCCCAAACCATTAAACAAGTGAGGGGAAAAAAATAATCCTGAAGTCAATCTTCCATCCTTTGCAGAAGCGGACTAAGGATAGTGATAGTTTATATTTCATTCTGAAAAAAGATTGAAATTGACTGGCCATGCATGTATTTGTGTACATTCTCTAGGTTATTTCTTTTCATGATGTATTGACAGCCATCCTTTTCCAGCTTGGAACCATTTCTGCTTCTCTGCAGTGATAAATACATTTGCATAAAGCACTTTAGTCTGGGTGAAGTCATCTCTTCACTTGGTGTTAAAATATGTCCTAAAGCTTTGAGAAGAGCAAATTGCATGTATTTTATATGTACAGTGCAAGCTCCAAATTTTTAACTTTCTCATATCTCTCCTTTATTGCCTCTGTCATCTTTGTCACAGAATTTGCCTGATTTTCTCTTGACAAAATTGGGATTTTATGCTGATCAAAACATTGTCATAGCATTTCCCAGGTTGTCACTACTAAAGACTTTTTGGCTTCAACACAACCTTAGCAGATCTTTGAAAGTTTATCTAAGACATTGGTTTGCAAGCAAAGGTGATCTTCTATACCTCTGAGATTCAATTTGAAATTCATAAAGATACATATTGCTTAATTATATTTATTTGCTTAGATTATAAATAATTAAAGAGTGCCTGTCCAAATCTCCCGGTGCCTGCGCACATCAATAACAATTCCATCCCCACAGTGCTGAATTAATTATTCTAACAGGAACTCAGGCAGCCTACCTTGAGTGGAGCCTTTTCAATTTCATCATTAGTTTGAGAAACAAATCCATAACTTTCTGCATAAATCTTATCAAACAGCACCTTCTGTGCACTGCTGCTTCTTTCCTGTTCCTCTCTAAAACTGACAAGACAAGCTTTTACAGTTCACTCCTCATGCTATGTTTTGTTTTGCTCTAAGCTGGCTAGGAGTTAGGGAATCATTTTTTTCAGAAAGCTTCCAATTCTCTGGAAACACATCTGTCTAAAGATAAATTTTAATGTTTTCTTCAGTTTTCAAAATATTAAGTAGTCAACATTGTATTTGATGCTTTAAGTGAAAATATTTATTGTTTGAAAAAAGTTCATTTTTTTACAGTCTTATTTTTGAATGCAAGCCAATCAAAGAAAAAAGTAAAGCTAACTGAAATGTTTGAATTATTAGACAGCAGTTAATTGATAAAGTCTTTACTTGAAAAATGCTTCCAATATAATCTTTTTCCTCTGAATCAGGACAAAGCAGTGAAAAAGAAGCTTCATTGTCTTACTTTCACACATTGTTTGTTCCATTATGAAAAACCATTAAGGAATGTTATCAGAGTTCTGTGTGTGTGTATAACCTTGCTGATTAATGCTAATGTAGTGTTAGGTACTGAGAATATGTAACATTGCCCAGAGGGTTTATGGGAATAATTAAATTTGTTGTTCCATTCGCCTGCTTGTTTTTATGTGCAGCACTTGCCAGTGGAACAAGGAGGGGTTTTAGGTTGTTATCTTTTATGTTTTTGTTGGTATTTCAGGATAGATTATTGTAATAGTCAGTAGTTTTGCTTTGTGTTTGAATTCTGTACATGTGATACTATCCATTCTGCATTTTACTTCTTCCAATTACTAAAAAAAACCATCCCAAACCCAACCAAACTGAAAATGAAACAAAACAAATAAGCCCCAAGGAAACGAGAAAGCAAAAGTAAAAAGGGCTTTTGCATGACTGGGAATCTCAGCTGCTGCTCATCCTTGGAGCCTCCATGATGCTGGGTGCTGTGTGTAATTAAATATCTGCTGCTGATTGTTGTCTGATGAGATTGACATCTGAGATTTTATTATAAAGTTTATAACACTTGGCCAGCTCATTGTTTCACACATCCCTTCAGGGACCAAGGCAGAAATGTAATGCTGAGACAAGAAGGGTGTTGCTGGTGCTTTGCAGTTCTGAGTGCTGGGACTGAGAGACAAGAGCACTGCTGGGTTCCTTGTTTTTACTGCTAGGCCATTCCATGAATCCCTTCCTGAAATACATCTCCACTGCTGTTTCTTCTGCTCTCCTACCAAACAGAGCTCTGCAGGTTTTAAGCATCTCTTTCAGTGCAAATGAGGAAAATATTCAGGTGTTCTGTGCTGACGTGTAAATGCATAAAACTGTTTTGCTTTCCTGTTTTGTTTAAACCATAATACTTGAATAGTAATATTCCTCTTGGGAATTTGCTGACATTTAAACGCTTTGCAAGGGTATTTTTTGTTGTGTCAAATATAATTCACTAATATTTTCTTAATTTAGCCTTTCTGAAAGCTTATCTAGATCTCATATCTTTTTTAATTTCCTTCTTTAGGATAAAGTCTACTGCATGTATACCCAACATACTGATGTACCTGAAGGTTTTTTTTTTAATTCGTATGTAGTCACAAATCAAAATAATAGCACATATTCCCAAAAAATATTCATCCTGTTCTTCCCCTGTTTCTTCCTTTTTCACCGTAATATGCAAGCAGTATTTCTTTAGAAATAAACTAAATAAAAAGTAGAATATTAAATGTGTGAAGATTAAATATCAAGAATTCAACAATAGTAATCACATAATAAATGGTATGCTCATAATATCTGCTGTTGGTTTTGAGCAAAATGAATCATACAGCATAATTCTTATGGAAGCCTTTAATTATGGATGTGCTTTTCGTACTTCAAAACTGAAATGTTCTGTGACTGTAGGGGGAAAAAATTAGGCTGAAGCTTTTATGAATCTTAAAAGTTCAGGATGAAAATAAAAATTAAAATGGTATCTTAAAGTGAGAATGCAAACTTTTGGGTTATTATCTCTTACAGGGCTACTGAGCTCCTCCCACCATCAGAGTAGACCAAGTATTTCTGAAACTTTGGCAATTATAGGCTCTATATAATCATTAATGTCATATGAATAAATAAAGCCCAATTAATTCAACACTAATGAGGGGACGTAGGTTCAGACTGTGCTCATCACCGAGGGCTGAATTCCCTCACAGCTATGTCAGAGTAATTCTTCATTGTTGTTAAACAAATTACTTTTCAAATTGTGTAGTGATCTTAAATAGCACAGTATTGCAGGATTTAGTGAAATTCATTACAAAATAGTATGTAATCAATAATATAAACTTGATAAGGTTTTTTTCCCCTCTGGCTCTTATTATTGTAGCATATGTTAAAGATAATTTAACTGGCAAATAGGAATAGAATTTGTATGTGCATTTGATACACTTGGAATTAGCCAAAATAACAGGATAGAAAAGGGATTAAGAAGATCTCTGTTAGAAAGGCAAGTGCATATTTATGGAAGGAAGACTAAATTGAGCCTTGCTCACATCCAGGGTGATGTTTAAATAATCCTGAAATACTTAAATCACTTCAAAGCATTTTTTATCTTTTATTAAGTTCCTTCTCAAGAACCTCCTGAGCTCCCCTTGGTTTTTCTCTTCACTTCTACCATAATGCACATCATGCATCAGCTTCTCTGGGAAGTTTCTGAATTTTTTACCATATATTCTGTGTTTCCTGACAGCTCATCTGCCATTTTTGTGGAAAGAAAAGATCTGTAGATCAGATTATTGAGTTTAGTGGAGGGAAACTGCTCCAAATCTAAACTTAAGAGAGACAAAGTTTAGTGGAAATGTTCACCTACAGACAACATGAAATTTGCAGGCACTTTTAATGCCATCTATGTCTGGGCAAGGGCAAGTATAGGAAAAGTTACTTATTGATCTCCCTGTATTTTTGTAAACCCCTCAGTGGGTTTGTTCACAGTGCAAGAAGAGAGGGATGAGATAATCCTGCCACCTCCAGAGCAAAACTCCCTCTCACTCAGGTTCTCAAGTGCTATTCAAGTGCTAAATACTGCTCTTTGAGGTATCTTTTTTTTTTTTTTTATTACTCTGGCTATAGAATATGCAGTTTCAAGTTTTTGAGCATTTTCAGATGCATTTAAATACATGATAACTGGATTTATTTAATTGGAAATAACTTTCCATCTTTGTATGTGTTTTATGTTTTTAAACTATTAGAGTTATAGTGAAAGCATTGCACTGGTTATATTTTTCCATAGCCTGTGCACATCACAAGGACAAAATTCACGTTTAGTCAGTGCTCTAAACTGTTGGCTAATCTTTCCTGTTCTAGTATCAGCAGTTATGCCAGTTAACATGTTGTAAAAGTTGCATTGCATCAGTCATTTATGGTTCAGAGTTTAATTTGCTCAGAATAAGAACTTTTGTATCAAATAACCTCCACAAAAAGGAAAACCAGCAGTTAAACTCAGACTAAAACTACTTATAAGAAGGTATGAAATAAAATTTGTTAATGTCCCCAAGTAATGGTATGTTCATCAAGTAAATTAATTAAAATAGGTCTGTGAGAGTTAGACTGAGCTGTGAGAAGGTGTGAGAAGAAGAAAAAATATAACTTGAAGTTCATTTTGGAAGAGACATTAATAAAAACCGGATGACATGCAGCAAAGGAAATTAGCTGCTGGTGCACAGGGGCATGAATAATGCTGGAGGATGTATCATATAACTTAATCAAATAGGCTGTAACAGGAAGATGCAACTGTGGTTTCCTTAATGACCAATGGGTGATGTAATCAAATGCTTAAATGCACATAGTCAGGCTCTGATGAGTTCCTATCAGAGCAAAGTTGGGGTATCACTTACCCAGGAGCTGAGGCTGGTAACACATCCTCTCTCAAGTCAGCGGAAGGAGTTAGGAGCAGACAGGTTTCTGTAATGTTTCTGTGACAGGAAACAAGCTCCCTTTATCATTCTCTAATGTAAATATCACATTCCTTGAAGATATATCTACTTCTGCTGCCTTTGGCACAAACCTTACCGTGCTTGGGCATGAGATGAGTCACGGTTGCTGCAGCTGGGACCCAACAGAGCTGCAAGAAACTTCCAGGTGCTTCTGGCCTCTGCCAGCAGCTGCAGGCTCTGCCTGTGCAGCTCCACTGGTGCTGGAAATACATGGATTAACTAATTTGAGGCAGCATGGGAATGGCTGAACATGCACTCACAAGTCAGAGTAAAGGCCAGTTCTCCTTCGGTGGAGTGCACTAAATAGCCCTGCTAATGTCGGGCTCGTAGAACTTTAATTTCTGCTTCTCTCAGTACTGTGCACTGTGCCAGTGTGTGTTTTCATTGGAGCAAACCCAGGTGTTAAGGCTAATAGAGTAGTGACCTTTGCAGCAGCAGGTTCAGATCCCAATTGAGTCAGCTGTGCTAGCCCCAGGCCCAGCAGGGCTGGTTATACAGTGCAGGGACTCCAGGGCTGCCTGCACTGCCCAGGCTCACTCACCAGGCAGCAGGATCTTCCCTGGGCTCCAAAATCTTGGTCCTTACTGTCTTCATTACACAGTGTAGGTAGAAGACTTTTTTTTCACCAAATCAGAGTGGTTTAGCAGCAGTTTCATAGCAAGGATATAAGCTGTGAATGTAAGAACCAAACAGAGTCAAAATTAAGGCTGAGCTCACTGATAATCCTGGGCTTTGCATTTAAATGCATATTGCTAGTTGAGTGCTAGATTGTATTTTTATGACCGAGCAGATTAGGAAATAATTTGCATGTGAATCTCTCCAAGTCTGTGCAGTTTCCCTGGTAACAAATGTGGAACCAAGTTGCAAAATCTGCTTGTTGCTATTAAAATGTGTGTGTGCATGTGGGGAGGGAGGTGTTCTTATAAGTTTTTATTAAAGAAAAAAATAGATCCGCAAAGTTTAGCAAGATTCTTGATTTACATAAAATGGGGGATTGAGGAAAGGAAATGCTTCTTCTCGCACCAGCGCTTAACTCACACAAAAATCTCATTTCTTGTGAAACAACACAAGGCTAATTTGCAATCAGTCTTCCTATCTGGCTATTGTGAACAAAACTTGTTATTTGTGAGAACTGCACTTGTACTTTGAGGGAAGCTGCCTATAATTGGTATTTCCATCAGTAGTTGCCTTTCAAGCTTCTTCAGAAGCCATCTGTGAAGGCTTGGAGTGTCACCCATCAGGGCTCCCCAGCTCTCCTCTGTGCCTCCCCAGGAGGGACCCTCACCTTGGTTCATTTTAGCTCAGGGTGGGTCTCGTGGGCTGTGACAGGAATTTCTCATGTCTTGCTTTTAAAGTGGTGGTTAGGGAGAGGTTGGAGCTGAAGCTTTAACGAGGTGACTCTTGTATGCAGCAGCAGGAGAACTGAAAACTTATTGGAGAAGGGAGAGAGTGACAACTGTGTTGTGTTTGCTGAAAGGTGAAATCATCCTAGTAGTGACTGGAGAAAAAAAAATTGGTGACTGATCTATTGAGAAAGTTATCCTCTAATTTTAGGCCAGTTTTTGTGGCTTTATTGAACCAGTAAGTTTTGGCAAAAAATATTTTGCTGTTAAAACATCCCCAGTGCTTTCTACACACTAAGTGTCTGATGTTTTTCCTCAATTATTTCCTGAAACTTAAATCTCAATGGTTTTGATGCTGAGTTTTTCAGTGACTTTTCAGTAAAAGATCTAATGCTACATCTGCCTAGATAACTTCAGAAATATAGATGAAGTCATGTAAACAAACTGGTAGAAAGTGTTTTTCCTCCTCCCTCATCTCCGCTTTATTTGCTGGGTCACTCTTTAACTATTTCCAGTTTGCAAGTTATTTTAACTAGACTTAAAGGTTGAACATGAAGTAAATTGAAACTTTAGTTGCCCTAAAAGTTATGCTATGTAAGTATGCAGGGAAATTCTAAATAAATAAAAAGGAGATTTCCCCCTTGGTAGGAAAGAATACCTCTTGTTCAGAAGTGCAATTTTTGAAAACATTAAAATCATAAAATAAGTTCTGTAATAAATAAAAGTAATTATTGTTCAGCTTCTCTCTTAGAGTCAAGCTAAGCTACTTCTACTGCTGAATAGAGTTTTATTTCATTTTATCAGACTAAAGTGATTTTTCATGTCATGCTGGGGTTTATTCCTTTAATGAGTCATACAATAATCAGGAATAAAAAGAGAAAAATTTTATTTGAATACAGAGGACCTGAGTTACTGGAATTTCATCAGCATGAGCATGAAAGCTTTATTTTCTTTTTAATGTTGTATCATTGAAAGATGTGGCACAATTAAACAGGGCTTTATTGTATGTCAGGTTTCGTGGCAGAAATTCCCATGTACTGTGGGAATTGGATGGGTTGTGGACTCAGAAATTTAGCTCCAAATCAAGCATGTCTTTATTCAAACCTAATTTGCTTTTCTTACCTGAGTTTGCAAGTTTGTGGGTGTACTAAATGGCTAACATGAAAAGTTGTGGGAAAAGGGGGTTTGTCTGGTTTTTTTTTTGTAGGAGGGACATCATGCAAATGACAAGAGTTTGCATTGTTTTGAAGGGCACAGTGAAATTTTCCTTTCTCTAGATCGTAATTACATTTCCAGTTTCCTGCCAGCATATGCTGATTGCCTTTTGCAGCTTCCTTGGGGCCTTGTCAATCCATTGATTAAAGAAACATTCTTTAAGTGGATTTGTACTGCATTTGAATATCTGATACTGTTTGATTAGGGCTGAATGCTGATAGGACCCTCAGTAAATAGCTATTTCTAACTCTTCTAATTTTTTTTTTTTATGATGCATCTTTGAGACATCAAGAATTTCTCTTGAATTCTGGACTTTCCAATGGTTACCCGAGAGATTCGAGTGACACTCATGAATGAGAACTTCTGACTCCTGTGTTGCAGAATAAAACCTGAGTGTGTTACCAGTGCAAGTGAGAGGTCCAGGTCCAGAAGCTAAAATACAATGAAAGCTGATATTTTTTTTTTTGTAATAACATTCAAATAATAAATGTTATACTACTTGCTCCTCCATCTTGCTGGATCTAGCTCAACAAAGTCTCTGTTCTCAGTGGTATTTTTGACAACACGTGCAGTCATCCCAGCCTATTTTTCATGTCCTTGTGTTTGAGGCAGTTCCTCCAGGATTACCTCACCTCTCAGGCTGAAAGAAAGAACCAGATTTACTCTAAGGGGTCCAGTAACCTTTCAGCCCCCATCAAGGGCAGGGGGGTAATGCCAGTTCTTTAGAGGTTTTGCTGAATCGTGACTAAAGTTCTTAGGATCAAATTCATGCAGAGAAACATTAAGTGGAAATCTTATTTGCAGGCACTGAGTAATACATCCTCCTGAGAGTGACCTTTGGTAACTTCAGATGCTTTTCAGTAAAACTGCTCTGTGACTGCCGAGTATTCGCTTTGCAATGAGCAAAATATAAAATTTACTGATAGATAGTAAAACAAAACCTGCAAGTATGCAAGTATAATGTGTGTTCTCTTGTATTCCTATTTAGAAAAAAGTTGTGTTTGCTAAATTAATAGAATTTCAAGATTGGTTTTGGTACTGCTACAAAGGATGTATTTATATTGTTTTTAAAAACCCCTATGATCTTTTAAAGATTATTTAAAAATTTACTGTAACTAATTATTCCAGTGAATTCTTATTAGTCAATTATTGTTAGTATTTGTAACAGTTAGGGGAAATGTTCATTAGCTTAACTATTCTCAAGTGTGTTCATAATTAGAACACACTATCAATTTATGCCTATTTTGAGGAAAATTGTGAAAGCTCTTTTTTCCAAGTTTCTTAAATACGTACATCTTCCTAACTCGGATTCATTTTTTTTCTAGTAACTCAACTTTTAATTAAAAAACTCTCCATAGGTGATAGAGAAGAAGGTTTTTTAGATTAAAGATGTCTTAAATGTGTAGGTTTATACAGATCAAAGGGACAACTTCCCTGTGTAGCATATGCTGCAACATTATGAGAATTTTTTTTAAGAACTGTTTTCCATAAACAAATATAACGTGTACATACTCACATGAATAAAAGGTGGCAGTGACTTATGGTGTACTGTATAAATTTGAGATTATTCACACTCATTCCTTCCCATATTCAGTACAGTTTTATTCATTGTATTTATAATCTGAACTTCAGCTGATGTGGGCCCTGACTTCTGAATATGATTGAGCATATAACAGAAATCCACGCTGAAAATACACAAAATTATGTACCAAGACCTTCTGAATTAATACTGGTTTTGAATGATTTAGGTGTATTTTCATAAAAGAGTTGCAAAGGTACAACAAAGGACAAAGTTCTTAAATGTGTATAAAATTTGCAGGAAGGTATGGATAAGCAGCAGGGAGTGTTTACTAAAGGGATATTTGAGTTTGTTAGGCTGAAATATATTTGAAGTTCCCGAAGAAATAACAGCTAAATATCACAATAGCATAATGATTTTAAAAAAGGGAAGCTCTTTTATGAGAAGAAAGTTTATAATATGGTAATTTTTGCATACCTGACCCTTAGCAAAATAGCAACAACAAGCTGAGACTATAGAAACACTCAATAAGTGACAATGTAAATGTAAAGTAATGTAAATACATTAATTTATACTAGGAAATGCTCTAGATGTGCATACAAAAACGTTTTTTAAAGCAACTCATATTTCCTATGTATAAAGCCTAGATCATCAGCTATGAATTAAAAAAAAACCAAAAGTGTATGCACATATAAGTGATTTGCACATACCAGAGTATGGGAAGGTTTTAATCAAAATCTGGTTTGCATTTTGGAAGAATCTTTTATGTTAATAACACCAGAGAGTCAGAACTTTGGTTTTATTTATCATTTGATTAAAAAAATGAGATTCTGTTCATGACAAGATATGATTTCAGGTGAAAAAATATGCTTAGAATTTTTTTTCCCCCTAAATAATGTGCGTTTCTAAGTGAAAGTACAAAATATGAATAGTTACTGAAGTAAAAATCTTCCCCTTGTCTATATCAAATCCTCAGGGCACAGCAGTCTTCCATGCACAAACAAAATACTGAAAATGAATGAGCAGTGTCAGAAAGTTAATATCATAGAGGACTGGCAAAACCTTAATTGCAAATGTGTTTTTTAAGGTAGGTGTTGCTGGGAGAAATCACTTCCATTGTTTTTGTTGGCTCCCATTGCAAACCTCCTGTGTTAAATACACTGAGGTGCTGTATTTGTGGTACTCTTACTCCTGAAATGCAAAGTGCTATAAAAAAAACTTGAAATTATAACACTTTAGGAAACATTTTGACTCCCAATATGTAGAGTTTCAAACTTTTTAAATAAAATCCAGATAGATTCCTAAATGGCAATTTTTTCTGAAGCAGACATAGAAAAATTATAGGTACAAAATGTTCTTGGATGTATGAAAAATTAGGTCATTTTTTTTCCCTGCCCCCATATCTGTTGCAGGATTGTGTTCTGGCAAAAGTTTCTGTTAAGGATGTGGTCTAAATGATTTTGCTGTCATACCTTTCAACAATTGTGCTTGTTGCCTTCATTTTTTGTGAATTTATTTTGATAGTGCAGCCACAAGAAATACGAACTTTAAACCATTGACAGTAATTTTTGGGAAACATTTTCTTATTTTGTGACTGTGCTTCAAAATCTGAAAAAATAATTGATGACTATCATTACAAAAAAAAAAGCTTTAATAATGAAAGTAAGAACATAAGGGCCCAGATACCATCATTTGGTTTAATTGTGCATGCTAATTAAATTATCTCCTTGTCTGTGGGCATTTGTAGGTGTGGATAACAGGATGGTGATGGTAAAATGGGGAGAAGCCTGCACTTGTCTTTGTAGTGAAGCATTCATATAGCAAAAAGGCCACTGTTCCTTTGGCCTGACAGTTCTGCATCTGAAAGTATGATGTTTAATATAGCTTACAGATCAAAATAGAAGAGGTATGTAAGCATACTCCTTTACCTTTCATGTGTAGATATCTGAAACACTTTGTTTTTTTAGTTATTTGTACTTCTGCCAGAGTTAGAGCACTAACCAGTGGTAAGTAAAGGTGAAAGTAGTTTGTATTTTTCAATGTCCCTTTTAGTATAAAAGGTCAATAGTAAATGTTTTAATTCTTTTTCCTTCTTAAAAAAAACCCCCAACATATTATGAGTGCTATCAAAATGAGCTGTTTGTTCTGTTTCTGATGATGCAAACATCACTGGATTAAAAAAAAAAAAATGACTACAAGTCATTGAAACCTAATATTCAGAGTTCTGTGTGCCCAGGCAAGAGGGAGAAGGAGTTTAGTTGCACAAAAGCAAAAGGTATGTTTGTGACTAACTTTAGTCTGAAAAGCCAACTGGTCTGCACAGGTAGATCTGTACCTAAAATGTGTTTCACTGGGAGAGCTTTCTGTATTGAATTAGTATTTGTGACCAATAGGTCTACAGATAAGAAAAACACATCCAGCTACTCTTTTAGGTAAGTAGTTGCAAAACCAGTGTCAGGTGTTTGTCCTTTGTAGTCAAGGCTACCTTTTAATCACAAATGTTATTTCACTTCTCTTATTGTCATTCATTGAGATACTTAGTGTTATATATAATACTGTAATTATTGTCTTCTATTTATTTATCTAGTATATACTCAGTAACATGTTTGTTTTGCTTTGAACCAACTTTTCACTTTGTTCAATTTCAAAGAGCCCAGGCAAACTTGATAAGTGCCGTGGCTATCCTTGAAGATTTGTGGTGCTGCTTCAGTTTATCCTTGCAAAGGAAGATACTTCCCAGAAGGATTATGCTGCCCCTCTAAAGAGCAGTATAGAAACAAAGAGCTCTTCCAAGAGGAGCTGATGGGTTTATACACAGAGTGAGATCAGAGGGTGTCACTGAAGAAGGTCTGGGTTGGTATATACCTGTTTAAATCAGTACTGATAATTCTGTGGGCTGTTTATTAAAAGCAGCAACAAAACAGGTTCTTCCATACAGATCGTATATGTCTAATCACTTATCACTATGTTTTTGGTAAACAGTCAGGCCTTGATGGGTTTACCTGGGTCCTTTTACAGGTTTTAATATTTCTTAATGACTCCTCTGTCGGGTTAACAAGATACTTAACACTCTGCTCGTTTGATTTATTGTATATTGGCGATTAGTTAATAACGTGTGGATGTACCCTTATGTTGTAGGATAACTGGTAACTCATTCTAGCATTAATTCAACTGCTCAAATATGGGTTAGCCTGTTAATGGTGAGGGAGTCATAGAGTTCTTCTATTTTTTGAGTATGGAGCTTTAATGCACTCTTTGTTGATGGCTGCTTGAGAGCCCACAGTAATCTTAGGAAGTAAATGTTTATCTGCTCATAGAGATTGTATTCTTTTTTAAAGGAGCTCTGCCCCCTTTAAATTGCCCTTAATTTGCTTCATTAGGTTTTGTGAGTTTTCCTCACAAGCAGATGACTGACATGGGCTGCTTTTCTTGCACAAGTCACCCTGTACTACCAGTGTGTGTTTGGGAGTTCCTGTCATTGTCCCTCTTCTGGCTTAATTGGAATAATGAGCTTTCATTATTCCAATTCACCCAGATATAACAGAGCTTGGATTTGGCATGACCTGTTTGGCCAAGGTTTCAAAAATCTGAAGATGTGGGGGTGGATGTCAGAATGACACATCTTGTGTGATGATCTGCAGCCTCTCTGTCTCCCGGTGTCCCTGCTGGGCTGTGGTGTGGTCACAGCAGCTGAGTAGCTCAACAGAACAGGTCCCAGGCCTTTCTGATGTTTTGGCTTTTTTTGCTGTAGTGATGAACGTGGCATTCAAGTGGCTCAGCTGAAGTGACTACAGGGACAGTCTCTCCATGCAATTTTTCATGCTTTGCGCTTGGCTAAACCTGTTGGATGGCAGCCCACAGATCTGAGCAGCTCGTGGAGAGCATCAGAAATTCAGACATTTGAGTACAGTCCATCTGCAGCTCTTTGAGCTACATTTCACACCGTGGTGAAGTTCAGGCTGTGAGCAATGAAATGCAGCATGTACAGTGCTGATGGAGCAGCCTGGCATATGTTTGGTCTCTAAACTCACTGTCTGTTTGCTGACAGGGGTCACTTCTAGACTTCAGCTCATGTGTAAACATTTTTTAGGAAAGCAGCTTGTCCAAAGAAGTCTCAGGAATGCTTTTGGGATCATTTTTGGATGAAAGCTGTGGGAAGGACTCCTCAAAAGAACTTTTATTGATGGGCCCACACAGACAAGTAATCTATGCAAGTGATATATGCATGTGATTTATCACTGAAAGTTTTAGAGAATTTAATTGAATTACTCTGTTTCAGCTATTTAATTTTGGATCATAGAACTTGCATACTTTGCTTTCCTACCAGCTGATTCCAAATCCATTTTCAGCACTTAATGGGTCCTGGCACAGAACTCTGTTACAGAAATTGCTGTCATTCTCAGCACCACCATCAGCTGTGGGGTTAGATTTTCTGTTTTGTCTAAAAGCAAGAAGAGGCCTGTCTCCCACTTATCAAATGGTCTGATTTTGTTATCTGTTGAGTGGATGACATCTTTCTTCATTATCTGCTTGCTTTTTGACTGAATTTTATTTTCCAAATGCCAGCTGATACACGTTCCTGTGAAACTGCCCATTAGATTCAGCAATTTTCTTGGCTGGTAAAGGGTGTGACTGCACCTGGCTTGTTGTAAACACACCAGCACACATCTGCCTTGAGTTGCATTCCTTGATCTCTGGGCACAAATGTTGCCCAGCAGCTGTACCCTAGGGACCATGCTGCTCCCAACACCCTTTTTCAAACAAAAAAATTCCCAGGCGCATTTTAGGGAATGGAAAAAGCTTGCATGAACGCAAAGATTCTTTGGATCTGGTACCTCCTCATCACTATTTATCACTGTTGTTTATTTAGTGTCAGATATAATTCCCATGCATGGCAAAGTGTATTAACTGGCTGCTTCATGTGTAAATATTTTGGGAACTGCCACTTCCATTCATGAGATCATACAGTCTTTTTGTCCTGTATTTTAAAATGGAAGAGTTCAGAATATTTAAATTATGGGTCAAAAACTGAATAAATGAAGAAGCCAAGTAGTTAGTCTGTCTTCCTAATGAGCATTTGTTACAGCAGAAGCTGAGCTCCCAATTACTGGCCACTTCTTCTGGCTACTCATTAACTGTGTTTCAGCATGCACCTCCTATGATTTGGCCTGTGGCCGGATCAAATTCAAATTTTCCCCGTGTCCAGAATAATACTGTCACTATTTTGATAGGCAAGTAAGCTGCAAGTTTCCTAAATCCACAGCAAACAGTAATTCAGGTATGACAAAAGTGCATCTGCTCTTCTTGCTGCCAAGAGATTGCAGAAGTGACTGTATTGAGCAGTAGTAGGTGACTTTCACTTTATTTAGCTTGAATTATGGCACTGAACAAAATATTTATTAGATAGCTACCATTGTGCTTCCCCTCAGAACAGTTTTAAAGAAGTAACATGTGGACCAGCTGTAGCCCTATGCTGCTGCTCTTACTTGCTTTCAAGAGTTCATTGCAGTCTGTGAAAATTGTTTCTTTATATTCTTTGGAAATGTACTGGTATGTCCTTTAGATTGTGATTTTTTTAGGGATTTTTTAAGAAATCTGTTAGTATCACTGCACCAGCAGAACTGTATGATATAGCCCTGATTTCAGTTTGATATTGGTACAGAAAGATCAAACTCATTTTGGAGTCTGGTATTGCATTTGAGTAGACTCCATGAAGTTGTTTTGCATTTGTTATAAACTTCATCTGAAATACACTGTTCCTTAGAAGATTAACTCCTGTGAATTCACATTTCAGACTATGCAAATATCAGTTAGAATCCAAAATAATTTTTCAGAATTTTTTCCTCAATTCTAGCATAATTCATTTTGTAACAAGTGTTGTGAAATTACTAAATAAGAAATCCTACATGAACAAAACAAATACATAGGCTTTCCTAATATTTATCCACTGTAGATATGTAACAACCAGGGCTGTTATTTTACTTTGTTGATGTTTGTTGTATTTTGTTTTTAGTAATATTACCTGTTTTGAGGATAAATGCAGTGTTTTGAGTTCACAGGGTGCATGTTAGACTTATTTGTGGTATCAGGAGCTATATAAGCCTCAGTTGGTGAATTGGTGCCATATTCCATTTGTTTTATGGAATCCAACAGAAAGATGTCTCTGTTGTACTGTTAGTGGTTCCTTGGAGAACACCAGAATTTTATATTCAATAACTGGATCAAGAACTCATCTCTTACTGGAGATCCTACATCCAACTTCTCATTTCAGTGGTGTCTTTATTCACCAAGAAGTGATTTCTTCTTGGTCATTATATGAACAGCTTACATGGGCAGTCCTGGCCTCCAGGGTACAGAGCTTTAGTGAAGTCTTATGTAGTGTTAAGATAATGAATTACTAGGATTACTTATTTGTATGCTAAATATATATATATATATATATATGATAGAGAATTTTTTTCTAAAAACTGAGGTGAGAAATTCTTTAGAGGAGCACTTTGAAGAACATTTTTAATTTGTCCAGTGAAATGAGCATTGTCTTGGAAGCCCACAAGTTGAGGGACTGCTGGGACGAGATGGATTTTTCCCTTCTTTTCTCTGATGAGATGTGATAACATTTCACTATGTCTGCTTGACAAAAACTTCTGTTAATATTTTTGGATTGAAGTTTTGAATCAGCAACTTTTACAAAGCTAAAGAGATTCTGTTTATGAGAAACTGTGCTGTCATGAGTTGCATCCCTCCCAGCCCTCACTTTATTCACATGTGATTTGCAGTTATGCTAAGCCTGTGTTCTGCCAGCTACCATTGTGACTTATCTAAAATAAGGCAAGACATTTGTGCAAGGAATAAAAAGATCATAAGGCATTCTGTCAGTTTTATTGGTTTCTCCCATGAGTTGCACTTCTCTCCAGACCTCAGAAGCCCTTATTTATCCCAGAAACCTTGGAATTTACAGACTGACTTTGCTAAAGCACTGCTGAACTTTAGAATCCTCATAAGAATGCTGGAAATCTTCAGAAAAGCCTTCTATGATATCAGCAAATATCTCCCATGGGAAGCCTTCTAGCACACTGAAAAGTGTTGAGCAGAGATAAACGAGTGTGTGATTCTCATTTAGAATTCTTCCTTGAAAAACACAGAGCCTATGAAGGTTTTTTTATCTGTCCTGGTGTGACACATCCTACTTACTTTTTCAGCTCCTGTCAGACAGAATGTTTGGCTTTTAAAGGTTATTTTTAATATTTTAATGATTGATCCAATCATTAATGGCTTTTAATTGAAGATGCTAGATTTTCTATGAGGAAGACATGTTTTTATTATGAAACACTGGCACGGGTTGCCCGGAGAAGCTGTGGCTGCCCCATTCCTAGAAGAGTTTTAGCAGGCTGTTGGAGCTCTGAGCAACATGTTCTTGTGGAAGGTGTCCCTGCCCATGGCAGGGGAGTTGGAACTGGATGCTCTCCGAGATCCCTTCCAACCCAAGCCGTTCCATGAGTCTGTGATCTCTGACTCTGCTGTTTGTTGTAGTAAATCTTTGTTGTTTGAAAAAAAGGTAGAAGAGGCTGAAATATCTTTCTTCCATCTTCTGGAGGTTTTTAGCAAGGCTCAGTCCAAAAATATCTCTACTTTTGGCATTTATGTTAGAATAACCTTTCCAGCCACATTTGGTGGCTTTAAGTGTGGCAGAGCCATGTTTAAAAGGTGATGGCAGTGGGCTCCACTTGGCTTTTCCATTTTGCAGCCACTATGCCGTGATCATAAATGAAAAAGAAGACTAAATAAATAAAAGAGTTTTAAACTGTTCTCCATGTGTTTTAAATACTTCCCCACTGGTATTTAAAAATGTAGTGCTTAGGGGAACATGGCTTAGTGGTGGCCTTGGCAGTGTTAAGTTATTGGTTAGACTTGATGATCTCAAAGGTCCTTTCCAAACTAAATGATTCTGTGTTTTTATACTTTGGTCTTCTGGCCTTTGCACTTTCTCTTCCCATGTCCTGATTCACTGCAGCCTTGAATTCAGCAATTAATGATGATCTGCTGGACTTTGGGGCTTATTTACTGTTTTATTTTGGGCACTACTGTAATGTTAGAGCAGAAAATGCCCAATGGCAAACAAAAGGCAGCTGCTAAAACCAGCTTCAAGAAAGTTTGAAGGATATGATGGAAGCAAGGATGACAGGATGATTTTTGTCTTGTCTCAAATTGTAAATGAAGCTGTCAAATGCAAATGTACGAAGCTGCAGTAAGAGGTAAAAAATGTTTTGTATTTATTTAAGCTTTTAATCTGTAATTATTTGTGTCTATGAATTGTTGTCAATAACTATATAAGTGGACTTGAAATCTGTCCTAAATTTACGCCATTAATTTTTAATAAGATCATTATTTAAACGAAATGGAAAAATACTAAAAACATTCCCTTTTACCAGAGTTTCTCATAATTTTTTGGTCCATAACCTTCCATAATAATTTTAGTTCTAAAATCTCCGTTTCATATGTTACTCTTTCATGTTTGAAGTTGTGTTTAATTATGCTTTTTTTTTTTTTCACCCCCAACCATGGCTTAAAAAACTTCTGGCTCACTTGAAGGAGTTGAGCAGAGAGACAACTGGAAGGAAGAGCAGGGAAAATTAACTGAACCTGAGAAACCCTGCAAAGTAGGAATTAGCAAGTAATTTAACCATCAGGGGCCACTGCAGAACACAGTTCAAGCAGAAGCTTCTAGTAGAAAAAGCACTTTTGAACATCTCATATAAGATGTGTATAAAACTGGGGTACTTTAAATAAAATGAGATAAATCCCATATTTCTCCGAGTATGATAAGGAGAGCACAGCAATGAATAGAATACTGTAATATAAGCAGCATTTCAGAAAGGAAGCAGAATATAAACTTACGCTCTAAGTACCTAACCCACTGTACCAAAAAGAGTTCAACCTCAATTCAGGCAGTACTTTAGGGAAAATTAATTCACTGTATGATTTTATTTTGGTCCACCTACTGCTGTTTTCCTTAAATGAATACATTGAACAAGGAGGTAATTGGAAGCTAAGGAAATGGTAGGTGAGGAACCCTTAATTTACAAAATTGTTTTCTGAGAGTTTTGTCATTAATTATATTGTTCAAATACAAAAGCTTCAAAATCATACTTTCTGGATGATAAATTTCTTTGTTTATTTTATTAAAGCAATACTTGTGCTTTCCACATATTCTGAAACTTAAATGACTGTGAATATTTGTTCCTCAGCTTTATTCTCCCTGTTCGGAAAGCAAAAATTTCAAAACTTTTTCTCTTTCTTTCGTTTGAACACCATGTTTCCAAATATTCATTCTATTTCTGCATAATTGCAAGTTACAATATCCTCATTTGTTTACTGACTGTACAAACTATTACTAATTTCCCTAATGAACTGGAGACAGTGTGAACAACTCCTACTTGAAAAGGCTTGGCTGATGCAGTAAAAGCTTTCTTCCTTCCACAGCAAAGGTGTATTTTTAAAGAATTAGTTAAGTTTGAAAGGCTGACAACTTTTTAGGTGGCTCACATAGTATTACAAAGCACAGAAAAGGTTAAGCAAACAAAAAACTTGGTAGATACAGAATAAAGGTGAAACAGTGAATGGATGGAGAGGAAAAGAGTTGCATATTTAGCACAGAATGAAAAATCCCATGGCTATTGCTGACCTAGGCTGGAAATCCTGTGGTGCAGATGTTCTTGAACACATCTCTGTCACTGGCCTTGTGGAAATTTGTCAAGAATAAGCAATGGTTGTTTGCTCTGAGGTGCATGAACCAGGAGCTTTGATGAGGTGGTGCAGAATGCAATTGGGTTTTCTTGGAATTCG
Organism: Chloebia gouldiae; assembly: GCA_003676055.1. Taxonomy (NCBI): domain Eukaryota; kingdom Metazoa; phylum Chordata; class Aves; order Passeriformes; family Passeridae; genus Chloebia; species Chloebia gouldiae. The sequence continues at coordinate 7,768,635 of QUSF01000024.1, forward strand.
TGGAAAACTGAGATTATCCTGCAGTTTGCTATGCCAGTGCACTCATCAAGAGGGTGCAATTTAAATAGGTATGACTTCTAATTCAAAGTGATCCTTTCTCTTCAACCCTTAAAGAATCAGTTTGGAGTTGAAGTGATTTCTTCTTGGTCAATACTGTTTGTGCTTTTGCAGTGTGAAATTTCCCTCACTCTATTTAGTGTGAGATCCTGTTATTGGTTTTGGGGTCCTTTTGTGAACTAACCTACAACTACAATTGGAGATTTGTTATAGAACATTGAAATGAATGTTTTGTGTGCTTGTATGAGTGCCATGGCCATGGATGAAGTATTACTTTTACATTGGGGGATAAGTATTACTTTTATATGTACTACTTTTCTGTGATGCCCACAAGTATTTGTGAGGGTTGGGCATGGGAATAGGTTCTGTCACTAGAAATTGTAGGTTTTGAAACTCTTTGCAATAGCTCAACTTGCTGCATATGGAAGGAAATATAGTAACTCTTGAGTTCCTGTAAAAAGATAAAAATTTGAGTTAAAAGTTAAAAGAAAAAAATTTGGTACCAGAGGTGTAAATGCTCAGAATTAAAATAGTAGGAAGAACAGTAGTGCTGTTTTCAGGGTGAGTCACCATGCAAGATGAATACTTTGGAGAGTATTGTTGATTTTTAATAGAACTTTTTTCACATCTCATGTGTTACACAACTACTGATGATGCTCATTTTCCTTTCATGTTAGTTCAAATCAGGAGTAGTGCATCTTCAGGTTTCACAGTGGAAATGGAGGTTATTAGTTAATTGTAGTAACTATTTTACACCCCTGTTGTTTTCCTGTGTTACCTAATGTATGAATACAAATATTGTTACAAATTTGATGAACAGTGTGTTTTACTAGGAAATTTCAGTTATCAAGTAAGAGCAATGAATTTTAAGGAGACTTCTTGAAAAATTCTTCAGAGTGATTTGTCCTGCAAGGTTTTATGTTCAGAGAATTGACATGCCTGTGCAGCTGTCCCCACACACTTGAATTGTTGTGCGTTTCTAGTTCAGATTAATTTATTTTTTACATTTTATGCTTTTACACATTTACAAACCATGTCAAATATCAACTGTTAAAGAAACTGCCAGGGTAAGAAGAAAAAGATTGATTTCTTAATTATGGGCACAGAGAGCAGCTTGGCCTTTGTTGATCCCTTGCACCAGTGTGAGACTAACCTTGTCTTTTTGGGAGTCCTAGAGATTCTCAGAAGCAACTTTTCCTTTGCCCTTCTCTTTGTGATCCAGCAAAGTTTGACTCTTTCTGATCTCCTCTTCATTAAGTTACATCAAGTTTCAGGTTGCTGAACAGGGAAAATGTCACCTCTTTTTGCTATTTGTCTATATGTATTCCTATTTTGGAGAACACAGTCTGTTTTCCCAGTGAATGGCTAAGGAATATTTAAAATCTGGAGTATTTTCTTAATTTTAAAGGTGAGAAATTTATGGGGGGAAAAGGAAACACAGTCTGTTTTCCCAGTGAATTGCTAAGGAATATTTAAAATCTGGAGTACTTTCTTAATTTTAAAGGCGAGAAATTTATGGGGGGAAAAGGAAGGACTGTTTCCTATTTCTTATCTCTGTAATTATCAGTCTAAGAAAAGCTGGGTTTGTTCACATATATGCATTTCTTCTTCTGCTATGCAAGACTGCTACCTGATATAAGTAAAAATACTAGTAGCTACTATTTTATATGCATTTAAATGAAGAAATAAGAGATGTCAAAGCCCTAAAACAGCATTTTGTAATACCGAATTATAGAAGCTTGCTTTTAAAACCAAAATTATAGCATATAAACATCACATGTGATCTCAATAGTTTATAATTTCTCTATAACCTGTTAAACCTTATGTAGATTTTCTGCTAATTGTCTTCTAGGAATTCCAGATATACATACTTTATATTTTATGACAACATTAATAGAATTTTACAAGACGTCTAAAGTAATTAGAAGTGCATCTGGCCTTTACTTGATCAAATTTAAAACTATTATTTTAAACTCCCAAATACACTGAGTTCTGCTAGCAGACTCATAATAGATTAATCTTCATCCTTTTTTATCCCAATGCACAAGTAGAATCTAGTTTCAAATTAAGTCAATGTGCAAAATTGTTTGTTCATGTCAGTGTTTATGAATCTCTAAACACTTGTTCAAAAATTAATGTATGAATTTCTCAGCATGTAGAGGCAAATGTATATTTGTCTGGTACATTTTTTAACTTTTTAAAATGAGATAAAATTTTATTTTTCGTTGCTTCCTGTGACAATATTCAAAATGAAAACATGCTGTAGGCAAATTTTAGCCAGCAGTTAGAAATGGAAAGAGGTGGTGAGAATATCTATCCAGGTGTGGTCTCTCTGATAAGCTCACTTTTGTCAAAGTCAAACCTCAAGTACCCTGAGTATTTCATGTCCTCTACATAAAAGTGATTTACTTCACGAATTGAGACTTGTAAGTTTCCCCAACCCTAAAATAAGTTTTGCCCAATAGATCATTGCTTTTCAGTAGTTTTTGACCCTCCCCAGCTCGATCTCTTAACACTTTACAAGGTTATAGAAATGAACCTCCCCACCCCCAAATCTCTCTTAATAAAGAATACTGATATTCTTAGAGTGTGACAGGAATTTGAGATGCTCATTTCAGATGCCAGCCCAAGGTGTGAGTTTGAATTAGATTTCAGTCTTCATTCAGCTCCTAAAGTTTAATTGAGATGTTAAGGCCGTCTTAGTTTGCATGAATTATAATTATCTGTTTGTTTATGTATATAGTTATAAATGTGTGGCATGATTTTAGTTATTAAAATGCTCTAACACCCTTCCACAGCTGAAGTTTCTCAGATAAGTTTTCTGCTGCAGAGGGATCTGTGGTGAGTCTTCTGGCAATGGTTGGCCTAGGGAATATTGCAGGAACTTGCACCAGCACTTCCTTAGACACCTCCTTCCCATCTTCACATTCTGAAGATTTTTATGTTTGATTCTTTCATATTGTTTATCATATTTCCTTTAACTCTAAAATATCTTTTATGGCTAAAACCCAGTTATGCTGTTTGAAGGAAATTTTCACTCATGTCTGAAGTTTCCACCTATGCACAGCTGTGGAATACCAGCTCTACCATTTGCTGTTGAATTGCAATTCTACCCCAAGAGAAACATTAGCATTATTTGAAAATAACCTGGATGTTATTCTTTGCTGTGCTAGGAGCTGTGTGTGGGTCAGGAGTGATTGGTAACCATTATTTCTGGAGAAGAGTAGAACCATTTACAAACCCAGGTACTCCAAACACTCCAGTTTCTCTTTATGAAAGGTGTTGCACACATGAGGGGAGTTAAGGGGTCTGTATTTTGGGGAGGGGCAAGCATCTGTGTGTTATTTTATTATGGTTTAGCAGCATCTTGAGGTGGAATCTGCCTTTCTGACTTGTGTCCTGCATGGCCTTGATCATGTCAGGTCATTGGTTCTTTGTGTGACACCTCCTGTTAACTAAAAAATAAAGAAAAAAACCAAAACAACAAAACACTGAATAATGGGTCTCTTTAAAAGCATCAAAACACCCTTCTAAGATATTTCATTGACATTTTTGACATTCAAAAACTCAAACACTGACTTTGCTGTTGTAAAAAAAAAACCAAAACCACAACTGACTGTGCAATTAAGTTATTTAAAATAATGCAAGCAAAACACTTGCTTTATGAACCAACAAAAATCTGCAGCAACGTGAGTTTGTCTGAGTTGGTAATTCTGCTTATTTTTCAAATAAGATGTCAAAATTGGACACTGTTGAACATAAATTGCATTTATGTTTTTGCTTTATCTAGTTATGCTAAAAATGTCAGAACTTGAAATTTTCTGAGCTTTGATATTGTTTCACAAAATGTAGCAAGCTGATAACTAATCTGTTTTATTGTTCATTCTGGGTTAATCAAAAATGTAATTATGACTTTTAATTAGAACAGAAAAAATGTCTGCTACTAGCTCATAAAAATTGCTTTTTTATGCCTCTTCACCACAGGTTATGAAAGACAAAGAAAGCTTTCAGAGTAATAACAAGGAGACCACCTAGCCTTAAATTACTCATAATTGGACTTAATATTTTAAAGTACATCTAAATATATTGGAAGCTGAAAGCTGTGAATTTATGTTCTAATTTAATTTTAAAGCATGAAATTTAGTGGTACCTAGAAAAACACATTTTCCTCTGTCCTCTTTTCAAGCTGTTTCATGGTTCTGTTCTAAATTCCATGTTAATTCCATGGAGACAAGTCAACAAGCAGGCTTATGCACATCTGAAAAACCAAGCTTAGCAGCAAAGGACCCTAGAAGTGCAAAATTTTACTCATTATACCCTGGGTTTGGGTAGATGGGTATGGTAAATATCTACACACATACATGTAAAATAAATACAGTGGAAGCTATAAGAATTCTGAGAAACAAAATTCCAATTTGGATTTATTGTATCTATTATAAAATAGCACATGAGGTAAAAAGAAGGAATGTAAACAAGAAGTGGGTGATTATAATAATTTGACAGTAGAAACCAAACGGTGCAGGGAGAAATCTATGGTTGTCACAGTGCAATAAAAGCCTGGGATTATTTGGAAGCAAAATCCTGGCAGTGTGTTTTTACTATTAGGTGAGGAACAATTGCTGTTCCTCTAATTATTTCTATTTTGCATCTTGGGAGTACTTCTATGAATATAACACACTTTTCATTTGTGTAGTACTTAAAGAAAACGTTAAACAAACCTGCACATTAAGTGTTGGGAACAGTAGTTTTCATTGAGATGTATTGAGAGTTTTGGAGGAGCTGAATTAGGATCTCTCCAGGCCACTAAGTGATGGTTTTTACTAAGCCTTAAGGCATCAGCAGAGGCAATTTTTCCATATTGTATAAGCAGAATGACCCTGGTGATTTTATGGTAGCCAGCCCTGCATTGCTTTCTGAGGGAAAGGGTGGGATTGCAAATATGGAATTAGAAATAAAGGGATAAGAGATTTTTTTTGTTGGATGCCCAAACAAGCAAAATACTGTATCATTCTTTCTCCTGCACCAAATACTTTGAGTAAGATTAAAAAATAAATAGAGGACATTGAATTGAATTTCTAAAGTGCCATTTAGCTTTGGTCTGAGTTTTATTAAACTGGAAAAAGTCAGAATATGCAAAATGACCACCTAATCACCAAAAGAAATAAAACCTGATTAATTCATTAGTGTTCATTACAAAAGAGGATGTTTCCAGTAAGGTCCTTATAATGTGATTTCAAGAATGAGTTTTTACAGCTTTGCTCAGTGACCTGGAAATATCACAGAATTAATTCTGTAATTGTGCAGATGATTTGAGAGAAAAATAATGAAGGGAACAGTTTGATTTCGAGCTCTTGATAATGTGGGCATAAGTAAACAATAGGTAGCTCAGCATGGCCATGCAGGTACAGAGATTTCAGACCAGAACACAAACTGCTGGGAGAGGGATACCAGAAAGAGGAGACCCCCAACTTTTTGAACTAAAAGATGGCATAACCCTGAAAATCCTCTCATAAACTTCATACTCCCCTTAATTCCATGTATTCAAGGTTTTTAATTTCCAAGGTGGTGTGATTCCATAGTTTGGAATGTACCTGCCTGTCCAAAAGCAGTTTATCTGCAATGTATTTCTGCCTTTATGTTTGATTACTTTTCCTTTTGGTGTACCACTTTTGTAGGTAAGCTCTTCTCTCCTTGGGTAAAATGCAGTGCCTGGTGGATTTAAAATGTACCAGTGTGGCATTACTTATAAGCCAAAGAGCACCTGCCTCACTTTCAGAGATTACTCAAAAAGAACTTCAGAAAAATCAGAGCCATTGATAGCAGTCATGTTGAGGTGTTAAACGTAGGTAACCTCAAGAAAGGGTTGATTCAGATTTTATTCTCAATGTGTAAGTCATGTCTGTGCTCGCTCTATCTTGATACCTGGTCTAATTATTTCTGTAAGTGTTTAAAAAATCCATTATAACACTAATTAGCACGTTATTCCTTAATTAGCATTAGCTAGTCAAATATTTGTCTCTGTCTCAAAGTGGGAATCCCACTGGGGACTAACCAAATTTCATACTTTATGAATAGACTTCTAGCTTGCCCTCTGAGGAGATGATTGTAAAACAGTCATGGATTTCAGGGAGCATTCAAAAAATGTTTAGGTGCTGCATGGCTTCTGAGGATCTACCATTCCCAATTCATAGAAAAGGAAGAAAATTATGAGAGTTCTCTGGGGAAAAAAAAAAAAAAAAAAGTGGTTTTCAAGGCTTTTGAGCATGTAGACCACCCAGGTACTTGAGTGTAGAGTGGGTCTGTGCATCTCACAGCTAGATCTATGTGACATGCCTAGTGTTTAATTTCAGTTGTATTCAGTATATTTTACAAAGATGAGAATTATAGTACTGAGATTTTGTCTCTTTGAGAAGCTGCTTTTTATTTGTGCTGATGTATTCTTGAAGAAGGAGCATGCCAAATAACTGCCTCGGGTAGCAAGTGACTTTAAGGCAGTGGGTTGTGGTGGTGTTTGTCCCTGATTTATCACCCCTGGTCTGTTTAGAAAGCTGCTCTATTACAGGTGAAACACCCCCAGAGAGCTCTTGGAAGCTGTGGCCAGTGATCAGAGGGTGTCTTAGCCATAATCATCCAGGGATGGATGGTTAAACTCTCCCACAGTTCAGCTGTGAGCCAGAGGAAGGTACAGGTGACAGGTATAGTCATTCATTACTGTAAGATAGCTGGAACTGTAAATGTTTAGTTGCTTTTGTGTCATCTCCACTGGGATTTATCTTTTAAAAGCTCCCAGACTGTGGAATAGGTGCCCTTCTGCAGTACAAGTTTAAACTTAGGCATGGGAGAAAGATAAAGCCCATGAGTTTCACTCATGCCTTGTCCCAAAGGAAGCACTTGCAGCTAGGTGAAACAAATTTGCCTGCAGTGTTTAGTGTCAGGTTTCCCAGATGAAGAGGAGATCAAAGCTGAGAGATTAGGACATGCTGGTTAGAGGGGAAAATTGCAGTTTAGCTGTGTTGCTATTTTTGAAACTTGTCATATTTGCCTTCTGTCAGGTGAGCTGAACTCTGATGTGTTGTGGAACATGTATGCGTTAGAGCTCTGTGGATGGATGTGGCAGCATAATGCCACAGAAGAAATGTAATAGCCTCATTCCCTACTGGGTCCTGATTAAAATGAGAAATCCAAGGATTTTGCAAATGTATCCATGATAGTCTCATGGGAGAATGACACAGACAGGAAACAGTGTTCTCTTTATCTTTCTTTAATAATGATAACAATACGACTCCAGCAGTTCTGTCACAAATACCATGAGGACCATGTTGGCTTTCTAGAAAAACGGATTTTTTTTTTAACTTCCCTGCCTTCTTGTGCCTTATTTCTTTCTCTCAGTGGGTCTCCACTCCATATGTACCTTCACCAACTTGCTTTTACTAGAACTAGACCAACACAGCATCTTTAACACTCACACTGTATTTTACCTTTGTATCTTCTCCCTTTGATTACAAAATTTGTCTCCAAATCTTTTTCTTGTCATCATAAAAGCTGAACATTGTTTTTTTTTCAGAAATATATACAAGGAGGCTTTATGGGATAGTGTAGATAGTGTAAATATTTTAGAATATTAGGTGTTGACTGATTTAGTTAACACTGGTGTTTGTATACACAGTAGTTAAGGTTTTCTTATTTGGCTGCAATTAGAAATTGGCCTGTCAAAAGCAGTAAAACCTAAAGGTGTGTGGGCATTGTCAGTGTCCCATTGCACAATTTATTTTGTAAAACGAAGGGATAGTCCTGGCCTGAAGATTTTACAAAGTATGGTGTTTTTTTTTTTTTTTTGATGCAGGAGCTGACTGTATGTGTAAATTTAAGATTCAATTTCAAGCTTAGTTCTTAATGTATGACTGGATATGAATTTTGTACTGTGTTATTTATTCAGTCTCTCCAAACAATGCTTAAATATGTCAGTAGAAACAAGAGAGATGCAAACATTAAATAAATATTGGTAAATGACCAATCCTGCATGCATCTGTCATCGGACTACCTTTTGTTTTTATATATGTCTGCATGTGCCTTTTTCTTCTTGAATTGGAGAAAATGCATATTCCATAAAATTGTAAGAATGGTGGATTTGTGTGATCAGGTTTTGGTGTTTTCACTTAAAGCCTTGAGAGAAAAAAAGTATTTCTGAAAACGAGAATAAGCTTTGCTTGAGATGCATCAAACTTTACATGACTCTTAACTTTGATTTCATTAGAGTTGAATCTGATATAAACTTTGAGGTAAGAACCATAATGTCTGCAATGATAGCTAATAAGCACAGATATATTATGTATACTGTGGAACCAGATCTATGCTTCTTTGCTTTCTATTCATATTTTTATCTACCTGTAACAAAAGCTGGTGTCTGATTCACAAAAAGTTCTCATTATTAAAGCCAGAGGTATCTTGCTGCTTAGAAATGTAGCATATACTTGCCTGAAGTAAAATATGAGCCCTATTCATTCAATATCACCATGTAGACCTGAAATTGTTAGCAGAAGATTTATTTAGCATTGATATATTATTCTTATCCAGTCTCAAGTAACAAAAATGACCTGTGGAAAAAGAAGCTCCTGGGAAACTATTTCATTCTGTAAATTAGTTTAAATTAGCATCATTCTGCAGCTCCCAAAGTTAAAGGATCAGATGCAGAATATATCTCACAATGCAACCAATAAACCCTTGTTTTTGGAGTTCAAGTGCCTGAAAGCTTAGGTTCAAAATGAAAAAGAAACAATAAAAGTTATTTATATATACTCTTGAGGTCTAATTAGGCTTAGTATTTCACATGTACATGTATATTTACAAGCCAGATATTGTAATGTTTATGGAAATTGACACTTAACTTTGAATTGCTTCTATTTGCATATGCAAATTATCGAAGCAATTCAGTGTGAATGGATTTTAGAGACCTGTCAACAGTTGTTTATGGGGAAAGGCACGGAAACCTGGAAACAAATCCTTGCGAATTAATGTCTTTGTTCGGCTGCGAGCATTGGGAATGTTCCTGACCTGGGCAGGTTTCAGGGTCCCACCGAGCAGCAGCTGCAAATGCAGGCCAAGAAGGAGATTTAATTGTGCCCCATGAAGCACTTTCAGGGACAGCAGGCATCTGTAAACCCAGCCATTTCCACTGCACGTGTGTTCCTGCTAAAACAAGCCCCCAGCCCTGTGCTGGCAGTGCTGGTGCAGCACACAAAGCACACCAGCACTGAGCAGAGGTGTCCTTGTGGCAAGAAGTAAAGGAGGAGGCAGAATGTAGAGGGGCACAAGGCATGGCAGCAAGAATTTAAATGTTTCTAGGCTCCTAGTACAAGGTTGAAAGTGAGAAGGTTTCAACCAGCCAGTTGCTTGTGTTTGTTTCTGTGCAAGCGACTGCACATGCACATTTTTCATTAACTGCAGTATTGGAGAGAGCTGCTGTGGATACTGTTCAGTCTCTGCTCTCTTTCTTGGAGAAGTTAATGAGAATAAGCTGTTCTAATTTGTGACAGTATACTCCACTGTTATTGTTCTCTTTGTAACAAAAGAAGAACAAAAGGCATAGAAGTCAGGAGTGATGAAGTGCATAAATTTGAGGGATGCTACAAAGAGATCGTTTCATAACAGAGCCATCAAAATCTTCTAATTGAGATTGTTATAAATATATCAAGATCAGATACTGAAGACAAAACAGTGCATATTTTCTTGTCAGTATCTCAGGTGTGTGTGAAACAGGATTTGGAGAGGAAGAGCAGAGAAACATAAGCACAGCACTTTGTTCCCTTCAGAGATGCTGCAGTGGATTGTGAAATCTGCTCTGGAGAGACAGGACTCTCCATGCAGTGAGAAACTGAGGCTATCACATCTTTGCATGCCTGAACCTGCATTTGTACGTGGTGGTCCTGTTACTCTTTCCTACAGGGATGCTCTGTAAAACACCTTTCTGTATTATTAGCCATAGTGGTCAGTTGTCAAGGCTATGAGGCATGAGCCCACATGGAATTCCCATGGCTTTGTTGTGTGTGATGAAGTGGATGAGCCTCTTCACACTTGATAACTATTTTTTAGGACACAGAACTTTAGCATGAGCCCTTTTCTGACATGTGGAAAAGCAAGTGGGGAAAAAATGGGAATTTGCACACAAGTTTTTATGCTTCTCACGCATCCATGCCGGGGTCAGAAAGTATTTGGCACCTTATAGTTGAAAGAAATTACCTTTTTTCCCCCCCTTGTGTTTCACTCTGTCATTGTATAAGGTCAGCTCTGCTAATATTGTCATCAGCCAATGGTACTTGAAGTGTGAACAGGGCAATGGCAATTGGGAAACCAAAGCCCAACACAATAGCCAGGATACTGCTCCACTGAGCAGCCTTGCCTTTGGAAATTTGGAGGCTGTGCAGCTGCAGGTTTTATCCTGCTGCAAACTGTGGTGATCAGTGTTATAGAAAGCTCAGCACAAAGACAGAAGGTGCATGAGTGTATGTTATCTCACTTTTATTTATAATGAAGACTACTGAAGTTAAATGAAATACTAAGCACCTGTATTGTCTAAGTTAATCTAAGTCTGATTCCTGAGAGCTCTGTAAACCTCAAAGATTAATTCTTTTATCCACTGCTCTGGAAAGCTTGGGTGGTTTTTGATTTCCTTTATTGGAATTGGCTTTTGTTTTATATCTGTCACCATTCACACACCTAAATGAGTAAACATGACAGATAAATACACACAGAACCAAAGACATGCACATGTTTTTGTATACATGTTTCTTCTGTTTGTGTAGCTTCACTTAAATACATGAATCTTCAGGGTAAAATATACAATCAAGACTCAAGATTTAGTCAAACTATTTATGAGAGAAGCCACTTACCTCAGTGTAGCATTAGTGATGTTTTAAGCCTATCTTTATAATTAGCAAAAAGAAAATTTTGACTTCAGTAAATATATATGTGTTCATGAAAATATGCTGGATGGTTTTGGGAAAAGGGACTTGATTAGAAGTTCAAGTTCATCATTGGTGGTAAAGCAGTTCAGGAGGGACAAGTGGTGGCACAACTGCTGGTGAGATGAGAAGCATATCCAGTGCTTTAGGACCTTGAATGAACAATTACTATTATTTATGGCAGCTCAGTATTTTGCACAAAATGCACTGTGAAACTGTTCAGACATCTACAGTGTCTGTATCAAGTCAGGGTGTGTGCTACCCTCAGGTAAATCTCCTCTGAGATCTTACATCCATTAAAGCCCAGTGGAGCCTTTCCTCACCCTACCAGATCTGCTGGGGAGCATTTTATTCATTTTATTGCCGTGACAGTTTATAGATTCTGTTTGAACTCTTTTTTTTTTTAAACACCAGTTTTGTCCAAATTATCTCCTTTTTATTTTTCCCTGAGGTGAGGAGGAGGGTGTATAGGGTCCAATAAAACAGGTTTTGTTAGATGTGCCTGAGTTACTGGAGATAGTTAACTGCTCAGGAAAGAAAGACCATTGAGCTGATATGAGTTCATTGAGTCCTGCCCTTTCTCAACTGCTCCTTCCCCACAGGAACCTGAGACATGATGGGGGAATTTTTATAGAGCTCCATGGGCTCTCCTTCAGCCCATTCTCCCACATCTACATCTGCTAAATGGGTTGGAGTTTGTTGGAAGATGGGAAATAATCTAAAAATTGAGCGCAGAATTAATGTTTTTCTGGACTTAACTGTGTCCCTTAGGGTTATAAGGGTTCCTCTTCTCTTATTTGCCTGGATTTGATGTTGTCCCCATGAGCCATTTTGCCACATCTAAACTGGGACATTTTTATGGCTTGTAGGTGAAAATATCACTTCTCACGTGGAAAGCACTTGCAAGGCTGGGTTCAGGCAGTTGAGCACAGGCAGTGTTGAAGAGCATGTCTGGGGCTTTAAGGATTGAATTTGACTTGGCAGCTTCTTCATTCCTCCAGATGCTCTTTCCCTTCTCCAGGAGGTGCTGTGTAATTTGAAATAGGACTCTTGCCTTAAAAGCTGCAAAGAGCAAAGTGGGAAAAAAAATCATTAATGCTATGTAGTAGGAGGAGCAATCTAGTATTTCTTTCATTTTGATTTTTTTGCTTCCCTGAATAAGGAATATTGAAGGACTGAATTCATCCTGTTATGTTGATCTGCATGAAAAGAAATGTAAATGAGATCCAGATGTGTTTTCTCCTCTAACAGTTTCATTCACTATGCTTTAGATATGGGAAAATGAAATGTATTCTGTAATAGGTTGGAGGAGAATAGACCAAAATTATAATTTTATAATATTCCCTGGGAATTCATAGAGGCCTAACAAATTAACTGGGAAACTCTGATGTCTAATGAACTCTGCATGGGGAAATATTTAATTTTGCACTGACTGCCATAAGGCAACTGCACGGTGGGTTATTTAATCATCAGCTGTAGAAATAAAACAGCAGCAGAAAATAGACCTGTCCCCAGCATTGTAGAGAAAGGTTTAACCCAGCCCCCCCTTCAGTCCTTCTTGGAGGGGTTGTAAGGTCCTCTTGCTGAGAGCCAAAACTTTTGGGAAACACCTGCCTGGAAAGTCTGAACATAAGAGCACACCTTCATGTAGCACAGAGGGGAAAATGGTAACATCTCTAAAGATGCAGCCTTCCTCTGTTTGAAGCCATTCCCTGTAGCTCTGAAGTTATTTTGAATAACATTCTGATGCAGCTAATTGTGCTAAAAGAGCACTGTGAATTGTTGTTTGTTCAGTGTGCTGTAAATAGAATTTGCAGTCAGTATAAACCAAGGTCACGGCCTGTCCTGCAGTGGTAGAGAAATATATACATAAAAGGTTGTGCCTTAGAGAGTGAAATCCATGTTCTGATGTGAAGTGGCTTGGAGAAACGCAGGGTTAAATTGTGACAATCCTAGAAGTAAATGGCTTAATGCACCCCAAAAGCTCTTCCGTTTATGGCAGTTTTTTCCTAGCTGCCAGCCTGTTCCAGAGCCCTGTAACAGAGATCTCCCCCTGCCCATGCACTGCCCTGGAACAGCAGCCAAGGAGCAGCTAGGCCCTTCTTACAGCCAGAAAAGCACCTTTTCACAAGTGCAGGAATCTTCTGCATACTTTATAATAGAAGAAGATATCAAAATATAGCCTGTCATCTTTTGCTCTTCCAGGCTTCATCATAAATTCTGGGTTCCATCTTCTCATATTTTCCTTTTGTCCCAGTGCTTTTCCTAGAGTTTGGTTGTTTGAGTAATTTTCTTTCACTAATCTGAACCAAGAAACCAGATTTAAACCCTATTTTTTTTTTCCAGACATAAACTCAGTCTTGCAGAATTTCTATTCTGCTTAATAAAATTGATTCAGTCTTGATTAAATGGACCGAGGAAAATTTAATACAATCACAGAATATCCTGAGTGGGAAGGGAGTCATATGGATCTTTGAGTCCAGCTCCTGGCCCTGCACAGGACAAACCCAAGTAAAATTCTGTAGCCTCAAACTCTGAAGCCTCCTGCAAGATGGAGACATGAAACCAGTTACATTCTCCTTTTTATAGGGTGAGCTTATGTTTATCTCCTGTCTTGCAGGTGACTGCACAAGTCACTGGGCTCAATGAACAACTAGAAGAGTTTAGTTTTAGTTCATTTTTTTTAAATCTTCCCCAAGCACCATCTCCCCTGAGACAAATTAGAAAAAAAAAAAAAAAAAAACCCAAAAAACAAAAAAACAGAAAAAAAATTGTGTTGCAGAGTAGGAGGAAATAATGGTGAAACGTTAATGTATTTTGAAAAATAGGAGTATTTTCAGGTAGCTTGTCCTTTGATACATCATGTCAAGCAATAAATGCTGTACACCATAGAGTTACACTCTCATTTGGAGCACTCTTGCAGTACATTGCATTTTTGGTAATGTGTTTGTTCACTCTATCCTCATTATGGAAATAATCAACAAAATAGATCTGTGCTCTTTCAAATCCCTGCAGAAGTCAGTCATCTCTCCAAACATATGGTCTGTTTACCTTCCCAAAAGCAAAATGTCTTTATAATATCAAAACCCAAAGACCCTTCTTTGTTCCAGTGCAGCAGACCTGGAAATTCATGGAGGTTTTGCTGTGAGTTTTGATCCCCAACTGGTGCTTGAGAGCAGAAGGGCAGAGCTCTAAGCAGGATACTTCCGTGCTACAGAGCTTCTGACATTATTTCATAATGAGAGAAAAAAATAACTGACCTTGTAGGGGCTTGCACCAGAAACTTTTGGCTAATTGCTAGTCAGAAAAGTATTTTAGGAGCAAGTGTGCCAGGCTTAGGACAAGTGAACAAGGCTGATTTTTCTTCCCCACTGGTACAGAGTCGTCAGTGACTTGTTCCCCAGGGATTTCTGGTTTTACTGTGTGCACTTCTGTCCTTGGTGGAAACATTCTGCCCCTATGCCAGGAAAACTGATGCTGAAATGCTTGGAAACAATCCTCCTTCTCCACTCAAAGCTATATTTTATCAATATTACTTATCACAGAGGCATGTGTTGCTGTCAGCATCCTTTCTGAGATTTCAGATGCAGCAGTAGCAGTCTTAGACCACGGGAGGAAAAGGGGTTATGTGTCATAACTTTGCTCAGCAAATCCCCCATTGTAGTTAGAACCATAACAAAGAGAGTGAAACAACATTTGTAAGAAATGCTGGGAGATCATAATAAGGGAAAATGTGTTTAGATTGCAGACAAAAATCTGTTCTCTGGTGCCCACATTTATCCGGACTTAGAAACCTTTCAGAAATTATGCTTCTCAGCAATCTCTGCAATATTATCAAAACCCTGATAACATTCTGTTTTATCAGGTCTGTGGTAATTAAAGTGATGTTCTTTCTTTTCTTCCTCATTTTTATATTCCTCACCACCATATTTTCAGAATTAGCTCTATTAGATGTGACTGCTTCTTTGTTTACATGAGAGAGAAAAGAGTGGTCACAGAAAATCTGTATTACATGTGGTTAACAACAAGGTTTTCAGCTCTCAACCAGCTATTTGTTTTTTGTTTAGCAAATTCTTTGAATCTAAATAATGTGGTCTGCAAGTAAAATTGCATATATCTCCAGTGCCCAAATAATCAGTCATTTGGAGATTTTAACACTGGAAATTCACTAAATAAGGCTGTTATGCTTCCATATTTTGTGTAGGGCAATGATAAATGAAAGCAATGAGAACTGCTGTTATTTGAAAATAAGTTCAGAACTTATTACAGTCTTGCAGAGTTTGTAAAGTTACTGTTTTATTAACCTTCCAATACAGATTGCTTTTCTAAAAATACCCTTCTTTTCTGGGTGAAGGCCTATTCTCTTTTTTTTCCCTTGGCTAAGTTAACCTCACAATATAATGCAGATCCTAAAAAACTTCTTAAAAGTGTAATTTCTCCCAGTTTTCATGTTTTTTTTTTTTCCATAATACTACTAGAAAGGAACTAAAATTGTCAAGTGTTTATTTTAATTTTTTGTGCATCCCACATGTGCACATACCCCATGAAACTCTACCCACGGCAGTGACAATCAACCTGACAACATAATCAGTCAAATTTTACCCAGGGACTGTTTCTTAGGTAACCAATCAAGGTTGCAGAAATGAATGGTAGAATACAGAAATAAACCCCAGGTTGCTGTGTGGCATTTCCATTGTTTCCCAGCCCAGTCTGTTGGAATGTTGTGTTGGTGCAGTGCAAAGGTGAAGCACGTCTGGTGTGCAGATTGTGAGTGCACAGCACCTGCTGGCAGTGAGGTTCACCCTGGTGCCAGCAGGAAGCCTGATGGGAGCCCTGAAAATAGGGCTCCATCATGTGGGATGTAGGTGATGTGTGAGCTCTGTGCCCAGGCTTTGGAGTAGAACTGATCTGGCTGTTGAGGGGCTGCAGCCAGAAGGAACACACCCCTTCTGAAGCCTTGTTTTTTCTTGCTGGTTTTATCACTCCTTTGTATGTGCATTCTAAAACGTTTTCCTAAATGTGCCTTCCTTTTTATTTTGTGTATTTTATTCCTCTTTAATTCCTAAATTAATTTTTTTTTAATTTTAATTCCTTTTATTTTTATTTAATTCTTCTTTTTTTTTGGCTTTGTTGTTGCTGATGTAACAAACTTTCCTCATGTAAAAGAGCTAGAGCTCTACATGCTCGTGGTCAGGCTGGAAGATGAATTGTTACCTTCGTGCTGAAGTCAGCATGAGTGAAAATGTCATCAGTGCCCTCTTCCATTGCTGCAGTTAGTTAAAGTAGTCTAATTGTTTTGTTACCGGCTTTATAAAGTAGATTCTGTGTTCTCTCATTTGAAGGTTTTAACTTTATATTATTACTTGGGGGTTGCATAATGGCTATAAAAAAACACTCAAAAAAAACCCCCAAAAAACCAAAACTATAACAAAACCAACCAAAAAAAAAGAAAAAAAACCA
The DNA here is from genome assembly GCA_003676055.1 of Chloebia gouldiae. Classification (NCBI taxonomy): domain Eukaryota; kingdom Metazoa; phylum Chordata; class Aves; order Passeriformes; family Passeridae; genus Chloebia; species Chloebia gouldiae. The sequence continues at coordinate 7,785,110 of QUSF01000024.1, forward strand.
CACACACCAAAAAAACCCAAACTAAAGCAACAGACAAACCTAAAACCAAAACCAACAACAACAAAAATTCCCAAAACAACAACAGTAAAAAACACTGAAAAAGAGATTGTGTTTGCCAAGATACTGTTGTGGGGGTCAGAGCAGCATAGCTTAAGTGTTGCTGCTGGCCACAAGTGAGATTGCTTTTTTTTGCTAAAATTACAGCCAAGCAAGTAAATCTGTGTAGTAAACCACTTAGTTTTTGGCCTGAAGGTATAAACACAAATGAATGACTGGTGAGGCACATTAGTAACTGTTCCAATGGGCAGGAGCATTTTTGGCTGTGCAGACCTGCCAGGAAGTGGGCTGGGAGGCCATTTACCATGGAGATGCAGAAAAACTGTCTGGAGCTGTAGGAGGGTGAGGTGGTGTGCTTGGAGAGCAAAACTGGCCCTAGCCAGGAGTGTCAGGGTACTGAAGAACAGCACACTTGGAGGGATGTAAGGTGGGAAATGGGCAGAGAGGGTGAATTATTGCAGTCTTGGATGGAGCAGCTTGGTTTGCCCTCCTCCTCCTGCCTGGCTTGGGATATTCTCTGATTCCTGTGCTGGATAAGCCCTTGCTGACTGCAGGAGAAGGTAGGCTTGGAGTAGGTGTGACAGGCACCTTTCTCCCTAGCTGTCTGCAAAAACTAGTAGCCCCCTTCGAAAAGCTTTGCCATGGCCATGCTGCCATATAAAAAAGAAAGAAAAAGGTGTATGCAGACATGCACATGAGAAATCATTCTGGAAAGAGAGAATTACTGACTGGAGTTAAATATCCAGCTATTGCTGAGATTTTATAGCTTCATTTCTTTCTGTTTATTTCATGGCAAGAGACTCTCATTTTTATTTTTCTTGTCTCAGCTCTATATCCATAGCTGACTGTAGGAATTCTGTTGCTTTTTATGCAACCAAAACTGGTTTTATTTTTGGGGTGTTATTCTCCCCCAGCTGGCCTTCATGACCTACCTTTTTATTTTCCTTTTTGATGGTTATATTTGCAATTAAGTTTGCCCTGCTCTGTGCTGTGAGCATTCAGTTTGACTGATACCCAAATTGGAGCACTCACAGCAAAAATATAAAGGTGCTATAAACATTTTAAATTGCTTTTGAGTCCGAAAAGTGTTTTGAAATTATTCCACTGCCTCAAACCTTTTATGTGTGCTGTATTCTGAACCTTCTTAAATGGGGCATTGGACTGTAACATAGAGATTTCCATAAGGCTTCTTCTGTGACATAATAAATTCTTTAGGTAGTTTTAGTTTTGAAATAGTAATGAAAATCACACAGAAAGCTAATATATTTTAAAAAATGGCTCAAAGAGTTTTAGAGTAAGGAAACAAGATAGCTTCTACCATTTTATCTATATAATATCCTGACAGGAGGGCAACATTTTGGTCTAGAAATACTGCAAATTCATTCCCTGAAAGAAATCCACTGATATTGGTGAATGAGTTCACCCTTCTATTCCTGAATCCCAGAGGATTCAGTATTGACACTTAACTTTTATTCTCTAAGAATTTTTTCCTTTTATTAATAGAGTGCCACACGTTATGTGAAGGCACAAAGAATATTGCTGCTAGTTTGATTTTAATTAATTCGTTATCAGTCAGGCACATAAATCCTTCAAATGTAGCTTGTCATAACTTCCCGAGGATTAGAGCATTGCTGTATTACCTCAAAAAGCTCTTGTGGACCAGCTGGCCAAAAAAATTTCTGACTTTGAAGCATAAACACTCTTGCAGCACAATGAGCAGACCCAACAACAATAATGAGGAATAGAGAAAGAGAACAATGGAATGTGTGCATGTAATTCCTCATCACAGAGAACTCAATAAATCTGCAGTTTACCACTTGTGCTCTGAATAAGATTGACAGCAGAAGAGCTTTGTGCAAGTGAGAGACTCTGAAGTGTGTGCAGGAAAGAGGCAAAATTGGAATTTGGACTGAAACACATTTGGGACATTTCTGTCAGATGATTTACTTTCTCACTGGCAGAGAAATAAGCAGGGTAAATACCATGTAGGGGCTAATTAAGCTGTGTTCTCCCAGAGAAGGCAGTCCCATACCATGTACCAGGTGGTTAGGACAGTTATAAACTTGAAGGAGCAGAACAAAATGTTAGGCAGAGAAAAGAGCTGAAAATGTTTTGCATGTTCATGCATCGAGTCCAGGGATCTGTACAAGGATGTGCTGTGCCATTTTGGACTGATTTGGTTCTTGCATGTTTTGTTGCTATAGTGTACCTTAGTTAAAATAGACTTTATATCTGCTCTCATGTGAAAAGAATGTGTGCTCCTCATCCTGGACTTTGTTTTCCAACCTTTTTAGTTTTATTCTCTAGTTTCTTATAATTGAGGTAGAGACGTGAGATAAGAAGGAGAGGAAGTGATGAGAGCATTGGTAAAAACTTCACTGTTGCAATGTGAGGAGCAGGATCCTGCCAAAAATTTGTGGTTACAACAAAACTCCACCTTACCTCATTAGACATGCCGTGTATTTTAAATTTGTACATGTTTTTCTCAGTGCCCCAAGAAATTCTTTATAGTAGGAGACCTCCAAGGAATCTTGGAGAGAGGTTTTGGTTTATTCATAGCTAGTCCTGAAGCACTATAAAGGAAAAATCTTACAGAATTGGAAAAAACATGAGAATCTTTTAATTTCATTTGGAACAAAAGAACAAATACTATACCCAAAACATATCAGCATCTCAGAAATGCATAAAGCAACTCCTAAATGAGAAATTGTGGTTGGTTGAGTGGTGCTCTGTTTGTCACTGGGATGAAAAAAGCCTTGACCTGCTTACTGAGAGAATGCATTTATAATTCAAACCAGAAGCTGGATGCAGGTTTGGAGAACTCTTGGTCTTTCTGTCATTCTAAAGCTAAAGCAGTATTCTGCCTGATGTGAGTGCACAAGTAAAAGGCACTTTATAATGAAAGTAGGTGTTTGTCTCAGAGTTATAGACCAAGATTTCCTTTCTTGTGTTACTTCATAAAATTTAATAAAATAATGACTGTTCTAACTGAGGCCCATAAAAAACCTGAATTCAAACTGCTTGGAATTGCAGGGGGAATGAGCCTACCATGCTCTCTCTGTTTGTGATTTTCTGGTGGAGGTAATAGAGGTTGAAATGCTGCCTTTGCTTGAAAATTCTGTATTATTGTAGTGCAAACGAACAAGTTCCAAGTAAATCAGGGCAGATTTCCCATTGCTCCCATTTAAAACAAAAATAAAATATGTTGTGCAATTCTTTGACATAAAAATCAAACATAACACTTCAGAAAAATTATAAGGCAAGAGTGTTCTATGTCAAAATGAAGCAGTTAATTTGGGAAGAAACAGCACTAAAAAATATAGCCCCCCTTTTTGTTGTCCTAATTGGATGGTTTTATAATGACAGATGAAAGCCACTGTGAAAGTAAGACACAAATGGTGTTTTATAACCTGCTTAGCGTTTCAGCAAAAGATTTTCTTCGTGTCAACCAATGAATCATAGACTGCTGCACATAGCAAGCAGCAATAACTTCTTTTTAAGATGCGTTGACATTCTCGTTGTTATTACTTTTAAATTAATATGGGGTGCTAGAAGACATTTCAGGTGTTAGTGAACTTTACTGCTTGTGCTAATTGTTTATGTTCTCTTTACGGAGTGAACAAGGGCTTGTTAGAAGGAAAGGCTGGGAGAGATGAATGGTGAATGAAAGTACAACATAACAATGCATTTGCATAAAAGCAGGTCATAATAACTGGAGATATGCAGGAAAAAGTCTGTCATTTGTACTGGTGTTGGAATGCTTAATAATAATGTGAAAAATTGGCCTGATCTGAAATGAAATATTCTTTGCTTTGATCTTTTTCTAAAATTACTGGAGCTAAGTGTAGTTTCAAAACACTGCTTCAGAACAAAAAACCAGAAAATTTCCATTAAAAAAAAAAAAGTTCAGTATTTTGAGTTCCCTTATTCCCCTATCTCCTTTTTTTTTTCTTAACCACTAAAAGCTGTGCCAAGCTTAAGCTGCATCCTTAGAGTGCAAGACAGCTTTTATTTTTTAAGCAAATAATTTATCTTAAAGATTTTCATTCAGCTAATAATGCACATAACCAGAACAGACCATTTGCATTCAAATTTCTCACGGTAAGAGTTACATTACTGATTAAGTTTTGGACTACAGAGCAAAGAGCTTTAGACTTAAGACATGTGGGGGATAGAATTTCAAAATATCCAATCCTGTGAATTCAGAGGAATGAGGAATTAATTCTTTTTTTTTTTTTTGAAGAATATATGGATTAGCAAAAAAGTTCATTGCAGTAGCAGGCTGCTCTGAAGCTGACTGAAATTTAGATTGGGTGGGTTACTGTGAGGTATCACACACAAGTCCCTCTGTAGCTGTTGGTGACCTTGGCTTTGCCCTAATTCCTTTGTCTCTAAGAACAAGCAACTGGGGAAGCATTTCAGTCCCATACTGTATCATAGTGGTGTAAAATGTTCAACCCTTGTCTGGCTAGCAAGTGGAAGGGTGAGGCTTTCTCTGGGTTTTATTTGCTGCCAAAGTGCCACCCTGAAGGCAAGGATAGGACAGGCACACAACACTTAAACCTGCAGTTTTCACACACACATTCCTTACAACAGTTTTAGACAAATCCTGCATTGATCCTAGCAGACATCACCAGTTTTAAGACTGCTTTCTACCAATCTAGCATAAGAAAGTGTCTGGAAGACATCCAAAAATCTGAACGTTTGTTTCTGTGGAGGGCTTGTAATATCCAGATGCTTTTGACTCCAAATTTAATGGCATATTTGTATTTGAAAAAAAATCAATGAAGTTTATGTACTGAAAAGAGAGGTCCAATACAACCAGTTCTGTCACTTTTAAGGACATTTTGTGTAATTCTTTATGACACAGACATCAGGCTATAGAAACCAAGCTACATCTTCCTGCCAAACAAGATTTAGCGTCGTAAACCTCACCAAGGCAGCTCAAGCAGGGGTACAAGGAGAGAGAAGAGAGGAGACCTGTGAGAAACAACCTACTACTCATCAGCCTAGAAGGTCAGTTAGATGTGATAGCTTTCTGCAATAAAACCACCCCAAACCTCCCAGTGGATTTTCATAGAATAGAAACCAAAAGGGCACATCAGTCATACAGCAAGAGGGACAGCGAGGGGGAACATCTCCCTCCCATACTTTAACTAGCTTGCTGCTTCAGGTAAAATAGCCATCATGCAAGGTTCATAAAGATAAAACTTTTCACTCTTTGAGGGCCAGTCCAAGGTCTGTGCAGCATTTAAGTCATACTATTATGAGGCCATAAACAGGCCAGGAGTTGTAAATTATTTCTTATTGCTGTTATTACCTTTGAGATACTATAATGCATAATGATCTATCATCCACTTTTATAAAATGCTTGTACTGAAATAGGCAGACCTTCATTCATTTTTGGAATACTCCTGCTGATTTCTGTCAGGTCTACAGTTAGAACAAAGATTCAATTTGGTTTTTACTCCACTTTTTGCACTTGATAAGATTATCTGGAACCTGGGACCATAAAGTGGGAAAGATAGAGCAGGAAATGCATGGAGTTGCTTCCTTTTTTCCCATGGCTATTTTTACTCTATTCTAAAAAGCACACGTTTGTTAGTGGCACCAGCTGAGTCCTCCCAATGCAGTGATGGAGCATGCAGCCATCTGAGCACATCCCTCAGAAATATTTAGAAAGCTCAGACTGGGTGGCCACTTGAGCTCAATGCAAGCTGATGGTTTATTTCATTCAGAAAAGCAAAGTGTGTAACTCTTCTTCCACATGTCTGTGAAGGTTCCTCCCCCAAAGGAACTGGGAGGTGTCAGTAAGGCTCATCCTGTCCCCTTCCTGGGAAGTGGTAGGGCAGGACTCTGCACAGACACACCTTTCAAGTTCTTTGACATGAGTCTAGAATTTCTTTCAATTGGTTTCTTCCTCAGCTCTCCAACCATTCCTGTGTTACAGCATTGCGCATGATTTGTTGTATATATGTGATAATGTAGTCATGTAGAAAATACAATGCTGTAGGGATATGAAAGGGACAGACAGAATATTTTTTTTTTGTCCTTCAAAGGAGGAATTTCATGTTGTGTTAATCATTCTGAGCAAGTCCTGTGATTAGCTGAATCCCATTTTAGTCTGAAATTCAAAACTCATTAAATACCTTCCAGAATTATTAATGTGATACCGAACAAAATCTATTCTTTCATTTTAAATGGGAAACATCAAAATTTATGTAAGGCTTGTTCTTTTGCTGACCTAAAGGTTTAACTTTGTAGAACTGAGGACAGTGTGATATATATAAGATTGTAACTGCTGTCCTCAAAACTGCCGAGAGTGGCCTGTACACATATTTTTGTGTAGTTTCATGTAAAATACAAATAATATTTGTCCAGCTGAAATACAATAATAATATTTGTCCTGCTGAAATAAGTGGACTTGTTGCAGATTACTTTATGAAAGTATATGTTTTCTATTTTGTTCTGATGGTTGTGAACTAGCATGAAAAATGAGTTTGTTTCTCTCTGTTCATCATAATGGTAAATTATGCACCATTTTTTTTTATTGAATATGGGATTGTAAATACTAAAGATAATGGTGAATCACAGTGCTCAGTTAGAAATGTTGCCTTCTTTCCTAAATACAAGCAATTTAATTCTCTGTCTCCAGCAAGCAACCTTGATTTCAAAGACAACGTAGGCATAGTCTCTGTGTATATGTTTAATTGCTTGTTCTATTTATAAATTTTATTTAGGGACTCTCATGATATTTATAAAGAATTTCTAGCAACTGCTAAATGCCCCTTAACAGCTAATTAATGATTAACAATGTATGGCCTTTACCTAGGAACTTCCTGACCATAAAATTTCATTTACTCTCTGCAACATCACTGTATACATGCCTTGCAAAAACAGTTTCTCTGAGGAAAGGAGGATGAACAGCAAAAGCATCTCCAGACTCTGCAGCTGTTTTCTCTCTTGGAGTCGGGGATCCTGGAAAAAAGTGGATGAGCTTTCAGGCACAGCCTACTCTTATGAAAGAATTGCATTAAGCTTCATAGCTAATGGTAGCTGAGGACAAATTGCATGTGAGTTTAAGTGGATGTGGTAGAGAGAAAAAAAAACTGCTGCTAACTGAATAATTAAGGGAAAGAGAGTGAAGTTACAGAGAAAGCACTTGTTTGTACAGGAGAGAAAACAGATAAGTTATCTCCTAAGGAACATTGAAGGGATTGTGAGGAAAGGACCAAAATAGGTGAGATTATAAATGTCCATAAGAATAATATCACTCCTCAGTCTGTGATTTTGGTTTTCAACAGATGCAGAAAAATTCTTGTGTATCTGACAGCTTGTCTACTCTTCATTTGCTGATCTAAGGAAAGATATTCCCTTCCCCTGCAGACTCTGGCTCAATCCTGTCCCGAGGCTGTGATGGCTGCAGGAACATTATCGATAAGATTAGACATATCCTCTTTGCCCAGCGGGGAAGCTGGCAGGTTCTTCTCATGCTTCTCCTGAGACACTGACCATGTGCAGCTCAAATTCATGCCATATTAGCCTTAATGCTTCCTGTTTCCCCACTGAAGCCTTGCATAACCCAGGGGGGACGTGTGTGCCCTGTTTGAATGAGTGTGATGCTGAGAGGGGTGTGCTCCCCAGGGCTGGGCACAGACAGACAGACCTGCTGGCAGGCTCTCCTGCAGGCCTCTTTATTAGCCATTAAAAAAGCCATACCAAAAATCTCCAATGCATCTTTAGCTCCTAGGGAAGAGTTTAGACCATTTTAGAAGTACTTTTCCATCTCATTCCATATTGCGTGTAAAATTGAAAATGTATGGTTTTCAATCAGTCCTTCACAACATGCCGTTAATTGTTTGAAGTAAAGTAGCATTTTCTTTTGTCGAGTGAAGAAGGCAAATGTCACTTCGCCCCAGGATGCTTGTGCTAAGTGCAAGATGTAGTGCAGAAATGTGATCTGTGCTGCCAGGAGCTCAGTGAAGTGTTATATTTTCAAAAACTGTATCTTGCTGGTGTAGACATTATGTGAATATCATTGCATATGTGTGAGACTAGGCAGATAAGAGATAAGGCTGTCCTAGCTGTACCCATGTCTTAGCTTAAAAATAAAATTACTGTATTGATCTGCTCTCACAGGAAAAATGTACATCGTTTTTGAAGTATTCCTAGTGAATACACTGCAAATCTCATTTTTCTGTTCTTTCTGTCTGCCCTTAGGCAGAGACAGAAATCAATGGTTTTCATCATTCCAACGTTGTATAATTTCATAATTCATGATGTAAGATTTATTCAAATACAAATAGAACTTTTGTTTATCAACTCGAATGCAAACAAAACTAATAACTTCTGTTGCTTTTATCTTCACTGTAAGCCAGCTGAGACAAACATAGGAAGTCACTTAGAAATATTGCAGGTGTTCTTAGTCTTTTGAATTTTCTGGTGGGTATACCAAATTATGGAGTCACTGTCCTGGCCTTTACAGGCCTGTTGTACCAGTCTCTCTTGACCAAAAAATTCAAATATTTACTGAGAATTCAGTTCAAACGTTTTTATTCCTCTGATTCCAAATAGCCTCATGTTTCAATCCCGCTCAGTGCTCTGCAGAGACTACTACATGATTTATAACTAATATTGTTAATGTAAGCGTACCTAATGCTTATTTCCATGTTCTGGGTTGTCTTAGCTAGTATGTAATTAGTTCTCACTGTGCAATTAATTCTCACTACCTCTCAAGGAAGGGGCAACTGAGGTAAAAAGTAGGGAGAGCCCAAACAAGTGATGTCACTAAAAAATCCTGGGTGTTGGTGTCGTGTGCTGCATGTGGCATTAGCTCAGCACAAGGGATGGGAAAGCTTTTCATTTTCAGTTCTTTGGGGGGTTGTTTTTCAGGACACGAGTTCTGAGTGTGTGAATTCAATACATTTTTGCATCTCAGAATACCAAGGCACTTGAACCCTGAACATCTTAAAATTGGTCTTGCCATGGATCTTGTGATTGCCTGATGTGTTTGTGTTTGGCGCCATGGAGCAACCTCAGTGTGAGCAATTATGGTGCTGGAGCTGACTGGTTTGGGGGTTTGCTCACCTCATATCTGAAATGTAGGGGACTCTACTATGTAGCAGAATATTTCAGGGTCATTTTATCTGTTATTTAGCTGGAAATATGAAAGGTCTCATCTCTCCACTTCATTTGTGTGTAAAAGCATATTTGGATGTGATTGCTCTTCACTCTTCTAGGACTTCCTTGTAGAATCAGTTTTTCTTTCAGCATCAGCAATATCTTGTTATGAATCATATACACATGCTTCAGACTTCTGGGAATATAACTGATAAAGCAATTTTTATCCAACAATTACAATATCTATTACTGGTTTATTGGTGTAAAATTTACTGTAAATATCTGTCAGAGACACCGATAATCAATTGTCTTTACTAATATAATCACAGTTTAATTTTTTTCTTTTATATATGATATTTTACTTTGTTAATTGCTGGTAGTTCTTGTCCAATTCTTATTTTGTTTGTATTCAGAGTCATTTTAGGTAACTGATATCATAATGCTAATTAAAAAGACTGGGATGGCTTTTTAACACTGTCAAAGGTGAGGCAACCTATATTCCTCAAATGAGAAACAAGATTGATGCTATTCCTTTGCGTGTAACATTATTAACAAGGGAGAAAAAATACTTGGATTTTATTTGCCATGTTCTGCTATTGCTGCTCCTAGCACTGAATTCCGCTCCTGCAGGAATGGTTGTGGCACATGACTATGTGAGAGAGGAGGCTGCAGCAGCCCAAAGCTGTTGGAATTCTGGTGAATGGAAGGTGTTCAGGATGCCCCATGAGCAGTCGCTGCTCTGTGACCTGCCTCAGGAATCCCACGGCATTCCAAAGGCACGGAGCCAGGCATCAAGGAGCTGCCTGGGAACCTCTCTTCTCATGGACTACATCCACAAATTCCAGGGACAGGGAGAGACCAGAGTGCCTTTGTTTGCCAGCTCTGTCTCTCCAGCTCAGTCCTGCTCAGCTCTGCCCATCTCAGCACATTTGCAATCCCACCGGACGCTTCAGCTCCTGTTGCAGCACCGGCTTTTGGAAATGCCACAGTGTTCCAGGTCACTGAATGAATCATAAAAAAAAAAGAGATGCTGCCTCGTGTAATGCAGTTTGTGAATGGCAACAGCCTCCTCCAGGTTTAAAAATTTAACAAATCACTCGGTAAAATTAAATCCATTTATGAGTGAAAATAACACTGTATAATGCAAACATTGTACTAATTTTTTCCACAGAGTAGAAATATTTCATTACTGTGGGTAGAAAAAATATTTTTTCCACTTGTGTTCGAATGAAAACACAATGAGAAGATAAAACAAGGAACGAACTCATGCTGTATTCTCTTTTAATCAGTTTAAAATCAATTACATGATGTCTTTCAGTATTTTACAACCACTGCTGCTACTGAAATGAATAAGAGTCGTGATTGTGTGCATGGTACCAAGGCCATGACAAGAACAGTAGATGAAGGCTGACTTTGTGACTTACCTGTAACACCCAAATTATAATATCAGACCCTTAGGGTGTAATGATAGCTTTAGTTTTAAAGACATGCCAGATTAGGGGTAAAATCTGTAGCCAGTGGAATCCCACTAAATACTTTGCAGGTTTTTGTATCTGAGCTTGGCTGCATGCAGATGCAGCAGATGCACTAATGGGTATCATCATGCTGATTTTGATCATTGCAACTTTTTTTTTCTCTCTCCTTTCATGCGTGGTACAAAAGTGGCCTGTAGGGCTTCCCTCTGCAACAACCTAACTTCTGTAATATGACATTGAACTCTAAATAGAAACTACTTGTGTACATACTCAATTTGAAATCTGTGTTTTTGGTTATTTTGTTGTTTTTTTTTTCAATTTTCCGTCTTTCTCATTATAAATATTAAAAAAGGAATAATTGTGTAGTAAAAGGGTTTACTTTATCTGTTCTTAGTTTCAGGATATAGAAAGGTGTACTAAGGAATATGTAAAGTTCTGGAACACACTGAAAGGAAGATCTGCGAGGTTTGTTTTTGACAGTGCTACGCCATAGAAGAATATCTGAAGGGCATTTTTAATAGCACAGGCTAGAATTAATATTTCTATAGCCTTTTTTTTCTACCTGTACCAAATGTATTGCTTGTTATATATGCTGTAGGCTTCATGTGTGTATGTTTATGTAAATGTACATATGTTGCATAGTTAAAAGCAGATCTAGAGAGATTCAGAAAGATGTTTGAAGAGAACTAAACCAAATTCTTGATAGTTCTGGAGAAGGGAGTGGGTTGAGTGGGAGGTCAGTTGGTAGCAGGTTAGGAGACAGGGTAAATCATCTGGTTTTGTGGCCTTTGATGGGCGGCTCAGGAAGAGGGACAGGCAGTGGGAACGGGGCTCAGGTGAGGCTGAGGAGCTCTTTGTTGCTGGGTGGTGGGTGGCTCTGTCTCCCTGTTGGTGCAGCCTTTCCACATTCCCAGACCCAGGAATGCTGGGCCATGTCTTCACCTGGTGCAGCCTCACCCCATGCCCCAGCTTCTCCCAGGGCCCCTCACTGCTGGTGCTTGTCACGTTCTGTGGGTGCAGGAGAGAGCTGCCAGTTCATAAGTACAGCCCTTGCACTGTGAAGTCAGTCCAAGGGCTCCTTTGATTAAGTGGAGGAAGAATCGTGGTGTTCAGAGGGTGGATTAATGCACAGAAACTGAAACCAGAGCTCTTGAATGGCCGTAAAATGTAACTCTGGGCTTCAGGAGATTTGGTTTCAGCACATGTATCTTCACATGCTGCCTTTAGGCAATTTATTTCAGTGCTTGGCATCCTGTCTCCTACTTTTGTCAAATGGAAATAGCATATCTTTTCATGTTTGCATCTCATCCTTTGCTTTGTCATAATAGTCTTGGGGACTTTCACATCCTGTGCTGAAGAATAATCCCTGCAGCATAATGTGATTGTCATCTTTGTGTTCAGATGGTGATAATCGTTGTGGTACTTTGGTATTAATTTCTGTCTCTGCAGTTTTGTTGTTTGTGTATGACTCCTGGAACCTGACTGTCCTCATAAAACATCCTAAATTTTATAACAGGATTAGCTCTGTAAGGCAAATGAGTAACGGATTTTTGGAAAGCTAAACAAATTAAATGTTGTGACTTTCCATACTGTAACATTAGCAACTTTTTTTTTGTCTATTTAATTACTTTTCTTCTCTTGATTCGTTCAGTGGACATTTTTTCTTTAGTGGTGCTTTCTAAAGTTAAAACATACAAGTTTTTAATGCTAAATTAAAATTTTTTTAGTAGTAAGGATGCCAGTTTTACTTCCCCTTAGAAGATACTTCAATCATTTTGCTTGCCAGTGTTCTTGGGTGTGTATAGAAAATATTTAACTGTTTTAATCAATGTGTTGCATTTAGCAGACCATCATACAAGCTGTATTTAAAAAAACACTTACTATAAATATTGTAAATATAAGCATAAATTTCAAATACTACATTATAAAAATGTTACAGTAGATCTGTAAAAAGAAAAGTGAATTCACTGTAGCATTTTTTCCACATGTAGGCCATGACTTCTCGTGGGAGTCCCATTGGCCCGTGTCCAGTTTTGGACTGCCCAGTACAAGCAGGGCTTTGATATAAGTGAATTAGCCCAGCTGAGCATTATCAGTGCAGACAGGGATCTGAAAAATGCCATCCTTGAGGAGTGCCTTGGTCAGCTTTAAGAACACAAGGGAGGACACACTTCTGTTTTCAGCTGCCTAACAGGGCACTCCAGAGAACACAGAGACAGGCTCTTCCCAGAAGTGCTCAGGGAAAAAAGGCAATGGAGATAGGAAATTCTGATTAGATTTTTAAAAAATATTGTCAATATGAAGGGTACCAGCTGCTGGAAGATGCTTTTCACTGAGGTGGTAGTGGTGAGTTGAACTCTTGAGGAGTTCAGTAGCCTGGATGCATCCCAGAGCAACCTCATCTAAGTGGCCCTGCTTGGAACACGAGATTAAACTAAATGACTTCTGCAGGCCCTTCCAGACTCCGAGATTCTGTGATAGATATATGAAATTTGCAGTGATGTAATAAACCAATAATTTTAGAAAACTTGATTGAAGCCAGAATGAAAGAATAAACCCAATTGGGAAGGGGTGTGCTCTGTATATTGCTTTAAGTAGGTCATAGAATCAGAGTTAATTATAATTCAAAAGAGAGATTATCTGTGGATACCAACATTTACTGAAAAGAGCAGCAGAAACATCTGGGATTCTCCCTGGACTCCGAGTGTCATGTCTTTCCCATCACGTGTAGAAAGAATGATGTACATCTGGGCATTTAAAACCTGTATTTAAGCATATAATTTGGAGAACCTCAGTCAAAGATTGCTGTTCATTTATTAAATGAGTTTCCTGGCACTCCCATCTTTCTTCTGTAAAAAGCTGATTCCTGAATGTAAAATGATGTCTTTGATATAAAGTGATGGTTTAGTTCTGTTGACTGAAAAATATCAGAGCTCCCTATACATTCTTCAGAATTTCACAGCCATTAAAGGTTCAAAATATTCTTTTATCAACCACCCATGTAATGACATTGGTTATCTGTATAGTGATAGATGGATGTGCAAGCCAATATTGTAAGTATTCTTGTGAAATTTCATTTTGAGAAAAGCATTTGTAGAATGCTCAACATAAGAATACCATTATAAAAAAAAAAAGATAAATGCACAAAAGCAGCAATCTTTGATATCAGTAAAACTGCATCCTAAATGTGCTTTGCAATAGCCCAATTTTAAGTCTTTCAATATTTTTGCATTTCGTTTCAAATATAAAATATACACTGGAAATGAAACAGATTTTATAGCCCAATTCCATTATTTAAATCACTCTGGGCCCTGATGCTGAAAGCTACAATTCTGTCTGGAATCAAACTGTAAGGATGAGTTATAATTCCCTAATGGAAACACTCACTGGCTAATCTCAGAGTATATAGATGCTAATGGTGCCATGTAAGGCATTAGCAAACATGTTACTGATAAATAGGAATGAAATATGATTGGGCAGTCTCAAGCATCATCTCAGAAAACATCTCAATTATAAAGTGTTGCAGAAGGAGCTAATTAGGCTTTTCTCTCACAAAAGGCTCTGAGCCATGTGCAAGGGAAAAGGACTGTGAGCCCTTTTGCTTGTGAAGAAGCAGCCAAACAAGGTCTCTGCATCAAAGTTCAGAAATCCCTGTGATGCCAATGCTATAGGAGGAATCCTCAGCCTCTGAAATTGCCAGTGTTTTGTTGGCTGAAGGCAGCTTTTATCTCACACCTCTGAATCTCAGCCAGGCAGCAAAGCTCAGGGGGGCTTGCTGTGGCATCCACAGAATGGCAGAGGGACACATCTGTCCTCACCTCTTCTCTCCTTCCACCAGGCAGGATCAGACTCTCCTCCTGTGCACTCTCCAAAGGCAGACTTCCCTACCTGTATTGTCTTGCAGGTGAAAATGCAAATAATCATTGTGGCTCTCTCTGAAAAATGCAATTATAATGACAGCTCCCATGCTACCTACACATACAAACAGCATAAGCATGGCTGCTGATGCACAACAAAACAATGATGGAGCTGGAAAAAAAAAATTCTTGCTCACATCCCATATCTCTTCATAGGACACACAACAATATGGGCAAAGCAAAGTGGCTTGCCATGGGTAGAGACTGATTATGCTTAATTTTCCACATTTAATTTTTTTTAAGGTTATGGAATATGAGCACATTTTATACTTACAAAAGTGGGTTTTGGAAAATAATATGCTTAGAATGTTATTACAATTAAAATTGTAACTTAATGTATCAGATTTTTAATTATTTCTGATTTAAACGTTGTTAAGTTTAGAATAAAAATCAAAGGCCAGTATTTATTGCAGATTAGAGAAAAAACTTCTTGGAAAGAACTATAAACTATATTTGTTTTAAAAGAAAAAAAAACAAAACAGAATTTTAACCAGGATATTTATATAAAAGTCAGAGAAATAGATGAATGCTTTGTACAGAAAAGGTGGATTGTCACCCCAGCCAGGCTCAGAGCTGTATCCCACCTCAGGTCTTGCCTGTGGATGAGCTGGATTCCATGTGGCTGTGCAGGCAGCCTCAGAGCATGCAGCTGTGGGCAATTCTCACAAGAGCTAAGTTGTTTTGTGGTCCCAGTGTGCTCTGGTACTGATAAAAGATGTTAAACACAAAATTTAATCATTTCACTAAGATGCTACATGATCCTGGTTGATTAGTGTTTGAGAGATAATTCTTTCATTTTCAGATTGACTTTGATGACTGTGTCCTGAGAAAACAAGAGCTCTCCTATTTTCTTGTCAGTATCAGTCTCTTGGTTTTACAAACCCAGAATTTTTCCCTAGCATTTTCCAAATTCCTTAACCTTTTTTTTAAAGCTTGTAGTCAAAGGAGAGTTTTGCAAGATAGTAAATGTTCCTGTTGAGATCAAATTCCTTTTGAAATCACACATTTACAGCAAAACTGACCCAGAAGTGACTTGGTGAAGTTGATCCCAAGCAGATTCACTGTTCTTGTTACAATTATGTATATGGAATGTCACAACTGACATTTATGGTGTCCTCCTGTGCACAAAACAGTCTCTAGCAAAAGAATTTCAATTTGGCTTGAAGATAAAATACTGAGCATGAAAATCCTGTGTAGGAATCTTCTTGTTCTAGGTCCAGTGATGAATACTGCAAAGAGTTCCTGTGAGCATTCAGATTTCCAGTTGTTCTTCCAGCATGGAGCTAGAGAATTAATATGAACAGGAGAGAGAATTCAGTTTTTTCTTCTGAATCTTTGTATGTAAGTACATTGTATAAATCCTTATCTCAAAATCTGATAGTTGGCTTCCTTCAAGCAAATACATCATTAATATAGAATTATGTTAGGTATAAATAGCGCCAAATGTCCTCATGGAGCATGGATCTGCACGTTGATAACCCTTCCATGCCACTGGTTTTATTTCCCACTGCTTGGGATGGACACTATTAAAACAAATCAACATAATTTGTGCCTTCATTTTCCTATATAAAAGTAATCTGCTCTGTTGGGAAGTTCAGGTGAGCCTGAACTACCACTGAGCCTGTTTCAATCTTCTTTAAAGTGTGATATACTGGAATGGAGAAGGAAAATGGGAGAGGGATATATTTGGCATATGCTCTCTCCAGAACCCAGTGATAGGTAAATTCATAAGGGCACTTTGCAGCCTTGAGAAAAAGACTGCAAGACTGTCAGTGCAGGCAGGGGAATTGCAGGTTCATAATCTGCAAAGCCACCCCTGATCTTGGTGCAGCCTACAGTTTGGCTTGTATTTCCTTGATTTCTTTATCCTTACTCTTTTTTTCTGCCCTTTGTCATTTTCAGCAATAGGAGTATCAATCTGTAATAATATAGAAGTATTTTGTTAAATAACAGTAGGAGTTATATTTTTGACTTTCCTTGACTCTCCTGAGCACTGCTTTGTTGAGAAGAAGAAAAAAGACCAATTTCACTCCTTAGATGCTAAAGATATTCCAAATAGGAAGAAAAAAATAAATCAGGGAGTGGCAAAAGTCCCTGATTTAGTTCTGATGACCAGATATAAGAAGAAAATTAAAGACAAAGAAATTTAGGCTATGTGAGCAAATTATAAATTTGAGGATTTTTTTTCAAATTGGCACTGATAAGGCTTTAAAAGGCAGTTCTGGATTCTCCAGGGAGTACACAGATCAAGAAAGGCATGTTGAGAAGATTGCTAGTTTTTCAGGTGAAATGTTACTAAGGGTCTGAGCAGCAGAGCACGAGTGTGGTAGCAGGTGAGAGGCAGCCGTGGTGATAACGAGGGCTGACAGCAGAAGTATCAGTCTGGGGCAGTTCCAAAATATAAAGGGCAGAGATGAGAAAGAGGAGAATCGATGTGAGGCATGGGAAGGCAGCAAAATCTGAGCCCTTTCTCACGCCTGCTTGAGCAGCTTGAGAACAGGAACAGGAGAAGAATTGGATCTGGGGCTGTGACGGTGCCATGATGTCAATAACCGAGGGGACAGCTTGTCAGAGGTGATAGGAGAAACTCTGTCATTTTATACAGGGAGGGAGGGTTGGGAAAGATGGATGTGAGAAGTGTCTGACAGGGTGAAAAGAGAAAGCTGGTGAAGCTGAATTGAGAGGTGATGAGCAAAAGGAAATAATTGAAGAGTGAAAGAGATTTGGAGCAGAAGAATAATGGTACCCTGAATGGATGGAAATTTTGGAAGGGATTGTTAAAGGGGATGTAAAAGTGAGGTCAGAATAGCTTCCAGGGTCACTGTAGAAAATGAAGGCTCTTAGTAAGACTGAAAGTGCAGAGTTCTGCAACCGGTGAGATGAGCCAGAAGCCATCAAGTGGTATGGAAGAATGGAGTGGAGCCAAGAGCAAAGGCTGGGGCTGAGGGGGCCTAAAGCTGGACTCCAAGCTGGACCCAAAGGTCCTGCAGTGGTGGGAGGCAGAGATCTGGGAGCACAGGGCAGGAGGGGAAATGCAGCTGTGGCTTTGCAAGTTTTCTTCTTGGACCAGAAAGGGACTGCAACATGAATAAGGCTCTAGAGATCTATTTTCAAAAAAAAAAAAAAATTCCCTAGGGTGTATTTATAGACCAGAAATGGAGCACAATTTGTGTTAATTAGACCTGCTGAAGACAGTAGTCTTTCTCTGAGCTGTGTTATGTGTTTTCAAATTATTTCCAAAGAAGTTTCTTTCTCCCCTCTGATACTGGTTTTGCATTGTATTCCTGACTCCTGGCACGCAATCATTATCCCAGATAGACAGAAATTAGTTTTAAAATGTGAGTTGCTCTTTGCATAGAATATCTTCAGCTAATAAATGCTGTCTTAAATTTCTTCCGTTTTATTCCTTTCTTCAGTTCATTTTAAGTGTCACTTATTCAATACATCTTGACATTTAATATGAAGCATTTCATCTACTAGAAATACATCCGAGTTTTCAGCTCAAGAGTCCAATTAAGAAAATGTTCCCATGTGCATGCATTTTCCTTTATTGAACTTCAAGTTCCCTTCAATGTCAGGTACTACACAAGTTTAAAATCAAGGCTTTTGCAAAAAAAAAGCACTTCTAATCTAAAATATCACCTTGCCTCCTTACTGTGCTTCCCCACCTTCAAACAAATGAGATGCAACAAGCTGTCTTTCAGTTACTATATTGTTCAATTTTGCTTAGGATCTTTTTTTTTTTGCAGTTGTTTGCGTATGCATCACAAATGTCTGTGTGTTGATAAAAGTGTTGATATTCTTCTGCTTTAATGTTTAAGAACTTAAATAGGGTAATGGCAATTAAAAATGTAATACTGCTTAATTTATTTGTAAAAAAAAAATCTCCTTTGTTGTTTGTTTTTTTTTATTGTTTGAAGTTGATACTCATGTAAATGACAGGTGCTGAGCAGTAATGAAGGATGATCAGGCTTTCTCCTCAGGACGCTGTGATGCAAATTAAGCCAGAAAGAAGTCTGTGTTGTGCAAACACAGACTGTTGGTTTCTCTGAAGCTGTTCAGGCCATCTCGTAGGAGCTGGTGGGTCTCATTTGTAGGGTTGTGCTTTTCATGTTATTTTATGGAGTGTTACACTATCTTGTATTGTACTTTAAACTGAAAAGTGTGCATAAGTGAGACTGTTTATGGATGGAGGAATGCAAAAAGTTTTCAGTAGAGGAATTTTTGTTTCCAGAGGCAGAAGCCTGCAGCCTCATTGACATGCTCCTGTGGCCAGTGTGAGCAGGACACCGTTTATGGAAAGATGGCTTTGCACTTGGGAAGGGAGAAAAATGAAAGGATGGTGATTATGTGCAGTACAACATTTTTATGAAGCTTTGATTTTGAAAAGCATTCTTCAAAGTTCAGTTTTCTTCTCCATCTTGTTTCACTGGGGGATATATTTTCTGTAGAAACCCATGTCTCCACTCAAACAAGTGGAAAATACTGCATCCATGGTACATAAGGTCTGGGATTAGGAGTCTTCATCCTGAGGTAATTTAAGGATTTTAAGACTAGGATTTACGATGTAGCAGTTAGAACAGGGCATGAACTGAAGACCAGAGAGAGGCCAGCTCTTAAGCCCTTCTTTAGAAATAAAGACTGTATTTACTGTAAAGGTTTCAATTATATTTAGTTGAATTCATAAGTTCAACTTTAAATCCATATTGACTGCTGTTCACAAAGGTAAAATGTTTCAAGCCCATGGCTGGTTGAGTCTCTGGGCATTAAGTAGGGCCAGGGATAACAGAGCTGTTGTCTGGCTCTTCATTTCCCTGAAGAGCTGCAGCTTACTGATGTATATGGATTTTCAGGAGGGGTCACCCTCTGAGGCTTTAGCACATTGCTGTGGCACTGAGCTTTGTACTGCTCAGTCCTGTGATGCCAGCCTGGAGACAAGCAGATAAATGACACAGCTGTGAGCAGTTCCCATTTGGTCAGGGGCAGACTTTGCCTCACTCAGAGCTCCAGCCTCACCAGCAATTTATTGTAGTCAACTTTTGTGGGCACTACAGTCATCTTTAACCAATTAAAATTTTCCTCACATATTTAACTGCATTTTCCCCATGTAGTTTCTTAAATAATTTTTCAACCATTTTATGAAAGGCTGAGAATTAAGCATCATACACTAAATGTCTGTAAAATAAAAACATTGAACTTATGTGAAAGGTTTAAAATTACGTTATTGAAATTCTGCTAGTTCCTATCTATTTGGTTATATATTGATGTGGAATTCACCATACTCACCTATTTATATCTTTCATTGTAGACTTACTGATTTGTATCTCAAAAACCAGAGTATTCAGTGTGTTATAAATCTGTGATATTATAGTAAAAAGAAATTAAAACCGTTTTATATGCAGTAACAGTTTTTACTGCATACTTCTTCAGAGCACAATTTGGTGATCAGCCATTTAGATCTGTATGTGTTCTTTCTATTAATTAAAATTATAATCCTTTCTAACACTGCATCATTCAGGTGAGGTATAGAAATTAGAGACAGTACCAAGCAAACCTACATTTCCAAAGAGAGGCCATGGTGATTTTATAATATCTTGGGCTTCCTGAAGCCTTTCTAGTGGTTGCCAGCTGCTCAGGGCTTTCAGCAATTTGGCTTAAGGCAGAAAACTTCATGACACCAAAAGTTCAGAGCATGTTTAAACAGTCTGAAATTGCAGTGATGGAGATAACAGAGCAGTGTAGAGACCACTTAAGCTATTCAAACCCAGACAGGAATGAGTGCCAAATGAATCGGAGTGGAATTTGATTTTACTTATTACTCTGTGAGTGATAATGGGACTGAATAACAAGCAGATTTCTTCCGTGGGCCAGCTCCATTTAGTGTACCTGTTCTGGTGATGTTTTCACATTCAGCAGCCCCTCTGTTGCCAGCCTGTAATTGCAAAGACACTCTTTGATGTTCCTCTGCAGCTCGCTGCCATCGGGGTCTGTGCTTTCCTCCCTGCTGGGCCGCTTCATGGAAAGCTTCTGCTCGGGAATGGTGTTAACAGTTGTTCCAGACAGAATGATTAATCTGTCTTGCAGGATCCCTGCTTGTAGCACTCTCCCTGTTTTATTTTTCAGCAAGGAAAATGTCTGATCTGACACATTGGCTGCTTCATACGTCTGTGCTCAGTTGCTTCCCCACTGGTTCTTGCCTGCATTTGGTGTTCCGTGAAGGTCTTGGGAAGCTCAGGGGCTCTGCTCTCTCAGGCAAGCTGGAGCATTTCCATCCATGTTCAGTATCTTGAATGTTCATTAGAGTGGGAGACCACTTCATTTTCTGATTATCTGTTTGCATACAAGTCTGGCTGCTCAGGCTGCAGACAGAGGTGTCTTTTACTGCCAATTGTATAGAGCTGTGGGAACAGCGTGTTGGAAGGGAGGGAAAGAAAAGTGAAATAAGTGTAAGTGAAGTCTATTGTACATTTGGGAGCCTTAGCTGATGCCTGTGAAAACAAAAAACTAGGAAGCAGATGAACTTGGTCTCAGGAAGACCAAGCCATCTCTCCTCCCTGGAAAGGAATCAGAGAGAGGAGGTGGGATTTCTCAGGAAGATGACTGGGCAAAGGCTTAGAGCAAGCAGACAAAATGATTTTTTTCAGTGATTTTTTTCAGAGATCACTATCTCTTAAAACACTGTGAATAAGGCTGCAGAAATGTTGTGTTTGAGGTTTTCCCTTGCTTCTATATGTTGAAACTGTGTCAAACATTTTTTTTTCCTCTAATTCCACTCAGCTATTTATTTGCAAACTTGTAGTTGTACCAAACTAGTCTTCTTAATGGAAGTTGGAAATATCACAACATTATGGGTAATGTGTACCCCAAACCTCCTATGTTACTGGTGCTAGGTAAGATTCAAGTCAAGGAGAACTTCTTAACATCAGATGCCACAATATTTGTGTTGGTACCAACAATATGTCAGGTTTCTTCACTGTCAAACATCCTGATGCATTGATTGCACATTAACAAATATGGGAGCACTGAGAGAAGAGTTCTGATATTTTCTCTAGCATGCCACACAAGATGGCTGACAGTATTTAGCCATTGTTTATGTATAATGTAACTCCTTAAATATCTAAATGGAAAAAAAATAATACCCCCAAAACCAGATGAAAAATATCTATAAGAAAAAATGCATGCACAATCCTAACTTGACAACAGTTGAGGGGCTGATAGTGTCTTGATTCTCATCCCTGCAGCTGTTCCTTTCTCTTCAGCAATACATTGAGTAGTGGATATCAATTGACAAAATAAATGACGCTGACTCATGATTAATATGAATCAGATTTGCATTTGAAAGTCACCAAAATCTTGTGGAAAAACTGGATGAAAGACTCAAGATCTTAATAAGCTTAAACTTAAAATAGAAGAAAGTAAATTTGTGAGTGTTGGAATTTGACACTATAAAAAGCCATCAATAAACTCCTATTGTTTGTAAGAAGAGGGTTGGCAATATTCAGTAGTACTGAATAAATTACTTTTCCTGTGAGTTTCTGAGTACCTACCCTTTTCAGTCTTCTTAACTCACTTTCAGTGAATTATCCAAACTAAAGAATTGTCCTCAATTTCTTGAGAATTCTGCTGTTGGTTTCTGTGGCTGAGGACTGTAGGGCATGATTTATGATTCCAGTTTTAAAATAATCAGACAAAGCTCACTGTTTTAATTTTTGTCTCTTTAGAATTTTGTATTGGTTTTAATAGTTTAAATCCATAGCTAAGCTTGTAGAAATTGTTTCTAAAGCAAACTTGTTTGGCTTGAAGCTTCTCTCAGTTCTTTTCACTTTAATTCAAACAATTTATTTACCTTGACCTAATGTACCTGTCATTTCTGCAAGATTCTACTCTTGATGCTTCAAAGAATGGACCCAGTAGTAAATCTGTAAGAAAATAATTGAGTTGGGAGTTTCATTTTTGTCTAAATACGTAAAGTTGAAATATCTTTCTGCCTAGGCATTGCATTTTCACTAGCACAATGCAATGCAGTTATTTCTCTCTGACCAGTGCATACTGGCCTGCACATAAATTTAATTCACATTGTGATGTTGAGGCTTGTAGTCTGAAAGCTGGGCTTTCTATAGTTGCAGATATGTTGTATTAAAAAGAGGCTAAATTATGTCCTCATTCACATTTAGGAGATCTGTGAGATGTCAGATAACTTGGAGGATGTAACTTGTGAAAGAACTTAATGGAAGACAAAATATAAATTAAAATTGCTTTTCAGTTCTTAATGGAGCTACTAGACATGGAAGATATTGTGTTTCAAAAATTACCTCTGGTAGAGCCACCTGGTGATACCATTAATGTTCAAGTTCAGGATCCCCTCTCCCAAGGAAGATGGAGGAAAAAAAATGTAAAAGCCCTGCCACAATCAGGTTGGTGTGCAAGGCTCACTTGTCCTGCAAAGCTTTCCCCAGTAATTGGAGCAGAAGAATGACCTGCAGGGTGCTCAGGGCTGCAGGCAGGCAACAAAGCCACAGAGTAAGGCAGAGATTGGATTGTCCCTCTTAGAAGGATTTCACAGTCATGTGTATCAGGCTGTGAGAGCAACTGCATTCAACAGCCGTAAGGGACAGGAGTTTCATAATGAAATGGTGAAAGGGATTGCAAAAGTGTGCAGAAATTTAACATCACTGTCATTATGAGTGAAAATTATTACTATTATCTTCTGAGCGGTGACTTAAGAGCTATTTTCCATCCAGAAGCTCCAATCTCAAAGCACTTACAGCATAAAACATCTTATGTGACAAATAAAGGTAAATAACTACTTTTGTATTGCCTGTAATTGAAAATCCTAATATACTGATTTCAAAATAGGCTGTTGTTTGAATGTAAACCATCTAATTATTCCATATTTCTCATGTAGAGTACTGTGTAGGATTTTCTCTTCAGACAAAAGTTTTCAAGCACTGGATGCATACCTTTATGTCATTTAGTACTTTCTCTAAATTGTGTGGTTTGAAATCCACATGGTTCTTGCAGGGCTTTTTTGTTTTCTATGCAGAGTGTATAACTAAGAGACAAATATGGGCGTTCCTATGGTTAAGGAAAATGGGCCGGTTTTGCTAAGTTAAATCTGCTGTTAGAAGTAACTAGACGGAAGCTATGTGCCCTCAGCATTATCCTCCTTTCTATTGCTGTTGTGAAGTCGCATCAAAGAGTGACCTTTATACTTTTATCTGATGTGCATTTGGGAAAAAGCCGTTTCATGCTGCTGCAAAGTAGGGAAGCTCCTGATCCTGAGAGATGCACAAAGGGAAATGCTCGAGTTTCCTCTTGAGCCCCATCCATCCCCACTGCTTTCCAGTGGATTTCGTTGCTGGTCAAAGACAAAGCCCGGCGGTGCTGGGGCTCAGCTTTTGACGTGCTGCTTTCAATGAATGCGCTCATTGAACGGCCAGGCTGGAGCAAACACCTGCCAGAGCCCCAGCACTGCTCCAGCAGGACTCCAGAGAAACTTTCACCGCCCCAAAAATAGGAGTGAAAGGGATGTGAGTGGTACGCTCGGAGAGAATCCCTCAGTGGAAAATGTCATTAATGAACAGCAAACCCAAGCGTGAGGGCTGTGCTCAGAGCTGTGCCCACACATGGTCGTTCCCACCCTTCTGCCAGGAGAATTCACACTGGGTCAAGGAGATTTGCTAAAAAAACCCCACTTGTGTTCAGGGCTGCGCCACGGCGTTCTGAGTCACGGCAAGGCAGCAGGCTCTGTGCCGTCTGACTCTGCTCGTGATAGGTGTTGCAAGGCCTACACACAATTATCTCATCTCTAGGATGTAAAGAGACACAGACCTTTTATTGGCCATCTGGCAGGGAGAATAATTTCCTTCCTTCATGTCTGCATAAATGGTGGTTTATTTTAGTTTTGTCTCTGAAGTTATGAGCATGGTAATGCCTTTCCTTTATTTTTTTTTGTCTGATTCTGAAAGAAAGTCTATCTTCTTGTCTTCAGAAGATATTTTATTTTAAAATTTTAACTTAAATTCTGCCATTCCTTCCTTTGAAGTCTTTATGCTCTCGAGCAGCTCAGACCTTTCTTGTTTAGCCTTTTTCCATCTGGTAGATTTTTATAATTCACTGAAGATTTTTATAGCTGTTTGATGAATTTAGTGCATTCTCGAACTTATGTGGCAGAACACATTCCTCAGAATGTACCTTTTGAAGTGTTTCGTATGATCCAGTTTAGCATCTCTGTCTTCCTTTACTCTCATCTTTTCCTTTAAGCTAGCCATGGATTTTATTATCCACACACATTATAAAGGTCTTATTCTCCAGCTCTGCTTTCTTTTTCCTCACTATGGAAGTTCTGAGATGGGCTAAAATGAGAGTTCCTTGTTGAATGAACGTTTTTCACATATAGTTTAGCCAAAATTATTATGTCAGTTAAAACCTCATGTAGGAAATGTCTTTTTAGAGCGAAACATGATCAAAAGGCCATGCTGCAGGCAAGGAACTGCTCCTGTAGTTCCTACCCTGGACTTATTTGTAGATTTAGAAGAAGATGAAAATGGCAACTATGTAACTAAACAGCAGGCAGTTTCCTTTCTGTTTGGGTATGGGCTTGCTTAACAATGAGAGCCACCTCTGAAACACACAGTAATGACAGTTTCCCTCCATCCTTGAAGCAATAAAGCTTTTAATAAAGTGAAACAAGCATCTATGGATGGTATTTTTTTTCCTCCCATTAAAGTATTTAGGACCTTGTATTAATAACTTTCCGTTTCTCATGCTATTTCATGCACTGACACCCAGGTGCACTCTATTTCCTTCCCTGAAAGCTGTCTCAAAGGTGTAGTCATAGCTGTCACTTCAGATATAAATTTTCTTTGCAGAGAGACACAGAACTTTTCTGCCTTGCTTCAAAATTTCCCAGCAGGGAGAGGCTTTCTTGTAGCAGCCATGAGCTGTTCTTCAACAGCAAGGGGATTTCTGAGTGTGGCACCCTGCTGAATAAAGGTGTTTCTGTGCTCAGCACACTTGTCATCAATCATTTTCACAATCTACAGATTATTTTTTTTTTCATACCCTGCTGCTTCTTGCTACTTGAGCAAAGCAGTCTTTAGCAGAAAGAAAATGACTGGATCCTGCTCTTTGTGCCTTGCCAGAAACTTTTACTATACTGTGACTAACAAGAATAAAACCAAACAAAGTTACAAAATCTACCCACAGAATGCCCAGCAATTCCTGAGGATATAAATTACTTTATTCTTTTTCCCTAGCTCTTTTTCAACAGTAATTGACAGCTATATCCACTGATTAAGGTAGGATAGTTATTAAAGTTATTGACTATATCAGACTATGAAATAAAATGAAAAGCATTTCTCAGGCACAGCAGTCTAGACAAAATGAACCACATGCAGTTCTCTGTATTGGCAGAATATAGATTCAGAAATGTTGAAGCTAAAGCCCACTGAAGGGATGATTGGAGTGACCCTGAAGTCTGAGACTCTCTCAGTTGCACCTAATTCTCTCTGTTGGTGATACATTCAGCTTCTGCACACCTTTAACTGACCATTTTTGTTGTTTTTTTTTTTTTAATATACTAAACTCATTCCCAAATCTACTGCACTTTTTCCCCACTCAATAGCAGAACATATTTAGCTCCATATTCAGGAGTCTTTCATTTAAATCTTAACAATTATATTTATTTCCTCCAGCCATCAATGGCATATTGGAGGATGACATTCTGCACTGTATGCAGCTGAAAGTTTCAAAGATAATTTTGTTGTTTCTAATGCTCAAAATATCTTAATTTAACATTTTATTGACCTGTGTTGCTAGATCAGATGCAGATCCTTACCTTGCTGCTTTCAACTAAGAAAAAACCCCTGCACACCTTTCATTATATTATTCTTGTTTGAATGCCCAGTCTGTTTTCAGATAAACCACCCTATTGGTGTATTTTTTATCTTTGTGATTTGCTTTTATATCAGCCTTAGGAAAACTGGATATATTTTTGGTAGCAAGCTCTTCCTTCAGTGTCTTTCCTTGCATGTGCTGTAAAGCAAGCAGGTAGAGTCCTGCCAGTCTTCAGGCAAATGAGACACAGCAATGACTCCCAGATGATCAGGCAGTTGTCCCACACTCTGCAGGCTTTACTCTTAATTTAGCAATTAAACAAATTGTTTGTGTTATCTGTTGTAACTTGAGAAGCATATCAAATCAATATGTTCTCTTCTGTTAAATACATGTTCACTGAAAACAGCCCAGTTTAATATGACACATTTCTACTACTTAGATCTTGTATTTTTAGAGTATTATTGAATGGCTTCATTGCAGCTAATTACTTAAATATGCTGTTGAACTGTTATAAAGCCTGTTTATTCCTGCACCCATCAACAGAACCAGTGAGTAACTTGAATTTACTAGCTAAGAGTTCTACAGGAAAGATTAAAGTTATTTGTTTGTTCCTCTTAAAATGAAAGCAGGAAGCAATGTCAAATATGAGCAGGTGGTGTTTTCTAGTAAACACGTAGAAATACTTTCTTATTTATTTCAGAGAGAATTTTCCTGCAAGAAAGAGACAAGAAGTGAACAGTTCAGGTCTTGGCCATAGTGTGGCTGTGGCAGCCTATAACTTACATAAACAGCAGTGTTTCTATATGGCATCTCTTTCAAGCATATCTGTGTCTAATATCTGTGTTTCTATATTATAAACATTCCTCAAAAAGGAAGTAACTGGGAATTTAAATTTCAGAACTTATAAGCCTAATTAAAACCACAAATCCCAGAAGAGTATGTAGTTGCTCTATTCTCTGATTTTCCCTTGGAAATTAGTTGAAATGGGTTTCTTTTTATTACTACCATATCAAACACATCATTCAAAAAATAGTAAAGCCCAACAATCCAAATTCAGGTTAAGAATTTCATAATGCTAGAAATAGGTTTGCTGACCCAGAAGAAGAGATTTTGGTTTGCTACAATTAATTTTGCCCCAAGAATTAGGAGTTAAATTCAAAGATTTTTCCTTCTGGAAGGTAGAAATGTGAATATATTTTCTTGTGTTTGTATTTCCATTTGGAGGTAATTTGCATTTTTAAGCCTGTCATGGACCCAGCTTGGTGACCACATTGTTAATATATGCAGCTCAGTGGTTCATTTTCTCCTACTTTACAACAAGGATGTCTTTTACTCTCATACCAATACAGGAGCTCTGTGCAGTTTTTTGGTTAGTCTCAAAAATCTGGTGAGACTGCATTCCTGATGTTTGAAAAGAGAAAGTTCTTGGGTCAGTCTTCCTTTCTTCCTTTATAATAAAATCTGCCCATCCTGTAAGTAGTGACCATCTGAGGTAACTCACATGTGCAGTTGACAGGAACTCTGAGGTACACTCCCCATTTCCGTGCCTTGGCTTCTTCAGATTTAAGCTCTTTTCTTTAAAAAATGTTATCAATCACCAAAATGTTTTGTTATGCTCTGCTTTGGAGACTAACTGCTAACTGTTATACAATGAGATAGACAAAATTTTAGAGCCCTTGAAGTAATAGATTAACTTAATACATACTATTTTTTTTTAAGATAAGAGAAAAAAAATTAGAAGCACAGCAAGTACCTGATTTCTGTCAGCTTTATCTGTTTGAAATTATCTACATATGAAGAAAATTTCCTTGATTGCCAGTCTGTAAAAAAGCATGATGTGGCTCAGTTGGGTGAAATCTAATAATGAAGTAGTCCTGCTTAGAGCAGTTCTTGTGTTATGACAGCTGGGAAAAAGAGAAAACCAACCACTGATGAAGAAAATTAATTTATTGATTACTTAGTAGGGCAACAGGGAGAATATGTTTAAAATCAGATGACAGCAAGTAGTACAGGCTGCTAAACCAGATGTTTTTATATCGCTCATTCAAAGGCCTAGAGAGATGCACTCAATGTTTATTCTCCTGATTTTATTTCTATCTGGAAGCATTCTCCAAATCAATTATTGATGTGTTGTTTTGTTTTGTTTTTTTTTTTTTTACATTTTCATATCTTCTTATAAACTGCCAGTATTATCTTAATTCTAAATCACTTGGTTTTAATTCTCAGGACACAATGTATGCACAGCTATCACTAGAAAGAGAAACAGTGGCAAGATTCCTCACTGGATCCCTCTGTCCAGTGTAGCTCTGCTTTATAAACCCATAAAATGAAATAGGTTCTTCCTGCTCAAGAAGAGCTTGAAGTCTAATGCTAATAGCAATAAGATTGTCTTCTCTTTGAACATATTGTCTATGTGGTTTTGGTTTTGTTTTTTTTTTCCAGTTAGAAGGGCTAGCTATCCTGAAATCTGTAACTCCTTTGGAACTAGGTTGATAAATAATTTATTTGGAACAATTCCTCTATATTGCCTTTTTATTTCCTTTTATTGTGAAAAACTGTAGCTGTGTAAGACAATTTGAAAGCATTTGGATTGGCTGTTAAGTCCAGCTCTCTGCCATTTGAAAGGCTGCTATGTAAAAGCTGAGCATTCTTGTTTTGACTCCAGGAAAGACTACAGACCAACCATTTTTTTGACTATTCATAAAGAGGACATTTTTTATGCCAGAAAACCAACATTTTTCTTTATTTCTACCAGCTGTTAGTTCTGTTCCTGTCGACTTGATAAGCTGCAGGAAAATAATTTTTAAAGAAGTGCTGATTAAAGGGTACTCAGTATTTTAATAATGTGAAGAGGTAGTTTGAGAATGTACTAGTGCAAGGTTGCCAAGCTTGTCCCATAGACCTCAGCAAATACAGGCAACAAATACATTAATTTATGCAATAAATGAATCTGCTTCTAGAGGCATGGAGGGCACAGCATGTTACTGTTAAGGATATTCATTCTGTTGTTCTGTCTTTGGCAATTATTTTAAGAACAGACAGTTTCTTTAGTAGTAGATTTAATATGCTTGGACTGCAAGAGATAAAATATCTTACTGGAATTCTCATGCTCAGTGTTGTCCTCCATGGATCATTTGTCCTTTTGTGTCCTTGAATCAGTATGTTAATTATGGTAACAAAAGAATATAGAGGCTTAAAATTGACTAACCCAGAGAGATAGTATTCATAAATTATATCTCCTCTGTCATAACTTATTTTTGAATAAAATTCATCATAGTGGGTGTTACAAGATGCTTTCAAATCTTGTATTTGGGGGATGATAATTGCTTGTGGCACAGGTGAAAAAATGAAAAAGAAAGAAATCCTCATCCAGAGCTAAATTGGTGAGCTGGAAATAGATAAGAGGTGGGAAATGAAAACACAAAGTTATTGAATGAGTAGCTAAACTTTAAAAAATTAAACTGAAAGAAGCTCTGCATATCTAAAGCATTAGAATATTTATGAAAGCAAAATGCTGCCTTAGGCCAGTGGCCAAGCATGGTGCAGAAGAAGACAGACCAGAGACGTGATGGTTTCAAATGGTTTCTTCAAGAAGAGGAGAAAAGTGGTATTCCTTATTGCTCTGTATGCTTAAAATAAGATCTGGCTTATGGAGCAGATGGAAGCCATGTCTGTAAAATACAAAAAGGAGGAAGTATGGAGGGTCTGGAGTAGAAACAATTATCCCACTGGGAGAAAGATAAGTGTGTGCATAGTCATTAGATGTCACTTCCACAGAGAACTCTCATCTATTACCTCTGGGCAGAACAGCATCCATGTAGACAGCTGATAAGATTTATTTCACTTTCTATTTCAACAAATAGGGGAAAAAGTTATATTTTCTTTCTGTCTGAAGTATTGCATTTGGTTCTTAACATTTGTTTCCTTGTTGATTTTGATGCATGCTTCAAGTTGCAAGAAGCTACGAATGCTCCTGTTTGAGATCCATCTTATCAAAACCATCAGTCAGAGTTGTTTCTCAAGAGAGTTAGTTAAACAGACCTCTGTCATCTTACTTCTAAGACTACACAGTAGGGCATAAAAGTTTTCCATGTGAGGTTCTCATTGCATTTCACTTTCATTGAGAATGAAGTGGCATCCTCTGCTTGCAGCTAGGAGGAGGCTGTGTGCTGGAAATGGCTGTTTCACGCTGGGTGTTGAAGGGGTACCTTTAAGTTATAAAAGTGTTTTGTTTAAAGAAGATGTGCAGAATTCATTTTGTAATTCAGGTGATTGGCTTTAAGTACTGGTACTTATCAGTGTTCATTTTATTAAACCATTGAGTTACATATGTAAACTTGTCATACTGTTAATTCAGTATTGGTTTTGCATTTCTGGTAGACAAATCTCTTCTGTACTAACACCAGCATACCCTCTGGGTACCTTCTGCTCATCTCCTGTCATTAAAATTAAAACAACTCCTTTTCAAAAGGTATTACCTTTTGGCACTGTGGCAAAGAAGAGGTTAAGAATTTTTTTTTAGGTTGGGTGAGATACTCTGATTGACAGATGAGGTGAGCTTCCTAAAGGGGCACATGAATCCACCTGAAACAGACTGCTGAAACTGCAAATGTCTGGAATTAAAAACTCCAGAACAAAACATGCTTTTCCTCTCAACAGTAATGAACTCTGAGCCATGCAGTGTCCCAGGGGTGTGATTATCTCAGAAAAACTGTTTCCCCAGTTACGTCTTGTTGCATAAATAATCATCTCTTTGATGCAAAGGATAACTATGGGAATGACGTAAGTTAAACATGTTCTCCAGCAGTCTGACTTGCAAGGGAATAAACAATTTGCTGCTGTTCAGAGTTCTGAGTTCTTAAACTACTTCCTCTGATTTCTAGGAAGCTTTAAGCGTTCTAGCCATACAGAAATAATCTAAATTTCATGAATAAGAAATAAGGTCTCTTTCATAGTTTTATTGTTTCCTATGCTTTTTTTTTCTTTTTTTTTTTTTCCTAAATCCATGAAGTCAAAACACTAGTTATTACTGCCAGCCCATAGCTCCAAAGCTTTACTTTAGTTATCATTTTACTGGAAGAAAGAATTGTCCTGAATATGTTAGAGCCAAACATGTCAAAAACACCCATTTATCAGTAAGGCTCAGAAATAAGGTATGTTCCTTGGGTAGAAATCACCTCGGTGTGGGGGGAGGATATAGCAGGTGAGTCCATCTATCAGAGCAGTGCTCCAAGGAGC
The DNA here is from genome assembly GCA_003676055.1 of Chloebia gouldiae. Taxonomy (NCBI): domain Eukaryota; kingdom Metazoa; phylum Chordata; class Aves; order Passeriformes; family Passeridae; genus Chloebia; species Chloebia gouldiae. Next base: position 7,816,755 of record QUSF01000024.1, read on the forward strand.
CCCTGAGCAGCAGTCTGTGGATGCATGTCCCTGTCAGGCACTGTCCAGCTGCCTGGGTCACTCAGAATTCTGCTGCTGCCACAGTGTACCACCTGTACCACCTGCAAAATGCAAAGGGCCCCACTTCTTTCAAGCTGTTTTACTGTCGTGGCTCGATTTTGTTGTTTCCAAGCCAGCTGGTTTAAGGCAGGATTGAGGCCTCACTGACTGCAGTACCCTGTTTACTGTGGTGGAGATGAAACTTAATTAAATCTAAGAGCTGACTAAGCCTCTTGCTGCCCCACCTCACAGAGATAAATTTCAGTGGTTAGGAACTTGGAGAGAAATTGGTCCAGTAGATCAGTTTTAGGCCTAGGGATCAAAAGTTAATGGTGGTGAGAAGAAATTTAGAAGTGAAAGGATGTAGCCTTTGAATAGTCTGTACTTTATAATTTTATAAATTAATGATAATCCTCAAATCAATTACAGAGATGTTTGAGCTCATAATGAAATCATGTCCCTGCTATTGAGTATCTCATCACCTTTCTGACTCCCTTAGTTGCAATCCTTGTTTACAGTTTCAAGTGTCTCTGTTCTGGGTTTTCAGAGCAGTTTAAATCCCAAATGAAAACTTGCAACAAATATCACAGCATCTCATTGTCTCTGAGCTGTAGAGGTTTTGGTTCTGGCATAAATGCAAAAGTGGAAGGCGCTGTGGGCTGCCTTCCCAACTCTGCTTACATCCAGGAGCACTTTCACAGGAGCTGCCCTCTGGTCTTCAGGACAGTTCTGTCCCATAACACACAGTGGCCAACATGAATTATGCTAAGAGAAGCCAGGCTTTGCTATTTCTCACTTGCTGTCTTCTCTAAGTGCCCTTTCTTCTTAGACCCTCATAACTGAGATAGTCTGTCTGTAATTTAGTAGTAAAATCAAAGCTGGTGCATCCTAGTAACAGAAATAGCTCTTAAAGAGACCTTGAAATAAGCTATTCACAGAAATGTAAATCAGCAGCTTATTCTTAAGAAAATAAGGCATTTTGGGGAGAAGACTAAAAGGCTTCAAGATAAATGGTTGACAGTGACAGCTTTCTCTGTGTGTATTTTATCCAGTGAAAGTCTTGTGAACAATGTAGTGATATGAGGAGAGTTAAAATATGGCATAAATTTTAATTTAATATCTATCCTTGTGATATTACTGAGACCCATTCACATTTTTGATGCTGCAGCATTCATAGTTTTGCAGCTCACAGAAAACACTACTAATATAATGTTGTTGGTTATTCTATTGTTGGACTTGATCATCTTACAGGTCTTTTCCAACCAAAATTTTTCTGTGATAGTTTGTTTTTCAAGTAATAGCATAAATAAGCTATTTGCAGTATCCCCAGTCAGTTTAGAAATAATATTCAAGCTTGATTATAAAACAGGGGGGAAATTATTTTGGAAAGAAAAGTTGTGGCCTAATTTGAATTGAAAAAAATAAAATAAAAACAAAGTCTTACACAATTGTCTGTGTTGTGCAGACAGGTAACTAGCAGGTGATAAGGGTCAGAGAGTGACCCTACTCAAGGCTCAAAATTAAAGGGAGGATTAGAAACAGACTAAAGAACCAGAAGGTCTCTAAACATATGAAATAAGTCAACAGAAGGCTAGAAAATCACCCAGGCTGAATAATGATGACAGGCATGCTGAGATTTTGCAGAAGATGGGAAGTTCTAGGTTAAGGAGGAGCTGAGTGGTTGTGGTAGGACAGATGGAGTTCCAGTGCTCCCAGGGACAGTGGAAGGAGCCTGGTGGATGGTGGTGCTTGGGAGAAGTCCAGTGCAACAACGGTGGCCAAAAGACACTGGAAGGAATCTTGGAAAACTCTGCCTAGTGCAGAGGTGGGAGAAGCACAGAGTAGGGATGCTGAGTGTTTGCAGAAAGTCACGAGAGTGTTCAGCAGTGAAGGGGGAGGCAGATGGGGAGGCTGGAAGAGCAGATGGCGGCGGAGAGAGAGCAGAGCGAGTTCCAAGTCTGAAACTGCAGCCTCACACAGCACATCATCGGATGTTCTGGCTTCTTCCTTTTTTTCTGGAAAGTGTGACTCCTCCGCTCCCCCAGGAAGGAAACATCCCCTACACTGTAAGGATGCAGCGTGCAAAGTGCTGGGGCTGTGTTCAGCTGGTTGGGAATCACGTGTGGCCTTCCCACGCACTGCTTGGGAGTGAGCTGGAAGAGAGAACTCCAGTCAGGACAGCTGTGATCAGTGTACAAAACAGGCAGGACATCTCCAATGCTGTCTCCAAAATGTCCTGAAAAAAGTGACACGATCCAGGCCTGGAAGGTCTAAAGGGGGAAGAAAGCTGATGAGACCTTTCTGTATATTTTCAGTCCCAGTGTTCTTTATACATTGAAAAAGTATTTTTCCTTCAGCTTTAGAAATCAGCAGTGGTACTTCAGACACATTGCAAGATCTTAGAGTAATAATATTCTTTACCCCAAATTCTTTCTTCTTGTGACCGAAAGTAGATGTGATGTATTTTGAGGGAAACGACATCCAGTTTAGGCCACACCAACACCCACCATGTGTGCAAAGTGCTCTCCTTTCCTTATGAGATGCCAGCAAAACTCATATTTTCTGCTGCTTTTCCCACAATGCCCTGAGTCCCATATGCCTCACTGCAGTGGCTAAAAAATACATGCATAATTCCTTCATGTTCTTGGAATAATTCACAAGTGTGTTTAAAGGATCATCAGTAATACTGATAAATAGCAGTAGGCTTATAGCATTTCTTGAAGGACTTACATTTTTCAGCACAAATTCACTGAAAATTCTAGCATCACTTTCTACTTTATAGGACAGATATATTCTGAATATAAAAATTTCTGATAATTCACCTTTTAACCTTTGAAAAATAGGACTTAAGCTACTCAGTCTTCTTTTACCAATGTCACCAATATGTGACAAAGGGTGTAGGACATCCATTACAGAAGATGAAAGATACTGTCATGTATTTGAAGTCATCATTTTTATCTTTGTCTAATAAAAATATGCATGTTTCTAAGCAAGCTGAATTTGTAAAAATGAGAGAGGGTCTATTGTGTTCTTCATAAATATATTGGAATCAAGCATGGTCCAACATCTCTTCCTCCCAAATGAGTAATTTGATTTCAAAGTATCTGTCTTATAATATTTGCTTAATGGATCACATGCAAAATAATAGCACAAGAGGAGTCCCTGTTTTGGCAAATACTCCAGCTCTTTATTTCAGGGAGCTGTTCTGCATGTGTGTATCTTTTTGCAGCCTTTTGCCTACAGTTGTCGCCGTGGTGCCTCCTTAGAATTCTGTGTTCCTGCAGTCTGTGTCAGCCTCCACAGTCTGTACAGACCTTGTTTATTATGTGTAGCTGCTATTGGTGCTCACAAGGATGGTGTTTCCCTGATGCCAATGGCAGAGTTACTATTTCAGGTGTGTGCAGCCTGATCTGTAAAACAATGCAGCTGCTAAAATTAAAACCTTTGACGTGGAAGGCGCTGGGGTATGAAGTGAAAGGGTTTGGAAAAGGAGTAAAATCAACAACAACTGAGGGAAGTTATTCTGACAGCAAGGCATTTCATATGTCAGCAAACCAGAAGGAGAGGAAGGTGTAGCTGTGAGAAGCCAAGGGACCAGCAGGGTACCACATTTGGTGTGTGAGATGACAGGGTTTAGCACTAAGGGTGGTGAGAAAAACGGTTGGACTTGGAGATACTGAACAGAAAGAATTGTCTGAATTTGCTAACAGCTTGTATGTTATGACAGAAATAAACTGTTGTAATCTTTTTTTTTTCCCCTACTATTGGAGTGGGCACATGTACATTTCATATGGTGTTTGCTGTCAATTTTATCTTTTCAGCTAGCACCTTAGGATGTAAGCAATGATTTCTTCCCCATTTCAAATCCTCATAGCTTAAATATCCTGCTTTTATTCTTGCCTTATAGAGAAGGGTGAAAGAAAGCGAGCTAAAACTCAGTTTTGTTTCAAATTCTCATGTGAGTATGTATAAAAAGCTATAGAAAGGGGGAAGCAATGGAAGGTAATCATTTATGGGGAAGAAATGAGACAATGTGAGCACACCTAGATATCTTTCTGGTGAGCAGGCAACCTGACAAACAGATGCATCACACAAACTGTGCAAACATTAAAAAGGCAGCTCTTTCTATTTATAAATGAGTCTGTGGGCTGGGGGTGTTTGGTTTTGTTTTGGGGTTTTTGGGGGGTTTGTGTTTGTTTTTTTGTTTGTTTGATTTTTCCTGTCCTTTTAGGAAGAATAAACAAAATATCTGATTTTTGTATTAATTTTTTTTCTCTTAGTTTGATTTGCCTCTTAGAAATCTATTTGATTGAATTGTTTAGGAGGTGGGTTCAGAAGTAACTAACTCTTTCAAAAGGGCTATTTATCTCATCCTTATGAGATACAATTACTCAAGTGTATGACAGGGGTTTCTATCAGAAGGTGCCTAAGAAAAAAGCACTTTCCAAAAACATCACAGAAGGATTATGAGTGTCAATTTTCATTTCTTGAAAAGCTAAAGGGGTGGTTGCTCTCTTGTTTAGGAAAACCTGCAACAACCCTCCTTTGTATGTAAGAAAAATGATGAGGAAATTTGTGAATGGCCAGTAATATAAACAGGCTGTAAGGCAATTACCAAATATTATCACATTCCTCTTCTGCGTGTTTGAAAATGTGGTTCCTGCAGATGCCTTTGGTAATTTCTTACCTAACTCTGTTTCTTACCTGTTTGGCACTATTTTTAGAAATATGGTATTAGAATTTGAACCATTCTAGAAATTTGATTTATTGTAGCAATGCCAACAGCAGGGAAATAATAACTCCTTATATCTAGCTAATCACTTAACCATTGTTGGGTGCTGCTCTCCGTGTGAGGCTGTTGTAGATGAAAATTGACACGAACACTCCAGCAGTTCTTTGGCACGTCCTCATTGGTGCTCATCTGTGATAGTGGGGAATTAGGATAAATTGACATACTTGAAGAATAATTAGCTGTCTAGCTGAAGCAGTGGCATTAAAAAAAAAAAAGTTAAACCAGTTCCATCTCTGTTGTTACAGGCTGTCATAATAATCCATAACGTTTTTCAGCATATGCCACTTGAGTTTGACCTTGCATAAATATTAGAGCAATTAAAATTTTACACACACACACAAAAATATTGAATCTGCATTTATACTAAGTACATTTAATAGAGAAGAAAATTAGGTTTCATTTGATGTTTGATAGTGAAATATTTATCAGAGCATACAAGAGTCTTTAAAGATAGACAAATAATCTTCCAGTTGTCAAAAACAGGGAGAAAATGACAGAAAGCCTAATTTTCCATCTAGTGCAAGTGCAGTATACTTAAAGGTTTTAAAAATTTATTTTCTTTCCTTATGATTAAGGTGATTTCTTATAAGTTTGCAGTTGTTTTCAGAGAAGGAAAATTTAAGGTTGAGATAATAGCTGCTCATGTGTAAGAATTACATCTGGAGAACCCAGTTTCATTACTGAAGGAAATAGTCACTCTCTGAAGTGACATGAACTTCTATAAACCCTGTTCTCTCAGCTCCAGGGTCACATGATACTTAGCACAGCCTATAGGGACAAAACTAGGAAAAAAAATCTGCTTTCCAGCCTTGTTTAGCCCAAAGATGAGGAGTGTTCCCTGCTGCTTGGAAAGTTTGGGTTTCATTTGTCCCTAAGGACTCTGAGAACAGGCTCTTCTCAAACTTCCCTCCTTCCATGCTGTGACCTGGTTGATGTCTGGCACAACAAGTGTCACAACAGTAGCATATGCTAGAAAAGATCTACAATGTACTGTACAAAGTCAGACATTTTGTGCTTGCTCATTTGCTTTCTCTTTTAACAGCATATGCCATTTAGAAAAATCAAGGGCTGTGAAATTCAGGGCCCCTGCTTGGACAAGTTTAATTCACTGTTTTGAAGAACTGTAATCTGGTAGATACTGACTTTTTTTTTTTTTCCTAATCATATTGTATGGGTGGCAGAGATCAGATATGAATTTTTCTACCACATTCTCAAGACAACAGACTTGGTACTTGGTTTATCTTTGTTCCCAAGCCCAGTCACACCAACAGCTTCCTCAGCAGAATCAACCAGAGAGGGGTTTGAGCAGGTCCTGTGGAACCCCGGTGGTTACTGTGGCTCTTTGAAAATTAACCCATCAGTTTACACACCTGATGGAGGCTTTCTGGTGTTTGTTTTAAATCAGTAAGCTGATTTCCAGCTTTTTAAGGAATGAGAATTAGTGAAATAGTTGAAAAGGTAGGATTTAGGCAGAAGGCTATATCTTGGGAGATCTTGGATATATCACTTGGAAGAAGGCACTGAATTGCAGCTCTGAAAACTTTCATTCAGCCATTGCCTGACAGGGAAGTGTCAGGGCTTTTATAGGTAGTGGATATTGATACAGCTTCTCAGATTTAGAAATTTAATATATTTTGTACTCTATATATCTGCTTTAGCCTAGATCTTCCCCTGCCTGAATGCCTTGGCAAACAACTCTTTGTATAAAGCTGTCAGGTCCTGAGAGATTTGATCTGATGACTTTCAAAGCCACGACAGAATGGCCTGGTTTGAGCACTGTGTTGTACAGCTGGGACAAAGCTGGAAGCACAGATCCCCAGCTTCTGCCTTTGCTTTTCACATGAAACACTCACAGAATGACACTGAATAAAAAAACAAGATCCTCCCAGACACGAGACTAAAACTTGAATTACAGATTTGTATTTGCCCTTATGCCCCCTTTCACTGGTCAAAATGTTTTCTCTACAATAAAGTCCCTGCACTGGGGTGATGGAAATCAGTCCTCTCTTTTTCCCAGCTGCAGGTTATGATCTCCAAGTTCAGTTATTTGCTTGTGCAGAAAACCTGTACTTGCAGGAGAGGGGAGGCTTTGGTTCCCAGGCATCGTTTTCTGAGGGGAGCATAATCAATCACCTCATTCTTGAAAACAGGAGTAGAGCAGCAGCTGTGAGTAACCACTTCCTCCAGGTGTTTAGCTTATCCCAAGAAAGTCCATCAGACTCCCTGGAGCAGCCATGGCATTAGCCACTGTCTGGCCAAGGAAAGTGCAGGGTTTCAATTTGTCTCTCCACAGGGAGTTCCCTGCTAGCAGTGCTGATCTGAAATGCCAGCATTCCCCTGTTCTGGCATACCCCAGTGTCCCAGGATGCTCTTTGTGCTTAGGCTTGACCAGAGCTGGGACGACACAGATGGGCCACAAAGGAAATTACTCAGTTGTTGAGCAGTGCAGCTTCCTCTGTGCTTCCACCCATCATTTCTCCCATCTGCAGCATGGTATTTTCTGTCTTCTCATGGTGTTTGTCTAGACTGTTCATATTAGACTGCGAGTTTTTCAGGATCAGGGCTTTAGTGTGTATATATATGGCTTCTATAGAGAGCCTCTGGGTGTTTCTGTATTATGTGTGAAAATAAATATAAGAGAGCAAAAAGCTTAGTTTTCCCAGACTATGAAATAGCAAAGTTACCATAGAGTCATTCATTTATTAGGTATTCAACAAGGTCAAAAGTGATCTGCAGCCTCATGCTTTTCCATATTAAGTAGGTTACACAAAAACTACTGTGCAAAATAGGGATGTTTTTGCTAATTCCCTTATAAGGCGGGTCTGTAGACAAAAAAAGTACCTTCCAGTTTGAGAGGTCTCTTTATGATCCTTGATTTTGTAGTAATAAAACCCAAAAGCTGCTTTCCATCCTTTCATTTACACGTTTTTATCACGCACAGCATGACTCTTATAAACTGGACCACAGCCACAGTTGGAACTCCTGTGGGGAGGATAAGTGCCCATTTTCCTAATGATAATAATGTCTTTTCTGGCTTCCAGAAAATTCATCTCCCAGCAACTACAACATTTCCTATTAGCTGGGTAACAGCTTATGCTTTTTCAGCTGAATTTGTAAGGTTTCTGGAAAAATGGGAAGACCCAAACTAATTCAGTAGTGCTCAAATACTAACGTTCTCTATGGCTGCTGAGCTATATCTTCCTCATAAATATATCCATGAGGTAATCAGCAAATTATGAGGTGTCAGTATTTGATTTCAATCTGCGGTGTACAGGGTCTGAGATATGGCTTGGGAAGTGTGAGGGGTTTGGAAATAGCATGAAAACACGTTACAGCTGCTGACTGAATGGAGCAGAGCACAGCCCCGAAGTGTCAGGGATAGGAAGGAGCATATCTGCCTCTGAGCCCTGGAATGCACCCAGAGACAGGTCTAAAAGAGCTACATTCTTTTCCTGGAGGCTATAACATCTCCTGGTTGAAGAGGCTTCTAAACATTCTGAAAGTCATGTAAAGAGAGCAGCTTGTTAAAAGGCAGAATAAGATCAGTTGTAGCCCAGGAAGAGCCAGGAGGCTGTGATAGAAGACATTGCACAGAAGACATTGCAAGGGTTTTTATAGATACTGGTGTGCATGAGGTATGCAATTGCAATCTAACATTCAATCTGATGCTTCAAATGAGGAAAAAAAAAAGTGATATTATGCTTTGGGAAGGCCACAATAGTTCAAATGTTATCTCTGAAAGAGCAAAGTCTCAGATATCTGATAAATAAGATGCCTTAATGCATGCCAGTACACAGGCACTGAGAACTGCCCAGTAAATCCTGAGCAAACTACAAACAGATAGCTTTGATTCCAGACTGTGGCTTGCCAGCTGCTCTTGTTCTGTATGTAAGGTGAAATATATAGGACTTGCTTTAGACACAGCTATCACATTTTCCTGTTTCCTTAAGGTGCTCTCACATCTGCTTTTACTCTTTTAAATCTTCTGGCATACAGAGGGTGGTGAGTGAGCCAAACTGTCTGGTCTGGTCCTTGCATCAGACTCCACAGCCCATGTTATGGCTGGATTCTACCAAATGCAGCCCAGAAAAGTTGTGTTATGCAGTCGAGGTTACATCTCTCTTGTAATATTAGAGCAATAGTCAGTCCGAACATCTCAATTAAAAAAAAAAAATCCAGTTAAGCACTTCAAGGTATAGAACTTCAACATAATAATGAACATGTAGATGAAAAAGTGATGGAAGTATGACATACTCTTAACTGAGTACTTTTGATAGAAGTATAATTTTTTACCACTTCTACCAGAAACAAGAAATATGGGTGATTACTTTGTCCTATGAAATTTCATTTCTCTGAGAAGCTGACACATTTGTTTAAGATACACTAATAATTATTGATTCTTTCACTTACTGTATTTTTCCAGGGCTACAAACTACCTTCATTGCAATGTGTTTTCATTGCAAATTCAGCAATTCCTACTTACAAGTTTTTGTTTTGTTTTGTTTTGTTTTTTTTTTAATTTAAACTGAGCTTGTTGGCTGTTTTCATTTTTTTAATGTTCTTCAATATGTAGAGGAGTTTGAATATGCTCAGGTGATCACATGAAAAGCGTTCTTTTGTTTCTGTGTGTATATGCAGAGTAGAATGACTGAAATCTGGCTTTGTTGGCCTTTTTGCTGTGTCTGAAACAAATGTGCACATTCCCAAATACTCTACTGTGGGTGCAATCTCTAGTTTAAAAGCCAGTACCAAAAGATGCAGAAGAAAGTAGTGTAAAGTCACAGGAAAACCAAGTATTTCCATATCTGTTGGTTCTGCTGTCACTTGGGAGCAGTGCCCACAGACTTCATGGGGAAGGAGAATAATCTGGATCCCTCCTGTGTGGACTGCCATGAAAATGGAAGTTCAGCACCACTCTGTACCAAGCCACTTTCCTCTTCTTCATTTTAACAGCTGAGCCTGGCGTGTTTTCCAAAACCTGCTGTACAGATCAGAGCCAGCAGACATCAGGCTGGGTGGTGTTTTTGTCATTCCCAAGGAGTTTTAGCTGTGCTCATTAAATTTCCCATTGTCCCTCAGATGTCTGGTGTGGAGTGACAAGGTGTTGGTGGAGAGAGCTCCATGAAAGGTTTCTAACAACTGGCACCAGGGAGGATCATGGATCCTGCTGCCACTTCCTGTGCTTTGGGAGGTGGTTGCCCTGTTTCTTGGTCATATTATCTGCTATTCCATGGTTTATTTCTAATAGAAGCTATTTATCCTTTCTTAATCAGCCAGGGATCAAACCCTGCCCTCCTCACACAGTTCCATGGGTATAGAGTTGCCATACAGAAAGGGAGCATTTAGTGGACAGCCATGAGTACATCAAACACTGAAGCTTTATCTGTACATTTTTATAGATATAATACTGAAGCTTTATATATGTATTTGTATGTATATAACACTAAGGCTTTATATATATATTATATCAACATTTCCTTTTTAATTTCTGTATTAAGGAAAAATGGGACTTAATTTTTTCACTTCTGAATTCATAGGGCTATAAACCAATTAAGCTTTCCTAATATTCTTATTAGATGCATGTGCATTAATCTCTTTTAATTTTTAAGTGATGCTGACCCCAGCAAGTGTAAAAATGATGCCTATAAATACTATGAAACTGTTGAAACTCATCAGTACTTCAGTTTTCACTAAAAACTACACACACTTCTGTCTTGCATTTGTACATTGACTGTTCAAAGAGCCAATTCAAAATTTTATCCTGATAAATATTTTCAAGGGACAGAAACACGTTGGGAAAATAACAAACATATGTTAGCACTTATAATAACCAGTTCAGCAATGTTTTCTTCTGTGTGTTTTGGGGCATATGTAGGCTATAGCAATGTTAATTTTAGAAACTTTAGCCCAGCAACAGACACTTAGGAACAGAATGATGTACTGCAAGCCGCAAGGATTTTAACTGCAAACTATAGCTTTATTTTCTTATTTATAGCTCCCTTCACTTTGTTGTGTTTTATGAAACACGTGTTTCTGAGAGTGTGCTGTTTCTGTGATTTTCTGACCAATGGACTCGTCTTCAGATTACATCCAGTTGCTTATCTTCAAGTCCTGAGTTTATAAAAATAAAAATCATAAGCTATCAACTTATTTTAAATGCCATGCAAATATTATTAGAAGTAATCATAATTTTATTTAACATCTAGCTATGCTGCCTTTGGTTTTACTTCTTAATAAAATGTACAGTTGTTTTAGGAGTAAGCTCAATGTCAGCACAAAGAAATACAAACATTTATGTTATGTTACAGAAACATGGCAAAACTAAAAATTTTAAAAACTAAAAAACCAAATGTTTAAAACTGAAGGTTTTAAAAGGCAAAATCTGATAGCATTAATTGTGTGCTGAGGTTGGAGATTAGGTGGACAGAGTCACAACAGGTATTGGTTGTTGCAGCTCTATTGGTTTGCCAAAATGGGAACCAAAGCTCTGTTTTTCACAGTATTTTACTGAATAATAGCATTGTGTAAGGACAGGCTCAGCTCCTGGTACGGTTCTTTCTCTATGCTATTGTTCACAAACCAAACTATTCTTCATTATAAAATAAATATTTTATATTAACAAAAGAAAAGAAAGGCCTCCATACAACCAATACATTTTTGCAGGAAATTTTTATTGTTATGGAAACAAATAAAAAATGTTTGGGAGATTCTTACACTCAATCCTTAATTTTCCAAAGTCTGAAAAAAAAAAAAGCCAACAAACCTCTGACATTTTAAAAAGAAAATATTGATTTTAGAGATGTGATATCCTGATGTTGAAAACAGCATTTTGCCTAATGGTTATCTGTAGCAAGACAAAAAATCAGCAACATAATGACTGAAATAAATGAGGCCATTATTATTAACTACCAGTTGTTTTGATTGGACTTATAATTTCTATTTAGATTATTTCATTAAATTCTTCCAAGATTTTTTTTTTCTTTTTCATCTTGTTTGGAGTCAAAAGTGCCCTAGTAAGCAAAACATTAACAGAAGATGAAAATAATTACTTATACACCCCTATTTTCTCTATTGACTTCAAAATCAAAGTCCCATTAGAAAGCCAAACCCACAGGAGAAATTATGGGCATACGTGGAATTCAAACTTCAATGTATGTCAACCCCAGGATACAGTGTTTAGTGCAAAATAAGATTAAGGGATTGAAAACTATTTCTAGGAGGCTTTTTTATTTCTGTATTGATTCTTTAGGCAGAATTTTTTCCATTTATGTTCTTTTTTTATTTAGACTAATAATAAAGAGGCAGGAGCGAGGAGATATGTCTTTCCTTTCTACTCTGCTTTATATAAAACCTCTTTTACCTTCCTGCTTAATTTCCTTCCCAGTGTCCTTAACTCTTTATTACTTTTAATGCCATTATTATGAATCACTCTTTTCATGTTCAGTGTGCTCAGTCATTTTAATACAGATATAATTGTATGGTGCAAAATGTAAATCCCCATAATATGCCAGAAGACAAATGTGTCAAAGTCCCTTTGTCATACTGACAGGTTATAAAACCAGACTGGCTCATTTTAATCATGTTTAAATTTTAATGACATAAGCAAAACTCAGACTAAAATAGCTATCTCTTTGTTATTATTTCAGATCACTGGCACAAACGAGAAATGTTTTATCACTTATTCATTGATTGTATCATTCAGAGCAATCTCCATCCTAACATCTGTTCTGGAGAACGTGTTCTAAATCATTAAAGATTTTTCAGAGGTGATATCCCTGTTTGGTGGCTGGCTGCCATCTTTTCTTATGGTGCCTTTGCCTTTTCATCTTCATCTTTTCTCAGGCAAATTCCTGTTCCTAAACGTGCCCATTATGTCCAGGTCCAGTGAAATGCTTCACTTTTGGGTCCATCTTTCTTACCTGTCTGGCTTGGCAGTCAAGTCTTGCCTTTCACGACTTGCAGCCATTGGATAATAAGGTTATGAATTAAAAAGGCTGATGAGGGCATCTGTACTGGGGCAGGGTGTTTGTGGCAGGGAAAGAAATACAATAAGGAAAACAACAATAAAAAAAGAAGTTAGATGCTAAACTATAGACCAATAAGCTAAAAGACAAGGACTCCACAGGGGGAGTCTTCCAGGTTTTGGGGCAGGTGGAGTATGTTGCACATTTGTCTGATCCTTGCAAGCAGCTCTGTTGAGCATGGCCCCCATTTTCAGACATTGTTTTATCTGTGTACTCTGTTCAGTAGAAAAACATTTTATTCATCTGCTGCTTCTTCTTCATTTGAGTTTTCCTTGTAGTTGAGCTTAACAGCCCAACCAGCACACACCTCCAAACCCTAGTAATCCTAAAACTATCCCAATAGGTGGAGCATGTTCTGTAATTGTAAATTTTTGTAAGCCCCTTCTGCATCCTGCATTTGGGACTTCCCTTCAGGACAGTAAATTAACTCAAATCTCCTGGAGGTGCTCCTTACACTTAGCGCTGTCTGCCTCGAGGAGCAGAGATGTTCCCTGTCAACCTCACAAGCACCACGTAGCCAATGCAGGATTTCTGCCCACAGAAAATTCTGCAGTACAAAGCTGACAACAGCGGAGAAAATTATGGGTTTAACTTTGAGCCCAGGTAAGAAGATTGAGATCTCTGGCTTAATTAAATAAGAAAGGGATTATAGTGTCTTTTCGTGGCTGTCGTTATCTTTTGACCTCATGGCAGGACCCTAGAGGCCAGGCTTGTACCCTGACCTTTGTCATATTCTCATTTTATTGAGTCACCTCTGCATTAATATCACCAACCAGTCAAATAATCAGGGTGGTTCAAATAAAAAAGGAAAATAATTCTCTAAGGTTGTGTGCAGACAATAATGTTAAGCAGCTTCAAATTTTTCATTAAAGGTTTTTTCTTTATTAAGGAGTGCTTTGTAATCAAAATTTCCTGCCTGAAATCAGAGGTTGTTTTTTAGAACAAGAAGTAATGGTCTCAGATAAAATAAGGACTGAAGAAATATATGTCAAACTGTCTGTTGCATCAGAGAGAGTGACTGTCATCACTTTTTTGAAAGGTGTGGTTGACAGGAAATAGGAAGAAAAATACATACTTTTGCCTATCATCTTTAGTAACTATTTTGTTTTGACAGATATATGCACCTGACTTGTTGCTGATCATTGGGATATGCAGTAAAATTCATGTCTTGATCATTTTTTCTTCAGAGGGAGGAGTCTACCTCACATAGATCTTTATAAATCACGAATCACTAATTCAAGCATCAAAGATAAGTGGAATAAAATTGCCAAGAGACAAAATAGGTTTAACATGTTAATGGAAGGATAAATCTTCTAAACAATATGAAGATATAAATTTGAGTGAAATTAGGTGGAAAGCAAGCAACAAAAAAGACAATTTTATGCTCTGCTTATAAGCATCACTGGCCTAGTGACCAAAAATAGGTCACTATTTTCCTTTGGTTTTGAATTAATTATAAAGATAAATATAAGACTGTGAATGTCTTCTGCAACAGTAAACTCTTCATGAAGGGGAATTACACCCCTTAGAGCTTTTTCTTTCTAAATCAGAACTCAATTTTAACATTAAATGGAAGCTTGGTCTTTGCCCCAAATTGGAAGTTTATAAATTTGTCTCTTGCTTTGTGAGGGAACTACAATTTAATCTGGAGAGAGGTAGGGAAAAAAATGGATGAGCTGTCATTTTCAGCATATTTAAAGGGGGCTGAAATCTTTGTGAGATGTGTTTATGCAGCATATGCCTATCACATATACTCACAGTGATGCTTACTTATCAAGACAGTGAGTCAGATTTACCACTAGGAAAACAGCTTTGCACATCTTTGCATGAAGTGACAGCACATTTGACACATTAAAAAGGTATTCTTAAAACATAGATGGTTTTAATTAGCTTCTAAGATGTGTTGGTAGCATGTGAGATTCACAATCTACTTGCATTTGCAAGATTTGAATCTGCAAAATGGAAGGAAACTACAGGAGAAATAAGAGCTGTATGAAGATTCCATGCTGTTGCAGTTTAGCAGTTTCTTAGAAGATCAGGGTTTAAGCATAGGTGGGTCCAAGAGAGAACCAAATCTCTGGGAGAGTGTAGCACTCAAGAGCCTTTGAGAAGAGTAAAGTCACAGTTCTCATGGGAGTTACCTCTTGCTGCAGCTAAAATGATATAAAGGCAATGATTTTGCCTTCCTGCTCATCTTGGATGTCCAGCTCAGGCTCATGCTGTCCCTCTTTGAGAAGAGGCATCACAGATCTCCTACCCTGGAGGTGGAGCCAAGCAATTAGAAGAGAATAAAAAATGTTCTTCAGGGAGGCAGTGCAATACATCCTGGTGTTGACTCCTGATATTGAGTCACCTTCTGTCATTTATGCAAATGAAATCCATCCTGGCCAAAGATGTAAATCTGGTTGCAGATCATTTGTATAAAATTTGCAAATGTTTGAACCTTTGCTTTATTAGAATTGGAAGTTGTCTTTGCTGCTGCATGATGCACAGTATTTTCTGCAAGATTAGCAAAGCTGTGAGAACAAGTACTGAACCCTGCTACGTGAGGACTTCCCCAGATGCTTGTTGGGAAGATTGTGAGGCTAAGGGCACAGACGTGAAAAATATTGTTTTATAGGAAAGTCAATCTGTCAGAGACTTTGAAAATTAGTAATTTGGGTTTGATTAGGATTTTAGATAATGGGCACATGGATTCCCTGATTTGATTAACAATTTTATAAATATCTGTGGGTTACAGGACACATTTCCTTTTGCTTGTAATTGAGCAGTTTCCATATCCAAAAGACAGGAACTGCAAATATTAAATGCAGTAGGTAACATTACTGTATCCTTGGGTTGTAAATTGGAATCAACTTCATTGCAGCAGAGAGTATAGTTTAAAAATATGGATCAATGCTCTGTTTTCAATCAGACATGCTTTCAAAATGTATTTGATCTTGACAAATGTAGGCAGTGTGAATCACTCTTATGTGTGTAAATGTATACATGTGTGTATATTTTTACCATTTGTCCCTTTCTTCCTTCTTCCCAAGGCATATTCTCTGCCAATTTTAAGAGCTCCAAAAACATAGCTTGACACAGAATTGCTTGCGGCACACAACAAAGACAAACTGTATTGATCCAGTAAAATCCAAGATCGATGATGTAAATTTCTGACTGGCGCTTGTCAGCAACACATCCCTTTACATGTTTGACAACAAACACATTTTCAGAGGCACTCCGGGAAAATACAGTAATGAATTATGATAGCCAACCATTCACTCCCTTGCAGATTTTCTAATTTTATTGCACATTTCATTGTAATCCCAGCAATTTTTAAAGCAACACATTTCTCAAAATTAGCGAGTTGAGCTGCTGATGCCAGGGACGATGTTAACGTGCTGCAGTAGAGTGTCAGTCAGCAAACATTAGGCTGAAGGCAGTGCCAACCAAAAAAAGCCCCTCAAAACCACCTCCCAAGGCTCAACCTACCATTTTTGCCTTCTGACCATGGCTTCAAAACAGATTTGAGGAGCATTCTTTGTATCCACTGAGCCAAAGGCTATTTTTTCCACTTGGGAAGTGTCAGGGTATTGCTAAATGTGGGTTTGCACCCCACACTGCATACTGGAATTTTCAGGCTTTCCATAGCAGCTATTGTGATTTATGAACTACACTAGAAACACTTTCTGTTCTCAACTAATTTCATTGGTCTCTGTTTTATTTCTTAACACAAATCTAATGTAAATCTCCGTAAGGTTCCATATCTACTGTATCTACCATTATGCTAATTTTTTAAAAAATAATTGTCAGTTTTCAAAATACTGCAGTGACTGGGGAATCTTCATGTAGATTAACAAAGACAAATAAGAACAGATATGGAATGTCACCTCCTGTGTTCTGGATGGAAAACTTATTTCAGGAGCTTGTACCATAACTGTCTTCCTCTCTAGCTGTTCTAGACAATTTGTGCAGACAGCTGCATTTTCCCCTTACAGAAAGGGGCAAATTACCATAGAAAAACTATGTACAATTGCCAGGAGGGAGAAGATGAATTGGAATTAGTCCCTGCTTTTGTTTACTATAGCATGATTAGCACATTTCTTAGAATAATTGAATGTAAACGTATGTATGGGGTTTTTTCAGTTGGTGTTGGGTTTGGGGTTGATTTGGTTTTTGTGTTTGGAGGTTTTTTGGTTTTGCTGTTTGTTTGGTTGGCTTTTATCTATGTGCTACCCTTCGTCTGTACACTGTTTATCAGTAGACAGCAATAACCTATCGATTATACACATACAGGTGACTCCATAACAACTTCATTTTTTCTGACTGCCTGGAATGCATCCCACTGGAAATCCAAAGTTTTCTATCCATGCTCAAAGCCTGAGATTGTGTTCCCTGCTATTCTCTTTGCAGTCAGATTCACTACATGTTAGTGGGTATGGGGGGTATGTACAACCTGAACTCTCAGTGCAATCTATTAGGAGAAGAGCTTTATTACAAATTTGTCCCTAGGTGTGTTTATTTGTCAGTATATATTTATACATTCTTCTTCAAAAGAATGGAAAAATCCAATTTTATTTATTTTACACAGCCTTAATGCTCTGAAAATTCTCCCTCTCCCTTTTCATCTTGAAAATAACAGAAAACTATTTGAAAATATATGTGTTAATGATATTATAGAGACGATTCAATAATAATGGATGGATTAAGCTGACATTATTAGTCTCCCATGGTTGTTCAGAACCAAAGTATTTTCTTTTCCCTGCACTTTTCTAAGCAATCAGTATTTAAACAAAATTTTCATTTAAAAAATGTTATTTACATCACTAAAACAAAATTAAGTTCATGCAACAGCCATAGAGCATTTACATATTTCTACTTTTAATTCCTACCTAGATTATGCATTCATTGCATATAAATTCATATTTTGCTACTTTGTTTAATTTAATTGGCTAGAACAAATGGAAACAAAATGTGTATTTACTGTCTCAAATTTTAAAAAAAACCAGTAGGAAATATTATTAGTTCTACAGGGACTCTCATCTATAGCTGGATCAGCCCAAGCCCTCTGCTGCTGGGCAGCCAAGGAAAAAAAAAGTATGTGTTAGCACCCAGTTCTCTTAAATAGTATTTCATTTTATACTGAGAATGAGAAAGGCCACGCATTTTTTATTTATTACAAGAAACGTTGTCTGTGTGGCATCTATTATTTGATCGTGAAAGGTGATCAGATCCTGACTTGTCCCATTTGAATTCTTCCTATTTGTGACCAAGAATCTGAGCAATCAATTCCTGTCATGTGGGATGGCACCTGAGACACACCACCTGTGAGGCCTTTCCTTGGAAGTTATTTGTATTTGCTTTGCTTCTTTACATCCCCATGAGAAGAGCTATCATGCCAATGTTCATGGAAAATGAGTGCAAGTACCTTTAGAAACTTACTTTCAGATTTTCAGTTTAACTCTGCTGGCATACTGCACTAGCTCACAACAAGATCAGGGTCATTTTCTTTAGTTTGCAAGACTGATTTGTGATTTTGAGGTTTATAGAGAGTGAAAAATGTCTAAAGAAAATAGAAGTTATATATGTTTTGAGTGTTCTACTAGTTTCACTTAGCTATTTGCTGGCTGGGAATGCTATAACAGCCTCTCTGGGAAACGTTTCTAGACAAGTATTCATGTTCCAGTGTGTTATGATCCATTTAGTCCTGCAAGGTAGGGCAGGAGAATCACTCTTTGTGAGTTCTCCAAGTGTCTGTCCATTTCCTTAGAGGAAAGCAAGGTTTGAAAGTCTTTTAATCAAGCTGTTATTTTCATAATAAGACACAAGAAGTCTTTTGCAGGGGAGGCAATTATATAAACTCAATATGAGCTTTGTGTCCCTGTTCATGGGAGTTTTGGGGTTGCTTTGATTAGAGACCCTAATTCTAGCAATCTAAGTTTTGCATATGTTACAAATACTTGGAAATTAATTTTGGTTTGATTTTTCTTTTAATGAGAGGAAAGGGTGCATAAGTATCAAGTTGTGCTGTTCTAGGGTAATTTTTAATGTCATTAATTAATGGTGAAACATCTGCTGTAAATTTGAATACTGTCCCTTTCCTATAACACCGCCTTTAATTTTGCATCTTTGGAGAGGTTCCACTTGTTTTGTTGTTGTTGTTATGCTTTTAAAGAAACAGTTATGTTCTTTCTTTGAATTGGCATCTGAGGGAATAGGTAATTTTGTGCTATGGAGGTAGAGAGTTTTTATTTTGTCAGCACAGAATATTAGCTGCCTTTTGGATACTTGCTTGGACTCTTTGGGAGAAAGGTACATATACCTACACATTATTAATGACAGCTGGCCAAATAGAAATTGCAACTTGAGGCTCTTCTGGCATGCCAGGTGTTTGCATGGCATTAGGAAGTAAAATAATTCTGTGCTTCGTTTCTTTCACTGGCTGGGTGTCTCCTGGCGCTACAAGAACTGCCACAGCCCATAGTAATGCACATTAAAGAGGTGCCCTTGTGCCTCGTGAATGACTGTCCAGTTTGGACATGTAATTTCCAGAGCTTCCTAGTGACAGGATATCCTCCAAATGTTCAGCTGTTCCAGCAGGTGCCAAATGAATTTTTGTGGTTTCCAGCAAGGGCAACACTGTTTAAAAAATATGAAGGCACTCAACTTGTATTTCTGTTTATGCCCCGTAAGAAGAATCTGTTTCTCTGCAAGTGCTTAAAACCTAATTTTTATTCTGGGCGGGAAGGTTGTGTATCAAGGCTGCATGGGAAAGAAATCTATCAGGTAGAATTTTCTTTACAGGCTTTCAAACAAAGGCAGGAGTTTGCTTTACCCTGGCAACTCAGTGCTCAAAAGCAAAAACCCAATTCCCCAGTCAGTGGTTTCATCAGAAGGCCCCAAATGTTTTCCCACATTCCCACTCTGAGTTTGCTGAATCCATTGTTATCTCACACACTTTGCCTGTAGCCCAAACCATCAGGCCTTTCTCAGCCCTTGTGGATCCATCAGTGGAGAAAGCCACATGAAAAAGGACAAAGGAGAGAGAAAGAAACGTAGTTTCTAACTTCTTCACATTTGTTGACTGGTGGGATTGGGGGAGAAGAGGTATCATGCTGTCTTTGTCCAGATCTCTGTGTGCTTTGTTCATTTATGAAGATGTTGTGTGTGAAGGAAAAATCTTCCTTGAGGACTCTCAGAGCAGAGATACTAATCTTCTTTTCTCATTATTCTCGTAAGAGATGATAATTTTCTTCCTCCCTCAGGGTGGAGCTGGGAAAAATCAGAGCTTCTATGTTTTGATAGTGTTGTATCAAGCAGTCTTTTATTGATAAGAATTCAGTAAAAATCCTTTTGTCTTTTTAGCAGCAACATCTCATGTACATTTAATACCAACGTCTACTCTCTGCCTATAGTCTAATAATTATCTTCAGGACTACTGGAGCTCTTACTGGGACTGCTAGCAAATGGGAAAAGTTTTGTTTGACTCAAAGTTTCACACAGACTTTGAAAATGTTTCAGTTGTTCATTATTCCAGACAACAAACATTTTTCCAAGTAGTTCACTTTTGTTTCTACAAGTATTTGTGATGGTTGCAACAAAGCAACATGGAGTATTCAGTGTAAATTTATCTATATACAGAAATTTAAATAAAATTTGGTATTTCCTCTACTTGCAGTCCATCAGGAAACAATTAAAAAAATTGGTGAGACTAGAAAAAAAAAGCAAAAGGGAGGTAAATGTTTATGGACATACGATGCAAATAAACACACATTCAAGTCTAGGTGCAAATCTTCATGAAGGATTAAGGAAACTGGAGATAACTGTTAACAGTGCATTAATTAGAATTTAATCTCAGTTCTACAAAGCCAATAAAGGACTCTTGTTTACCTGTGACAGAATAGCAACCATCCAATACCTACCTGTAGTCCCATAACTAATTCAAACAAGACTTGCAAGTTCTGATTGACAGTACAACCTTGAAATAAGCCTTTGACAGATGACTTGAAAAATAACAGCCTGCATGTCATCTTCTGAAATGTTCACTTTTTTATACCTGCTGCTGTCTTTGCTATTCAAAACCTATAAAAGTTATGGATGTCTTAATGTTATTTAAGCACACTAGTCTTAATCTGCTGTCATTGCAAAAAAAAAATGAATGAACTCATTAGCAAGAGATAAAACATCTTTACAACCCTACTATTTAATTTAATCCTCAACAATACCTTTCCAATATGTGTCATGTGCTGATACAAGCAAGAGGTGTGGGAACATTCCTCCTGGGACTAAAGTGCTCTAGACAGAATATTGGTCGTCTTTGAGAGTAATAAAGACAGAGGAAGACAATATCTAATCAAGGATTTACTTGGAAATTCTAATAGATTTCTAACTTAATTAAAAACCTTTTAATGAGCTCTTTGTTTTTGATAAGTGCTAAATATAGATCTCCATGGTAGTATGGCCTTAACAGCACTGCAGACCAACTTTCCTATCCCTCCAGTGCATTGGAAAGGGTTAAAAACATTACAGCAGCAGAGAGGTTGATTCAGAGAGAAATTGTAATGCTTTTATGTGGAAATCACACAGTTACCCATTGAAACTGGTTTAGCTTATTTGACCTAATTTTATAATATACAGATTGAAGGTAGGACCTGTTTCCTGTGATGCAGCAGGTGAGGGTTTGCCTGGTTGGTTCCTCTGAGCTGTGTTACCTCCCTGACCAGCCCAGTCCAAGGATCAGCAGGTGCCAGTTTAGGAAACCAAGACTTCAGAGCAATCCAGAGACACTTGCAGGGCTGTATTGACCAGGCTTTAATGGAGTTGCAGCCATCATCAGCAGGGTAGGAGATGGCAAACAGACCTTAAGCATCCTGCAGGTACTCCAGGTCCAATAAAAATCCTTGTGGACTCAGCAGGAAGCTGAAGTGCAGGATGATTGTAAGCAAAATCTGCAAAAGGAAAAAAGGAAAGAAAGAAAACTTAGTATTATGAAAATTCCAAATATGGCATACTGACTTTCAGTACTGCATTTAGTTAAGCAATCCTAAAACCAAGTAAGAATTGTTACATGGCTTTAATAATTTGTTTATATTTATTTAAGAGTACTGCATGTGGCATATTCAATTTCTGAATTTTTATTCTCCCCCCCCCCCCCATTTTACTTAAAAGTTTGTTCAATTGGAGCATAACTGATTTGATTCCAGTTGGGAGAAATATACCTAGAAATACTTATAAAAATGAAATAAGTATAATTATAGCAAATTTATGCATTTATTTCTTTTCCATTACTTAAAATTATGTTGCACATTCATAATTTTTATTACATTTTCAGTGTTTATCATTTAGCCAACTAAATATAGTCATGTAAGATATAAATCTTTATGTACAGTTAGATCTGGTTACCAGTAAATTGTCAGCCATTCAAAGGGAATGGTCAGGTCTGATGAACATAGCTATGTTTTCCAAAAATACTGGCTCTGCTTCTTAAAATCATAGCAAGAAAGAAATTGTATTCTTTTCATACAGGTAAATGCAATCTTAAAATAAAACTGTAACTTTAGCATAAAGCACTGAAGTTGGCAGTGAAAGCAAAATAAAACTCTCTCTCTTAACTGCCTGGCTAACTCATTCTGTTCTTATAGAGATTTTCTTCTCATTGTTCGAATAACAGGAATCTGAATAAAGGATCTAAATAATGTTAGCTCATCTGGATTGAAGCAGATTGTTTAGATTTCAGACATATTTCTTTAATTGAAATAGATTGCATTTCAGATTATTGGATTGGTAGATGCATGGAATTTATCATTCTTAAACCTCTTGAACCTGTAGATGGAAAAGTAATTCATAAAAGGGAAAATAAGAAAATAAGGAAAAGGAAACGATTTACCTCATAATGCACCTAATAAAGCCAATTTTATACCAAGTGTGATTGTCCAGAACAGGTAATAGATGAATCTTTTTATTACTTTTATGGCAATAATGCAATAAAACCAATACTTCTCTAAGAAATACCTTAACATAATTGAAATAATAAGAAAGAATTTTAAAGGAGTTTTAATGTTGGAGGATGGAGTTAAAAAAGCCAGCCTTTGGTAAATTCAGGAAATCCTAAGTAATATACGATTTTCCATTTGAAGGATCTTATTGTCTGTTCTGCCTCTTCTTCAGCAGCAAGAAGGGATAAGAAAAGAATGAATTTGGCTATTTGTAGCATGGGGATTTTGTTTCTGCCCTAATGGCACACGTGAAAGCCATGGGAGTCATTTTTGAAAAGGCTGTGGAGCTCCAAGGGCTGAGGGATGTCCATGCAAACGTGTTCCAAGGAGAAAGGCTGAGGGTCCATGCAGGAGACATCCAGCCATGATCACCAGGGCTGGATTTTGGATGGGAACAGAAAAGTGTTGTGCAGAAGCACTTCTGTGAGAACTCTTCTAAAAGTGCTATGGTAAGAGATAGCTTAGGACATGCAAATAAATCTTTGCCTTCAGGGTTGCCAGCACATGCCATACATTAAACATCTTTAATTGCATTTTTTTTCCCACATTTTTTTCTTTAATACAGTGTTTAGAGAAAATACAAAGCAGTAGGGTTTGGGTATCTCTGGCCCTTGATGAGCAGGAGCCAAGGAGGCTTCAGATAGCAACAAACTGAGCTTATAATGTCTTTCAAGAGAGAATATTTATTGAAAGGGCAGACAAATGCATGGCTCCTAAATTCTCTCACTGCATCTCCTGGCACATTTCTCAGGGTAAAGAACAGTACATGGACATTTAACTAGATTTATACCATTGCAGGAGGTATATAACTTTTCTGTGTAAGTTCAAACTCATCTGCTGTGTCCTACAGGGTTTTTTTCTTGTGTGCTGCCCTTGATATGCTGGCTTGACTTAAGTGACGGGCTGATTTCCTTCAGGGGCTTTTTCCCATGTAAATTATTCTGTGGTCACTCAGGTTGCAAAAAGATGAGTTCTCCTTCCTGCAGGAGGAGACCTCCTTTATTGAGTTTCTACCTGGGTTGGGAGAGGCTGGTACAACAGGGAGAAACTTTCACTAGAATGAGGAAGGTGTGAACAAGTTAGAGAAATATGCTGCACAGTTGTCAAGATCAGAAGATATGTTTGCTGTGGGCAGTGTGTGTCCCTCTGGAAGAGACTGAGATAGCTATGAAAATGCTGGGGAAAATGTCTAAATCAGAATAGCTGACTCATAGGCAATGTAGAAATGCATCAGATTTAAAGCATAGCTCATTATTTAAATAAAATGGTCTACAGTACAACTGACGCAGCAAAGATAAAGACATTTGAGTTTATGGAGCACTAAGGTCTCACATCTGTCAAAGAACAAGAAAAATGACCACAGTAAAAAAAACAATGATGATAATTATGTAATAATTTTGAAAGAATATCTGTACTCATGTTCCATTTACAACAAAATTGTTTTTACAAGCCTCAGCTGCATGGTCCTAAACAGCTCTGAGGTTTCTTGCTGTTCTAATCTAGTATGCTTTTAGATTATTTTAATATTTCATTTGCCTTTCATGAAACTCTCTCTGCTCTGGAGTGTCTGTTTCAAAATAGTGAATCCCAAACTCTCATTCCTCTATTTTTGGCCTGAGAGAAAAATCTCCTCGGGAAATATATCATCTATTCTTTACTTGGTGCAAGGATGGAAAAGTTATTTACCAGATTGACCACTAATTTTTACTGACTGTCAATAAAATTTACTTTTGCAAACTATTTTAACTGTTGCTGCATATTTTATAAAGCTATAATTTTATCATGATTATTATTGATTTAATTTTACAAAAGGCATGTATACCAATGAGCACTACTTTGGTGTTCACATAATTTTACAAAATGTTCTTAAAATTCGTCTGCTTTAATGTTGATAGCAATGCTATTAAATCAGTCCCCTGGAAAAGCATTGATGATGATTGTTTGCCCTTACCAAACTGTTAATAGGTTCCACTTACAATATGTACAGCCCCTGATTTTTTTACCTGCAATTTGGAGGTACAGTTAACAAGGACCAAAATTTTATCTAATCAGTGAACGACTCAAAAAACAGAATTTAGAAATAGTTACACATATAAATTTATCCTTTGTGTCCCTGAGTGCTAATGGCCACTAAATTGTACATCCCATTGTAAAGAATATTAAAATATATGGTTCAAAATAGCAGTGAATCTACTGCTGTTTCATCCTGATGCATGAAAAATCCTGAATCCCATTATGTTAATTTAGGGTATCTACAAATTTAAAGGAAATGAAAATTCATTAAAAATTTTTAAATAATAAGAAAAGCAATTTCCAGTGTTTATAGTCTTTTGTGTCTGCTGTGATTTCTGGTAAAAGAGCTTGTAGTGTCCTGAGCTGCCTTGAAACAGCTAAACTTTGTTGACATATTTACTACATATTCTCAGGTTAGTGACAGCTAAATTTTTATAAGCCAGCACACAAAAATCAGGATAATGGGTTCCAAACCTAACAGCTTTGTTAAGAAACAACCTGAGTCCCCTATTAGTAAAAATAAGTGCTGTGGTTCATTATGGTAGGAAGAAAACTGAGAATGCCTAGAAAATGAATAATTTTTTTCTTTTGTCACCTTCGTGTGTCACAAAGAACAGAAATACTATTTATGTAAGGCTAACAGGTACTACAATCTTCTTTTTGATATTTTTAAAGTAATTTAAGCAGCAGTCATTTCTAGTTTGTAGAACAATATACATCAAATAAGATTTTATAATATACTTCCTGAAAACCAGTGAGGATTTTTTATTGCATAAGGAAATTGTGGATTTCAAGAGAAAAGTTTTGTTGTGACACATAAAATATCTGAAGATTGTTTCAACGCCATTTCCTGATGCAGGCATGGTATCTGGAATCCAAGCAGTCTGGGGAGATGACAGGACAGACACGTTGTGGGGTTTTCTCCCTCAAATGGTAAGTAATGACTCTACTAGAGAAAAAAGTGAATTTTATATGTGGTATCATTACAATTTGCAGCCACAGAGAAAAGCAATCTTTTCCTTGAAAAACTTTGATGTTGTTTTTTAGTTTAAATGAAATGCTCATGATCATATGGATGATTGAAGGTTGATTGCCCCAAGCAATAATTTATTTATTAGAGATCCAGCCAATCCTAATTTGTATATCTTCATGTCTGATAAAGGCGAGTCTTAAACCACTCTGTCATTATTGCTCTTTCTCTGGTATAGGAGATAATTCTGCCAATAACCATCTTGTGCTCAAGGGCATTATGAAATTTATTCTCTTAAGACATATTTTGGAATTCACATCTGTGAAATTAGATTAGATATATATCTCTCTGTGGCATCTGGACTAGTTATGCCTTCCCAAAATCATCTTCATGAATTAGGAATTGATTCCATAAGGTATCTGATGCACAAAGAAAAAAAATGCTAATTATTACCCTATTAATATACATAGAGATATAATTTTCTGTTTGTCTTTTCTAATTGAAAAAACAATCTCTAGTGAAATTTTAATGTCTAACTGAGGTGGTGACACACCTGACTTTTACTAGGTGGGTAATGAAATCTTCTACTAAGGGATTAAGCAACCCTAATATTTTATATGTAAACATATCCCACCAACTTTGAGCCTCCATTAAGTCAAAATATTTCAGGTTACATATCCAAAATTCATGGATAAGTAATATAGAGCCTAGAATACTGAATTAAAATGGAAGACCCCAAATATATCTGTCCCTATTAAAGACTAGTCTTCCTTCTTCCTTGATTTTCATGCAGTTGTTTCTTCCTTGGTAAATTACAGTAATTCTACTTACATCCTTTGTCAAAAAGATAAATAAATAATCAAGCCTGTGGGTGAAAGCATGAGAAGATCCAGCAGTTATTGTACTGGTGGTAGTATAATAGTTCAGCTAGGAGTAGAACTAATTTTCAATATGAGGAATGAATCTAACAGTAGATTTCAGCTTTTGAGAGCTTCAATAGTCCTAAAAGCCACCCAGATACTCTTCAGGTTCCCCATGTTGCTAGTTCACCAAAAATGCAGAAATCTTTGTTTATTGTGCTATTATTAACTGAAGTTTAAGGACTAGAAAGGCCCAGTGGAAAAAAAAAAGGGGTATAATTATCTTGCTGCTTTAATTAAATTCTCCCAACTGAGACCTGGCCCCATTTTTTAAGTGAAGCATGGACTATAATCAGTCACATTAGCATTCAGTTTACTTCCCTGCAGATGACCATGAAAGTGAGTGCATCTCAGGGATGCTGTGCTTCAGGTAGGACAGCTCTTTCTGAAGCCAGTGGAGCCATCAGTTCTCCTCTTTCCCTGTGAGACCTGTGTAGATGTCAACTGACACAGCAAGGAGGAGGAAAGGATATTGTGCATTGTACATGTTTTTCAATGCCCACTGTGGTGCATACATGGAATTACACTTGTAGGCTCTTTTAGTATCCTACCTGAAATGCCACAGTACCCAAATACCAGAGTCTATATCTAAAGAACAGCTCCAGTGAATCCGGCTTAGTAGCACTTAGATTTTTCAGTTGTATTTTTACCCATTTAATGAAACCCCTCGGAGAAAGAAGGGACTTGAGTCGCACTTAAATTTCACCAACTCAAGATTTGTGTGAGCAGAAAAGCATTTGCCCTGAGGAATCAAGAATTAACCATCATTCTTTATGCTGCAAGACCTGGCAATTCTATCATGGCTTCCAGTTTTATTCTTACTTGTTTACACATACACCTAAAATGTGTGAGGTAGAAAGAAAGATCAAGACAAGAAAGTAAAGACCAAAACACATTCACCTCTGCAAGTGTGCCCTTCTGCATGAATTTTTTTTTTTTTTTAATTAACAGGACATCAACAAAGTGCAAAAATAATTTTGCATGTTTTTGGTGATATTGCCATCAGGTGGTTTTACAGCTTCTCAGCTCTCAGGTGAATGTTCCAGGCTAGCTCCAAAAGGAGTTTTTCAGTACTCTGTTTGAAGATATTCCAAACATTGTGAATAACATTCTGAGAGAAAAGTTGCTCAGGCACATGTGATTGGGACAAATGCATTCTTCCCAACTTTGTTGTGAAAGATTGAATGTAAAAAAATTGTTAAAACAGATAAGAAAATGCTCTCAAGAATAAGAAATTGTCCCATGTCATAATCAAGTTTTATAGGTCACAGCCTAGTTCATCAAGAATTGAAAGTTAAATTCCTAGTACTTCAGATGATGGGTTAGAAATGAGCCCAAGCAAATTGCTTCATCATTGTAATTCATTGTCCCATTGGCAAATTTAAAATAATTAAAATTATTCTCAATCCTTAACTTGAAAGAGTCTAAAATAAAGCAGAAAACTCCATGTGTACTCAATGGAAAGATGTTTCTACAAACAATTCACTCTGAATCAGTCTGTATTTTCAGACTAAATTAGTGATCATTTTAGTGTTTGAGTGATTCAGGGACATGTCATCTTGTAAGTGTAGAAGAATTGCAAGTAAGCGCAAATCTTGTAAGTGCAAAGAATTATTGGGAGCCCAGGAAAGAAATGGAAAACTGAGCTAATGTTTACTCTTTTTTAACTACCAGGATATGGCCTTTGTTCCAAATCAATTATGTAAAATAAACTCCTCCAAAACAGTCAGCTCTGAGCAACCATTGGTACCGTAAGAGCATTTTTGCTGTAAATTATGCTTATCTGAGAGAAATTAACATATTTTTACCATTCACCAAAGTTATGTTGGTAGGTTTAAAACCATATTTTAAAATTCTGTGGAAGCCAGAACTTCAGGGAAACAAGGAATCATTCCTGGGCAGTTTGGTTGGCTCCAAGAATATGCAGTGCCTCAACTGTGCATCTAACCCAGCCTGGCCATGGCAGTCCTGACTCAGTGTCCCAGCTCCTGTAGCTGTGCAGTTCTTGTGCTGAGGGGGATTTAGATCCCCTTTGCCTAATTGAGATCAGAGCCTGGATTTGCCTAAAGAGGGTGTCTTTGATACAATGGTTGTTAAAGCATGGTTCTTGTTCAACCATCAATCTTCATCCATTTTGAAGGACACCTTATGGATATAAATTATGAGGTCTGTCAAGGGAAGGTTCATAGATAAATGGGTTCAGTCACTGGATTATTACTTCCTACAGGACTGGCTGCTGAGTAATAGTAAATTGTGGGAACTTAGGAAGTTTATTAAAGCCAGATAAGCTCAGCTGCTTCACTCCTGAACCGACAGTAGCATATGCAAAACCCAAGGTTATTGTGTCACATGGCAGGTTCAACAATGTCATTTTGACAATTACAATATACTTGCAGTTTGACAAAGTGACAAAATACAGCACTAGTATAAAACTGACAGGCTTTGGAATTTCTCATTTTTTCAGGTGTTATGTAGCTGCATGAAAATACATTAAGAAAACCTAAACCAGTGCCTCCAAATTAAATAAATAACTCACCTTGATATCATCCAATATCTGTGAAATGAGAGACCCCAGCTTTGACACTTCCATCTTTTGTGTAATCTGTTCACTTAAATTCCCAAGTTGTGTAGAGTGTACAAAACCAATTCTGTATTTTTATTGTCTGAAATTCTTGGTAAACCAGCTTTGAGACATACAATCTAAGAAATAAACTAGATCTCAGTAATTGTTACATAGTTGTGACCTCTGCTACTGACTATTATGTTTGATTCTCAGCCCCACTCCAAACACAGCTGTATTGTCTCCTAATTTTGAGTCAGGTGCTTGTGTGTGGATCTGCTGTTAGATGGGTAATAGTGGAGAATGATGAAAGAAACAAGACCCTTAATGCATGACTTTTTCCTTACTCACACAAAGAGCTTGATAGTTTCCTTGGATACTATCCAGCATATAGCTGACAGTGTTTTTATTTTCAGACTTTTTTTTTTCCCTATAGCAATGGGTGATATATCCCATTATTTGTTGAGAAAAATCCTGTGTGTGTTTCCTGAATTTGTTGTGTCTACTATTGAGAAGGATTGAGGTGCAAATTAAGTCTCACAAGGATGAAATACCGTCATGTCTGTAATTATTACAGCATCTCACAAAAGGGTCATAGATTTGCTGAATATGGCTTGACTGAGATAACCTGGTCATAATGTCAAGGACAAAAGTGAATTCTTTAGGGAATCAGTTCCATCATTATATGTTTATTTAAGAATTTAGCTCAAACAGCATTTGTTTCTTTTATTCTTCAGAAGCTTGGGCAAATCTTCACCTACTAGATATATAGTCAACAAATATAGGCAGCATGAAGGCAACATTCTGATTGAAGATATCAGATTCTTGGAAAGGAAATCAGAAAAAATACTTTACATTACCATTGCTTATATATCTGTGTGGTTGATTTTTGTTCTATTGTATTGGTTTGGAACCAAATCCTGTTGGTGGAAAACTGCAGAATTTCTGAAAAAAAGATAAAAATGCATTTTTGCATTCAATTAAATCAGAAATCTAGACAAATTTTTTGTTTCCTTTCCTGCCAATATTTTCAATCAGATTTATTATTTTTCTTTAAAATTAGAAATGTACTGAATATCTCTGTAAAAAGTGCAGGAGCACTCAGACGAGATGTTCCTTCTCTCCACTTGAAATTCCTTTTAAAAATTGCAGCAGAATTAGGTAAATAAGCAGGTACTGTTACTACTTTCCCCATACCTTTCACAATCACCTTTTCTTGTTCTTTCTTATTCAGTTGTTTCAGGAAATACTGCTTCATCTGTGATGGTTTACCATAAACATTAATATTATGCTATTATCTAAGGGGATACTTTTAGATTCCAATTGTTTCTTGTCACAAATCTTTCTTACAAGACTTGTGGACTTCTCTCACTCTTCTCTCTCCTAGACGTAGTGAGACATTTTGTCCCTGAAATGTGTCCTAATTCCATAAAAGCAGGAAAATAAATGCTCATGGCAAGCCCACAGCATAATCCATGTTTTCAAAATTACATTGAGTCGCCCACCTCAGTGACTCAGCCAGTGGGTAGCAGCAGAGTCATTTCGAGTGGCTGTTTTCCAGATCAGCAATTGCTTACCACATTTCACTGTGGGCTGACTTTCTTTGTGTAAAAGGTATATTTTAAAATCCAGAGGAAAAAAGAGGAACATTATTCTTAGGCCCGAAGAATCAAAAGTGCTGTTGCATTCATATAGTTAGGTCCTGGATGGCAGCATGGATGTAACAACCTTTGCTTGTTCCCTTACAAAATCCACCTGTTTGGCAGGTGGAAGACCTAGAAATGAAAACAAGCATCCTTGTGCATGTATACTTTGATAATAAGCCTAAAGCAATGTGGAAATGGAGGAAAAATTCAGAAACTCATTGAGCCTTATTCATTTGTATGTTAATATGTCCAAATATGTGTTGCATTTTTTATCATTTATTTTGGCTGGCAGAAACTGTCCTTTTAAGAAGAGAATGGGAAGCCTGGTGGCAGAGTTTGCAGAGGGCTTGTATTAGCACATGGAAGACTTAGGTAAGTTTTTCCTGGCCTCTAAAAGTATAAAAGCCTACAAAGTTCTTTTTCATGCACCCGTCTTTACAGGAACTGCTCTGTTTTAAGGTGTATCAATATAGCATGAAATAATCTCTCTGTAGAAGAGCTGTAGAAGGTGCTCTACTTTGAAGCCATTAACCAATAGCCAGGAAGCAAGAACACCTCTGGTGTGACTAATGACAGGTTTCTAATTGTTTATAATAGATGATGTAGGAATTACTTTATGTAGGAATTACTTTAGATGCAGCACCATGTCATGTGGCCTCCCCAGGATGCTGCTCGAAGACTTTAGTAATTCTTACTTAACAATAATTTCTTTTTGACAAAATCTTTTTGGTAAGGAATATTTTCACAGCAGGGAAGGCAGCTGCCTGCTGCATTTTCACCAGGGCTGAATTTTAGGCAGGCCACAATTTGACTGTAAGACTGCAGCTACATATACATATGGATGCAATTATTGTCTCTGGGATGATGAGATCTTTCATACATGGGTACAGTTATATGGATACATAATAAAGTAGTCTTAATTACAGCTGTTCACAGCTGTACAGAAGGAAAAGTGTTAACTCCAGACTGATCTTTTAATAAAAATACCTCCCACTTTCATTCCAATATTGAATTCACCTCTACCAGAACTAAATTCCACAGAAAATGACCTTTGATGAACTTTGACTTAGGGGCATGGTTGCATTTGTGGGACTAAAGGATTTTGCATGAAATGTTCCAGTCTGTGATTGTCATATCCCTAAAATTCCTGAAAAAAACAGGAATGCTGGGGTATTTTCCACAGTGGTAATGGGAATGTTGTTTTCTTGAAGTTGCAAGGCACTGAGAAACTTTTTCCAGCCTCAATAGATAGGAGAAATGGAGAGGAACACCTTCAAATATTCACTTCCAGGGTGTATATATCATATCTGGTATGATGCTGAAAGCATGGAGAGAAATTTCAAGACCTCTTAAGGTTTACTTTAGCCAGCATAGATCTGCTGTTACTTGTGTGATGAAAATGCTTGTCCTTTTGTGGACATCATATGCCACAGGGAATGACTCTTTCCATATGTAGTCTCTTCTTTTAACTGAGTGTTGAAATCTTGGAGTTGCAAGCACCTGCTTCTAGGATGACTATAATGACTTGGTAATGCATCCCTCTCTCAACAACTTCAATATGATCTCATTTTTCACTTATTTTCTACTGCTGTTTTGACAGGTTACTATTAAGACTGCCTGACACACCTGATGATAAGATGATGATTCACTTGCTAATTATTTTGCAAAATATTAATCATTTGTACTGAAATTTTATATTCCAAATTTCTATTTGAGGATATTTCTTTTGTATTTATTTCCCCCTCCCATAGAAATGATCTATCAGTTTCTGACAATGACCAAGGAAAGGCCTTCACTTCTGACATTATGAAAATATGGTAGTTTTTTTTGCTTGGGAAGGACACTCAGCCTGTGCTGTGAGCTGGACTTTTGCCTTGTTTAGGGAGCATCAATTTCTCCTCTTTGGAACATAACAGTTGTGCTAATTTTTGCTTAATGCAAAATTAACATTTACAGAATGGCCAGAGATTTACCCAATGCCCACAGATGTCAGTGGAAATGCTTACATCAAGCAGGGCATACACAGGGGTCATGTATCACTCTTACTTTTAAAAGATAATATCTTTGATGAAGCAAAGTGTGCATTTGCAAATATTACTTTTATCTGACTAAAAGTTTTCAAACAGAAAAAATCCCACAATATTAGGGAAGCTTCGGATTTATTTTAGTTTGAAAGCAATGCATGAATTCAGTTAGGTTAATTAAAGAAGAAGTATTAGCAGATTTTAGCATTCTTAACATGCTTTGAGGATTGATTAATAAGGGTTATACTTAGATGGCACAATGGAATAATTTTCAACATCATTACCTTGTCCCTTGAAGAAGTCAAGCTTGAACCCATGGGATTTGGCATCACTTTGTAAAACAACATTACCGAACCCATCTGACTTTCTGAAGGACAAAACTTTTATAATAATCAAGGCATTTGAATGTATTAAATTGGGAAGTGATGCAAAGTAGGAGTGACTTGAGGAGATCAGGCTTAGAAGAACATTTGAAGGAGTAAACAAGAGTTCTTCAGCCTAGGAAAATTATATAACAGCACAGTTATGCCTAGATATATGATGGGAAGATTGACATGACAGCACTGGAGTACTCAGTAAATCAGAGAGTAGGTGTAGTCCCTATAGCTGTTGATGAAATTACTTATCTGATCTTTATATGAGTTAAGGAATAATCAAATAGGAGTGCACAGGTATGCTATAACTAATAACAAATGTAAAATATACAAGATAACATAAAAATAGACATTCAGAGGGAGTTACAAGGTAACTAAAAGACAGTCTATTTGGTTTGATGCCATAAAATCATTACATGTATGTCCCACAGGCACCCTATTAGATGCACGGCAAGAACAAAATGAGAGCAGGAATTTCCAGTTGTCTCCTCACGACACAAACCCAAACAAGCTTATATTTTCTGTAAAATAATCTCAGCAAAATTTCATATGGGAATGTTATACAGGAATATTCCCCGAGATCTGACCCCTGGGAGGGTTTAGACTTAAAGCAAAGCATCTTCAAATTGGATGGGGTGAAACCTGCGATGGATCTGAGCTCCTCTGTGGTCTTTCAGGACTGAGGAGCTTCTGCTCAGAGCTCAGGGGCAGGAGGATGTTCACATATGTACTGCTAATACTCAACACTGAGGGTGAGGTGTACCTCCCTCCACAGCCAGCTCTGCATGCTTTACAGCTCTGAACTTGACCCCTAAGTGTTGTGTTTGATTTTGGGTGAGCTTTTAATAAGTTTTAATCTCAACATGGAGCAATTGGAACATTTAGAAGTCTAACTCAGTTTCAGCCATGTAAGTTTGCTTGTTCCCAAACATGGTAGCTATAAAACAGTCCTGTGTCATGACTTCATTTGACAGATGTTTTTACAATCATAGTACCCTCAAAGCAGCAAAATAGCTGCAAGAGAAGCACAGAGCTGCTTCAGCTCAGGCAGATCAAAAGCATATGGACTCTCTGTGGGAAGGACATAACTGTTTATTATCAACAGGTCTTTGGCAGCCCAGCTGATGTTACCCTTTTCCTGGCTGCAGTAGAGGAGAACAAGGACTGGCCAGGCCACTGCTGAAGCAAGGGCTGTTGTTTTCCAAGTGCAGGTGGTTGGTGTTGATAGATGGGATTACGAGCCCCAGCAGAAAATGGATCAAGGGACTGCTTGGGATGTCCATAATTGCTATAAAGACTGAAAGAGCCTTGCCAAAGAAAGTGAATTGCAGAAATTTAGCGGCTCTTGTAATTTAGGTGCTCAGGGAGAACAGTGCTGAGTAGGAAAGAAAACTTTGATTTATGAAGGGTAACTTTTGTCAGACTGGAAAATATATAAATCTGTTTTATTTGGGGGTTTAGGCCTAAAATGGGTAATGAGGTCTTGAAAAGTTCTGGTGTTTTCCTTTTCTCTTCTTTTTTCTCCTTTCTTAATGTTTCCTAAGACAAGATCAGCTTTCTAAGGTCAGGCTTCACTAGCTTATGGGGCAGATTTAATTTTTTTTAAGGCTTTGAAGTGAATCCTTTCAACCTGGATAGACTCATCTCACATCTGTTGAATATGCTTCATTCTTCTGCTTTATTCTTACTTTTGTGGCTTTTCTCAAGAGAGTAATTCAGCAGATGCAATAGAAACCAAAAAGGTAGTGTTTTACCACTGGTAGGAAGCAGGAGTCTGTAAAATAAGTTGTCTTGGTGTGTAGAGAATATCAGAAAATAGGCTTCCCAAGCTGACATCATAAATAAGCATTTATATAAATATTACATAAATGAGGAAAATTCAATTATTTAACAGGATTCTAGTTTCAATTTCTTGTGAAAGATATGTTAAAGAAGCAGCTTGAATTCTTTCTTACTTACCCAAACCCTGTCCTTCACATTTAAATGGTTGGTAAAATGTCTGCAAGCCTATGCTGACACTTGAGCTGTATTAAAGCTGATCTGCCTGTATCATAGAGTTCTCTTGGTTTACATAATCACAGCAGGTCTATTACATCTCCTGTTGTAGAAACTGCATCTGGGACTTGGCCAAGTAATGCTAAAAATCACCCATCCCCAACAATTAAAAAAGGTGGCACAGCAAAGACAAAAGGGAGTAAATAAATAGCCCTTGAGGCGTCACCCTGCAGTCTGTAACTGGGCAGTCTGGAGAGCAGGAAGGCTGAAAAACAGCCTGGCGTCTTTCTGGAGCTATTTTAATGTCTCTGATTTATAGATCTGTTATTCTGTTTAGAGGATGAGAAAGAATAGCAGAGTAAACATGATGGAGAGGGCATCCACTTAAGGCTAAGGTCAATTACTCAAGGGAATAAATGTGCGTAATTGCACACCTGATAACTAACAGCATAAATAGACTGCTGATTTATATCATGAGTCTTTAACTGCAACCCTTTTATACAAACAATTATAATAATAGGAGGTTGATTATTTGCATTTGTTCCAACTACTTGTGATGATCATCTTTGCAGAGACACAGGAGAAAAATAGACTACTGTTCTCTTTGGCAGATCTCCTTTCTCATTAGATGGTAACTGGCATTGTGGATAAACCTTTTATAGGTTAGGGCAGACAAACACTTTAATTATGCTCGGTAAGGTTTTAATTCCCAGATGCCTAGATGAGAAAATCTTCTGGCATCTCAAGTCGTTGAATTAAAAGCATCTATCTGTCTTGCTAGTTCAATGACTTTTCATTAGCAATGATGTTTTGCTGCTCTTCTCTATTCTTAGCATAACTACAGTAATTAAGAGGCAATTTTAAAAATCCTGTGTTGGAATTCGTCTTGATTTGGAGTTTGCTGATCTCGGGAAACTGATGTCTGTCAGGAGAGTGGGAGGCCCAGGACCACATTCCAGGCCAAAATCATCACTACTACGTGGCACTGGCAGCCCCAGGAAGCACAAGGCCAACTCTGGAGATAAAGCTTAGACAGGGTTATCCTCTTGCTGAGTGTTTTATTTGCTGTGTGGATTTTGAGGGCATGAGGACATGGCAAGGGGCTGTTGGGCAGGGAACAGAGACTGCATGAAATGAAAGCAGATTTCAAAACTCGGCTTTTTCCATCTTCCAGAGAAGACACATTTTTACTTTCTCTACACAGAGTTTTCAATGTCTCTGGGCTGTCCAAGTCTAAATCTATATCCAAATCTGAAAACTCCCATGCATTTGAATAATCTTACAGATAATTTCCACAAAAAATATTAAAAAGTGACATAACACTGTTTTTAGATAATCACACTTTATTTATAATTAAACTTAGTTTAAATTAATTTTCTATTTCCTTATTAATTTTTGCAAATAAATATATGCATACATTTCCCTGCTCCCTAATTTTCCTGTTATGTCACTGATTAGTCTGTCAAAATTTTTTTGTACTGTTTCCCACTCCTCTTTTCTGATTTTGGTTTGCATGAGCAGTTATTATGAGTTGTGTGCATAGAAGTCTCAGCCTGGATTTTCCTCTTCTTCTCCCAGTCTGGAGAACTTTAGCAGTTGTTAGTTAAGCCCACAATACAATAGCAAAACCTAATTAAGCTTCGTTATATAGTTCAACCTTATCAAAAAACTTCTGTGACCTCAGTAAATTCACAGTGTCCATACTTTTCAATAAACCATAAAGGAGACATTTTCTGTATTAGGTATTCAGCAACTATATTGCTTAATTCTGCAAAATTACCTAAAAAGTTTAAATTTGAAGGTGCTATTCCAAATGTAAAAAAAATTGCTCATAGATGTGGAAGTATATTAAAAGATCAGACCAAAAGTATGTTTTTAATTAGCAAAACTTGCCTAACATCCTTACTCTCAGCAATCTCGGGGACTATATTCCCACAAAGGCAAGTGATTAATGCCATGGAAAAGGACAGCAAGGAATTGCCAAGTTCATCCTTCTCCATTAAGCAGCTGACACACATTCACCTCTCTTCTCTTTAGCCAGTGTCCCCTCTTTATGGAGCTGATGACCAGCAGGGCACAGGGATGTAATTTTTCCTTTGGGTTCCCCTTACTTCCTATCTTCCTGAAACACTGTAAATTACTATGAAACTACTTCTTGGTCATTAGAGAGGGGAAATAACCTGCCTTTCCAAACAGGATCTGCTGTTAGAAGAGTTATTTTCTGACCTTTTAAAGTGTGTCTTCAGTCTGATATTTAAAGGCCTGCTCTAAGAACCTTATTTATGCTTGATCTATAAAACGAATTAGTGGTTTGAAAGTGTATAGCTTTGTGAATAACTAAATTACTAGTAGTAGAACATGGGTTTGGACCAGATTTTTTCAAAGGGCTCTAATTTAGTATTAACCATTGTATATTTATAAAATTTCACCATGTGTTTTTCTGCATGAGCAAATGGGAGAAATAGGTGGTTAACTAATGCTATTTTAACCTACTATTAACCCAGTACCAAATCATGGCTGTGAAAGTGTAAATAATCTGAGTCCTGTTCATACAGTTTGAAAATCAAGAGGTTTTTATACCCCATCACTAAACATATGTTTTGTGTCTTCAGCAGATACATATTCTAATGGAAGCAAGAGGTCATAATTTCTGAAGAGACTGTGGATGTAATTTCAATAGCAGATTAGCACATTAATACCTTTTAAAAGGCTATCCCCTGCTTCAGCAGTTTATGCTCAGTTGTAAAGATAAAATATGGTTTCACAGGTCTCTTTTAACTCAATTTGGTATGAACTGTGTCAACCTGTGCCTTGCCCATGATACCTTGCCTTCCTAGGTGTGAGAGCATCATTCATTAAAGCATTGGATAATGTCTAATGATGAGGGATTGAGGGCTCCAGAACAGTGCTAGCCAGAGGATGATTATAAACAGCTATATTACAGGCTTGGAAATAGCTGTTAATGACCTCTCACCCCCTAAGGAAAGGGAATTACTTGCATACTTTGTACTTCCTTTCCATGCAATCTCTTAAGAGTAAAAGATCTTGCTGTTTCTCAGCTTTGGCAGCGCTAATAAATGAAACTTTACATCCATTCTTGTCTCGTAGCCACAGCTGATGTGTGGCTCTGGCAAAGCCAGACATATTTCTCACCCACCCAGCTCATCCCTCATGAAGAACCCCTCACATGCCAGGAGAGAAGCTCAGAGCCCGGCACTGCAGGGTGGAGAAAGGTCACAGACTTGAAGTGCAGTGATGCTACATCTGCCTGCTAAAATTCCTCCCCAGAACACGGGGAGGCAAGGGAGGGCTGCAGCCTGTGAATGGGAAAGCATTAAGCTAGCACTCACTGAAGATGGAAAACACCTGTCTCTTTCTTTCCTTCTCAGGGGGTCTCCTGGGACATGAGAGTCAGCCTCGCTCCTCAGACCATGCTCACCCTGCTGAAGAAGTATTTTCAAAAAATGTAAGGAAGTTGTTGCTCTGTCTCTAGAGAGCAAAATCAAGGGAAGGATCTCTTCTATGTAGTTCACTGACACACTAGATTTGGTTTCAGAGAGGCTAAACACTGACAAAGAAGAATGAGGGAGAGAAAAGTGGAACTGTTTTACCTGTATTTTATATCCAAGCACCATAATTTAATGTTAAAATAATTGTGAATGAATAGGATATGGACCACAAAGTGTTGCTTGCTATTTTTGTATATCACCTTAGAGTAAGCAGTTGAGTTCTGCAATCAAAAGACTGATTGTAATCAGAGCCAGTATTGAATTGAAGAATCTCCTCTGATGTCTACTTGTGTCCTTTTTTTTTCTCCTGTCTTTGTGGGGTTTTTTTCACTTGTATTTTGAAGAAGGCTTTGCCCTTCTTCAAAAGTCAGTGGAGTCAGTTTATTTCATCTTAGTCAGAATCATGTCATTAATCTCAAGGATTCTGATTTTAGGAGCACTTCCTCTTTTTTCCCATCATCTCTATAGTGTTTTATATTACTAATTATTTGGATAGAAATTCTCAGTCTAACTATGCACACAATATTTGAGGTAATATTATCAATTATTATTTCTTTCTTGAAACCACTAGGCAGTGAATAAAGATGTGCCACATTCCACTTTGAAGTCAGAAGGTTTCTCAGTACAGAAAAAAAATAGCTTGAAAGAGTTGCACTTAAAGGTGTTTCAAGGGCCTTAAAAGGGCCCTACTTCTAAATCAGCATTCTTGGTGGGATGAATAAAAATAGTTGGACATTTGTCTTAGAACAGCTATAATTCAGTTATAGCTTCACAGCTGTTATTTCATGTCATTCTAGACTGCCTGGAGTATCTCACTCAGAATTAATAATGCATACAATATTATCAGCACAAAGGAATAGATTTAGAACAAAAAACATGAGTTGAAATTCAGTTTTTCTCAAAAAGAAAAGATGTTGTTTTCTCTGGGAAGGAAAAAATTAATCAGATCTATTTTCAAGGTAGATTTGTTCATTACTTGTCTCATATCAGCACAGCACTTCTGTTTTTCTCTGAGTACATTAGGAAGCTGGATTACAGAAATGTAGATGTAAAGTGAAGATCTGAAAATAATTTTGCCCTTAGCTTAACGCTGCTGACCCCTTCTTCAAATGGAGCCCACTGTTAAAATCTCTTATTTATGCAGTTAATACAGTTCAACATAATTATGTGATGCTGTTGACCTGAGTGCAGCCAGCGGCTGTAACCAGGCTTAGAGAACTTGGATAAATATGCAGTGAGTAATGGCAAGCATGCCTTAAGCCTATGCCTTCACAAATTCTATGAATTTTCAATGTGCTAAGTGTAGTACAATTTATTTGTTCACAGAGCAGGGCGAAGCTTTGGAATCTAAAGCTGTTGATATCTTTTGTTTGAAATAAGAAAGCGCAGTCCAAACAAACAGCTGGCACTTTAACAGGGATGCACAGAGGAGCAGTCACATCCACTCAGAGCCACCAGGGCTTTGCCTCCTCACACACTGCTAGCTCAGCCTCGCCTCAGAGAGGGGTTTGCTGCTCCTGGCATGGGATTGCAGTCCTGGCTCCAGCAGCACACTCTGCTTTTCACACTCCAGAGCTCTTGTGCAGTGTTGGGTTGTGTGAAGTGCTCACCTCTCTGCCTCATTTCTTCATAAGTTACAATACTTTCCTCCTCTGTAGAATAATCATTTCCTGAATGAAAGATTTTTAGAAGTACTCTTTCTATCTTTGCATCACCGCATTTTTTTTTTCCTCCATTATTTCCACAATGTGGAGTATAGATTGAAAAATCAGCATAATTTTAGGGTATTGTCTCTCATGAGGGGATCTATTCTTAGATATCATCTCATCTTTAAAAAGCCTTTCAGGAAGAAGCAACTGAACTCAGACTAGATGGAGCCAGGATTCCAGAGCAAGAACTAATAATCCTGAATTTGCCATTAAACTCTGCTTTTGCTTGACAAAGTTATGAACTTTGTTTCCTGAAGAAAGCAGTTTGGCTTTGTATTAGTAGCAGTTGAGAACTGCACAAAGTCAGTGTTTTCAGTGTGAAATCTCTGTGTAATTATATCAGCGTTTTCCTGAAAATATAATTTGGCCCATCTATGGCTTTTCATTCATTTTTCTCCACTCCTTGTTAATGGAAGCAAGAAAAATGATAAAACAGATGACTTCTTAGCAGGACCAGGACCATGTGTCCTATGGCAAAACCTTTCTTCTGCAAGGACCAAAACTGATGTACATCCAGCAGAAAAGCAGACATGTGGAGACATATTTTGAGGAACACCAAGAACAGAAGGAAGAGAGGAGTAGCAAGTCTCTGACAATTGCAGAAATTACTACTGACAAGATATTAAAATACTTTATAGAGAAATCTGACTATGATTCACAGAAGGCTGGGGAGAGGTGAAACAAGGAAAGCCAGAGATCAGGGATAAGCCTTTGCTAAAGCTCAAAGCTCTGCCTGTATCTGCATATTTGTTTGTGCTCACTTACCTTTTATTTCCCATCACTTACAATTGACCAGGTGATGTTCTGGAGATAAAAGGCAATGCTGCTTCACATCTGCTGGGGACCTGTCTTTTAAACAGTGAAGTGATTCAGTAATGATAAAAAAGAAAAAAAAAGGAAGAGAATGAGTAACTTTTATGTTTATTTCTTTTTATTTTTCTTTATATTTTTTGGTTTTTTTTTTATTTTAACTTTCTAGTTTATTTCTAAACATTTCCACCTTTACACTTCTTTCTTTTGATTTCTTTCTTCATTCTCATTTGAGTGCCCCAGCAAGGAATAGAGAGAAACTTGTGACTGTCTCTTTGTGTTGATGATTTCACTTTAACTCAGGGTTAGTGAAATTAATAAATAGGGCACAACAGACTGCAAATCACATGTAAAAATCTGTAGATTAGAGCTGTGACCAGCAAGGATGTTCTTTAATGAGAGATGTCTGGAACCACTGCTGCTAAAAAGCAACACCTCCTGCAACAAAAGGAAATGGGTTGATAGGCACATGCCCAGCTAACTTCAACATCATAAAAGGAATAATTATAAATCGTTATTCACTCAATAGCAGCAAAGTTAAGCTTGCTATAATACCTTTCATCTATCTGAATGTGTAGTTTATAATGGATTCTGTGCTGAACAGAGCCTGAGAGATACCCTAGGAAGCAGAGCAATAGCTTACAAAACAACCATGAAAT
This sequence comes from Chloebia gouldiae, assembly GCA_003676055.1. NCBI lineage: Eukaryota > Metazoa > Chordata > Aves > Passeriformes > Passeridae > Chloebia > Chloebia gouldiae. Next base: position 7,858,776 of record QUSF01000024.1, read on the forward strand.
CAATCTGTAACCTGGGGGGAGTTGAGGTCTTTTTTAACCAATTTAATTGCACGTTACAATAATACACACTATTCTAGAACAAGGTATAAATTCAATTCACCAAATTTTAAATACTGTTTTTAGAATTCTCCTATGTTATTTTCTAATTATTTCAGGTGAGACTAATATATAAAAAAAAAAAAAGAGGAACTCCTGGAAAAAGGTAAATAATTCAGTCTAGCCTAGCATGAATAACTAAGCTGCAAATGACTGTAAACTGAGAATAAAAAAAAAATCTTGGAAAAATGGGTTTTTTTTGTACTTGAAGTCAGGCAATTGAAACCATAGTGGATAATTCTGTGCTACTGTTATGCAGGCTCTACCTGACATCAGAAATAGGATTAACTGTGGTTGAATAGAGGGGAAATCCTGATGTATTGTCTTCTGAATGATGGTCACATCTGATCACAAAAGACAAAGTGGGATAGTGTAACCAGAACACAATTCCCTCCAAGATTTCCTGGTCTGGAGCTCCCAGACATAGGCTAAAACTGGGAATTTAAGGCTGTGAAAAGTCAAAAGGATTTGACTTATTGAATTGCTTACAGGACTTCAAGGCTCAGGCCCATGTGAGACATTTAAATGTTGTCTGCTGAGTACACACCAGGGAACTCTTCCTACTCTCTCTCACTAAAAATCCACTTTAAAATGCTTCAGTCAGGGGTGAAGACCCTCCTCTTGCCAGTGTCAAGGAAAGCAGCAAAATTGCTCTGAAGAATTTTGTGACTCCTGTATTTCTGTACCTATTCCTCATCATCTTTCAAACTATCTGAAATAACTTTTTCAGGCTTTCTCTCAATCTGAAAGAAAAGTATTCCCTTGTGTAAATTTGGAGCCTTGCAGGTTGCTGGGCTTTTCTTAAGTTTTAAATATCTTCTATCTCAAACAAGTTTATTATTAATAATATACCAGGAAATCCACATGCAACAAAGAAGCAAAGAACTGATTGGAAAAATTTCTGTTTTCATCCATTCTCAGCAAATGCTGAGTGCCTCTTGGCCCATGTTTAAATTTCTGTCAGGAAGGAACAGGCAGGAAAGGAGGTCATGGTAGGTGTTTGTAGCTACATTTGGCTTAATAATTTGTCCCTGTCTCACAGGCATTTCTCCACACCCTTGCCAGCTGATGGCCTCAGTCTGTGATGGGGCCCACACCCAGGTCCATCTTTTCCATTTTCCCCCATGACAGGTCTAAACCACACTTTTTATCCCCTCTTATTTGCACCCCAGGTTTTCTCTCTCTTTTTCCCAAGCCATCTCCCTGTGCTCCAGACCTCCCTTCAGGCAGGGCCATTGCCATTCAGATGCCTTTGTTTTGTGCTCCTGAGCTCATCCTCCTTAGTTCCAGGTAGCTCATCACCTTTGGACTGCTCTGCTCTCTTCTGTGGCATGGAACATCTCCTCTTCCTCTTAGCTTTGTTCCCCTGCAGCCACTCCATCAGCTATGTTTGTTTGGCCTGGGGCTCAGGAAATTATATCTTCATATCCTTTCTGGCCTAGGCAGTCTCATCAGTTTTCAGTGAAAGCATTTTCTAGAGTAGTACAAAATTCATGGTAAATAAATAAGGGATAATGAAATAAATCCCATGTCATTAAACAATTATATGATCCACTTAAGCAATAAGAAATATCATCACTATTAAGGAATTACTGTGATAAGGCAACTGAGTAAGTATTTATTTAATATTTGCTGTTTGTCAATGATTGCTTATCTGGGCTTATGAGGTTTTCTGCCCTGGGAAGGGCCAAATGGAAACAAATAGTTTTCATACTGATGGAATTAAGAAAAATAGAGATTTATCTCAGAAACATTTAATTATTCAGACAGTAGTTAGTAAGGGATTAACTTTTGAACAATGTAATCAAAATGAAAAGAAACTAAAATAATCAAATTTATCACAAATAACAAAAAAAAAAGTATTTCACAGGGAATCATGTGACCCACTGAAAGTCTGAAATTTTTATTCAAGAAATAAGCCTTTAGGCAGATTGGGCACTAACTAGAACAATTTGGTTTTCATTAGCCTAAATCTGCCTGACCTGTTTATCTGTTTGTGTCCTAGAAAATGTCCTGTTAGTATGCACAGATGCAGTATTAGCAGAGAAAATGATATTGCCTCTTTGAAGTTCAGAATTCTTGGTACAAGTCAATGCAAAATATCAAATTCTTCAGAATCCTATCTGGCAAGTCTGTCAGCTGTCTGGAACATGATCCCAGGAAATATACTGCATAAGGCACCAAAGAATCAGGTTAAAATCATAAAGAATTTCCTCTAAGGTAGCCAGGAATGCTTTGAAAGCAAGGAATTAGTTGATTTGATAAGGTATGACTGCTGAAGCAGCTTAGAGAGATTATGGAAGAACCAAAGAGGTCTCAAAGCAGCAGCAGTACCTTTGACTTCCTGACAACATCTTGGAGTAGAGCTGGTCTGTCTGCATCTTCAGGCTCAGTTGTTGTAAACATCTGTTCCAGTAGGTGACACTGATTTCTCCTAATTTACCTTTTCTAGGGAAGATCAGAGTGGTGACTTTATACTTTGAGTATCCCTAACCCATCTATACAGATCTAGGTAATGAAAAAGGTGAAATTACTTTTCTTTCAAAATTAGACCACTATTTTTCAGGGGAAGTGTTTGCAGAGATGTTTCAGCTATGCAAAAGTAAATTCACATCCCTTCAAGCTCTGTGCAAATAGCCAGGCAAATAACAGCCAGTTTCTCAATCAGTAGATCTCAAATAAAATTATTCCTAAGTGTTCACCCCATTCCAAAGCTTCCTGTATATTTTGAGACTCCTACATATAGATGACATTCAAAACTTATTCTAAAAGTACTCCTATTATCTACACCTAAAATTCAGACATAGATACAAAATTCATTGTCTCATGTTAAGCTGTTGTAAATTGTCATTATTCCATTTTTGTGGACGGGAATAGTCAGTCCTTATGGCTAAGAATTTGTCAATAATACATTAAACTTTGGGTACTACACAGGTAAGTAAGTGTTTTTTGTTTAGAATGCATTGGAAATATTTTGAAAATACATAGTTGTAGAAAGTGTTGAAAGGGTGATCCAAGGTTGATGGAAACTTTTAGCATGTTATGCAGACCTATTTATAACACACATTTATAGTGTCACTAAGAACTGCTATAGAGAAGACAGAAATATTTTAATGGAAATTCCTAATAATTCAAATGAGAGAAAACACACACATCTTTAGCCTGTTTGTTTAATAAATATGTCTTGTAATAAACCCCAGACCATTTAGACTGTTTGTGAGACCAAGCAGCCAAGGGCATTACAGCAAAGTCAGCACTCCACTAACATTTACCAGGAGATTTTATAAATGCTATGGCAAACAACCTAAGCTCCATGCTAGTAGGATCTTCCTCCCAGGCTACTTGGGGAGACTCCCCAGGACCATTTTCCCTCTAGGAGTGGTTACTTACTTCCCTTCTGCCAAACCCAAAGATGAAAAGATATTTCTTCTCTCTTCTTAAGAGCATGAACGACTTTGTCAAGAGCCATTTCTTATTGGAGGTGTTTGGTTGGCCAGGGCCAGGGGCCTGTTCCCCTTCATGTACCTGAAGAATCCTGGCATTGTCTCCTCAGTGGTGGCTAATTCATCTTCCAGGCTTGTCATCACCCACCAGCTGAGGTTAGGAGCCTGAGGTCTGCTTTGCAAAAATGAAACGAGCCACAATACCATGCAAGGGGGAAAATTATCACAGGAAAGAATGTAGATCTTGGTAGAAAATTTAGATCTTGATAACAGAAATACAGAATCAGTTTGGTTGGAAAAGACCCTTAAGATCATTGAGTCTGTTTGCCCAACATCACCAAGTCCACCATTAAACCTGTCCCTAAATGCCACATCCCCATCTTTCAAATCCCTCCAGGCACAGTGACTGCCCTGGGAAGCCTGTTTCAGTGACAACCCCTTCAGCAAAGCAGTTTTTCCTGATATCCAATGTAAACCTCCCTTGGCACAGCTTGAGGCCTTTTCCTCTCATCCCTTCACTTGTTACTTGATGTTGGTTATTTTTCTTGTTAAAATTACAATAAATGGGGAGGTGGGAAAATTTTCCATTAGTGCTTCTTTCATAAGACTGAAATGCTGCAGCATGCATGGCTATGAGTATGAAGGATGGGATCCTAAAGGACTAAAGGCAGGAAGATTTGTATTATCTTCAAAACAGGCAATATAAAACCAGAACTGAAAGTTAAAAGTTTAAAATTCATCCATCAGCACTGTAAGGTCCATTTTTTTTTAGATGAAACTCCACCACTAGCATTCTTCCCACCCATAATTCTGTGACAGCACTGGAACTGAAAAGTCCCAGGTGGTAAATATGATCCTGTATACTTGAAACTGAGAAAGAGCTTTTCTCCCAAGCTGGAAGTGGCAGGTTGAAGAATTTCCTTTTCCAAACACAAATAGGAAATTCTGGAGGGACACTGTGGACAGCTTTATTACCCATCTGCTTTACAGTAACGTACCCACTAACAACCTGATTGCTCCACACAAAGACAAGATAAATGATAATAGTATAAGGGTTCAGAATATAGGACAGACTTTGATTTTACCTCTGCACTCTAACATAACTCCATTGATACTCTGAGCTTATTTGTTATTGTGCTGGTGTGAAATCCAATTCTTAATCTTGAATTTGAAGAAATACATTCCACTGTAAGGGGAAAGTGGGGTTATAGTGGGATTGAAGAGAAAACAACACTCAGTGCATGAAGTTCACAAAATAATCCCTCATGTGCTTCACACATTAAAGAAGGACTTGCTAGGTCACAGAGGAGCAAATCCACTTCTAAGGGCAAAGTAAACATTTGTCTCCTAATTAAAGAGTTTCTGCTATTAAGCATTTCACATATTTGGAAAGCAGAAATGCTTTAGGTGGAATTTGCACAGGCACTGGTGCAGCACAGTATGCAGAACATGGTGGGGCAGCTGTGCCCCTGCAGCCTGTGCAGGGCCACACTGGAGCAGAGATCCACCTGCAGCCCAGGGAGGACCTCACACCAGAGCAGGTGGATGCCCATATTTTAGTTCTTTATTGAATAAACTTTGTTTAGTTATGTGAAATACCAGCTACCTCTCTGTGCAGGTATCTGTTGAGCATCCCACCACACTAATTTGTGATACAATGGTAAATAATAATGAACTTAAGAGTACTAAAGCTGCTAAAAATGTTCCTGGAAAGATAGTTCCATGAGATAAAACTACAAGCATTTTATTTTCTCCAAATTTCCCATCTATTAACCTGCGATACAATTTGAGCTCCCTTCTGTTTTACCATTCTGAGAATGAAGTAGGATGGTCTGCAGTTATTATAGGCAATTTTATATCATATTAATATGCTTTGGGGTTATATGAGGATCTCAAAAATTATATCCTAAAGAAAACAGAAGAGTGATGAGGATGAAGGACTAAACCATGACAGTGCAGCACAGAAGAGCGAGAGATGATTTTCAAAAGCAGTGCCAGTTCATATAGAGACAATACAAGTATGGAACTATTAAGGTTTCTATTCTGCATTACTTAAGCATATGTTCCAATATTTTGAAGCATGTAACTCTCTCTTATCCAAAAAAACAAATGCAAACTCACACATAGACATACTTTCAGGTCTTTCATCAGACCAAGGTCCCACTTCAGAATTTGGCCTATACTCTAAGGACTAAAAATTTTCCTTTGGCCATTCCTAGAGCACTTACCATGCCATTTCTGAACACTTGCCAAGCTGTGTGCCCTTCTGTAGTTCAGGGTAGTTTAAGGGGGAATATAAAGGCACCAAACATGATTTAAACTAGATCTGGAGGACTGATTTAGATTTGATTGATGCCTTATATTTGAAAGCCTTATGATCTGCTGGGCAAAATTTTGTAGGTCATCATCTGCCTTCAGAGTTAGATTTTGTAGCATGCCATTTTAGAACTACAGGTGAGTGATTTATTCATGGGAGGAAATTATCAAATATTAACCATTTCAAAGAGGCAAAAAAAAACCCTTTGTCTAAGTAAGATAAGCATTTGGAACAGTAGGCCTGATGAGTGAACACTTAACTACATGCTCCTTAATCTTGGTTAAGTAGTGCACCATATTTGTGTTATGGAAGAAAATCTGACATACTTTAGCACACCACCAGTGATTTTTGTGCTTTATGAACTGTACCACAGGTAATATGTACAATCTGAAATGTTTGTGAAGCCTTAAGATTTAGGCTACCCAGATCTAGTGGTACTAAAAGTGAAATGTGGTCAGGGTGGGACTATTCCTTTTGCCTTCAGACAGTAAGAATTCAGTCAGATACAGTCTGCTTGAAATAAAAGAAAAACTACTGAGGCATAATAAGCAGACTCACAATTTTTTTTTTCACTTTTTCTTCATTCTTCCAATATTCCATACATATTTTAAGGTGCTTGTCACTTCCAACATCAGAGAAAGTTATTATGCAGGTACTTAATCTGCCCCCAAAAAGAATTCAGCATTTCAAGAAAGCCATTAAATTATGCACCATGTTAGCCTGTGACCATCTATTCTTATCTCTACCATAGTTGCTGCCTATCTTCTTTCTGCTCCCATTTCACTGCTTTCTTCCCCACACTGCTTAGTTTTGTCCTAGTTGAAATTCAATAGCAAGACCTTTGGGAGAAGGATCAGGGCCTGCATTGATACAGTTCTGTGATCTGTAAGCCAGGGAAAATAAGTTTGAATAAGAATGGTACTACTGATAATTTTGTGCACCTGTATCTTATTCTTGTTTAATGCTTCACTTAATGATTGGAAGCAGAAAAATTATTTTCTCTAAGACTCTTTGGAACATGAAGAAAAACATGTTTGATCTTAAGATTTCTAAGTTCATCCAGCAGGTTTTTGAATGGAAGACACTTGTATCCTGAAAGACACAACAGATTCAAAAAATAAACTGCTTATTTTACTTGTATAAATCATTTTTGCTCATCCTAATTTTATTGTGAGACATATATGGGCTTGGTAGGTCTCTTTCTAAAAATATTCCCAACTCAGAAGCTCCACTTTGGACCTGAATGTATTTTGTTACATATTTTTTTGATCCTGTCATTTCACTAATCATCAACCAGCTATTTCTCCCCCACCCCAAAAAAAGGAAAAATTCCTGAAAGCCTTTCACACAGTTGGACTGGTGAGGGTATTAATACATTTCAGAAGAAATGGGGTGGTGTTCACAAAGGTGTATCTTACCATGTACTTAAACCAGTTCCTCTCCATTCTGCAGGCAGTAGAAAGGCAGATATGGAATGGGAACTTTTCAACTGCTCTAAATATTTTAAAGTGGAAGGTATTTGTGTGCATGCCAAGATCTTTGGGGTTTTGATTAGCTAGAACATCAGGAATGGGGTCTCTGAACTTGGATGCTTCTGTTCTCCATGATCAACTGGGAAATATGGAGAGACTGCAGAGGTTTTTCACTTTGGTGAGGATGTGTGGGAGATGTATGCAGGCATCTTTGTAATTTCTTTGAAAAGGATATGTTCAAGTCACATTAGGGGAGTATTTTGGGAGCCTATTTAGGGTCTTTGAAAATTAAGATAACTACTATTTTCAAATGATCCCACTCTGCCTTAATGCAACACTTGTCTCTTAGATGGTGTTTTCAACTTTTGTCTCCTTTCCAGGAAAAATAAAGCTCCTGTGAACTGCAAACTGTGAACTCCACCACAATGTGTGTCCTCTGTCATGCAGGAGCTCTTTATCCACTGTTTGGTCTGATAATCTGTATTCAGGGGCACGACTGAACCTGGTCTATGATGGCTGAGCCTGGTCTCTGAGGGGAGCCAAAATGAGATGTTTGTTTATCGATGCCTAATACTCTGTGGTCAGGCAGGTGGTGTGGAGCAGCTTCTCTCCATGGACATGGTGTGAGTGCTGCCTGCAGAGCTCTCTGTTTGAGCCAGTAATAACCTGGTACTGGGAGGGACTGAGAGTGCTGTGATACTTGTGTGAGTGTGGTGCCTTTCACAGGCTCAGACCCAAGAGCAGGAAATTATCTTTGCAGCTCTTTCATTTTAAAATAGAGCTGTATTTCTTTAATGTTTGAAGATTCTGCCAGGAATTGTACTATATGCTCATGGTCTTTAGATTAAAAAATCTGGTTTCTATTAGTGAGTATATGAACTTCAGCTTCATTGAACAGAATATATTGGTGGGAAGGGGAATGTAGATTATACAGTAAATATATGCCTGTGGGACTGTGAAGAGTGAATTGTTGAAAGGATCCAATGTGTGGTGGACACATAAATACCTTACAAAAGCCTGAGATGCAAAGTTAATGCTGACAGTGCAGGAAGGTAATAGTACCTTTATTGTAGACATCTGCAGCTGAAGGATCCTCTTGGGATCACCATTTGCTTGCCCAGGGAATTTGTTGATATGTTGGATGTCAGCAACCACAAGTTTTATGGGCTGGAACAGAAGGGTGTTTCCTGATTTAAGTTTTATATACAAAGTCTTTGGTTAGTGATGTAGCATTTGATATTTGGTTGGGCAGGGTAGGGAAGCATTTTGTCAGATCACAGCTGGAGACTGGATTTCTCCATGTGTGCTGAGTATTTTTGTGTCGAATACCCCTGACATTGCTTAAAGTGTTAAATGTTAGTTTGAAATCATCTGTACCACTCTCAGATTTCAGGAAATATTCTTAAGCAGTTGTTAAATTGCAGAGAAATTCCAATAGTGTTGCATTCTGTATCAAATATCAATGAAAGCAGCATCATTAATGACACACTAATGAATACCACATGAATTAATAATAATCGGCTACTTTTTGAAGTCTCCCTGGCTTCCAGCTGTCTCTTAAATCACTTCAAATAATTAATTGCTTAATGCTTTTCACCTTTGACAGACAGCAATAAATTGCAGGTTAAAAATACCTGTGTTGGCAGTGGGCAGAGCAAAGTGGAATGGCTGTTTGCTGCTAATCGAGGGGGACGGTGCATTTTGCCCTGCTGAGCCTGCCTGGCCCAGGTGGTGGATTAAAGGAGGCTGATATTGCACATTTCAGTCAAAAATTAATTCAGGGCCACAGAGGTTTTGTGGCTGTTTCTCCTCCACAGAGCTGAATCAGTACCTCTGAAGTGTCCAGTCCTCTCTTTGTAGCACTGCTGCAGGACAATCAGTGGCCATGACTTTCCCCTTTAGCTTGTTTGTGTCAGTATGTGACAGCAGTGTCAGGAGTCCTTTTAGTGTCATTTCTCTGTTGAAAACTGCCCTGACATCACCTCAGTCAATAAGTGACCAAGCAATTGCAAGAAATCCCATCCCCATCGACCTGGGACAAATATGAATGGCAGTCTCATGAAAATGCAAACACCTGAATATAATATTGTTTTTTTTCTGGAAGATGTCTGGCTTTGAGGATTTTATTATTATTTTTTATTTATAATTACTAAGGAACTCAGTTGCTTGGAGACTTGCATCTTTCTACCTGCGCTCAAAGCAAGAAAGGTCAATTATTCAGATAAAGTTGTAGTGACCAGAGGATGCATGGGAAGCACCTTAATTTTTTATAAGTTTGAAAATGGGGAAGTCAGCCACTATTCTTTCTTCTCAAATTACTTAAAGTTGCAAAATGTGCAATCTTGCCATTTCAAAAAAATATGGGAAAATGCCTGAGATATGCTGTGGCAGGAATTCTTTGCTGTTGTGTACTCTGCTTTATTCCACAAGTGACAAGAACATTACAGTGCTGAATGCAAGACTATTGCATTTGTAAATGTTTGAGCTGCTGATATCAGTATTTATTGTACTGCCTGGGCACTGTATAAGCTTAATTTTTTATTTTTTTAGAAATTTTTTTAAAAACTGTATTTTATGGTTTTATGATGAGAATGCAAGAGAGAGAAGCTATGGATGCTCTGTGATTCAAAGGAAAGGAAAGCCCAAATGCCTGGTTTTTTCAGCCTCTGATAAGTGCAGTTCACAGCATTCAACTGCTAATGCAAAATTTAATCCTAGTTCTGCATCTTCGCTTTCTCAACCTGTTAAATGTGATACAGAATGGCAACTCCTACTTTATTCCAAATGCATTTTAAATGCACATTTTCAAGTGGTAAAGTTACTTGGAGGATCTTCACATAAAATGCCATTACCCTGCCTATATGAAAAAAATGGAGGGCAGCAGGAATTTGTTGTGATAGTGTAAGTTGGTAGACTTTCAGACATTTAAAATGCTGGGACAGATACTACAGTTAAAAAAAAAAAAAAAGTTTTCTTCTGCATACGTTTGTGCCAGTAATCACCACAAATTCCTTGCAGAAAATTCCTCAGGCAAAATTGTTCCTCCCAGATATAATTTTGCCAGGCAGAAGGAGCTGCAGGGGCCAGTTCCCAGCCTGGAGGGCCTGTGCTCTCCTGAGGTCAAACCCCTTGGCAGGAGCAGCTCCAGCTCAGCCCTGCCAGGCTGCCTCTGCCTGAGGGATTTGGGGAGAGTGTGCGAGCCCAGCTTTTTGGGGGGAGACAAACCAGGTCAGGAGTTAATGGCAGAGAAACCACAGGTGGGAAAAGGCAGTGGTGGAGGAGCAAAGGGGCTGTGACACCGGTGACAGTGCCTGCCTGGCTCCTCAGCCCCCTCCCAGTGCCACAGGAGAGGTGCTGGCACAGGGACCCCAAGGAGGAAGCAGAGCCCCCAGGGAATCCTGCAGAGAGTGATGGTGAGGAAAGATTTGACAGGGAAAGTGCCAGAGAAGGGAGTTGTGGTCTACTAAAAGCTTATGAAACAGAAATAGGGGAAAGAGGGAGGGCAAGCAAACTAAAAGCAAAGCAATAACATCATAAGGCATAAACTCACATTTTTTTCGCACTGGTATTACAAAATAAAAAATCCACTGGGAAAGGAGGACAAGCACTGGGTTGAGACAAGAGGCAAGATTTCTCTATGCCTGAAAGCATATTGTTGAGATGAATTTTCTTTATGCATCCAGACCCTTTACCTAAGTGCAGTAAGAATAGTTTGAGGCTTGTTGGCTATGAAATGTATTTATGATTTTCTGCTGGAAAAGAAATATTCAATTTTGTTCAAAATTTGTTTTCTTTATTTACCCAGGGCAGCTACTTATAGTGCTAAAGCTAAATGTCACTCTCATCTGCTAGAAGTATTTTGTTCTGGGTAATTGCCCAGTGCCTTTAAAATTCAGTGTTTTATGCTTTATTTAAAAATAACGGGCAATATAGCTGTATTTAACAGTGAATAAGTGTATTAATTATGAGACAAATCACACTAGATATTGTTTGCTGCTCAATTTCCTTTGAAATTCAATGAATAATAATTTTCTTTAAAACAGGGGATATTTTTAATGCATCCAACAATGATGAAGTAGACTAATTACAGGTAATATATTTTTATTGAAATCTGAATGACTACGCTCATCACTGGGTCTCAGAGGCATGCTATACTCATTTGAATTATATAATATAATATATATATCAACTAATTCTAGATTTGTTCCATTCCTACTAAGGAAAATCAATCTAGAATTTCATCCAACCCAATTTTCCTGACATGTCAGAGGCAAAGCTTCCCTTGACATAAATGCAACCTGTGTTCATTCTTTGTTTTATGGCAGGAGCATTTTTTTTTACCCTAAGACTTCTGCAAAACAGAATATACAGGGCTAGAAACTCCACACTACTGTAAAAGGCAGCTGCCAGCTCTGACCCTGGTGTGAGATCTCGCTTCTTGATAATTTGAATGTCACCTGCAGACACAAAGGCTCTACCATGATGCTCCACACCCATCACCAGGAAAAAAAAATATCAGAGGCTGTTGTTATAAGTTTCAAATTTTCTTTGTGTAAACCTCAATGTTCACTTAAACTTAGCTGTTTAAGCACTGCCACTAAATTCTTTTGCTGGAATATTAATGGAAAGAGAGTGCAAGGGGTAAAATCAGTCTAAATTAATTTAAAAATTCAGGTAAAGGCTCGTGCTTAGGTTGTTTTTCTCCAGGACTCACCATTTCCAATTAGGATGCAATATGACATGTCCTGTTTTCACATTTCATACACTGCATATTTCAAGTAGAAAACCTAGACTCTCAAGATGATGACTGGCAACTCGAGAGAAAGGAAAACATAAACAACTTGGAGGACAAAAATGAATATAATAAAACTACTCTTGAAAATATGCCAAGGATAAGGCAGTTCAGAAATATGTTCAAAATATGGAGTGTGAGCATTAGGTTTCCATAATACAGATGGAATCAATGCATGCAGAATATTGATTAAAGATTAAGCTCACCTTATCAATAAAGACCAACTTTTGCAATCATCTTCTGTGAGATCCATCATGCAGTTCTATCAAGCCTGAAAACAATATTTCCATTGTTAGGAAGGTTGCCTTTTTCACTAACAGAGCCTGAAAACAGTTTCTCATCAACTGAGCTCCTTAAAAAAAAAACAGCTACTATGTTTTTTTCCACTTCTTCTTCTATAATAATATTCTTTGATTTAGAAATTGATATCGGATTCTTTAAGCACTATTAAAGAAAAAAAAAATTAAAATAATAAATACTAAAAAATTAAATAATGTTACATGGATGCCAAAATTTAAAGGGCATGATGAATTCTGTAAGGAAATATATTATGTACCAAAACAAAAATACTTCTAAGAAGACCAAAACAAGTATATTTCTATTAAGACTGTGCAGTACACATTCCAAAACACATATAAGTGGAATAAAAATAGTGAAGCTATTATGTTCAGACCTTATTCTCTTCCAACAATTAGCTGTTGATCTAACATATATTAAAAAATATATATTATTTCCATTTGGCAACAAACAGCTTCCAGTGGAAAAAGCATCAAATAATGGCTTAGTGGTTATTTGAAATGAGCCTTGAACTATTTTGGTCTTAGATGGGGCATGAGAGTTAGAGCAAAGGGCAAGAGGTGGATGGGAGAGGCAGTCATGGCACAAAGTGGCACAGAGCCAGGAAGGATCACGCACACCTTGTCTCAGCTGGGCCCACTTAGAGCTTTCCTCTCAAGGTGTTGTACACATGTCCAGGAATGAGTTGTGCTGAGTTGTACCTGAAGCCCAAAAATGGAAAAACTAAACAAATAAAAACCCTCCAACTTTTCCCTTCAACATGAAGCAACAGATCATCTTTCTTTCAACAGGCAGATATCAAACTAAGGCTGTGTCTCAAGCAGGCATGAAAATTGTATCATCCAAATAACATGTGAACTGCAATTACAACTCTACAAGTTATAGCTTTTGCTCCTGTAATCTGCAAGTATAGGAATTGTTTGTGTTTGATTTTTACCAAATCCAACAGCACCATAGGGCTTGATCATTAGCACTTAATTTAAAGAGGCATCAAGAGCTTCACTAATGCTAAGTGTGTTATCAAGAGTAACTGCTCATTTCATTAGCTTGTTTTCAAACTTGTACAATTCTTATTCAATAGGATACTGCTTTTGTCAAGCTAGTTTATTGATAGCTTAATAAATTAAAAGAGGCATTTCATTCTTTTCCCTGGAGAGAAAGGAAAAACAAAAGGATGGAAAACAATTAAGAATGGAGAAACGAATAACAACCTGCAATTAGTTGTGCAATAGTGAAGTATTACAGAGATTTCACTTTGCACTAGAAGGATCAGTTCTTGAAAAATGTCCTGGAGCATAAGATCCTTTAAGAAAGAAAACATGCATTACTGAGCTACATGGACTAGGAAATCACAAAAGATTTCTCTCTCTGCCATTCAATTTAAAAGAACTTTGAATCCTGGTTTGCTCTTATCTCAGTAGCAACTAAGAGTTTTAGTTACTATCAAATAGGGTATCCACTAAATCCAAAACTCTTTCTAGAGACCTTCCTCTAGCTGAGAATCTCTCTCCCTTTCAGACTTCCCTGGCTTTAAAAAAAAAATATTATACTTTAAATCTCATCTGGTAATGGAATATGCTATTAACATGACAAAAGCAAACTTCATTTGTTATAAAATCATGCTTCACTGCAATTATTTAGAAATGCAATATGCCTATAAATGCATTTAAATTATGGTAAGCAAAACAGCACTTTATGAGGAGTTGGGTAGTGTTGGGTTTGGGGTGATTTTTCTTTTTAATAGACTGTACCACCCACTAAAAGATTTCTGGTTTCTTGGATGATTCATTAATGCTTCCTTCATTTTCCAATTTCTATGGGACCATCTGGCCCATCTTTGTAGAAAGGCTGTAAATATATTTTACAGTCTTTCTCAATTTAAAAGTAGTTGCCCAGCTGCTTCACAGAAACTGTCAGCAACTGGTAAACTCCTCAGAATTGCCAGCCTTCATTAGTAATCCAATCAGGATGTAGTTTAAAATACTGCAAATCAGATTATGTTCCATTGGACAGGAATTGGAGTGACATGATGTGCTGGGTTATCTTATTTTGCATCTGTGATTGCCTTTAATCCAGGAGATGCATCCACTTTCTTTTGAGGGGAAGGCACTTAGGCTGGAACTGGCTGTCCCTATGCATGGATGTGATCCTGTGTTCTCCCACAGAAAGATCTGCTCAGGTTTTGTTGCTCTCCTCGAGGTGAAGTCACAGTCAGACACTGGGAGCATGAGCTGTATGCAGCGTTGGCTGTGCTTCTGAGCTCCTGTGTTATGTGATTTAGGTTAACTAGAACTGTGTTTCCTGATTTCTGTGAGTGTCAGATTGGTCTTGCTCTCTCTCATTATCTTCTGTACTATAAAACCCACGTTTCTTTAGCAGCTGGCAGTGCTTGCTGGTAATAAGATAAGAATGTGGAGGTAAGGCAATGAGGTTGGCACTGGGCTGCATGAATGTTACTTCAGCACGTCATTTGTGTCATTGGGAGAGTCTCTGGTACAATATGCAGGTGAGAATATTTATCAGAACAGGATAAATTATGAAATTCTACACATGGAGAATCTTGTGTTGCAGACCAGACTGCACAAGGACTTGGATGGATACAGAATTCTATATTTATTTATAAGGCACCTGTACTACTCAAACAGATATGTGCATAGAAAAACTGCTACTTCATACTGTAAAGTACATTTTGGACTATACCTTCTGTAGTATTAAATTTTCTGATGGGATAACTCATGCAGGTCAGCAAGGGAGTAAAGTTTACCTCATTTAGCCTGCTGGTGTTTCTGGACATTTCACTATGTTACATTCAAAAGTAATTCTGAACTTTGTGCTTTAGATACATATTATGAGTTACTAATTGCAATAATAAAAGAAAACAGGGCACCCACTACCTGCTGCTCAGCTCTAGAAATTTTATCACTCGTTAAAGGCTGAAAAGTCTGTTCATTGTTATCAGCTGGATGCAAAGTTGCATGATAGAGCTTTTATCAATTGTGCTTTATATGTCTCTAATTAGATAAGCCTTTAGGAAGAGCCTTGAACATATGAAGAGGACATGAAAACTGTATGTAAAAAATTCTGACACATACTACTTCCAGTTGAACAGAAGGTTTCCAAGGTGTGAGATATAAAGGGACATACTGAAAGAATAATGTAATGTCAGAGAAGTTTGTCTAGTCATTCTTTTCAAGAGAAATTTAGAAATAGGTAATAGTGTGGAGAGAAATACTGACAGGTCAATCCAGAGTAGATAAAAGAAGATAAATTTCTAGACAATAATGTCTTTGGGATCTATTTAGTCAACAGTACAGAAGGAGAACATTTTGGTGAGTGGAGTAGAAGAGACATAAATTCTATTGGGGATTGAAATCCTTAAAAGCAAATTCCACTACTTTTGTTAAATATGTAGTTGAATAGTAATAAAAAGTACTAAAACTATGCCTTACTGCTGTGAAAAGTTTAAAGTTCAGTGAGTAACTTCTACTCTTTGTAAGTAGAATACTGTGACAATATACCTACTCTCTGATACACAAGAAAATCATCCTACAGGTCATTGTGTACTGCATTCATGTCCTCCAAGCAATATTTTTGGTTAGCTTTAGGGAGGAAATTAGGAAATGCTAGAAGTGGCAAGCATTAATTTTCACATTTGATAGGGGTAATTTTTGTTAATTAAATCCATTGTTTATGGAGTCACTGGCACTCAGCTAGCAGAAAGTTTCAAGATAACTACTTTTTTCAAAGGCAGTTGCATGGAATTACTTGAGTGTATATGGTTACTTTATTAAATTCAGAGAGCTCTGCTGACTCTGATTTTCATGTATATTTTCATTTTTGTCTACTGCCAATGTGATCTGTGAAGAGTTTGGCTTTTCAACTAAATCCCCCAGTTCAGTTCATTCCAGGCATAGCTTGAAGACTCATCCTAGTGGATAATTGCACATTTCATGGTATTTTTATGAGCCTTTGCTTCATAGCTTGTGGATGTCTGTATTTCCTAAGCTTTATAGCCCATGAAATAAAGGGGTTTTGTTGCAGTACACTCAACAACTTATACAGAGAACCTGAATGCTAATTTTTAGGAACCAAGAATTTAGACAAGTGACATCATTTTCCTCTTGTGGTGGGAAGCCAGGAATGACTCTACTTTCAGCAACTCAATGAAGCTAGGCTAGTAAAAAGCCTTTGCAAATTCTATTTGTTCCTAAATACAGTATGGTTCCCAGTGGAATTTCCCCTGATTTCCAAGTAGTTAGGAAGGAATTCTGTATATCTTTTTTTGTTGACTGTGAGACTGCCAGGCACAGGCTATTCAAGTAAAATAAACAGTAATGTACAACACTTTTTCCACAACTGAAAAACTAATATGTGAAGCAGTGATTGTATCAATACACACTCAGCTATCAGAAAAGTAAGCAAAAGGCAAATGAAAAATGGTGCATGAAGGGAAGAATGAAAAAAGGAGAAAAATGTGATCCTTCCATCTCCAAAAAATGATCTAAAGGAGCAGCTCCTGACAATCTGCAAGTGTGAGAAAAACAAGTGCCATGTTCATATGACGACTGCTATCATTCTGTCCTTGCCATGGTTAAATATTGGGTTTACTTTTGTTTAACTATTCAGCAAAGAGCAGTTATGAAATTCCTTTCCTACTGGAATTGGTGATTGATCCTTTATTCAGATCTTCATAAAATATCCACCAGGATCTACCAGAGATTTGGCTCTTTTGACTGGTAATACTGATGATTTTATTAAAATTAGGGCAAAAGGGAATTGAATACTTATATCCAGAAATCCATACTTTAAGCCCCTTATTTTATATGTTAAATGATACTGCTGTGGATAAACAATGGATGCATTAGGTACACAGGATATATTCCATAGCTGTGGCTTAGACTTCCTCTGTGATTTTATTTCCATAAATGATTGCACAGCATAACAGGGTAATTCACAGAGACTTCTTAATTTCTTCTATTTTTTTTTTCTCTTTGTCTATTCCTCTTGTCTCTCCTCTCTTTTTCTCCTTTACACTATCAGTAAGAAAATGAAATAAAAAATCAGTGTTGTGATAACCTGCACTTCCACATTTCAGCTGCCAACACATTTTACTCATGGATAATGCATTATTCAGCCTAGGAGTTCTCTATACTATTTAGAAGCAAAATAAATGGGAGCAAAACACACATGCACAAATTTACATATATTTATAGATTTATATGCAATTTATATAGCAGTTAATTTTCAGCAAGGATTTTATGGTTATATAAAAATCCAAGGACTTTTATTTGAAAAATAAATAAAAAAAGGGAAAGCTGACAAAATATGAAAAATATAATTGTCTAAAAGAATTCTGGAAGAAGAAATGAGCTCTCTATCTTGACCATTACTTCAGTATTTTCACCCCCTTTGATTGTGGGTAATTTACTAAGGGGTTCTAATCTCTGGTGATTCCCAGTGATTAAAAAAATGTATCACAGAAAGTGAAAGGGACTTGTGCTGTATTAGTTACAACTGCAAAGGTCTTGGGACCATTTGTGAGAAATAAAAGCAGTTCTCCAGTGACTGCACGTGTCAGTGGACACAACAGTGACTTTGATCCTGATGTATCAACAGGAAAAACAAAGTGGCTTTAGAATTTTGGACATGGGCTTATAATTTCGACTGAAATAATAAATTAAAAACCAAGATTATCATGGTTTTTCTCCAGCCTAGCCCTTGATTTGCTTGTGAATAGTGTGATCTGTATTTACAAACAGCATTTATGAGCCTGTTTTACAGATCTATTCTTTTCATTCTGGTCTGTATTTTTAAAACAAAAATACATTAGAAGTGAATATAGAAAATATACAGGAGAAACATATATTATAAGTAAACTAAACATCTAAAGTTAATTTAGTATTCAAGGTTTAGTTTGGACCTGTGACACTATGAAGAAAAAGTCTGCATCTTTGCCATACGCAACAGGACATGAATTGATTTTTGTGTTTTCCATTTTACATAGTGGACATTGATTTGCATTCCTAATAAGGCCATTAATAATGGAGTGAAAGGAAGGGTAATAGCCATCCTCTATATCTGTGGCAAGTAGGAATATTAGTCATTAACTACTATGCCTGTAGTCAGTTCAAATCTGTGACTAGGTGCCCTTTTACTTTGTACAAACTGTAGGACAAAGAGAGATTGCTGTAGGAGAGAGACTGTAGAGACAAAAGAGAATGCTGTGAAGTTTTAACTGGTCTAAATAAAACATTTACTTCAGATATTATTACATATTTGTGGCCAAAGATAGATGAGGATCAATAAAGTTTAATTTAAAGGAGACATTTTTATTTAGAAGTTTCTTCACTGGGGGAAGAGGAGATGGCTTAAACATGATGTAAATTCAGTGAAGAAGTGCATTGCAGTTTTATTGTCGTGAGTAAGCAAGCGAGACAGCAGATGTGAGTTACAAAAGCAGAAAATATGCGGGCAGAACCTCTATCTACTCAATGTACTTTAATATAAATAGTAATAGTGGCACTGCCAGCTGGAGGGCAGGAAGAATTCACCTGAATGTTATTTTGAGCTTTGGGAATCTAGGGAGTTTCAGGAAAAGTGGATGAGCAGATGGAAATGATTGAAAGTGAAAACTTTTATAGCATGAAATTGTATGACAAGGTGTGTTGTATGACTGCCATGCAGCAAAGCGGGAACCATAATCTAGCTACAGAAAGCACAGCTGCTAATGATCAAAGTGTAGAGATCATAAAACTTAACACATTCAGATTCATTAATGAACCATGCATATGTTACCAATCTTCCTGTTGTCATTTTTCAAGATGCAAAGATAAGCCTAAAAGACACTAAAATGTACTAAATGCTATAAATAATACTTCTATAAATGCAGAATAATGGAATTTTATACCTACTTGTTTCACGTAAATACTAAATAGATGAAATGTTACATAAATGAAATAACAAATCTCCCCTAATATAATTATTAACATGTGTAGACCCCTTAATTCCATTGGTTTATCCAAAAACTTTGTTCTTCTTTCTTGTTTTTATCTCTGTTGGACTGAAACTGACTTGCTTACTATGCTAGAAACTCCCATCAGTTGCTTGCATGGTTTCTCTCCAATTTATTTTTTATGGTTCCTTACCTAGTGCTTTTTTTATGGTTCTTTAGCTGGTGCTGTCATTCCATGCTGGACACACCACTCCATCTCTTCTGGAAAGCTCTGCTAGGATGCACTGGGAAAACAGGAGCCCTCTTCTTCCGCTGTGAACAGTTCTGCCTTGTACTTCCCAACCCCTCAGTGCCTCCCTTTCCAGGTGGTGCAAGAGTTCCCTTTCATTATCATTTCAAATCACAGTATTGCTGCTTTCAATCAGTGCTGATGGGTGCCCCTGTATCCCATGAGTCTCACAGTCACACGAGAACACTCAGGTTTGGTTTGCCCATCATCTTCCTCCACTCATTGCACACTTCCCATCAGCAAGTATAGATCATATAATAAGGTGCTTTCATAAAATAATAACCACAGGATAAAGCACAGTCTGTGCTTTATCTGCCTACTGAACTAGTTACCTATCTGTTTAAATGTCAGAAACAATTTGAGACATTAGCCAACATGTCTGTAATATACAATGATATGCTGCCACAAAGGCAGCAATTTTCTAGCACTCATAGACGTCCCCAGGACCCTCATGATGCAGTGAACAGAAGCAGACAATAAATTCCACATCTTGCATAGACTCTCCTTGTCACTACAGGAGGTTAATCTTTCCTTAAAGTCCAACCAAGTTAGTACCATTTTGCTGTTGAAGCAAAAATAAAGTACATGGTTAGACAGTTGCCATGTTCCCACCTTCTAGTTCTTCATGAAGAGAAAAGAATTTTAGACAGTTTTGTCAGCTAGCTGAGCTTTCTGTTCATTCCTCCCAGGCCTTTTCACAGTTTGGACAACTTCAGAGTAATTCAATGTCAAGGATGTTGCTTCTTCTGAAAACTTCACATCTGCCATTTTCATAGTGCATGGAGCTGTCTCCTGCCAGCTGCAATACATTAATTTTGAAGGCATCAAAAAAGGCCACCATAATTGATTGTTTGAACAGAAGTACCTCTTTTCCACACCTGCAAATAGAAGAGCAGTCCTTCCTTGTCCTGTCACATCTGACAGCCACCCTCACCTTCTCAGAGTGTCTCACCTACTCACCAGCATTTTAAAATCCCTTTTAATAGGAATTATTTATGAGAGTTTTACCTTAAATGCAATTTGCAATAAAACAAAATGCTACATTAGTAACTAAGCTGGTAGGCGTTACCCCAAAGTGTTGATTTCTCCAGGGCTAATATTTGTGCTAAGCTTCCTCTCAGGTCTTAACTCTAAGCTTGACAAGACTGGTCCAAAAAATATTGTGAAACATCCTGTGTCAGCTTTATATTTTATTATTTTCTGGACAGCTACTGGTGAAGGTGCAAAGCAAGAGCAGGAGGGGTTATCTGTGTGACTGGGGACTTGTTTCACTCCAGGGGAAGTAGGGAGAGCAAAGTTTGGTATATTCCTGGAGCCAACCACCCCCTCCTGCTGACCAATGAAACTGAGGAATTGGTTTTTTCCCTGTTTTTTTCATGAGCACAATGATCCTTCCTTGCTCTTTCTTTCACTGCATCCTCTCCTAATTCCCCTTTTCAGGGAACATATTGTGTCTCTAGTTTTCCTTAGTTCTTCTTTCCTAAGATCTTTGTTTTGATTTCTCATCAGTAATTCCTCTCCATGGATCATTTGTCAATTAAGCACAATAAAGCCATTTTTGTACAGGATTACTGGTGTAATATTTGTCTCTATTATTAGTTTGATGCAATTTACTGAAATGTGATCTGCATATACTAAAAAACAAAGAACGAAGAACCCTAACTTCTGCATTTCTTTGATACTCTTTCATCTTTGAGGATATTGGTGAAGATCACATAATTAGAGCATATATGTGAATAAGAAACTTATGTTATTTACACCCTAAAAAAATTCAATTAAATAATTTTGGTTTTGCTTCCACATTTTAAAAGATTGCATGTCATACTGGCATATTTGCTTGGGAAAATAGCTCACTCTTGAGGTAAGTGTCCAGGCATAAATCAGTTTGACATATTCTGTCTCCATGGTTAGGAAAGGCACTGAAAAGAAGGTAATACAATTTTGAAGTTAAAGAATAATATGGGCCCCAGCAACTGAGACAATAATGAGTCTAAATTGCTATTCATTGTGCAAACTTGAATATGAAAGAAGCCATATCTGGGAAAAGAATCTGAGGGAAAAAGAGATAAAATCCAGCATCAGTTCTTATTTCCTCTTTGAAGTCTGATTTTGCCCACAGAAAATGCATAAAAGAAATTTGGAAAGCATTTTTCTGATTATCAGGCTTTTCAACTGTTTACAATTCCAGGTATTTGCGTGTTAATACACTGTGTCAGGTGTATATTTAAATATATGTAATTGGAGATCAGGAAGATTCCTTTCAATCTTTCTTAGCTTCATTGCCAAGCATAGTGTTGAAGTGACTTGCATATCACTGTTGAAATCAGTAGGGCAGAAAGAATCAGACTAAGGAGACACCATCTTCATATCCCAGGATGTTCTGCTTCATAGCAAAAAGTCTTAGAGGAGCAGATTTGCCTAAGAATTAACATTTCTGTAGAAAAAACAGCAAGGTTTCAGCTTTAAGCAACATTTAACAGGAACTTTTTAGCTGTGTGGTAGAGGAGTTGATATCTGATATCGAATAATTCCACAGCTCCATAAGCAGGGCAGGAAGAACAAACTGAATAAGTTTCTTTCATTTTCAGGTCACCCTGCTTTCATGGTAAGATCACCTTCTCTCATTCTGAGTCCAATGCTCTCTGACTATGTACTTTTAGATATTTCACATGAGGAGGGTTAAATGTATAATGCAAAAGACATTTATTGGTTCCTTTTTCAGTTTTCATACCCTTACACTGAGCTATATTGGTCGCGCTACCTCGGGAAGAGAGTATTTGCATTCCTTTGATTAACTCTGGGACAAACAGTTACAGAGGCAGCTGGCTCTCTCAGCTGATGTAGCTGTTTATCAAAAATAAAAACTGCCCTTATTGTTGAGCAGAGTTCAGCTTCCATTGTTCAGGATGTTCTCCATCAACCTGATGTTCTTACCTAAAACTGATGAGGGCATTGCCCTTGCCCATCACCTGAGAATCACCTTCAGCTGCAGGGGTTTGCTGGTTCAGCACACTCTCTTAGAAAATGTCTGAGCATGGTGAGTATTGGGTATTGAATTCCTTCACTTTCAGGAAGCAGATTTCCATCATCTTCTAGCTGTGGATTCTACTATCAGATCATGAATAGTTGTTACACTGATTTAGATGAATAAGTCAGTTCTCACTGTGAGTGGATGAAGCAAACAGAGAACCAGATCTGGGATTGAAGTTAATACAGTTAGATTATCTCTGTTCTTGGATCTCTGTTAAACACCATTTAGCACAATGCAGTTGCTAATGGCTGAAATATTTAGGTTGTTCCTTAATAAAAAATATCAATGAGATCATCAAGTTTCAAAACAAAAAACATTAATGCATTTTTCTCTTATAAATATTGGCTGGATTAAGAGTTTGCAGGAGTGCAAAACCATTGCAAATTTCTAAACTTTTTACTTTAGAAATTACAGCTGTTTACCCAGTGCTCCAAAAGAGTTTCCTGCAAACTCATAGCAGGGAGAAAAGGCAGTGGCAAATGTCAGGTACACGTGTCCAGGGTGTTGCAGGACACATCAGCTGCATGAGCTGTGTGCTTGGTTGGGATCTTGTATGGGCCAGGGATTGTGTTTGCCTCCAGCCTCTCCTTATTCTCCAGGATGGCAACAGGAGGTTCAGGATCCATTCTTTTGTCTGGTTTAATGGCTAGGTGTCATGGAATATGCTGGCTGCTGTTACCAAGGAAACTTGTCATGCAGACTTTAGAAACTGTCTGGGAAAGAATTAATGAGCAGTTAACTTGGTTTCAGATCTAGCTGAAACCAAAATTGTTTGTGTGAAAAATGAGGGTTCATCCACACCAAAAACCTTTGCTGAAAGCTTGATTAGGGTTTTTTATGTGGCTATTATTTTGATTATTTTGAAATGTCTCTAAAAAATAAAATGTTTTATTTCATATTTTTTTAACACATTGAACCTAACAAATGTTCAAATGAAAATATTTTGATTTCAGGAAGACTGTAAAAGAATAAGGCTAAAAGCACAGTATCTTGTCTTTTACTCTATTTCCCTTATAACAACATAGCTGAACAATTTTTGGCTGATATTAGCCTAAACAACCCTTTAAAATCTGGGTTCCTCCACTTTCTTTCAGTGCTAAATCTTTCATAACATCTAGGTTAAACCTCCATTGCTGTATTTTATGCACATCCCTTTCATCTTATTTCCCAGTTAATGCAGGAGGCAATTTATTACCAGCTTTGTCTGAGTAACCTTTTATGAGTGTGATTTTATATGTGTCTTCATTTTTATTTTCAAGACTGAACAAACCAGTTTTCCAAATTTTCTTTCATTCAATGCAAATCTCTCCTCCCAGACAAAAAAAATGCTGTAAGCAAAGACCTGCTAACAAAGAAAACATTCCTCTGCCTCAATGGATTCTTGGAGCAAGTTTGCTAAGAGCTGAGGCAATCTTGCAGATGCCTTCATGTGGAAAAGAAAAGCCAAACATCTGGTCTACCAGGGTGCATTGAAAACAAAATGAAAATTTGAGAAAATTCTGTAATAGAAGGATTTAATGGAGACCACTTTTCAAACGTCATGAAGAAAAGTAATTTATAATAGAAGCAAATTTATTATTACTGATTCTTGTATCTATCTCACTGCATTTTTTTCCACACATTTTAAAGCAAATTGCTTTCATTCTAATTATCTGCTTAAGGTTGGAATCTTATTTTTATAACTTATGTGTGTACATCGGAGGGTATAGTGGGCACATCCCTTCACCATTACAGCTCAATTATAAATAGTGTGTTTGTTCTTGAACAAATGAGACTGAAGAAATTATGAAATTAAATAATGTAACCAGGTGTATTTCCACTTGAGGTACATTGCTAATTTTTTACAGAATAAAAGATGGCCTACTTTTTCTAGTGTTAGTATTAAAACTAATCTTCAGAAGTTGCCATTAAAATTATTTAGCCAACTTCTTTGAAGGCAGGAGTTTATAGCAAATTAAAGAAACCCCAAGAGAAGTCATTTATTTAATTCCAGCAATATGTGGAACAGTGACAGGTTTGCAAGCCAGAACTTTGTTTTCTCAAGTAGTTTCTGGAGCATACATCACGTTGAATGCATGGGTACAAGAGCCTTGTGCCCATGCAGTTCATAGATGGGGTTGCCAAAAGCCATCAGTCTAATCAGGAACAAAGATCTGTAAGTAGATTATAGACACAGGTCCAGAGAGATTCTCCATGTGTCTTTCATTGTTCCCAAAACCTAAGGGAACGTGTTTGCAAATGAGAACCAATCCATAATCATCGTAGAACTTCAGTTGTAGGGGCACCTTTTCTTCACTCAGTCCATGTAAGGAAGAAAAAAAACTGTTCACTTGTCACCCAGGAAACCTCATCAGAAGGAGAAATCTTTTCATTTGTGCCAACTTTGACCATGCTAGTTCCAGAGAGGCAAATGGCAGTTCTTCTCCTTCTTGTGCCCAGCATCACCATCTTCACCCAAAAGGAGTCTGGTCTGCTCCTCAAGGATGCACAAGTGCATGTGAGTTTCAACCTGGTCCTCAAATAGAGGGAACAAATAGAGCCTAGAATTGCAGGACAGCAGGAATGTGCTCCTTTTCTTGAATTCTCCCTACTCTTTGTCATACCTTAAGGATTACTAGGAGAAAATTGAGCAAGGCTCTTGGAAGTCTTTGAAGTTCTTTGAAATGTTCTGGTAACTGCTTGAGCTATACTGGCACTCAAGGACAGTTTTAATAATCTAAACAAAATTACATTTTTTAGTTACCACATTAAAAGGAGAAGTGGTTCATTTTCTAAAAAATAGAAGCAAAAGAGTTTTGGAAAACATGTTTAAACTCAATAAACCTTTCCTTCTGTTTGACACTGCTTGTGTGACTTGAGTTTGTTACTCATGTTCTTGAATGTCTGCAGTGCCCAGGGATTTTTGGTTCACTTGGTTCTTCTTGAGCTGACACACATCACCTGCTTAAAGCAGCTATGTTAAAGCAGACAAACTCTCTAACATTTAAAAACAATAAGTATTTATTCTCAGGGTGAGGAAGTAGGCAAAAAATGCCATTTCTTTACTCAGTCACAAGAGACCCTCACCCTTTCCAACTGATAAGACAGCATTTTTTTTTTTGTTCTCAGGGATTTAATTTTAACTAAATTCCTCTTCGATATAACAGCAAGAAAAATGAAAAAGGGTTTGAAGTGAAAGTGAGAAACATAATTTTCACATGTCACTGTGCATTGTTGGACATTAAGTATCATTTTACTTTTGATTGGTCAGTGAGGCTGTGAGACTACAATAAATGAAATTATCTGGCTGTATTCCAGTAGTGATATCCTTTTACTTTATACTTGTATGCACTGAGACAGAATGCCAGTTCATGCCATGTAAATATTTATCTCACTCATTTAGTGGTCTAATCTATAAATTTAAGTGAATCTGTCTTTTCACTGCTTTATTGTAGTCCATTTCTGTGTACTGTTCTGTACTGTGGACATACACCATTGGTCATTTTTCAAATGAATTTAGATGAAAATAATGAAAAAATTATTTATGGTTGACTGTCTGTGATCAAAATGGGCAACCAGCTATCCTCATACCCTGCTGCTTGTACTTGACACATCCACCTGACCCATTCAGGCGAAAAAGCAGTGAGGCTTTCTCACAAAATCCAGGTCACTTCTGACAGGATCCTCTGCACTCTGCCTGCAATTTGGGTGCCACTTTTAAGCATGTTAGTCAGGTAGAGTTCTATGACAGCATTCATTGCTGCTAAAATGTTCTCAGTTAAATGAGATTTTATCCATTTTGTGAGCTGCTATTTTTTCTTACTCTTGGGTATTTCTTTTTCACATTGTTCCCCTGCCTATGAAGAAAGGATGAGGTGATATCATTAGTGTTCATAGACAGGTACTTACAGTTTTGTGGAGAGCATTCTTTGATTATTTCTTTTAGGAACCATAATAATGTAGGCATCTGTGTATTAGAGTGAAATATTCCAGGTGAATATGGAAGTGAAATGGAAGGTGCAAGAATTATGAAATGCTCTCCCACATGAAAGGGTCCATACCTCTGTAGAGCCCAGAGAGTATGCATGATAATTTCTGAACAGAACCACAGTCTTTGCCTCTGAACTTGAGAGGGAAGCTTTCCTCTCTTTTGGAAGCTGAACAGGAATTTCTGCCATAGGGTTCTGAGACAAATACTGCATACTCTTAATAAGATGTGGTTAGATTACATCTTTAGTGGAACTTTAATAGTGCATTCTACTTTACTGCTCAATACATTTAAGCCAAACTAATCTGTCTAGAGCCTACAGTGCAATCATTGTTTATAATTATTTGCATTCCTCATTTGCATTCATTGTTAACAACCCCTCTGTCCTTGTAAATATGAGATGATGCTAATGACGTAACTAGTTAGGTATATAATTGTGCATATCTTGTTAGAGACAGCAACTTAGCCTCATGGTATAACATTGTCTTTCTTATAAATTCTTAAATCATCATGAAAATATTAGCCCAGAATGGTTTGTCCATAGTTATTGTGATTATATATTTATTTATATGCTTCTTTTACCCATATCTGATATGGAAACACAATTTAAGTAAAAAAGGAATGAAAGAAGGTAGCCTTTCAATGGCTCTGAAGTACAGAACTCTTCCCAAAAATCAACAAACCAAACAAAAAAGGTAGTAAAAGCATTTTCACATTTTCTCCTTCTTGTAAGTACCAAGAAAATCGAATTCAAAAGTTGTATTCAATTGCTTATATCCACTCCTGCAGTGTGCATTATGAAGAGCCCTAATGATTTTTATAAGCATTATTTAAGAGCTGAAAGCATTAAAAAGTCTTGAAAAATCAACAGAAATCTGACAATCAGTCACTCTATCTCTTGACATGTGATTGAAAGGATTATTTTCTCTTAACTTAAAAAACAGTTTCAGTATTCACTTTCCATATATAAAGTAAACCATTTTAAAATTTTACTATCAAGACTACTAGCAGGAAGATACAAAAATCTAGAAGGGAAAAAATTCATACACACACAAAAGAAAAAAGGCCAGAAAAATGTAGAACATGCTGGTGTCAGAGAGATCTGAGTCTCATTCCTTTTCGTAAATATCTATCCTTGAGCAGATTTTGACAATAGGCAAAAAAAGAAGCAGGGCAGTTTTCTGGCTACAATATCCTTAAAATTCATGCAGAGGCAAAAGGAAAACAAAGGATTCAAGAGCCTAAGTGACCCCTGAAAAAGTCAGTCTTAGAAACCAAATTACAGTGCATGGCACCAGAAGTCATGGCAACAGAATCTCATGTCTGTTTTTTTTTCTATCAATTCCATGAAACACCAGCCAAGCACTCCACGGGCCAGTTGGTGTGCCCAGTGCTGTAGAAGAGACTGCACTTAGGTGTTTTTCCCACCCTTGTGCTTATCTTGTACCACGATATCACTTGTCAAAGCCAGCAAAACTGTAAGGCTCTTAGTGGAAGACGTTTGCTCCAGAAGACAGAGAAAGGGAAAGAACAAAGCCAAATTAGGCTTCAGAGGTTTATTCTGTCAGTGGTCTGTGACACTGTATGAGTTTAATAAGAGCTTAACTGAATCCTTCTCAGAGAAAGGGAATTCTCTTGAAAGCCCAGGATTTTAAGAGGTTATCAAGGGACACAGATTTAGTTGATGAAATGTCATGTCATGAACCTTGCTCATTGTTAACAGCACGAAACAAAGAACATGCTGTAGGACTAAGCAAAGAAGTCTTCTTGTTACTGATTTTATTTGGACTGAACGGCGTTGTAGCTATCAATTGCAGAGAGCTGATCCCTTCTAAATTAAACCTGTCATTGGTGGTGTGTGCTGTTCATAGGATACTGTGCACAAAGAACATTGGGAAAAGAATGATGCTCCCAGTAGTCAGCAGGTTATCTTTACACTAATATTCTTAACAGTAATGATATCCTTAGGACTGAGAGTCATTTATTGGCCTAAAACCCAGAGATTATCAGTACTTCTGCAGCAAGAGAGCTCCTTTGCCAGACAGGCATGCAGATAGAGGAGAGACATAATAACAGTGTGTTAAAAATCTTGAAGTAAGACAATGCAATGAGGAAGTTAAGAACAGTTTGTCTTAGTTCTGTCATCCATCAATACTTTGTAACCCAAAGGACATGGTTTAATCAGGGGTCTGAAATGTAAATGAAGCAAATTCTGACAGCCTTTGATCAAAGGCAGAGAAGGATGGAAAGCTTCTCAGATAAGTCTCTAAGGGAGCAGTCAGTTATTCAGATAAACAGAACAAAAGTAAAGTATATTCATATCCCAAATTTTGCTAAATTTAGCTTTGACAAAAGAATGAAGAGGTAGCCTTAAGCCAGTGTAATTAACTGGTTAAGAAGGTAGGGTTAATACATTTTGGTGGCAGACTCTGCCCACTGCAAACCCGTCTGATAAAGGTGTGGGCTGCAGAGATGACACCATCAAAGCGACTTTGAACACTTTGATGGGTGCCAAGAGACACAGCTGCTAAATGGGTATTCAGTCACTTACTGATTGGTAATTCAGGAGAATCAGGTTAATACTTCCAGCTCTAATAACTCCAAATTAGAGATGGCTGACTTAGGATTCATTAAAAGAGCAGTCTGCAGGAGTCAGACTTTAGAGCACTTTGGTTACTGTGGAGAGGAAGAAAAGGCCCTTTGGGGTGTAAGTCCCATTGCCATTTTCTTTTCAGCAATTGACACCAATTCATTATTATCATGAAATGTCAGACTAAATACATGCCAGGATCTTACAGAGGGTGCACCACAAAATTTTCTGTTTCTTATGTTTGAAAAAACAAAGTAAGCACAAGACATTATTTTAGTCACATTTCTCCATATCACATCTCTAGTGGGGAAGCCAAGCTGAATTATACATAATTTTTAATCAACATTTGTCAAGACAGGGGTTTACCATCTTGCAGGCAAAGACTGATGGGTACATACATGATTTTGGTGATTTTAAATTTCACTATTTCTCAGTCAAACTATATTTTCATTAAGATTTGTATGAATTTAGATATTTTGTTTAAGTCTGGGACAGGACATATATTTCTGTTGTTTTTATGAGAATAGTTTATCGTATGGTAAATTGATGGCTATTTTTAAATTTAAACACAAGTTCTTAACCTTTGTACCCATTGTCCAAGTGTGATTTCACTCCTGGGAACACTCATGAGCTAAACATGTTCCATATACTGTTTGATGGCAGCCTTCCTCATCAGCCTTAAACATACAGAATCTAGTCTACAATTCAAAGGATGAATATTCTTTTACTACCCTACTGCTGCATTCCCAATAGGATTGTTCTAGTCCATTAGGGTTTTCAGGTGCCCATAAGAAATTGTTTAGTCAGCTGCACTCATAAACCACCCCTGGATGGTGAACAAATCCCACAGTGCACAAGGCATTCATGAGCACATCCTTAACACAGGTCTTGATCTTTTGTCGTTTGTTTTTGGCTTTTTTGTTTGGTTGGTTTTGTGGGTTTTTTTTTTGGTTTTTTGATTGTTTGGTTTGTTTGGTTGATTAGGGTTTTTTTCTTAGAAACAGTACTCTTACATCTTTGAAAATGCATTAAATCCCAAATTATTTTCATAGCACTTTAGAGACTATATGGTGGCTCATGTAACTAATTAGGAAACATTTAGTTCCAGATAAAAGAGGTATGGAAGAAACATTGTTAACATTTCTCAAATATTCATTAATGAATCTTCCAGTGTGCACTTAATAATAAATGGGCATTTACTAATAAAAGTTCCCTTCTGTTTTTTGAAGAAATGCTCTCAAGTGAATTTGTAGCAACACTGAGGTTCAGTAGATAACTGAACTAACACCTACTCATATTATTTTCTTTGTGCTGGAAAAAAGCTTTTACATAATTTCTCAGTATAAGAACAGGAGACATTTGAAAAGCGAAAGTATCTGTGAAGGAATCCAAGTAGTGTACTATTAACATTATTAAAGGCTATTGATCTGAAGACAAATCAAAATAACTGCTCCTGAGTTCTGAATTTTGTATCCATTCCTGAGGGCAGTGGAAAGACCCCCCACTGATTTCAGTAATTATTTGATTTTTACTTTATGTCCCCTTAGAAGATTTGTGCAACTCAGAGTTGTAAAAGAGTATAGACATAAAACATATGTTCTTGCACAATATCATTTTATTGACTTTGGCAATTATTTAAAATGGACTAATATTTTCACTTTGGAATACTTCCTACTGAAGACAAAGAAAGTCACAGGAATCCCTCTATCTGAGTATCTAAATGTACATGTAGAGCCTGTCCTGCGAACAGTAAAATTATTCAACTGCACTAAAAGTATCTGGTTTTGCAGATTTATAAATTTGTGCAAGGTCAAGTACAACATTTTAGTCATAAAATAAATATAAGTCCTGAACATATTTCTAAATCTGCATTAAAGAAGTATTTTTTTTAAAAAGGGAATAAATTTCAAGGGAGCAAATGTGATGTGATTTAAACTATTGGGCTCAGGCTCTTCAGATTACCATTCTTTTAGTCTGGACCATGATTTTTCCATGTCATCAGGATCATAAACTTCATGTGTTTTCCTTTTAGAATGTTACTCTCCATTAACTTGAGAGCACCCTATCCCCGATTCTATAGTTGTCTTGTGGAAAGCACATCATAACAATGTGAGAGCTCACACTCTGGAATATTGCATGTGTATTTCACATGGATATCTAAAATCCCCAACTCCCCATGTCCATGTCTTTTCCCTTTATTTTTAAATTCAGTAATTCTTCTGTAAATAGTTTTGCCAAATACTAATGCACTGGAGTTTTGTTTAGACATTCTACTGTGTGCCCTCTCTTTAGAGACTATCTTCATAATTCCTTCAGGCTTCAACTAAAATCAGTATTTTTTAAAAAATACTTTTTATAGAACAGAGCTTAAAAAATTTAAAAATAATCAGATTGTGAGTTTTAAAATAATTATCCATCTTGATTGTAGAAAAAAAAGTAAAAGGCATACTCAAGAATTTGCATGGCAATTTTGGATCTAGGTGTTTTAAGGTGAAGGAGCTCCATGGTGACGTGGACTTTCCTGAACAGAAATGGACAAAGCAAACTGATGAAAATTGGCGTTTAAGTTATGGAATCTTTAGCAGGACACATCAAGAATATGTCAGTCCTCAGGAACAGACTGACTGTCCAGGCTGTGTGCAGCTTTACCTTCCAAGCACAAGGGCTCAGAGCCCTCTGTTTCGCAGGGATAAAGATGCAGCCAGGCAGGACATTCCTTCCTGTGAAAGAGAAAATCTTTTGGAGAAAATGAGAGTCTGCCGTGAAAGAGATAAGCCTGTATGAATGCTCAAGGGCAGCTGAGTAACCTGCCTTGCCTGGTTTCCAGAAACATGCACAAACAATTTGGAATGAGCAGAGACTCCACCTACAGCTTTGTCACCCTTTGCCTTTGAAGAACCTGATATATATGTTAGGATCATTTATCACCACTTCCTACTGGCATTATATTGTTTGACTGCAGTTTTATCTTAATTTACAATACATTGGCTTTAGAGCTAGGACATCAGAGCTAAAAATATAAAGAAGAAAAATAAGCTAATATTAAATAGCAGGGATTTATTCCCTGATTTTATGTCACAGAGAGTTTAGAGCAATAAACAGGAGTTAAAAATAATAATAAAAAAAAATCCCTACTATAAAACATATTTGCTGCTTTTTACCATTTAAGAACATCTTTTTGGTTGGTTCATAAAACTAAAATGGTCAAGAACTATACAATATTTAATTAAGGGTAATGGAGGATGTAACTGATTCTTTTTGGCTCTTGCTTTCGTTGAACTTCATATTCAGTTACATGATGAGAATATCAAACTCCATTCCAAAAACTCTTTGGTGGAGGGGAGGTCCTGCAGATACATTCTACAGGGGCACAAAACAAAAGCAAGGTTATTATTAGCAACTTTAAATTCCCTATATAGGGTATAATATCTGCAGTGGAAAATTATTAGGGTAGCACCTCAAAAAGAGTCAATAATCTCCACTATGATATCAAGATCACAGAAGTTTTAGATCATTAAAAATTTGAGTGTGGAAATTATTTTTTTCTCCTCATAGCCTCAGAATGTGTTTAAATTTTTAATTGAGTGCAATTTCCAGCTGTCATCCCCAGCATTCCTCCATTCTTAGCTGTTGTCTCATAAATGGCTAGAGAATGCTCTTTCACTATTTAGCACTAATTAATTTTGTTAATTAAATGTCACCCTGCTTTTTTCCTTATTAGAGTTTTTGTACCAAAATGGTTCCCAGGACATTGCTGCTAAAATCACTAAAGATTAAAAAGAAAGGATGGAAATTGAATGTGCAAGCACTAGAGAATTCATTAAATGCATTTTAAGACTTGCAAATGCCTCTTGACAAGTGGGATGGGAAGTGTAAGGCACTTCCCTCCAAGGGTGAGTTATTAGGCCAGACATTTCTGTCAAACCTTCTGTATACTGGTGAGCAAGAGTATCACAAACTGGTGAATTCAAGAACCAAAGTGCACATGTTATCCTGTTCTGATATTTCTCATTATAGCAATTACATTGTCGGGGAATTTCCCTGTATTAATTATATAAAGCCAGTAGATAAACATCTTGTTATTGCTCATTTCCTTTTTGAATCTAAAGTAACAAGTGCACGTGGGAAGAAAATGAGAAAGGCAGATTGTCTTCCTCCAATTTATTGCTGCTAACCCATCTGAAAAAAAAAAAAAAAGGAAAGAGGAAAAAAATGTCTTGGGCTGCTTTCTGGGGTATGCATGAGTGTATGTTGGAGCTGGCAAGGGGTCACATAAAATGAATGCTGTTTTTTCGACCCCTCTGGACTGTGGCAGGGCATGGTGCATCTGTTAGTATGTTCTTTGGCAGTGTTGAAGGGTTTTGCTGTTTTTGCTGGCATGGTACCCAAGTAGAGGCCAGTTGTATTGAGTAACATGTCAAACTGGCAGTGAGGAATGTAGTCCAGGATATTATCGGGTGAAACATGCAATCTTCATTGATTTCCTGACACTGCCATTAATAACAAAGCCAGAGTTTCCCATGAGTCACTGAAGTTTTTATTCAGCACATTCAGCTAGTTCTAATTGTCATTCATCTTTCTCTGAGGGATTTTTGGGGAGCAGGGAGAGAAAGAGAGGGTTTATGCACCTGGCTGTGTTTCAATGGGCAGGTTCTGCTCAGCCTTTCTCAGCTGCATGGGCATGTCAATGGAAAGTGCTGAGTGCTCGACCTCTGCTGGATTTCATGTCAAGGTTCAGGTGATACCAGAATTAAGCCTGGTATTTCTGCCAGCTCTTGGGAAAATTGGGTGGGGGCAACAGTGAAGGATATTTTGCTCAGTCCCCTTTGGTTATATGTGTATTTGAAATGCAGAAGGATGACCCAGATTGTCAAAGGGGGTATGGCAAGGAGTGATCACGTGTACAGATAAATTAAACCAAGTCTACTTCTCTAAATGCCACGTTCAGCCTAATTATTCCCAGACAGCATCTGGAAATCTTTAGAAAGGATTACATATGCAATTGGAGTTTATGAAGTTTAGTTCACCAAAACATTGTTTCTCTATGGACTGTTTCTCCCACACACCCCCAACAGATCATAATCCTGTGTGGAGAAAAATATCTGTCTTACAAATACATGTGATAGAGAGCTCCACTGCACACTCTATTGCAAGGCAGGATTAGATTTATGTTTGCTTCTTGAACGTTTGCATCATTTCAGTTTACATACACAGAGACACAGGGTCATGTGATGCTGTTATATTAGTTTATTAAATAGTGTATGCTTTAATATATTTTCTATTAGACCTCTCTTGCCTGTTTCTAAATGAGTAAAAAATTCAGTTTCTATTTCGGGGATATAAACTCTCTATTACCAAAGGATCAACAGGTGAGTTTTCTAATCCCAATGAGAAACTGATACAAGTAGACAGGACAGTATGCCTTCAGTAAAGTTCTAATATAAAAGAGACATTTTAGTATAGATATGTATGTTCATATTAGGTAAAGAGACACAATTTTAATCGTGTCTCACTTTTGATTCCATTCACAATAATAGATTAGTGAATAGAATTCTTTTGTCTGCTGGTGCATATTCAGTTCTTTAACTATTTGATATTAGGGATCTGCTGTTCTTGAAGCTGTTTTTGTTTCCCACATGTCCAAAATGCTTTTCAGTTTAAAGAAGCATGAGTGCAGGGCAGCCACTGCTAACTGCCCATGTGCTGCCCATGCTGACACAACATGGAATGCCTTTGCTTTGCAGGTTCTTATGGACCCCTTAGAGAGCTGAAACTGGTGTCTCTCAGTGTCCAAATTCAGCAAGGCTCACTCCTAGCTTTCCTCATATGTTTTATAAAATCCTCTCTTGGCAATGGTCTCTTCTTTTGGTAAAGTCTTAAGAAATACAGGCAGCTTGTAACCAAAAATACATTGAGCTTATCTATTTTCTAAATATTTCAAAGTAGTGAATGCATTCCAAGAATTTTGGCCAGATTATCCACAAACAAGAAAACAGAGAAAGACAAACCTTTTTTCCAAACTAGCTATTTGCAAACTAGTTATTTATACTACAGTTAGTTCTAGAAATGTGACATTATAAGAGTGAGCATTACAATAAAAATAATTGAGAGGAGAAACTTCAAGAAGAGGGAAACAGTGCCCAGCTTATATAAAAGAAATATGGAAAAGAAAGGGCAAAGTTATAAAATAGATTTTTAAAAGTAGTCAGGACTATGTATATAGGCATCCCTAAAAGAAATGAGATAAAAAATGCCCAACTAGGTCATTATACATCTGGCTAATGTGTAAGTATTACTGGATCTCAGTCATGCATAATATCAGGCAAAAAGCTAATGTATTTTTCATACCCTAAACTTATAACTGGCCTAGAGTCACAGCATTATTGGAAAATTGCTTAGAAATAAACTAAAAAAAGGAGACTATTGAGATAATCTTACTGCACTGCCAAGACTGCACAGTCAATACCGTAATAATAATAATAGCAATAATACCCTTTATCCTTGATATTGACATGCTAGGAGTACCGAACATCAAAAAGCCCACATGCAACATTAATCTGTGAACCCAGGTGTTTCTAGACACAGGAGAAAATGAGGTTGCCCGTGTGGCTGGACAAGAGAACATTATAACCTGCATTGGTAACAGGCTGCCATCAATTACCCCTCTCCTGCAGGGGTCACGGGGTCTGGGGAAGCCAAAGGCAGCGCTGGAGCAAGCAAGATCTAAACCTCAATGCTGTCATTGATCCACCCCAAATGCCTTCCCCAGGAGTGCCTCGTGCCAAGGTAAATACAGTTATCTGTGCCACTGTTCCCTGTTAGAACTTGCATGTGGCCTGTCAGGCACTCTGGTGCTGTGTTTGCTATTCACTGAGCTCCAGCAAGTTTAGCTCAATTGCAAAAATGCCCCAGCTTAAGTGTCAGGGAGCCTCCTGTGATTTACAGCATAATGCCAATCTGAAGAGGGCTGCAATGGGAGATTAACTTGTAGCAACAGCATACTGATTGAGACAGAGCACAAAAATAAGAGTGGAAGTAAGCAAGATTGAAGATTAAACTCTAAACACCAGTAGATACTTTTACCAGAGACTGGCCAAAGAGAAGAAATGTGAAACACACTATAAAAAAGTCTCAGAGGTTGTAGGAAAGGAAGGGAGAATTTATTACACACATGGTGGTTATGTCTGTAAATGCAGTCCTTGTGTCTTAGGAGATATGAAGGAAGAAAGGAAAGATGAGCTCCTTGGGTTGTGGCATTTCTCTACAGCCAAAATTTGGGGGATTTGAGGGATCTCATAAATTGAACAGGGCACTGAAAAGAAAAATTAACAGCTTATATAAATAGCAACATTTTTAAATTAAAACTGGGGCTTGGCTATAAAATTCCCATGTCTGAATATGAGCTACACTGTGAGGAAAAGGTTAGTGACTCTAAAAAAAAAATTAAAAAAAGAAAAAGAAAAATGTGGGGTTCAATGAGAAGAGAAAAATCTTCACAGGTTTTGCAAGAAATAGATAACATGGATAAACCAGGAAATTTATTTATTCAGTCTCTGTCTGTGATCTTGTTGGCGCCATAAGAGCATTTTAGCTCTGCGAGCTCTCCTGCTGCAGAGGAGCCAGATCACAATGCACTCAGGCCCACGTGCAGTACAGGAGGAAAAATATCTGCTGCCAGTTACATGTGGGACTGAGACTTTGAGTGTTTGGTTCCACACATGAACACCTTAGGCACAGAGAGGTTTTCATCCTTTGAAAACCAGCCTTCTCTTTAAAAACAGGCACAGAGAGATTTTTAGCCGCTGACAAGTAGTCTTTAAAAACCTTAGTAATAGCAGGAGTCTGAGCAATTCCTTGTGGGAGTTGTTGCATTGACTTCTGTTTCACCCATGTATGTGGAGATTATTGCTGTTTTCTGGAGTGGTGGTTTTTGTGTGGCTAACACAATCTGTATAGTCATAAGAATTTAAGAATTTATGTTAGCCGATAACATGATTTGCAATCTAAGCTTGATTCATTTTCTAAGAAATTAAAAGATGGTGAAACAAAAGAGAAAGTAAGAAGAAATTATTTGCAATCAGTGATTGTTTTATTTCCTAAGAAATTAGAAGGGGAAACAACCCCCAGAATTTAAAAAGAAATTAAAACATGGGATAATTAATTCCCTTCAGGCATTTCACAATTCTAAGCTATCTTGTCTGAGTAGCTTTGGGTGATCAAAGTCGTGGTTGCTGGACACAAGATCCTTTCACTGACTTACATGCAATGTTTATCCTTGAAAGGCACACTAAACTAGCAATTTGGAACTAGTTTGCTGGTTTAGATTATCTACTATTTAAGTCTGCAAATTTTTTATGATACTGGTGAGATTTTTGTACCATCTGTTTTCTCAGAGATAAGGTCCCCTTTTCTCTACAGCTGACAAACAATCCCCTCACCATACCTGTCATTGCACAGCATAGCTGTCTAGGAATGCAGTTACAAACCAAAAAAAATCCATTGAATTAATTTTTTTTTTCCTTATTATTTTCTGCTGTTGTGCTGAAATAGTAATGCATTATTTTTCAACCATACATTCAATGTTTCTTCTATTTTATTTATTTTGGCATATGTCATCTGTTGCTTCTGCAAATATATATATATGAATATAAGATCATTGGTAAAATCTGTGTACATTAAGTGAGTCATATGCAGTAATTTTGACATTGAAGCTTGTATTGTAATGTAGGTTTTTTTAATAAAATATTATTTAATGGTGCATGTCTCTAAGACCCAAGGAGAGTGGTGCAGTGCAATTCTGTAGGGAAAACAGGTAAACTGTGCAATGAGGATAAAAAATAAACTCATGAAAAATGAGACAGTTGAGCTGTGCCATGTTTTGTAGGACTTGCAATCCGTCTTCCTTGATTTTACATATTCAGAACAGTTTGCTTAATGTTTTTTCAGGAGGGAAGGAAAACTAAGATGTTGACATAGTTGCTGAAATATTCACGTAAAGATACAAAAGTAGGGACCAAAGCAGTTACAGGTTGCAGGCTGCTTTTATGTTCTCATGTTCAATCACAGAATTAAGGCCTTCTCTTAGTCTGTATTTCCTGTTCTCATGTGGTCTGTATTTCTTTTCACCCATAAATGAACACTTATCTATGCAAATATAAAGTCCATCATTTTCTTCTTCCTCCTCATGATTGTCAGTAAAATTCTTTCAAATATACTGTTAGATCCTGTTACTTTCAGTAATCTTATTGTATAATAAAATTTAATTACTTATTACTCTATCAGACTGCAATTATTATCTGTTTTAATATCTGGCAACAGAAAACCAAGGAGAAGCTCAGATGGACTGTGAGTTAAATATTTTAAAATCATGCATTTCGAAAAGAATGAAACAATGGAACCTTGTGCAGAGTATGCTACATACCTGCCAAAAGGGCCCAGACTACTTTCTTGTGGGAAATATTAAATATATGTGTTAATGAAAGCAGAAGGCAAAGATTTAGACATTCAGACTACATGTAGGAAGAGTATTTTTTTTTTTGCAAGAAGAAAGCATACAATAGCTATTGATGGATACAATAGCTATTGATGGCTGAAACACATGTGCCTTCCCAAAATGCCTCATAAATACACACAAAACTCTTCATCATTAGCAGAATAATGATGAGTACTGACATTGTCATTGTTATATTTTACAGACAATCGATGAGTGGTTTGGAAACTCTTAGGAGCTAAAAGGAAAGCAAAATGCAAGTTCTCATTTCCTATTGAGCTAATTTTGCATCAAGAAAGATAAAGTTCACAATAGCCATATGGTTTTCCAGTGTTTGCTTTCTCAGTTCCCTGCCAACTTCATTTGTCAAATATACAAACCAAAAGCCACAAAATCTTTGACCTAAGGAAATTGTAAGTCAATTTCAGAAAACAATTTAGACCATAAAATTTTGCAGATTTTTGTCCAAGTCATTTTTAAGCAGCTGTGTATGAAAACATTTTAGTTTTTCATTGAGTAGTGCTTCTTGTTAGCTCTACCACAACAGTGTCATACAAGTCAGAATAAGCTACAAATTCAAAGCACAAGAGCAAAGATAATTAACAGTGAACAGTATCCTTTCTGGATAATAAAGAAAATAATAGCTGTCAGACTACATAAAAATCTGAGAAAAAAATATTCCATAAATCAAGGATGTTAATTGTTATTTCCACTACTTGTTAAGATGAAAGATGACACTATGTAGGCATTTTCTCAGCATGGTCTCTCATAAACAGATGTCCAATGCCTTGGGTAAACCTGTACAAACTGAGAAGTATCTACTGACTGCATCATTAGTCTTCTTCTGATTTCAAGCCAGGGATGCTGGAGAACAAATTAGTCAACTGATCCTTGCCAAAGTCAAGTTTTATTAAGGAAAAGCATTTGTTGCAGGGTAGAAAGGAATGCTGTGTTTATGCTGAAATTTATGTAACAAAGCCTCAGTGAAAAGATAAATTTTTTAATTTCACATTTGAGTAATTAATTGCAAACTTAACATTCTTCTTCCTTTGTCCGATTTATGATGTACATTCATCATTCCTCTAAAGGATGCACTCTTAATTCGTTAAAAAATATGAACACGCTTGAGGATACAACACTTGACATTCAAGTAAAATATCACATTTTCCCAGCATCATTATTCACATGTACTCTATTCAGCACTGCTTCCTTGCCTTTTCTACACCTAATAGTTGTGAAGTGAATCACCAGGTCACCCATATGTGGGTTGTCAGCTCTAATAAGCCTGTAGGTAGCAGCAAGCAACAAAACCACTTCTGATTTTGCAAGGCAGTATTACCTGGAAAGAGAATGATGCAGATCCTGATGGTTTTTCTCTTAAAAGTATGTGTATAATTAGTATATATTTCAGTATGCTAAAGCACTGAAAAACACTGAAGGTAATGATTTCTAATATTTGAAAAATGACATTTTTAAATATCAGAAAGAAAAAAAAATTAGGGATATATCCATCTGAAAAGTAGGGAATGATGGAATTAAATCAAGAAAATAATAATTTATATTTATACTAGGAAAAAACTTTTGTCAGTGAGTGATTAGCTCATGGAAAAATACTGCAAAAGCCTTAATGGAAAATGGGCATTTGTATCTCTTATCTGTATATTTCTAATAAATCTTTTATCTTGAAAATTACGTTCAAGAAATGGATTAGATAAACTTAGCATTTCTTACCATCTCTGCAATCTATATATTTGCGCTTTCTTTGTGTAAAAGCAAACAACAATGAATTGTCAGAAACTAATTATCAAGGAAGCAAGTGGCCTTAAGAGAAAAATTTATAGTTATATTGAAAATGGATTTAAAATAAGGCTGGTTATTGTTTTATTGTCAATGCTTAGCTCTTTGTGTTGGATGAGACAATATATACAATTAGGGATTAAAAGAACACTTTTGTACAGAAAATCCTGAGAATTTCTCTTAGAAAAATATTTCCTTATTGCAAGTGGGTCAAAGGTGCAAGTGAGCAAATCTTTGGTAGAAATGCAGCACCTTTTACCACTGCTACAGAATTTAAACTAAATGGGAGCTGGGGGTACCTACAGAGATCTGACCTTAATGGCTCTAATAGGAACTTGCCTATTAGAGTAGAGGCTGGATAAAATTAGAGCAGAGCCAGGAATGCAGCCCTTTAACGATGGCTGTCCTCATGCTGGACCAAGATTAAGGGAAGTTTCCTGATAGTAAATATTATACTGAACTATGAAGTCTACTGATCTCACCTCTGTTAGTGTTTCAGATGTACTCTGATTTCTCCAAAGAGCAGCTCCTTTCTAAACATATCATCCTCACAAATATTAACTAATGCTTATTAACAGAGAATAAAAGTACTGGTTGTTTCCATCTCTTTGACCTACTTCACACTGCATAGTAACAAATTAATATTGATTGCATAAGAAGGTCAAATATACTTCTGAAATTATTTGGAAAATTCAGTGTAATTTTGAAATTGCTATATTTAAGTTCAAGGAGATACAAGTAAAAAATGAGAAAACCAAGAAGCATGTCATCTCAAGTGTTTTAACAGTTACATTTAAAAATGACCATTTTTTTCTAGTCTTCATCACATCTGGTCATTAATTGGAATGCATCCATCAAATATTGCAGGTGATGTGATGAATCATAAAGAAAGATATACAGAGCTACCATGGCATTAGGATGTCTTTGGTTAATATTGTCAAGGTGAAGCACCTCCGGCACCTTTTATCTACAACCAGTCCATTTTTTTTTCCTTGTGGTATAACAACTAACTCCTTTTAAGTTACATTTTCTTCCAAAACCAAGTAATAAGTGTAGACAATTTGAACCTAAGCTTATTTGAATTTGGGGATACAATTTGTCTACAGAGGCTGTAACTGTATGCATTATGGCTCTTATAGGTTCTAAAATGCAATAACCAGATATACTATAAGTATAACCTAGCATAAAATGTGTTAAAATTTGCCATCAGAGACAATATTTCAAAGGATCTTAATGTTAAGACCCTGGATACAGAATCTGAATGTTTTCTAAATACAAAAATCTACAGATTGCCAAATGGAGATTAAGATATAAGAATGTTCCCATACAAAGCATTTCTTTCCTATTTTAGTTATTACTGTTATTATTATCTGCAAGACTTGGATGCTTCCTGCTTCTATCTCAATTACATTTTTCAAAGTGTTAGAAAATAATTATTTCAAATTAAGTTGCATATTGCTGAATGAAAAGGAGTTGAATCAACAGCGCATTTAGATAGAGGTATAAATTTAGTAATTCCAAATTTCATATTAGTCTAACTCCAGCTCCCAATCAGAACTATGCTTGAGGGTCTCTTCTGAAAATATTACCCTCCCAAGAGTAATGGGAGTCTGATGCCAAAAAAACTGCACCCAGTAATGCAGGTAGAGCTTGAATGTTTAATTTCATAAACAAGTTCTCGCTGTAGATGAAAGTACCTGGTTACCATGGCTCTGGGCAGCACAACAAACCTCTCAGCACAGCACAGTGCTGGAAATGACTCTCACAGTGACTTCATTAAATATTTAACTTCAGAAAAACTTTACAGAGGCCCCACAACCCTCATTTCCAGGGATTTCCTTGCGCTGTGTGGCTTGTATGTGACCAGGCGTTCAGCCACAGGACCAAGAGATAAATCTCCTGGCCTCTCCAGTGGCTGAACAGTGTTTTCCTGGGGCATTTCTGTCCTCTGGGATGAGTTTGCTGAGTCTGACAAATTCAGCTGAGGGACTCCAACCTCAGTCTGGCCATCACCTTTCTGGGGAGGGTTTTAATTGCAATTCTAGGCATTAAATTGTTTGGATGGAAGAAAGATGGCTGAGACTGCTTTCTCTGTCACTTTCTCCCTCAGTTGTGTATTTTGGATAAGATTTGTGGAGGTATTTTTTTAAAAAATAATAAAAATCTTAATATTATCAGAAAAAGGACATTGACTGTAGTTGAGTGATACAGATACTTGCTTCAGCTGGTGAAAGCTGATGTTCCTCTTAAGCAGTTTTATTATTCACCCTTTTTCATGAACCATAGGTGAGACATAGCTAATTATACCAGGAGTGTCTGTCATATGTTAAGAACAGTTTAAATGTCCCCAGTTTCGAAAAGCAATATAGAAGCTCAAGATTTTGTGTATTTTCATGGTACAGTAGTAGAAAGTTGAAGAAAAAGTAGAGAAAAATAATTTTAAAACCCCAGGAATACAGAAGACATTAGGCAGAAGAACCTGAAAGTTATGAGTGTGCAAATCTTGTAAACTCGCCCACGTTCCTCCTTATTGCTTACAAAGCTGGGAGGAACATATGACAGCTGCTTAGAGGCAGGGTGGAAAATGATGAGTCGGGGAGAAAAGAAAAAGAAGTAGTAAAAGACATCTTATTCTCAAAGTACCTACTGAAATGCGGAGGAGTCTGTCATCTGGCACCCATCAGGATGTAAACCCTGGAACAGACACAAATAAATCCCAGAGGGAAATTATCAATACTTCAAAGACACCAAAGTTCACAGCTAGCTAGCAGTAGGCAGACCTCAAAAGTTGATCATTACAGAAATATGAAATATACTTTCCATGAATGAACACTCCCAAGATTTAACTCTTTTTCTACTGCTTATTGGAATGGTTAATTCTTAGTATTTGATGAAAATCTTTTGCTAATAAACTTCAACCTATGTGATATACATGAAACATTCACTATTTCCTATTTGCCACTCAAACCACATGCTTTTATATTTGCTTCCCAATTGGACAAGTAAAATATCCAGGGGGAAAAAAATCCTATCATTACATCAAATGTTTATAAATTCTGTTTTTCTGTGAACACTTCATGAGAGCTACAGGTATTAATATAGAGAGCAGCAATTCTTCAGCCATTTTTGCAAACAGAATCTTAATAGTCCAGATGTTCATGAATAGTAAATAAAAAGCAGCAAAAGCACGAGTGAATGGAGCAGCTGCTCAGAATGCTGAAGAATGTTTGCAAACACCATTTTGAAGTATGCAATCAGTACTGGTTCAGAGGGGAAACTTGGATAACCAATAAAAAGTTTGAATAAGCAACTGAGCATGTCAACAGTATTATCTAGTCTATCCAAACTTTGAAACTATTCAGATGTATTCCATCCAAACTTTGAAACTATTCAGCTGAAAACAACTTTCCTCTACTTTTATAATAATCTCCTGCTCCCAAACGGATCAAAACTAGAGCAAGAAGGATGCTAACATGTTTATGTGTCTGTGTGAGGGTGCAGGGCTCCTCAGCCACATACACATATTAGCATGACTGCCTTACTTTGGGATGCTTTAGGTGAGCAGGTCCTAAATTTCTAATTAATGAACCATCAGCTGTCAGAAATCAGGTATAACTGGTGGGCAAAAGGTCGGGGTATTCCACCTCTCTTC
Organism: Chloebia gouldiae; assembly: GCA_003676055.1. Taxonomy (NCBI): domain Eukaryota; kingdom Metazoa; phylum Chordata; class Aves; order Passeriformes; family Passeridae; genus Chloebia; species Chloebia gouldiae. The sequence goes on from QUSF01000024.1 coordinate 7,902,961, forward strand.
TGAAATTCTTAAAAATAAGGTGTTTACAAATTTGGTGAATGCAAAGGAATAATTTTTGCTCTATTAAGTGCCCTGATGAAGGTTGGCCATAGAGGCTGCTCCTGTGGCTGCTCCAGGAGCACATTGTGCCTGGATGAGGCCAGGACCAGCTGTGTGTGCCCACAGGTGCTGCTGGGATTGTGCTCATCTTGAAACCCCAGAGCAGATTCTTCTGCTGTGCCTGTCTGTCCCCCAGCAGTGAGATTGCAAGGAGGGTCTGGAAACATGAGCTATTCTTTCTGTCTTTCCAAATTTGCTATTCTTTTCATTTTAGTGTGAGTTCAAGCAGACAAAGAGCAAATGCTCCAGCTCAATTCAGTGGAATTTTTCAACTTCCCCTCTCCAAACCCACTGCTGCTGAATGAAGCATGTGCTAAGTTCCATGTTCAAAATCCTAAGAGTTGAGCCTGTGCAGAGAGTTTCATATTGAAAGAGTCATGTGTGGCAAGCACATTTCTCTCACTCTCAGGATTTTTCATAGAGGTGCACAGAGAGAAATGGAAGAGAAAACAATTTCTATTTCTGCTCCTTGTTTTTCCTATGTGGAATGTGTTTGGAGAATTGTTTACCTGGGGTGATTGCTTGATTGGAGTCAGGTGAGGATTGTTTGAGCCTGATGGCCAATCCAATCCAGCTGTGTGTGGACTCTCTCGAGAGGGTCACGAGTTAGTTAGATTAGAGACAGAGTAGGAGAAAGTAGTATGTAGTTTTAGTATCCTCCTTTTATATAGTATATTAATGTATTTTATCATAATTATAATAAAGAAATAATTCAGCCCTCTAAATTGAGTCAGACATCGTCACTTCTTCCCACTGGGTTCACCTGCATCTACAACACTCATGTTAACACCTGGGACCATCTGACGTTGGGTACACTTTGTTTGCCAGGTGCAACTCTGTGTGCCTGGGAAGCTTACAGGAATAAGCAGGAAAGCAGAGAGCAGCTAAAGGACAGTGAAAAGTGGCAAGGAGACCACTGAGAAAAATAACCTACAGGCATTTAGCTGGCCTCAGAGATGACAGAAAAAATAAAATCCCTCTTAAAGACCCAGAGGGGATTTTGCAGAACTTGATGCAATCCAGAAAGTCAATCTAAGATGCTGAATGAAAAACAGAGTATCAAGGATGGGCCGTGTAAACCACATCAGGCCAAAGAACTTTTTTTCAACATGGCCTTTTATCTTAATTTACGTCACCCCATTTTTTTCTGTTTCTGTGTTGTAACTTGTGCTCTGATAAAACATTGATGTAGAATTTAAAGCCCCGTTGGGTTCTTGCTGTGTTTACTGTAAAGAAAAGATACAGCAAGATGCACTCAAAATCTCTGAATAGCCATCTGGTCAATGCTGTCTGGCCCATTTATCCATCAAAATTAACTCAGTGCTGGTTCAAAGCTGAGCACCTGCAAACCACAGCAGATAATGAATTTCCTCTCTTCCCTTACTTTACAGCCCATCTGCAGGATTGTGCTCTGCTGCTGTAGGAACAACTGACATTAACAAACTAATGGTTCAGAATGAAGTAAATTTTGGAAGGAAGAGTAACAAAATTAGCAAAACAATACCGTGATTGATATTATTTTCATGAATAATTTCTGAAATGCTCCCTTTTACAACAATTATTTATTTAAAATATTGCAGCAACATTAATGCAAGAAAACAAACAAAAAAAAAGCTTATTTGTGTACACACACAAGCTGGTTTCAACAATCAAGTAACAGAAATGGAAGATAAGAGATGTTGAAAAGATCTGCCCAACTGTTTTGACTGCACACAGGCAGTACAAGCAGAATTTTTTATCTCATAACAGCAACCAGTTTTTTGGTCTTTGTTCAAATTCTCTTGCTGACTCGGATTTCCTATTTAATGTGACTTGTCCAAAGTGCAATGAAGCTAGTGCAGAGGTCCCATTAAGCTTTAATAAGCCCCAGTTTAGGCCCATAGCAGAATGGACATACTTGGAGGCATAGCAAAATTAGAGCTTCACTGGGCTACCAGTGTCTAACAGGCCAAGTAACTACCAGGATAAATGTATGGGTTTGTGTCAGTAATTTTTTAGTTCCATCATTTTAAATTCATGTTGTCAAGCTAAAATCAACTCCAATTGAACCTACAAGCAAAACTCATACAGATGTGGCCTGGAGTTCATCCTCATGGCTTTTGTGTTTTATGGAAATTCCTTGAGCTCAGAATATCAAGGACATTATTCTATGTTGGCATACAAATATCATCACATTTGCTGTCATTTTTTATTAGTTTTAAGATATATGTTTCTATTCCTGTTTTGACTAAATAAGCTCTAAAATTTCCAGTAATCTATGGAAAAGAAGCTGACTTGCATGCCAAGTCAGCTTATTTTTTTTCATTAACCTTTGCTACCCTTCTAAATTTTCTCTGTCAAAATATAAATATACAAAATGTTCATTTTGGCTCTATGTCATCTGCAGCTCTTAGTGTAAGGTGTTCCAGCTGATGCCTCATTTGTTTGTGGTGATCTCACATCATCTATGTGGTGATCTTGCATCATCTTCTCTTTCAAATTTGGCTGACCATCTTTGGCTCTCCACCTTTCATAAGGAGAGAGGAATAGCAAAAAAAAAAAACAACAAAACAAACTTGCAAATTGTTTTGAAACCATTTCTCAATATTATTGTAACAAAATGAATGGGAAGGTGAGGTGCTACACTCACAAAATTAGCAGCATCCAGGAGACAGGTGGAAGTTCCTCTGGCAACTGGAGTTTGAGCTGCTGGTAGAATAATTTGAGATCTCCTGCATGGCAAAATACCCCCTTCAGGAGCTTACAGGGAGGGGCAGGATTTGCCTTTCCACTGGCAGGGAGAGAAAGGATGGGAGCAGATCAAAACCTCAGCACTAAGAATCAAGGTACACAGGTTTCATTCCAGAATATTCAGTTAGCTTAGTCTCAGAGTTCCAGGTGGAGGTGAAATACTGAGCAGCACTGTCTTTGATAATTCTGCTTTTAAGTTCTATGAGGACAGGAAGCTTTGCTAATGATTATTTTAATATATTCACACAGGTAATGCAGTAGAAGTTGGTTATTAAGTAATGTAAGACTCATAAAAGGGTAACATCTGCAAAATCTGGGTGATGGTGTATCTGAGATGCATATTTGGAGGGTGTGGTGTGCATAACCCAAGATTTTCATTTTTAAATGAAAGTGACTACACCCTATCCATGTTTATGAAGAGTTAACACAGAAGGATAAATACAGAGCTTCATTTAAAACACCTTACACTTTTTCAGTTATTCCCTTTAATTTCCTGCTTTGTACGTCTAATGCTTGGCCACAACAGCTTAATTAGAAAATGCTGAGTATTATATCGATGAATGATCAGAAAACTTGTAATTTTTTATCCTTCTTCCTCATTTGAAATCCCACATGGTGTATTTTTAAATGACAATGAATTATTATAGTATGACTAGTCATAAAGCATTTTTTCCCAGAGAACTATGTCATGAAAGGGCATATGCACAGAGCTAAGTGTCTAAAATGAGATCTTTATACCCAGCTGAGACACTGAGAACAATGGACTGAGAGTGGTCACTAATGACATTGTTAATGATAGATACCATTACCTTAGAACAAATGTCAAAGTGAAATAGCATTATAGCCTTCAAGATGGACTGCCTCATCCTTCTCAGTAAATCTATTAAGGTGGCTTGCAAGAACAAAACAGGGGAGTGTTTATTTTCTCTCCTTTTCCTGAAATGCAAAGTATTCTGTGCATTTGTAGCATTTACCTACAAAGAGTTCAAGTAAAAAAAAAAAAAAAACAAAACCAAAAAAAACCACTTCATGGGCAAAACATGCATGTGGGGGAGTAAATATAAAATATTAGTGAGAGAATAATATGTATTTTTAAAAAATAATTCTGATTAGACCAATCTACCAACCTAGAATTAATCTACACTAAGATCAAAGACAAAAATTGTGTCACCATGAATTAGGAAGAACAGGAACTTTGTGTTGTTGTAGCTGTACCTAAAGACTGCAGAGAAATCTGCATGGTGGAAGGTTTAAAGCTTAATTTTAAAAACTGCATTTCTAATCTAGGTGATTAGAATTCTTGTGTCTGCTTGCCTACGATCTCTGTGAGTGTGCTTGCATGGGTGTAGGCAGAAAAGCAACAGTGAAAACTCTTATTAAGGTAGGGCTATGCAACAGTGCAGGAGTAAAAAGATTAGAACAAGTTACCTGTGATTCTCATTTTATTTCTTTTTTTTTTTTAGACATGTGAATATGCAAGGTGAATTTGATTTTAAAGTGGTAAATTTTATAAATTGATCCAATTAAGCATACAAAGGCCAAAAAAAAAAACATGTTGAAATGTATCTGGGAAAACTGATAGAAGAAAAGCCATTTGGGCTTGTTTGTTTTTTGGTTTGTATTTGTTTTGTTTTGTTTTTTTTTTTACTTTTTGATTTTGTATTTTATTTACTTTCCATTCAGTAACAGATTCATAAACATGTGTATCAAATTCAACACATTACTGTGATTTGAATTGTGCTTCTGAAGTACCACAAATACAGAGTGTATGAAGTCACTTCAGATTACTTATTTGGAACTTCAGATTGAGTATTGGTTGCAAATACTTGTCATACAGGTATATGGAAAGTTTATTTTCTAGAGTGTTACTTCTCTGTACCTGTAGGTTTTCCCTACTACAGTATTTACTCCTATATGCATTTATATTTCTGGTTTAATAATAAAAAAAGAATGGACATAGTCTTTCGGTTAGAACTGTAGCTCAAATTATCATATCTGACAGCTAAATTGAGATATCCATCAAGCATACAAATGAATACCCAAAATACTCATGCATTATTCACCAGTTTTATCTCGATGATGTGCAGGGCCCCGGGATTATCATCTGCTATTGTGGCTCCACAAAGTGCTTTGCAAGGTACTAAGTGTGGTACCTACATTAGAGGGGTGGCTCAGGCAAAGGTGGATGCTTTTATGCTCTCAGAATTGTTCAGGCAAATTAAATCTGCAGTTTTAATGGGGTTTGAAGCATGTCCTGGAACAGGGGTCATTTTGACTTTGCAGGGGGAGGAATAGCAGAGGAGAGAGAATAAGGATTATAAAAACTTGGTCCAAAGTTCAGTGAGTGCCACAGGATTGTTTCCATTTTTGCTGATTCCAGAGTGCTCTGGATCAAGCTCAGTGCATTGGTCTCAGATCAAATGTCAACATACAAATAAATTTCCTCACACAGACAGGAAATTTTGGTCCAAATTTTGCAGCATTCCTGCCATACAAATCAAGGGAACTTGTTATTGCTCTTGGTTATTTCATATCCTGAGTAATAAATGGGGAAACTGCCTCATTTCACATTTTGCTTCATGTACTGGTTTGTTATCTTTGAAGCAGAATTTTTATCATTTTGCTGCTGCACTGAACCTTGCCAAAAGAATCAGCAGAGGAGAGGTAAATGGAAATCCCTATCCTTGCACTCCAAAGTGTCTGTTCTGCAATTGCAATGGGGCCAGCTGGGGAACATGAAAAATTTACACAGACACACCCTTCTTACTGTGAGCTTCCAAGACCCCAAATCTGCTTTCAAGATGGGCAGCAGTGCTTGGAACAGAAGGGGGATCGACAGCCTTTGCAGTGTTGTGGAGACAGGAACTGTTCTGCAAAGTGACAGCAAGCCTGAGCAAGCTGAGGATGAGCCTAATGAGCAAATGGAGGCAGAATTCAGTGATTTCCACGAGCCCCAGTGGGGTCTGTTTATTTGAGTCAGGAACTTTAATGAGCAGCTTGCTGCAGCTATGGTTATTGTCAGCACCTGTATCTGTCACTGCTTATTGGGATTTCAGTTCAAACTGCTCCTGGAAATAGGATTTGGCTTTACAGTCAGGGTTCTAAATTACTCTTACATGTTTCCACCTTGTACCATCTCTTCAGGTGCTCAGCAAGAATTAGGGGTTGTAGTGCCAGAGGACTTTTATGAGCTCAAACATGCTTGTGGCCACCAAACATACAGCAAATCATACAACAGGTGTCGGGCCAGCAGCCTCCGTTATATATTTCATCAAAGTAAAAGAAAAATAACCAAAACAAAAAGTCCACACATTTTAATGAAGGGTCTCTGTGCTAGAGAGCAACAGAATTTTAAGAATTTCTGCTTTGGGGCTCTAAAATGTGTGAACCAGCTGAATACTTCCTTCCTTCTATAAACAGGGATGTGAACATAACAAAAGCAAGGGGGTTTTTATTTGAGTTTTCATTGATTTGAAAGAGGTGTTCAGAGATAACAGCCATGGGAGTTATTCACGTGTGCAGGTAAGAAAAAGAGACTTTTAAAGAAGAGCCTCCATATCAAGAGTTCCTTCAGTAATTCTTTTCCTAATATTTCACTCTCTCAATACTTTTTTTCCAATTCCAACACTGAATGTCTCATCTCTTCTGAAATCAACTGTGCCTCATACACGTTCTGCTGCTGATTCTGAGAAGGTTGTCTGAGCATGTGAGCTGTTTAAGGGTGGGTGTTCTCTCAGAGCTATTTCATGAAGCAGGGTTTTAAAGAAACTTGAGGATATCACAGATGGAGGGTACTGTGCATGAAAAAACATGGCATTGAAATATTTTATCTTTTATTACACTCCCTGGAAGAAACATTGTTTAATTTCTGGCTCTCTGTAAATTGTTGGTATAAAAATGGGAGGAGGCCTATTTTTAACTCACAAATTCATAGGAAGGATTTAAAAAAAATATCTGATTTTCCTGGCTAAAAACACAAGTACAGTGGCATTAAGCTGATCCAGGTTCTGAAACAATGCTTCTGAATAAGTTTTATGTCTAGTATATTTTATAACTTGCCTTTGAGAAGGATGAATTTTCTTTCTTGGCTGTTGGAAAATAAATGGCTGACATTTGATCTGTTGGAGTACCCAGCCACATTTTACTAGTCTTGTAAAACAGATTGTCATAATCATGAGTGGAACAGTTAATTTCATCTCATTCTGAGGTATGGAAGCTTTTGTAAACTGCTTTGCTAATGCTGATAAACCCTGCTCCTTCCAGGAAAGGGTTCTTCCACACCACATCCTCTGGAAGAGTGGCTCTCATTGCTGACTTGTTTATGGACCAAACTGTCCCCCCAGATTTATTTCACAGGAAGACCTTTATCTTTATCTATCTTTTCACTTTGTCTAAGCAACTACACTGTTGAAAATTATATACCCTTCTGAGCTCTTTTGAGCAGGCAAGGATTCAACAAGTTTGCCTTCTTACAGAACTGCAACCAAGTTACAGTCAAATCCTCTTCTCCAAATATTCATAAATGTGCGCATGCTTTTATCTGTCTCTGCTGAAGGAAGACTAAAAGAAGGTGCTACCCTCAAGTCTCTGAGATTTCTTGTGTTCTTAAAAAATAATTGGAAAGTCCAAGGTCAACAAGCTCATTTCCCTTTTTTTTTTTTTTTTGTTCTCCTCTTTTTATTAAATGTAATGAGAAGAAATACTTTAACAAAGAAAAGCCACTCCTGTCCTAACACTGAAGAGAACTAGAGGTCTTCCCCTAAGATTCTGACCTGTAACTCCAAGATCTTGCCTAGGAAGGGAGGTTGTCTGTTATTCAAGTTAAATCATTCCTTTTGACCAGTCATTTCTTTTTTTTTTTCCTCTTGACCATGCCCTGTCAGTTTAATGTTCCAGATGGATGTGCTCTAAAAGCATCACACTCAATTCCTGTCTCTGAGAGATTTATGAGAGACCAAAAGAGGCCCACAAGTACAAACAGGTGCGAGTGAACTTAGATGAAACGCTGGATTTGTCCTGATTCAGTTTTATCTCCAACACTATATCATCAGTCTTTTAAGTCTGAGAACTTAATGTGCCCTGAAATCTTTCATATATTGGAATGTATCAGTTCCAGCTCTTCCTTGTAGGTAAAATATGCTTTTCTTACTCCTATCAAAATACTGAGTATATTGTTTCCAAAGACATCTTTTCTTCCTCTTCACATCTGGCAAAACAATCTCTATCTTTTATCTGAAACCATAGTGTTGTAAAATGAGATAAAGCAGAAGAAAGAAGAATCCTCTGATCTGTGGTGGTCTTCAGATATTGAACAAAGGCAACTGTTTTCTCCAATTGAATAAAAGCCCTTTTTCCTGTTTTTTTTTTTTCAGAATTTTTGCCCTTCATTTGGTAGTTTAGGTACTCAGACTCAAAAAGTTTTAGGTTCAATAGAAGTGTCAGTAAGAAGCTGTCAGAATTTTGGGGATATTGACATTTTTCAGTCAAGCTATGGATGAAAACAGAAGAGATAAAACTGACACTATAAAACAAGGAGTAGAATCCTGTTCACATTGCAGTCAATAACAGAGTTACTAAGATTTCACCTGAGGGATTTTTAAAAGCATGTGGATGACCTGGGAGCCCTTATAATGCAGTTTTATGGTGCAAAGACACACAAACGTTTTTTGAAGTTCTGACTCTGACCCAAATTGAAGTATTAGCTGGAATGGTGTATTGTGATTTTCTCTTCTTGATGTTTACACTGGAACAAGGAAACAATTCAAACAACCCACAACACCGGGGTTTGAAATCTCTGACATTATTCAGATGAGGGAGGTGGGACAACGAACAAGTATAAAAGGTTTTGTGCTCTTTTATTAACAGCTCTTGCTTGTGACATGCTCTTCTAAAACTTTGGGAAATTCAGTCTCTTCACTGAATGATGGCAAATTGTCTAATAGGTGTTGTGTTTTCAGTCCTTCTTTATGATCCAGGCTTCCCTGCTGTACTGCACCCTCAAACTGCAGAGAAGCTTGGGTTTAGGTGCAATGTGTTTACAGCATTTTCTTCCATTGTGTTACAGTGACTGAGAAACTAATTATAAATGGTCATTAGTTTTTCTCCATATACATTAATAAAATTAATACCATAGTCATACAGAATACTCAGGAAATAGTTAAAAGAAAAAAAAACATATTCATAGCAGGCTTCTACCACTGAAGTTTTTCTGTCTCTCTGAAATAGCCACTTTTTATGTGTATGGCCAAAATTCATTTGTATTGCAGTAAGTAAGGCTGAATTGGTGATTCATCCAGTTCCCTTTGTAAAGCTTCAGTTCTTTAGTTTTTTATGTATTCTGACCAAAGCATGGAGAGATTTAGTTGGTTAAGTAACTTGAAGAAATGAAATAACAAACAGCATATATAATGTTCATGAAAAATAAAGATACCAGGAGTGTGCAATATACACATCTTACAGATTTAAGCATATAATTTGATTTTTTTTTTTTTAGTAATTCCTCAATAATAATGGTAATAACACTCAGTTTACTCAGGATAAAAGATTTTGGGGAAAGTTTTCTTTGAGCATAATGAGGACATTTCCAATTACATTTTTTTGCATTTATAAGAGAAGAAATTATGTCTGTCTTAGATGTTTGATTTTTTTAAAGTTCAGTCAATCCATGCTATGGATTCAGACTCTAGTTTCTAAAGCTGAAAATAATTTTAAGTGCTCTAAGAATTACTTGTGGCTTTCTTTTGTATTGTGTTGAAAATAATAACCTTCGAGATCACTGCCTTTCCTCATGCAATTTTGAGTTTGGCTACAATTGGAGACAAAGGTGCCTTCATATTGTCTCATGTCTTTTCTTTCAAACCCCACATTTTCTGGTTTCACCAACTTTGAAATTTCTTTTTTTCGCTACTGATTGAATTTTTTCTTAGTTTCTTTCTACTGTGCTCCTGATGCAGTGCAGGGAGTGCTAAACATTGTGTGCTGCTCAGCCCAGTGCAGGGCCTGTGCCTATCTTTGTTTAACAATTAACTGCTGTAATGACTTTCACCATTATCAGTTAAACAAATGCCCAACAGGAAGAAAAAGAGATCATCATTCTTTAGCCAGACACACTGGGAACAATTAAAGGCAATGTTTTCCCCTTGCAGAAATTTGCAAATCCAAATTTCAACGCACTAATTGTGTCCATAGGCTCCAGATCATCTTGGAATCCCTGGGCAGGAGCAGCTCTCTCAGGGGGGTGGGTTTTGTGTAGCTGACCCCACAGATGAGCCCAGTGCAGCTGTGACAGAGGTGCTGAGCCCATCCTGGGTTGGGTTGGGTTGGGTTGTACTTGGACGTTGGGTAGGTCAGGATGTGGAACATGTACAAGCATCTCATTTGTGAGAAACTGAACACATTTAAAGACACGCGAAGGACAACTTTAAGCTGTAAGAATGTGATGTAAAGGAGATAGTGCTGCTTTAATCCCACAAGTAAAACTATTTTTTTGCAAAGAGGAAAGATTAATAAAATAATTTGAAGCTTAAGGCTGACAGTAAGCGAGCTTTAAATGTGCCAACATGGCAAATGACATCTCTTCTCTGGCTCTTACTCATGGGAGGTGGTGTCAACACCTGCCCTCCCTGAGAGCTTCACACACCCAGCCCTGAGGCACGCCAGGCTTTCAGTGATCTAGTGCACAGACACCAGTATTTGCTGCTTGTAAATAATAGCAGCAAACTGAAGACCTTAAGCTTTGGGTACAGGACACACAAGATATGTGAGGTCGTATAATGGATCATAGGCACCAAAATGACCTGATAATTCATTTTGAATTCATTCGAATCATGTATGTCTGTGCTGGGGCAAATTGCTAGTAAGGGCAGCTCTTTTTATCCTATCTGTTTTGAAAACTAATATTTTTATTGAAGTGTCAGTAGTTTGTATGTGCACTGTCAGCTTTCTGCAGGTTCCACAGTGGTGTAAATGTTCTCTCAATGTGTGTGTAAGATGTGCAGGAGCCAATCAGAAGATCATTAAAATTAAAAGAGAAATTGATCTTCCAGTATAATTGTGCCACACCAAATGCAAATTAAATGAGCATGCCTTTATTTTTTTTCTAGATCCAAGTACTATTTTCTTACAAGGGACAGGAATATTTTAATGGAATATCTACAGTGGCTACAAATCTGAAGCAGTGGAAGGACACAAGCAAACACAGGGTGGCAGTAGTAGGGGTTGGGAGCTGCTTGCCTACTTGACATCCTTTGAACATCCCCATAACTGGGAAATAAACACACAGTGCAAATTATGTCTTTAGCCACATCTGCTGGAGACGGGAGCAGGAGTTATCCCCACATTGTTGTGCATTGCAGCACTTTTGGAAGAAAAAAAAATGGGGGTTTGTATCTGAGACATCCTAGGAAAATATAGAGGGGTGTTGAACAGGAGGATTAATCAGGATGGAAGAGATCTGTAGCGGTCAACTTGCCCAGCCTCCTTCTCAGAGGTTTTGAATTGCCTGCTGCTGCTCAGCCATGCTGATCTGGCCTCTCCTCAGCTACCACCCATTTCATTGACCTGGGTTTGGGGAGCAGAATTAAATGCTTTCTTCCTATATTTAAGTTTCTTGTTTCCTACAAAACGAGTCTGACTGGGCACTCCTCCTTTCTCTGCTCACATCTCCACCCTCCATCCCACTCCCGTGTGAGTGGCAGGCAGAATCTGGCTCTCAGTGAGTCGAATGAACAATTGGATTGGGAGCAGTAGCAAATCCCACCATCCCACTGCAGCTATGAGCTTTTAGTAAATAAATGGGAAACATTTCACAGAATTAAATACCATCTCAGGAAACTGGAGAAAAAAATGCCCTAATTTAGAAAAGCATTCAGAATTGCATATAAAACATGCTGCTTAAATGTATTTTATAGTGAATTTGCAGCAGAAGCACTCATCTCAATACATTCATGAAAGATCACAATCAGTGTATGATCTTTCAATCTGTTGGGTATTTTTGTGGGGCGTGATGTTGCTATCACCGCTTTAATAGCTTTGCCACATCCAAACTTCACCTGACTACCCCTCTGCCCCTAAAAACTCCCATTTAACCAGAGTTCTCATTTTATAAATCACATTTTGTAATAGAAGTCAGTTTTGTGTGCCCCAAGTGGGTAAGCATTTCCATCCTTATATCAAGAATTAAGCATCTCCTGAGAAGGAAGAGAGGTCAAGTGCTGTAATAAACCAGATTCCATCAAGAATGTGAAAAAAATGCTGCTCTGACCGAAGCTAAATGGAAGTATATCTGGATTGGGATGTGATATGAAAGAGTAATGAATAAGCTGAAGCTATTTCTAGAGTCTATGCCCAGTGTGGCTGATTCCATCTCATTCTTTCTGACACTGTTATTTACCCTGAATTACAGTGAAAGCTCTTAATACATACATGATGTATTCAAAAGGCCAGGCCCACAGCCAGTTCCAAGCACCTTAATTTCACAACACATATCTTTGCCTTTTGACTACGTACCTTGAAAACATATTGAACTGTTGGAAATGAAATCTGACTGGGGAGTAAGCATGAGCTAAGTACATGCAGGCAGATACTGAATAAGCAAACAGTTTCACTGGACTTGTGGTCCAGAAAGAAAAGTGACTCTGAGAAATCTGCCAGCATCTCCCTGTAGCTGAGTAGGTTACTTTGCCACATTCATTGCACTGGAAAACCTCTTCAGTGGAAATGCTATTTTTCACTGAAAATTTCTACTTGGTAGCATACCACAATATTATTTCTGTTTAATCTATTAAATTACCAAAGAAATAAAATACAACTTTTAGTATTTAACAGAAACACAAGGCTGTATTTATTAGCTTTTATTAGCTTGCTATAGCATTTCTTTTGGGCAATAAATCTGGTAATTTTCTTTTTAATAAAAAACAAAACAAAACAAAACAAACAAAAAAGAAACACACACCAAAAAAAAACCAAACAAAAAAAAACCCAAAAAACAACAAAACACACACCAAAACCTGTTCCTTTCCTGCTCCTTGGACATTCTGAATTTCCCACTAACTGATGGAGATGAAATAAAATTTTGATATTTATTATGAACAGGACACATATGGCTTGAAGTGAAACATAGTTTTTAATCTAATGAAATATAATCATTATTTAAAACATATTTTGTCTCTTTGTTTTCATGGCTGATGGAATAATGTTCAATATAACCATTAAAGTCTAATCTAAAAAAATATTACTTCATATGCAAACTGCAACAGATACGGATGAGAAGGGCAGAGGCTTATATCAATAAGGTTCACATTCTTGGTAGTTGGTAAAAGATGACATCTGGAATTCTCTGGGGCATATCAGTCCTAAATAATTATGAGAAAATTCTTCAGTTTCTGAAGAATTACTTGAAAAACTTTAATTCCTACTGTTTATTTTTAAGGCCATATCTGAAAAAAAAATATTTTTGGGGCAATTGGTGATTACTCCTAATTTTTATTTTTTCTGTAATACTGCATTTTTCTGTATTGGCTGAAAATTCACCTGTTTTTTTACAGTTATACAAACTAATACTATAAGGGATATTACCTAAGAGCTTTGTCTTTACTATGTCATACACCTACAAAATAAAGACAATTCAGGACATTACTATAATTGCCATCTACCTTACATTTTTAAAACCCCTGGAGGTCATTGCTGGGTGTTACCCTTCAGGGAAATGTTGTCCTCTCAAAATAGTCTTGATCAGCAGACCAAGAGCTTTTGAAAGTCCCCACCAGCTTCCTGCTCTGTGTAGTGCTCTGCCTGCCTGCATTATTAAGTGGAAATAATTATTTTGAGATTTTCATTTTTAGAAGAAGACATCCTTCCTTGCCTAATACTCAGCTAAACCACCTCATATATCTGTGCAAAAGAGAAAAATGGGCAGCAGCCTGGATAATTCCCCATGCTGTGTGTTGAGTTCCCTGAATCAGGTCAGCTGGAGCTTCAATGCTTATATTTTGTGGCTGATTATGGATATCAGTTTCTCAAAATGCTTCATCACCGCTGAAATTAACATTTTATAGTAAAAAATATTCTCATTTCTTTTCATATCTTTCAGCCAGCATGGTTTCATCACTATTACTGCTTGCTTTTTATGCAAAAAATATTGAATCTTAGGTTTCAGTTTTTACTTTTTTCTTCCTGAGCATACGAGATGAAACTTCTCGAGAATAATACTTGAGCCTTAAAGATGAATCAGCCTACATTGTTATTAGAAAGAAGCCAGGACAGAAGCAACTTCATTTTCATAATATTTCAATTGTAGTGAGTAAGGAGATTTTTCAGCTCTTTTGGGATTTGACAATTTGAAAAAAAAGGAAACATGTAGTTGTAAAAAGTATATTTAGGGATTTCTGGACAGACCTAAGCCTGAAATGTAAAATTCCATATCATGACTATTCAGCTGTTCTCTGCAGGCCTGTTTTTATTTCCATAACTTAAAGGTTATCACTTACTTAAGAGTATATATATGTGTTATTAATTCTAAGTGTGAATACCCATAATAAATCCAAATGAAATGGTTTGAGGAAATCAACAATTCTGAATGTTTTTCTCCAAAAAAATAATTTTTAAAAATTAAGTATCATGATGTACTATCTTGAATTGTTTTTCTCTGAAAAAAAAAGGTTTTGTTTGTATTCCCCCACATCCAAGCAAGTCAAGACTGCTGTATGTCAGAAAATTCAGAGTCTTTCCTGTCCCTAGGCACAGGTGGAAAGCCAAGGTCAGTGCTCCATAGCCTGGCTTGCCCATGGCAGCCTCTCCAGTATCCACAGTACATCTTTATTTTTTTTGGTTCTTTGAAGTACTTCTGTTGTAAACATTCATGAGAATAAGACTAAAGCTTTGTTTTCATAATTAAAAAAAAAAAAGAAGAAAATGGAAACATTCTTCAGGAGACTTGTGTGTTCAGTCTTCTAGAAAGCTTCGGGAACTGCATCTGTAGAAAGTTTTTTTTTTCCTGTTTACCTTATTTTTAGGCAAAAATAACTCTCTTGCCTTGCCTACAGCCACTCTCATATTTTCTAAGATTGATGAGTCAGTGTCATGTGCATGATATTAATTGACAGATCTTAAATCACCTCATAAAAAGGTAAGTGTCATTCCAAAAAGGGACAATATCAGAAAGTGACTTATTAAAAAATCATCAACGTGAAGTCATCATGATGGGTTCATGAGTTTACAAATCCATATTTTTCATGTGGTGTAAAATGATATGGGACACAAGGATTTGATCTGTGATGGAGACATCTGACATAAATACAGAGATCTCACTATGGCCTGGCCTTCACAAAACTGCCATTGAGAAGGAAAATATTATTCATGGTGGAGAGGGCTTTTCATAGTCTTAGCTCCAGGTTGCCCATGGGCATTATGCTCTCTAAAATAGAGAGGAAAGTACTGAAACACAAAATATAACACCATGTGCAGGTTTTGGAGCTGTATGGGTGCTCTCAGTGCAGCTTTATGAGGTGTGTAAGGGCCTGGGAGAAAATCAGCAGGTGCAGGTCAGAATTGCTCTCAGCTATACATCTGTGAGGAGCCAGCATTGGGAGCTCTCCCCACTCACTGATCAATCCTTAGGGATTTGTGGTCCCAGAGACACACTTGTGACTCTACTTTTTTACCTCCAAAGCTCAAGAACAGGGAGGGAGAAAGAGCCACAGCAGCCAAGAGGGCACGTGGGGTGGGGACCAGCAGGGGCATGGCAGTGACTCTGTGTGAGCATCCATGGAGTGGCAGAAATGAGGATAGGGAAGAGGGGAATGTGCCATAGATCTCAGTGTGTGTGAGCATCCATGGAGTGGCAGAAATGAGGATAGGGAAGAGGGGAATGTGCCATAGCTCTCAGTGTGTGTGTGCACACCTCAGACACCAAAGAATCTCCCTGTGTAATTTGCTGCAACATGATTTAGATGTTTGTCCTTGGACTGGTTCCTGTCGTTATTAACTGGAAGTGCAACTGGCTTCTCAGAACTTTGCCCAGGCTTCCTTTAATGTCCAAGTGATGTAATGAAGATGTAAAGCTCAAATGCAGGTTTTGTGGCACTTAAAAATTTCTGAAATCCCTCTTTAGTGTTGTAAAACTAATCTCCCCATTGTGAACTCATGCAGGCATGATCTCACCTTTGGCTTAAAAATCATTGCATCTCGCCAAAGACTGTTGCTATTCCTCACCTTTTGAATATAATTTGATCTTCTCATGCAGCTCTAACAATAAGTTTTTTTGATGGGCTGGAGACAATTACAGAAAATAACCAGTTGGCACAAGGAAATGTAGAATGACTGGTAATTTTGCAGAAAAAAATATGAGCACATGACCTCTGAGGCTGTAGGTCAGCAAATGTCTTTGCCTAAAGCCTATAAACAAAACTGAGACTTTCTAAAACATTTTTTTACTTCCTTTCCTAGTGTTAATTATCCAAAGTACATTCTCATTTTTGCCTTTGATAATAATTTTATCCTCATTAAAGGATACCATTATCATCAGAGGTTTTCATGTGGCAGACTTGCTTCCTACTATTTGTTGAAGGGATACAAAAATGCCTTCTAGACCTCTCCCTTGTTTGACTAATGCTTCCCTGCACAGTTGAGAACCCAGGAGCTGCCCCAAATGCCAGCTCCATTACCATATCCCCAGCTAGTCTAAGCCTAACTCAGCAGCATCATTACGTGGCACTGCAGTCTACAGTTCAGATACAAGTCCTTAGCCCTGGGCATGTCACTGTTAGCAGCATCATCTCTTTCAAGGTAAAAAATAAAGCACTAAAGAGACACTGTAAATTTTTTAGGACATTATTTGTATCACAAAGGAACCGCTGTCACTTAGCAACTGCTCCTGACAATTGTATTTTATGATCACAGAGTTTGAGCTATATACTCCTGCTCCAAAAGTATCTCTGGGCATCTTGGTTTTGGGTGTAAAAGCCACAACATTGCAGTGGCAGAGACTGCTTAGCTCACCATGCCAGCCCTGGCTAGAGGGTGTAAGGCTGTGATAAACTGAATAATACACCTGAGTGTAGAAGGAAAATGCATTGTAATGGAGCTACACACACTGTTTATAAATATGTGATGGACTACTGTGGTCACTACAACTCATGTTCCAAATAAAGGTAAAAGACAGTGCAAAACCAGACAAAAATCCTTCTGCTCTTTCCCAGAAAGCCTCTCGTTTATCAACAGATATTTCCCAGTGAAGGGCATACATTTGTTCTGATTATAGTGATCATATTGATTGTATTTAAACCAACTGCTTTGGATATATCAGTTTTAAGAAATATTACTTTAAAAAGTATAAGTCTATTCAGAATTTGCCTCTGCAATCTGGAGCCCAGGATGGAATTTATAATGTTCCAACTTCCAGCCTGCTGGACCATTAGCATTAATTGCTTCCTGAGAATGCTACAAACCAAGCATATTAAGATTTATTTTCTCCTTAGTACAACCCTAACACTATCATTATGGAAAGTTGATATAAATCTTGTTGTTCTACAATCAGAATTGTAAAACACTTGAATTTCAATAAATGTATTGCAAGCAATGTTCAGACTTCTAAACATCTTTAATATTCCATGCATGTACAAATAATTTTCCCCTTTCTTTTTCCATGTACTATAAAACCTAAAACCAATATGTAAGATAAAAATTGTCATATAACTCTTCCACACTGATATTAACTTTACAGAATTGTGAGGATGTGCCTAAATTTTCATCTAAAGTTGTTACATAAACCAGAATCAAAACATCACCCAAACAAAATATCTTTCCCATTACATTGTTCAGATTTGGCTGAGAAGGTAGGAAGAAAATGTCATTGTTTTGTGCAAAATAAAAGAAAAGGCTATTGCAGTGCTGATGCATTTTATATAGATCAGTTTCTGTTTGGCTTTTCTTCCCTTAAATATCCATGTTTCCATCCACATGGGATATGAGGTGGAACCTGGTGTCCCAAAACTGACATTCCCTTTAGTGAGGAAATAGCTTTTTTTCATCTAGATTCTCAGCAAGAAATGACTGAAAGCTCAGTCATTCAAATGCACCATGTAGGTTCTGAAGTTTAATGCTGATGATAACAAAGGTAATTAATAGTACTACTGTAATCATTACAATGTCAGATTTTTACATATTCACTTGTGACTTTAATAAACTTGAAGGTATTACAGGCACTTTTATGTACATGTGTGGCATAAGAATAAAGCTGCTGATTATTTGAGTCTTGTTTTATTAAATGAAAATCTGGTCTAATTAAAGAAATTTCCAAGAACTTCTGCTTCCCTTTAAGAGGAATTCAGGATAAAAACCTGGGGTTTGTCCCCAAAATCTACACTTAGCATTTCCATACCCAGACTCTGGAATTTCAGAGTTGCTATATTGTTTTTTCTATTCAGTGTGCTATAATCCACATAATGTTTAGGAGACAATGAAAATGTTACTAACCATGACCAAGAGATGTTGATTTGCAAGTTTGGCAGGAGTATTAGTTGTGTGCTGTTGTATATCTGTATATCTACTGTAGACAGTCCAGCTAAGGAAATTAATGAATTGATAATTAAATTTCTAGAAGCAAGTGTGGGTGGAACCATCCTGGGCAGACAGAGCAGTAGCAGGTAATACTTAAAGCAGTCACTTTCCAAATCTATCTCAATTGATTGTGTCTTCAATTCCCTGCAATGTCCAATACAGCTGGTATTGAACACTGCAGGGGGCAATCCAAACAGAAATATTTCAGCACGTTATTAGGAAGGGATGGATCCCCAGCTTTCTCCTGATCTGCACTCCCAGGGTTTGCATCCCAAACCTGGTGATTATATTTGATTTATAGCATTGTTGAGTGCTGAGGAGGCAGAGGCAGCTGGGTGTTTCACAAAAGTAGTCCCTTGTTGTGTTTTAGAAGCTCTTTCAAAACTTTATTAACTCTCCTAAAATTAAAACAAATCTACTGGAGCAGGTCTCTAGAGATGTCTTAATTCAGCCCTCTGAATTGTGAGAATCCCATTTGTGTTGTGTTACATTTGTTGAATAGGTTAAGGGTACAGATTGGTCAGTCTATGTACTATCAATTTATCTTATCAATCTAAATTTCCTACTGATTGGACTGAAGTGGACTCGTGTGAGTGCTCTGTTGCAGTGAGAATAGATAGTTCTAATAATCTGAAACATTTTGTTTCCAGCTGAATCTCCAATTGTCACATATTCCCCATGGAGTATGTCTGCATTTTCCAAACATTTGTATAGTATCCAAATTTATTTTTTATTCTGAGATTTTTCCAATATCATTGTTTATTGTTAACGTTAGGAACAAAATCTTTTATTTCCATATAAAAAAGGAAACAGCACTTTTTGAGAAGTAAAGTATTGTATGGGGAAAAGAGGGACCTTTGGGGTTTCTTTAGCATTGTTAGATAACCATCTGTAAATAAACTAAGTCAAACTTGAGAACATGGATCGAGCACAGGGTGCTCTTAATCCAGTTGTAAAAATGCTTTAGCTAATAATACTTTGACATTATTGTAACAGGGGAATTTAGAGTGAGTCCCTTCTATCTTTGGGATTGATTGAAATAGTTTCCCCTGAAGCATAAAGCATGTCTCAAGCCACTTTAGAAGTACAGAGTTCTGAATTCTGAACATAAAATTATCAAACCAAAAGTCAGTGGCAAATCCGTGGTACTTTTCCAGCTTTAACTTCTGCTACAGTTGTATTAAGTTTTTCGCCTTGCAAAGATTTTTTTCTGTTAAAAAAAAAAAGACATAATAATATCACAAACATCTGCACTCATTCAGCTGAGCAAGGCATAAGACTTCTGAAGTCAGTCATTGATTGTCAATTGCAGCGTTACTTCTATCAAAATAGCAATAATTTTTATTTAGTAGTTTCTTTGGATAAACACAACAAAACAGAAACTTGATAGGCCCTACACCACCCTCCCTCCAAAACTCTTTGAGGAAAACTAGGGCAAATCTTGGTCTTTCATATTTGCATTAATAAAGGTCCACAGTTCCTGCAAAGAACAGACCCATCTATATCATAGATTGATTTCTATTACTTTAGTATTTTATCACTCTACTGTAATAAACAGATATATGCAAAAGGGTACCCACTATTTCAAAAATGTTTTGCTTGCATACAAAATATCAAGGAAGGGTCTGTCAAAGTGCTGGTTAATAAAACTTCTGAAATTCTAGGCAATTGCTACAAATGCAGCTTGAGAGCATGCTGGGTTACTAAGTGGGAACAAACAGGGATGTCTAATGGGCTAACCCTCACTGCAGAATGAGACCTTTGAAAGGAAATTGCTCTCATGAAAGAGTCATCTTTGCTTTTAGTTAATTCCTGATGTACTACAAAGTGATGTGGCTCACAGCAGGAGAAGGGGAGATGCTCAGCTGTGGGGCTGCACACCTTCAGTGAGAGGCAGGGCCAGACCTGCACTCAGGCTCTGCTGTCTTGTGGGGATTCAACGTGGGAAGAGGAACTGGCTTCTTAACTCCATCACCTGCATGGCAGAAATGCCCTGTGGCACCCAGATTTGCAAAAAAAAAAAGGTGGGAGTGAATCAGGTCAGACACAATTACTGGAAAAGAGGAGATTATCAGATTCAGCCTCAGTGAGCTGGGCTCGCCATCCTGAGCTGACTTCTTATCTGGAATCATTTTTCCTATGGCTTCCTTTGGTTTGTGGTTTTTTTCTCTTTGTTGTTTCAGCAAGTGTCCCAGTTCCCTTGCCTGGGCACGAGACATGCCTGTGCCACAGCTTCAGCCCTAGGCCTTTGCAATCTGTGTCCCTCACTGTAACCTCTGAAGCACAGCCATTTCAACCACCTGATCCATTTTATTCTCCCACTTCATGGGCTTATTTGGACTTTTTCCATTCCAGAACACATGCTAAATTGCTAGGATCACTGATCACTAACAAAGGAATGGAGCAGCATTCTTAAAATTGATCTTGCACAGAAGAGACAAAAATAATTGACAAAAAAATCCAGAAGGATATTATAAAATGTAAATAATAATATTAATATATTTTTTAAAAAGTAGAAAAAGTAAATAAAATGTGATAATCCCAGAAGAAGGTGTAATAATCCCTACTCTGTGCATTGATGCAGCCAGGCTGGTCAGAATCAGGCTACACCACAAGACATAGCTGAGTCTTGGGTGAGGCAGCAACTTATATATCACACAGCTCATAATAAATCCATTAACAGAATGGGTTTGGAGGAGGAATGAATTGAGTTATTCACAGGAAAGGAGGGAATTCCAGTTTTCCCTTTCACCTCAGAGATCCAGCTGGAGAAGGTGATCAGGTGAAAACCATTCCAGTAACTGGGCTCCAGCCCAGCAGCAGAAAACCTCCTGCATAGGGGACAAGGGGCAGCATTTTCAAAAACTTGGAAATCTTTCGCAGAGCCTTGAAAAAAAAAACCAAGTCACTGTGGCAATATCAGAGTTTGCCATTGCAGAGCTTATTCCAAGCAATATTCATTCAGGACAGGAGAGAGCTAAGTCTATTAGGAGACTGTTAGTGATTTATTTGCTTTTTTTACAGAGTCATGTAGTGGGGAAAGGCAACTAATCTTGTTGGACTCCATTAAGAAAGTCTCTTCAGGCTTCAGACAGCCTCACATCCCCACACGGCCTTCTCAAGCAACATGACTGGAAATTTCTTGTAATGTCCCAGGCCTATTTGCATAAGCATGGAAGCAGACTTGCATTAATAATCACTGTATTAAGGGCCTAAAAAACCCTGATCACATCATTAGACGTACTCCCTGGACATTTTTGGTACATCATAAATACCTTCTCATCACCTCCTTTATTTCTGTCACATCCATGATAGTTTTAATAACAGTTTTATAGTACAGCTGAAGTCAAATTGAGAAGATATTTCTTTTAATTGATTCTATTTCTTTTTTTTTTTTTTTTGAAAGAAGAGAAGGAAGAGTTTTAAAAATACCTAATAGTATCTGACTTACAGAAATATTACTCTTAAACCTTCAGGGTTTATGATACATAAAGGAAACTTGGAAGATGACAGGCAGGATTTACATAGGAGAGGTAGGAAATTCTGGATTCCTTTTGTCATCTATTTAAGGGGACAGACACCACTGAGGCCCTGTGAGCCCCCCTCATCAGGGGCATGAAGGTGGGTCAGTCTGCTCTGGTACAGAAGTGGGGTTCCAGCAAGGCTGATGGACCCTATTGACCTTCCCTAATCATAAAAAGCTGATAAAGACTGTTAACAATTAGATGCCAGTGAGAAATCAACATTCACAAATGGTTATGATGCACTGGATTAAAAATTATTGGTTTTCTCTTTGTAGCTTTCAGTCAGAACCCACTTAACTTTTTATTCCAGCAACTTTGCAGTGAAATCCAGACATCCCAACAGTACTTGGGATCCAGCAGTGCATAAGCAGCCTCACAGGACCTCACTTCCCCTTAAAATCTGCATGAACAAAAAAAAAAAAAAAGAGTTTGGCAGCATTCAAGCAATGCATTCATGAAATCCTTTTGAAATGGGAATTCCAGCATAATTCAGCATGATTGTAAATGCTGTAAAATGTGTAAGCCTAAATGGCAAAGGGAATTGTATACTGTAGTTAGTGATAAATGTTCCATGCAATATACTGGGTTTAGCTGCCCCACTTACCCAATGCTCAGTGGAATTAAGTAGTTAAATTTATGTGCATAGTACTGAAATTGTAATGCTGAGTGTCAACCTCAGACCTGTTTTTCTCCTAAAGCATAATAAAAAATACCAGTGGAAAAAATATCCCGAGCCTTAGCCTGGTAAAAGGACTGCAAGTCAAGCAGAAAATGTAAAACATCTCTGGTTTTCTTGACCAACCTGTCACAGCCCAATCTGTTGTGACAGTGCAGGAGGCACAGCCTGAAAGCACCTTGGGAAAGGGGTCAGGGCTTAGGCTCCTCTCTTTTTGACAGAGGTGAAAGTCTCAGCACACAGTGCCTGCCTGCCCATGCTAACAAGGTGGCATTTTAGCAAGCCATCAAAGGCAGAGGTGGGACACCGTGGGTTTTCTGTCTCCTGGGAGGCTCCAAGTTGGCCACTGTCCTTCTTTGTGGTCTGGCAGCTCCCTTGATTTCCCATGAAAGCACTGAAAGTTCTTGTTTGTCCTTAGTGTGAAAAGGACACTACTAACTGTGACCATCAGCCCTCTCTCAGCTCATATTTCTGAGGCCATGGAGTAGCTCAGTGCTGCAAAGGAGTGAGTGAAGAAGGCTGTCCCTGCCCTTTCTGTGGGCAGAGCAGTGGGAATTGGCCACACCTGTCCAGCCAAAACCCGGGGATTTGCCCACCTGATGGGCCTTGGAGGAGAGCAGGGAACGAGCTGCACCTGTGTGTGGTCAAGGTGGGGCCATCTCAGCTGTTCCCAATCCCTGCTGATGAGGCAGCCTGGGCTGGGGGCACAGTTCCACACTGCTGCCCAGCTCTGCCTGCTCTCAGAGAGGTGCTGGCCCGGGGAGAAGGAGCTACACAGAAAGCTGGAGCCATCCTTTGTGGAGCTACCCCCAGGTGGAGGCTGTGAGGGTGACTCACTGCTTATGGAATTACCTGTCTTTTTCTGTAATGTATATTAGATCAAGAGACTCTGACGCTCCTGACTCAGGGACTTAAGGAGATGAAAGATTGGAAAATGCAAGGATGACGTGAGTTGTTCTGGCTGTTTTAGGGTTTCTGGAACATGAGGTGTTGAGAAGACAGAACTGCTGGTTATGTAAGATGGGCATGTGAGCCTATCTTGAGAGGGTTGGTCTTCTTAAAATGTACCCAATTTCTCTGCCTCTGTGTTTGAATAGTGATTTTTTTTACTGTACCTGAAAAAGTCTAGCTCTCTGTAAAGCCTGACCAAGTAAATATGTGCATCATGTATCTTAAAATATATATGGGGTGCTAATAGCTGTCAGTGTATGCAGGGCCAGTAGAGCCTTGTGAAACTTGTTTATTTTCTACCACCCATTGCCCTAAGTTTGTTCTTGTACCTGAGGAACTTGTCTGAGCTTCAAGTTAATGCCTAAAAAGTCCAGATCAGTAGGAACAGACCTTGGTTATCTTGGGAGCAGAATTGTAAAAAATGTCACTTGTACACTGGTTGTTATAAGACTTCATACAAAATATGGGGATGGGGAGATACTTGCATTGCTTAGCTGAAGCTTTCTGTAGCAGAGTCTCCTGAGTGGGTTTGGCTGGGCCCTGGAGATGCCTGTAGCCTCTGGCAAGGAGCCTGAGAGATGCCAACATCAAAATGGAAAACGTGTTTCCCTCTCCCTGCTGACTCCCTTCCTTCAGTTTTCTTAGAAACAGTGTCTTCTTAGATCTGCATTCTGCACTTTGCTTTTCCTTCTGCAGCTGGGTCATAGGGATCTCCTTTCTTCTTTGTTTTCTTTGTTTTTTGTTAAAAACCCCCCTCTCATAATGTCTTGAAGTTATAGACAACTATTTTTGTTCCTCTTTGACTAGAGCAGTCCCAGGCTGCCATTATTTTGCATCCTTAGCTCATATATGTGATGCAGAGCACTTGACTTTGTATTCTCTCAGTCTGAAATAAAGTTTATGTTGAAGTGCTTGAAAAGGACAAACCATTTATTTTCTTTTTGATAACCTAAATGAGGATGTAGTTCAAAATGTGTATTATGAGCTACTCATTCAAGTAGGCCCTGAATTTCTGTAGCAGTACATTAAATTCTCTTTCTACTTTCTCAGGAGATAAATGGGTTTGAAATGTAAGAAGTATTGGTGTTTTAATGTGGGTGTTTCCTGCCCACCAGATTTGGAGAAGTTTTTGAAACTTTAAGTCCACTGAAAAGATTCCCTAATACTTAAAACTGAGGATATTTATTTTCGGATTTTGAATGCTTGATTAAAACAGAAATACAGATTTTACATGGTCTTTATCTCCAGCCTGAGGAAAAAAAAAATATTGTATGTTTGTGTTAACTCATTCAATGTGAAGTTTATTGCAAGGGTTTGAATTCCTGAATTTAAATATGAAGTTGCTGGTGGCTTGTGACCACACTGAGAATGGGGGCATTCTGAATAAAATAAAAAATGTTTTGTGCTGCTAGAGGTCAAATACTTAAACTTTGAGATAGCATGAAAATCATGTGACAATGAATGTGCCATAATCAACAAGAAAAAATCTAAATAGCTTGAAAAAAAGAGGGGGCATCTGTAACTGTAGCAATATTGGGGGTAGGAACAGAGTCTGTCATGTATAGGAGCAGACTGATGGATTCTGAGCAGAAGAGCAAAGCATCTCCTGAAAGGCAAGTTTTTCTCATTCCTTTTCACTAACCCCAGCTTTTTGGGTTTTTTTTCTTGACAAGTTTCTGCAGGGAGGTTTCAGAGTAGCTGTGCATACTTGAAAAGATTAGAAAAAGTGAGGCAAATTCTGCACTGACATTGCACCTCCACTGACATCAAAGCAATGCCCTAAATTGTGTCTCTCCTGCTCCAAGCTTTTTAAAGGAAACCCCAAACAAACAAAAACCCCATAAAGTGAAGAAATATGTTCATGATTTAAACATTGTTACAATTGATACCAGAGGGAGAAGACAGACACTATCCACAGGAAAAAGAAACAAAAATATTAATTTAAAAGACACCAATGATGTCTTTTGCACTGACCTATCTGAAGGGCTCTGACCTACCAGACCAGGTGCTGGCTGCAGCTTTTGCTCTGCACCACTTTCCTACAGCCTTTATTCAAGCCCTTTTTCTAGGGGAGGTCCTTATGCAACAAAGCTTTTGGGATCCTTTAGCAAATCCAACAGTCTGGTGCAGTTACTCAGCTCAAGTCATCCTCTGGGGTTATCCTGGTGCTCTGGGGTCATAGAAATTACCAGGCTTAGAACAGGAAGTGCATCCTCTCCTTCAAAATGAAAATATTTTAGTGAATAAGTTTATTCTGCATTTCACATGTGATATTATTTCTGAATGCTGGGAATGTGGGTGGTAGTTTTACAGCAACTATCTCAAGGAAAGTAAATATGTGAGTTAAAGACCATATGCCATTGAGTCTTTCTGCCCTATCCACTGAATATGTTGGAGCTGGATACCTAAAAATCTGTTCTGGTTTGATCACAGTAATTTTCCAAAGCATCATTATGGGGTGTTTTTGGGAGGTTTTGTCTTTAATATAAATTTTGGGTGACAGAAATACCTGCATACTACATTAGGTAATGGCATTAGATGCAGCAGTGATAAGCTAGCAAGCATGTAATATCCTAAGGCAAATAGATTTGTATGTTCTCCTTCAGACTGGATGATCGTGTTGCACTCTCTAAAGACACTTTAGATCAGTAAGAATGTCTCCTCAGGGAATCACAGTGATAATTTCTTTTGACAAGTAGTAATAAGAAGTTTGGTCCAGCCATGCAATGAAGGACTCCAGCTGAAGCCAGGATTACTGCTAGTGGACTGCAGGAGCACTGTAATTGCACAGTGCTTGCTTTAGTGATGCCATGTCTGCCTCCACTCCATCTCTACTTGTGAATTCAGAATTGCCTGCTCCGTCGTATCAAGCAAAAAGCCTAATATTGATTTGAAGGGATCAATGGTGAGAAGAATTGTTTTAACTTACTAGTAGGCAAGATCAATTCCTTCCACAGGAAACCATTGTATTTTATGCTGCAGTCCCAAATACAGGGGGAAAATCCCAAATTCTGTGTGACTTTATTGATTAACATCACTCTTGGCTAATTAGACACAGCTTACCAATCCTTTCTATAGCTCACTTAGCTAACAAGCTCCCCAGGTATGTGTATCATGATACTTCTGAGGGAATGTTTGTAGTGATCATGACTCTTCCTTCATTCTTCCTCACTGTTGTTACTTTACTGAGCCATCAAAGGCTGTCATTATTGCACATTGACACAGTGCTGCAGAATGGCTGATAAATCTATATTCAAGTTGTGTTTAAAATCAATATTATAGCAGTTACCATGCCAAATCAATATTTGCCCAGTTGCCAGCTCCTATTGCCTGATGCATTGCAATAATTCCTCTTCTCCCATGGAACATGGGGACCTAATCCAACAGTCACTGAAGTCAAGACAGATTCTCTTTGACCTCAGGCTTTGGATCAACCCGTGCCTGCTTTTATTTACTCATGTTTGCTGCAGGGTTGTACAAGAGCTCACTTAGAACAGAAGTCCTGTCCACCTGATTTCTCCAATTGATCATAACCACCATACTATGATCTCTGCTATTACCACCAGGCACCAAGGTGTTACCTTGCCACTTGCTGTGGTTCTGCTGTACAGACAGTGCCTGCCTAAAGCAGACAAAAAGCAGTTGCTCGAAAATAATCCATAAGTTTTGATGATGCAGCAGTTCAGAAACAACACATCTGAGACAGATCAAGTAAGACTAATTATCAAAATAGACTTGTGTAATCATCTATGCTTCCATGTTTTAATTGAACAGTGGGATATTTCTTTCGGAAAAGTGTGTTAATTGGGGTCTGCTCCTGGGAAGGAGTGACTAATTGAACTGGCATGAGCCTGATAGCAGCTTTTTTCATTAAAATGTTAACTTTTAAAATCAGTGTTACATTGCAAATATTGTCTTTCTTTCAGTTGGACTAGTCTATCTAGTACATGCCAGCTCAATTAGCAGCTTGCTTTCATGAGCAGACCCCAATTAACACAGACTTCTCTTAAAGAAGTATTCCACAATTTAAATTAGCACATTTGCATTAGAAGTAATTATACTGGTTTTGGTTGTTAGTTGTTCCTAATTTTTGTGATGATTAAATATGCTTTAATCGAAAATGACACTTGTTGATTAATTACTGAAGTTCTAATGGATGTTTTTAGAAAATATTCAAATATGGAAGAGAGAAACTAAGCAAAGACCAAAATATATCAATGGATATCAAAGGTGGAATTTGTCATTGCTTATATGTAATTTCAACATAAATTACACCCTTCCTAGTTATAACTACGCTGAATTTATTTCTTAATAAATTGTTTCTGATATTTGGCCTGAGTCTGTGTGACCTTTGAATGGAGGACCATGTGAGGTAGCAACCAGCTAGGACACTTGAGGTCTAGGACACATAAGCCCATTATGATGTTTTCTGATCTGCAAAGGCACCAGAGAGGTGTGATGATGGAGGGCTAATGCAGAACTTCATATTCAGAGCAAGAACAGGAGAGCAGTGACCTGGAACCAACAAAAGCCTCTAAGCTCAGAGCTCTTGCTCTTGAAGGAGACTGTTCTCAGGGGACTCCTCAGGGAACTGTGGAAAGGGCATTCAAGCTCTCTGTTCAAATACTTCTTAAATAGATGCTTAATCTGTAGTATGGACTCTGTGCTGTCATTGGTTTACTTCATGTCACATCTGAAGTAATTCTTAAAATTTTCATCTATGTGAGAAATATTCCCTGTGCGTAACAGAGCTCTCTTATTTTTTTTCTTTAGAGTTAGAAATATTTCAGGTGAAAATGGCTGTGCTACCATAAGTTGCATAAACTGAATGAAGGGTATTCATTTTACAGTTTGCATTTAAACTTGAAAGGGATCATTAATTTTAAGCTAGTACCTGTATGATGAGATTCATTAAATCTTTTTACATCTATGTAACTTTTCTTTAAGGCAGAACTTGTGGTTAGCTAAAACATTTCTACCTGAAAGGCATCCAGTCTTCAAGTTATACCATCTACCATTTTTCTTAAGAGTGTGTTGTGATGATTAATTGTCCTCATTGATAGGAAATTGTCACCTTATCCACCTGGACTTTTTACAAGTTAAGTTTTTGGCATCCAAACCTTACTAACCTTTATTTTTTTAAATGCACATCCTCTCCCAAGCTGCAACAAAACAACAACAAAAAAGCCCAACCTACAGATAAAACCACCAAAACCAGCAACAAAAAACCCCAAAAAAACCCCCAAAACACACAAACCATACAGAACCCACCAACAACTTTCCTTTTTATTATTGGGGGTTTTTTTCCCCCTTTTGAAGAGGTGATACACGCTCAATGTTTTAAAAATATAGCCAGTGTTGTCCTGATGTCACTCTGCTCAGCTAACAAGGATTCTAAAGTAGACAGAAGATAAACATTGTCCTTCTGAGAGCCCCTTCTTCTGTAGTTTGACATCTTCAACTACTGAAGTGTTCTTACACTGAGTGTATTTATGAAGTGTAATTATAGACCTGTACAAATCAATCCTTTCCTAAAAACAGGGTTCCCATAGTTCTGAGATTTGGTTTGGGGTTTTTTGTTGTTTTTATTATCTGTGCTATTATAATTGGCATATGTAAACCATAAGATTTGCCAAAGAATAAAAAAAAAAGTGGGGAAGATTTGGTGGGAGTAAACACAATCAGGTCATGCTTAAAAGCAGGCTTTCCTCTTAACTCTCCTCAGTGTAATGGATGTGAAAAACAAGAGAATGCTTTTTCCAGGTGAAGTGTCTGTTAGGAACAGGCATCTATGCCATGTATTACAATGTCTGACAGGCAGCCTCACTCCAGAAATAATGCAATCCTCTGGAGGCTTGTCCAGCAAATGTATCATCCAAGGTCACTGTGATTGCACCTGCGTGGCACAGCACACGGAGCAGGAGCTGCCTGGCGCTGAGCCTTTGGAGGGAGGCTGGAGGCTCACAGGAGAGCTGTGGTGTTTGTGAAAAGCAGGGTAACACTTTGCTTGGAATGACAGAAAAAAAGAAAAAAAAAAAGACTAACACAGGGTAAATGTACGTAACAGCAGTGGAGAAATTAAAAGCCAAATAGAAAGCCACATTTTTCCCAAAGAATTATCAATCTGCTTCTTGAAATAGAGAGAAATTGCTCTATGCTATTTCAGGGACAATCATGAAACTGGAACAGGCTACTTAAGGGGATAAATCCCTTTTGGAGCAGGTTGTCTGGAGAATCTGTGGATGCCCCATCCTTGTTGGTACTTGAGGATAGGTTGGATAGGGCTTCAAGCAACCCGCTGTAGTGGAAGGTGATGGAGAGTTAAGTAGAGAGAGCTAACAGAGCCACAGACACATCTGAGTCAAATTATTATCCATGAAATGGTAGTAGGGATATCATTAATGCTGTGCCAAAAGTGTGTTGAGTCCTTTAGAGCCAGCAAATAAACCACAAAGCCCATGCTTAAAGGCTCTGTGGGGTTGAGTCCTGGTGAGCATTTAAAATGAAGTAACCCCTTTAGGTAAAGGGGAGAAGCAGGAATTACGCGTGGCAGGGAGGCCTATTTTGAAGAGTGCTTTTTCTTTTAAGTACCCAGACATTTCTGTGGCTGTAGGCTCACCTGCTGTTCAGGACAGGCTTGCTCCTGTGTTTACTCAGCCAGCAGCTGAGTGTGCTTGGGGGGTAGTGTTAGAGAGCTCATTTTTGTGCCATCAAGGGTAAGAGCAGAGTACACACAGAAAAAGAGGAAAAATGATAGTTAAAAACAGTGTTCCTGAAGGAAGTGGCTGTGTGTGTTGTCAAGGGGAGGTTCCTGCTCTCAGCAAAGTGATAAAGTGTGCCACTGCAGGGGAAATGGTGCTGATCACAGAGCTCTGTGCTCCTGGGACACACTGGCTGAAGTTTTGTGTAGCGCTACTCCATTTTCTTAAATTCCCTGGTTGCATTTCCCATGTGTGCTTTTTGCTGCCTATTAACAGCAGATACAATCTTGCACTTTGAGAAATGACAAAATTAAAGCTTCCACCATGCCTTCTGCTTCTCTAGGAACAATTCCTGGGTTTTTGAAGTGTAATTATTATCCTATTTTTTTAAGATATAGCTTATTCTACTGAAAAATAAGCATACTGTCACCCTAAGCAAAACAAAAAGATTTGAACTGAGTTGGAAATATGAGAATTTTATATATGATTATGTGTACTGGCAAGAAGCTCTATTGTTACAGAGCTGAAGGTGAGTTTCTGACTGAAAAAAGGCCAGGCATGATCTACTACTCTGCAACAGAATTTAACAAGGACATAGCTTATATGATTGATGAGATCTTTTCCCACCTATATGATCTGGGATTCTATGAAAGTAATTCCTTTGTTCAATTAGATGATAAACTAAGAAATAAGTGTGAATTCCATCTTTTAAAAACCGCAAGCAGAGAAAAAAAGTAAGAACGGTTATGACATTAGCAATGACCTGAATTATGTTTTGCTCTGGTATTAAATATTTTAATCTCTCAGCTAAATTAGTTGATTAAGATTCACTTCATATCAGAGTAACTGAAAACTTTTACTGAAGAAAAAACTTAAAACTGAAAAATTGAAGTTTTTTATTTTTAAAGAGGGCAAAGAATGTTGAAACATCTTTTTCCAGCTCTGTAAAAACTCTGCTGCTGTTTGGACATATATAAACTACAAGAGAGTTGAAGGTGGGAAAGAGTTCTTCCAAAAAGCCTGAAAATTTTTCTATTTTTTTTCTGATTAATAGGTATTGTTAGAATCTTTGGTAGTCTTCAGGCACATGGCGAGCAGCAAAAAGGTGAAATGTGTAACCATGGTCCTCGGAGACAAGGCCTGGTAACCTCCTGTGATCTTGTGCAAAGGACATTTCCATATGTTTGTTTTCAGTTTCAGTTGCATCTCCTCCCAGAACATGATTGTAATCCCCCAAAGTCACAATGGTGTAAGAAATCTACCCTGAGTAGGGAGCTAGATTTTGTCCTAATGATGTCAACAGCTGCCATCTAACATTTAGCCATGCAATAAGGGCAAAAATAGGCTCTTTTGACATCCACAGGCAAGAAGTGCTGCGTGTCCATCAGGCAATCCATTAGATAGCCAGAATGCTCACAGATGGAAGCCTTTGTGAGATGGCATTTGATATCATCATTGTTAGCCTTCACATAATGCAATATTTATTACAGTAAGGGAAGAAGGGAGTATTTTTAGCAGCATCTTGAGTAACTTATCTCCATGGCAACCCTTTACTTGCCTGCCCTGTTGCTGCTATATAGAATGTTGTCACATTAATAATAAATGGAACACATCTAACACATTTGGCTGCCGATTGGCTTCCAGCCACATATTTCTCTTGTTCTAGTTGAAGGGTTTGCAAAGCTTAGGGGTCCATAAGCAAATTTCATTCATTTTGTTTCTTGGAGAAAATTGCCTTGGATTATGTTAAAGCACTCAGGAGGTTTCATCAATGTATGCATTGTGTTTGTTGGGTTGGATTTTTTTTGTTTGCTTTTGTTTCTAGTTCTACTTTGAAATGCCAAGGAAATCCGTGAATAAATACAATTAGAAAAGCTAGAAACCCAGCAGCTGTGGAGTAATTTTATTTGACTTACATTTGTATGGATATGAAAATGAGGTTTTTAAAAATTACTTATGAGGAACCCTTGTGACATGTTTTTGAAGAACAATGCCTCAGTTTCATGGAAACTTAAAATGAACAGGTCTCCAAGTGAGATTCTATAATTGCTGATCACTTCCCCATGCATACAAAAAAAGCAGTTGCAAGCACTTAGCCCTCATTTTGTTGTCTAAATATATCAATGGCAAATTTGGTAAGTACTTGTTAGAATGGTGAAGAAATAGATGAAAGAACATTAGATTTGGGTTTATATCAGCCTTTTTTTTTTTCAAGAGATGATATCACTAGTGAGCAGTACAATTTAATGTTAAGGGTAAATACTCCCTGCTTGGCCTGAGGAACCATTTGGAGCCTACTTAAAAGGTCCTACACAAATATTCATATCTGGGTGATTTAGCCCCATTTCCTTTCTTTCTCTTCTTCCCTGTCAACTCTTATTTCCAAATCTGCAAAAAAGAGGAGCAAAAATCTCTAAACTCTGTTATGGTTTTATTACATCTTTACAGTCTACCATTAGTCTGTTTAACATATCCACTGAGGCATGTGTGTGCACAGAAGTAATTCCCATAGGAATCTTTATGAAACTCCTCTTACATTTTGGTTGATATTAATAATATGTTGCCAATGACACCCAATGGGTCAAGGAGCTTGTACTATTGCTGCATCTTCCAAATAGCCTCCTTTCCAACTCCAAGACTAGAAAAAAAAAACCTGTTTTTGCACCAGCTTGTTTAGCTTTTCAAAAGAAATACTCTTCTTTAAATTCATAAAATAGTATTTTAAAAAGTAGACAACATAATTTAACAATTCTTACATGAGATTTCAATCACATGCATGATGTTGTTTCCCCCGGAATTTATAAATATGAGAAAATAATAGTTCATGAGAGTTTTTCACTGCTACTCAAGAACTGAGAGTTTCTAAAAGCCTGATTCAAGCTATTCAGTAGCATTCCCTGGGACTGCTGTTACTGACCTCTGAGGCTCGAGTTAATCTCTACTTCATGATGCCAAACTTTGTAAAGGCTTTTTTACTCAGAAGGCATTTTTGTTTTTTGGGGCTTTCTGAGGTTTTATTACTGTAAAAATGTTGAAAACTGGCGGCATTTTCCTCATTATTTGTTTCTAGACAGCCATGGTTTCCTCAAGGAAAGTAGCTGTAAGCACTTTCTTATAATGACATTAAACAGCCCCGCAATTCTAAGTCAGTAAATAATCTTGGGTTGCTGCTATTTTTATGTGTCCAGTCCTGCTTTTAACAAGAAATAGCTAATTCAGGCTGAGTTGTATTAAGCTGGTGGCTTTCTGGCAATGCTGCCTGCCAAGGTGAGAGAAACACTTTCTGCTGTGCAGGACCCACTGCTTCTCAATTGTGTGGGGGCCCTGTTTAATATAGAGCCCCGCTGCTGGGGTGTCAGACATTCCTGCATGCTTATCTTGAACTGGAACTCACTTGACATCTGTTGGAAGGCCAAGAAATGCATGACCATGAGCAAAGATGAGCTCCTTCCTGCTGCAGCAGGCCACTTTACAGACTAGGCATGCTTCTGGGTGCTAAATGAGAGACTTTGGGCCAGGCACTGCAGTGGGTGAGAGACAGGCAAGAATCCTGCAGGATGTTCATCTGTCCCAGACAGCTGGAATCCAGACTTCTGGGTTGCTACATTTAGCATAGCAGAAAGACATTTCATTAATTAAGGAAATTTTCAAAGAGCAATGGAGGTGAAACTTACATATATAATTGCTATCAGGGTGATTACACTTTAATTCATGGCTCATCTCTGCTTGAGACAAATCTACAGTAAAAGAGAAAAAAAGTTTCTATAATTAATCTATAAGTGATTGATTTCAAGAAAAGAAAAGAAGTACAACCACTGCTGTGCTCAAGGTCTGTATTTGTGACACTTATTGGAAAGCACAAGAATCTTAAGGAAAACAGCCTGTTGCTGAAGACTCATCTTGTATGAGATTTGCAGCTGACTTCAGTGACATTGGAAGGCAGTCTAACCTCAGTTAGCAATTTTGATGCAGGCTGCATTTCCATCCCACTGTTACCACACATTCTTGATATGTTGTTCAAAACTGATTGCAGTGACTGGCTGTGTTGTGAAGTTCACTGTTTACACTGAATGTAGGAAAAAATATGTATCTTATTTTGACTGTTTTATGGAATATTTCATATTCAACTCTACCCTTTCTGAGAATTCTAGATGTTGAAAGAGCTTGGAGTGTAGCTATTCCTTTCAACTGTGATGCTGCATACTGCCTTAATTTTACTTACTGTTTCTTTGCTTTTGTTCTTTCCTCTCCAAAATGTGACAGCTGAAAGTGCTGACTGAAAGTCAGAACCACAACCTAAGCACAAGAGCTATAAAACTGAAATTACTTGGTTGTTTGTGTTCAGCAAGTCCTCTGTTGTCTGTGTAATACTTCAGGTTTGGAGAAATTATGTCAGAGATTGTCCCTGTGACATGCATTTGATGCATTTCTAGATGTGGGAACACAGTCCTAGAGCAAGCACACCCCTGATGATCACCCTGAGGTTTCCAGGCTTTGATTCTCCCTTGCTGCCTCCGGTCACAATGAGCAATATCTTTGTTTTAACGCAATATCACTAAATATGTTTTTCTACTGGCTCAAAGGCACAATTTTTACTTTTTTTAATTTTACTTTTGGAGCTACTTTTGATCAGAAGCCTAATGAACTACTTTAGCTCATTAGGAAGGAAGGGACAGCTCTCCCTCAGAAACAGTCATTAATTTGAAAAGCTGGGGAGGGTTCCAAGCCTGCTTTTGTGATCTCCTATTTTCCTGTGGTGTGCTCCAGAGCAGAAACTCTGTCCCAGTAGAAGCAGACAGTAAAAATCTGAACCAGTACCAGAGACACATGCCTTCTTTGTGGTGAGATCCGCATCCTTGAGCATCCCACAATGGGATTTATCTTCCACCTGCTCCCCTGCTCTACACCTGTCCCAGACTGGCACCGCATTTGGCTGCGGTACGGTCGATTCTCAGTTTTGAAGCCAGATTTGTTCTTACAGTTATTTCCCTGGCACGTAATAAAAACTGTTTCCTGTGCTCAGCAAAGTACAGCTAAATAAGGAGTCCAGGTGTGCTGTGTTTGTCAGCCTTTCTGTGGTGTAATGCTAATCTTTACTCCACATAAAAAGCTTTACCAGACCGTATAATAACCCTGTGGCTACGTGCCCCTGGTAAGGAACAGGAGATAGGGCACGGGTTTCACAGTGGATTTGGTTGAAGCTTATGGCACAGGTGTCAATGTAATTGGAATAATGACACATGAGGGGCACCCAGAGGGTTCAGCCAGCTGTCAGGTGAATGTTTCTGCTGCAGTGCATGGCAGCCTGTCACTAGGTCATAGGTAGCCTGACCCATGTGAGAGATGGGGTTCAGACTGTGTTCAAAACAACAATAAAAACAAATAGGAAAAAAACACTGACATAGAGGCCTTCTCTCCACCCCATCTACACCCCTCAAATAAAAACACCAATCACCTCACATCCAAGATCTGCAGCTCCTAATACAGCAAGGGGTGATTTTTTCCCATGTTACGTCTTTGTATTTGGATTAAACTGATTATTCCAGTACTTCATCTTGCTCCCTCTACATGTATTTTGATACGTCTGTGTATACATTTATGTATATTACAC
This sequence comes from Chloebia gouldiae, assembly GCA_003676055.1. NCBI lineage: Eukaryota > Metazoa > Chordata > Aves > Passeriformes > Passeridae > Chloebia > Chloebia gouldiae. The sequence goes on from QUSF01000024.1 coordinate 7,938,808, forward strand.
TTCAGAAAAATATGTGAGTAGCGATTATTAATTGATTCCTGATAAATTCTTTTTTCAACAAAGAGTTGCAAATCCATAAATATGGATTTTGAGTACTTTATTGAATCGTAGAATCCATACATCTAGACCTTTTAAAATTACAATGCCTGATACATGTACAATAACTTTAAACACAAACATGAGAGGTACAATGTGTGCCCTTGACAGATGAAAAGAGATGCATCTGGAATGTCTTAATACAGACAATGGGTTGTGGAATTATGTACTAAGCTGCTGGTTTAGGGCCTGAACTAGGAAGTGCACTTCGCTACATGATTAACTGTAAGGATGTGGTTACAGCATTTGTGGGACTAATCATATAACTAAAATGATACTTCTGCATTTTTCTGTGATTGTCATATTCTGTTTGACTGGGAGTTTACATCCTCTGTAAGCCAAGGATAGCTACAAAGACATTAAAGGAGTGAATTGGTATTTTTCTGCAGTGATTTAGGCAGACAGTGTGACAAAACAATGTTATTAAGTTAGACTTCAATCTTAATTCATTTCTTTCCTCAGTTGTTACAAGATTTTTAATTTTTGTTTGTCTGTAGAATATACAGAGACAAACAGGTACCAGATGCCTTGAGTAATCTTTAGCTACTTTAAAGAACACAGAAATGAAATAAGTTTGAACTCATTTGAATGAATACTGGGTCATTTGAACTTGTGCTATAACCAGTAAACTTCTTGCTAATTACCCTCTGCTTTGTCTTGAATGCGTGACTAAGAGGAAGACCAAGCACCAACTCAGACCTTTATTTCTTGCTTTCCAAAAGGCTCAGCTCATGAAGCTAGTCCTTCATGCTTCAATATGATTGTAAAAATCCAAATATTTCCTAGTATTTGCTATTAAGCCTGATTTGCAAGGGCCTTTCCAACAGGTTCTTCTTCTGAACTTGTTTCCTCATTTTGACCTTGAATTAGGAGCATTTAGCTTACTCATTATGTCTGCTATATCCTGTATATAGAAGTTGTTCTAACTACTCTGATATATTCAGAAAAATGAATTCATTGCAGGTGGAAATGTTCCCAGTATCATTCATATATCTTCTGCAAGAAATTGGAGTGGAGGATCACCTCAATAGAATCTCATCTCTGTTATCTTAGAAATATTTCATGTGATTAGGTTTCCTGTGGAGCAGTGGTTTTGTGCACTCTTGTCCTATCTTTTCTAAATCTAACCAGAATTTAGATGTCTTGCTCTTAGATCAGTAGTTTAATACTTGGAAATCACCAAAAGCTTGGTGAGCTCAGTTTTCTCTGTGGGCACATCTGCTATTTTGAACCTGACCTTTCCTCTTCAGAGCCCCACCTCAGTCAGCATCTGGGGCATGCTGCTTGGGAAGAAGGTGTCAGGACCTCTGAGGCAGAGTAACTGAGGTTCTGGTTCATCAGTCCCTTGGGGTGAATTAAAGTGAAATGGCAATGAATGACTGGTGTATACATGAGGCAGATTTATTTTAAAACTATTTAATCGCTGTGGAGAGGAGGTACGGTCACAGAGTTGGTCTGTTGGGGTGGGAGTCCTTGAAACAAAAAGTTTGTCAGGTTACACACATTCCAGTTATCATGGCAATGCCTGAATCCCTCCTCAGAATATGACTGATTTCTAATTCACCATCATAAGTCTTATAGAAAAATTGTATTGCTGTAATTGATAAATTATTAATTACTCAAGCTTCCTGATAAGAACTATAAATCCTCAATGTGTGAATGTGTTTTTCTGGTAGAGACATGGAGAAAAGTCAGCCAGTTCTGTAACTGACTTTATCAAATGTTAGCTTGACCTGGTATAGATCAGTGAGGTCTGTATCAGATCTCCCACCCTTAACAGCAATAGTGAATAAATCTGTTCCATGGAAATCTTTATTGCACTTTCCACTGTCAATGGTTTTATATGTCTGGCATAACCCCCTGTGACATCAAAGGGCACAAATTGCGTCATTGAGGATGCAGCAGAACAGAAGCAATTAAAAGAACAAACATGGACTAATTGGGCAACTTAATTCACATTCTTTAAAAGCTACAAATGTAACAGCTATGATGCACAATCAGAGAACCTCTATGCATAAACTTTCATAGGCTATTCCCATGGTTACTTTACTGTCACATAGATGCTGGAAAAGTAAATCCTTACCTAAACAACATGCAGGAAGAGGTGTTTAATTCCTGATTTTGCTGCATACTTGCAGAGTAGTTTTGTTGTGGTTGCTTATTTATTGAATTGCACCATATCTACCTCTTATGAATGAGAGTTTTGTGTGGCAGAAGATAACAGCCCCACGTCTGATACTCTTGCCCATGTGCACACTCCCAACACCACTCTTGTCCTTTGTCACATTCCATTCTCATGTTGCAACCCTCGGGATGTCAAGTGTGGTTACAGATTTCTCCAACATACTTGAGAGGCTGTGAAAGGGAAATAGAGCTGTGGCTCATTGGTGAAGTACTCCAAGACCTTTGGCTGTTTTTCAGATGACACCATGTAATTACAATCCCATCAGTAAAAGGAGGTCAGATATATCTTTGTGCCATGCTTTATGATGATGGGAAAACTTTGGAACACCATTCACATGGATTCAACATCCAGTTGCTGGTTATTGATTCTGCATTGTTCTGTAGCAAATCACAGCCTGATTGTTTGTAGCACAGCATCTGTTAACAGTGGAATTTATCTAATCTCTGTTAGCACTTCTTTCAGTATTTAAATGTTAAGAGAAGCAGAAAGTATATTCTCTCATTTCTGATTGCACACATCAAGGCTTTTTTCTGTTTTTACCTAAAGATACAAGAGGCACTTGTGTGGTTGTTAGTATTTACTTGAGTTTTATTGCAACTGACAACTTATGGCTTAGTTTTTCAAAATTCTTTACTGCTCTTAGAGGGCATAGCGTGGCAAAATGTATAAATGGCTCATCTCATCAAATAGACCAAGTTTCCTAAAAAGCTTAACTTTCAAGGCATCTTATTTCTGACATTCCAAATGCAGCCAAAATATATCAAAATATTGGTATTCTCTGTTTCCATGTGAATGTATTGTTAGTGTAGTTACAAGACTCCAGTTTTGAAGTATAAATTTGCATAAACTTTCCAGAAAATTCAGTGTAAAGAACTCCAAATGGTAGCAATATTTTGTTTCTTATGTGGGCTGTTTTATCATATTATTCTGGAAGTTGTTCCATGGGTGGTGGGGTAGGAGGATCTTTGAAAAAGCAAAAGAGCTGAGAGTTTTCACTAATCTATTTATAGTACTCATTAATTGATTTTATTCTTGTGGTTACCCTCCTCTTAAAACCCATTTGAAGCTAGAGTGCTCTTGTCTATTAAGGTACTCACTAAGGGTTTTAAATTACTTTGATAGTTTAAGAGAAAAATTACACTTATTTCTTAGTGTGCCTTACTGTTGTGAAATGTAGCACTTTTTGGTTGGTCTGTAATATTCTTCCTAGAATTGCTGAGATTCTGAACTAATTCTGAAGAGGACAAGGAGGTTAAAACCAAAATTAGCTCATGCTGTCAGTCTCAAGCAGTTTTTGGCACCCTAAAGAGACCACCCATGCTTATTTTATGTCCTGCTCAGCATACAAGTTCATTATTGCTTTATAAGTAAGACTGGGAAAAGGCATTCAGATGGAGAGGAACAAGGAGTATAAATGGTACAAAATCCAGGGGCGGATAGTGTTAGAGGTGTCTGTGCTCCCTGTGTTCAAGCACATGGAAACACAGAGGTGGCAGGTTATGATGTTCTCCCAAACTGCCAAATTTCAGCTCTGACAGCTCTGCTTTCTGGTGGTTAGCCCAGACCAGAAAATGGGCTCTCATCCCTCAGACTGGTGACTCCAGTTAAGAACACTTTATCCCAGTGTTGCACACAATTTACCTTCAGTTCTGCTGCTTAAAACTGCTCACAACAAAATCTGTATTCCACTTTGCAGCTGAGTTTGAGTTGGAAAAGTATCTTCCATGTCCTGTAATGAAATATCTTTTTATGAAGATGTCAAGGGAGAGCAGTAGCTATAAGCACTTTTCATGGTGGTATAAATTCACACATTATTCATGCTTCATTGGCCTTATTCTGCCAGATCAGCATAAAGCCATCTAGAAGAATATGTACCTTTAGCACACCGATAATACTCGACAACGAGGTAATAACACCGGTGACATTTGCGAAGCCTGACACACTTGGGCCTCTCTGAGTTGACATTAATAGAAATGAGACATCTCTTTCTTTGGCAGCAGTGGTTCAATGACCTTTTTCTTATTTCTCAAACTTCTGTTATTTTTGCATGCTCTTTGTGGCCATTGTAAGGAAACAGGAAAATGCTTCCTTTTCCTACTCTTCTGATTACCTTAAAATAGTCTTCCCCTTTTAAATGTCTGTCAAAAAAGGCTTCTTCATAGCCTTTTCTGTGGGCATCGTAAACAATTTGGGCTATGGAGAGTTGATTTCTCATTAGAGCTGACTGAAGAAGTATCAGTGGCATCTGGAAGCAGCAGGGTTATGATGATTATTTATCATCAGTGGGCCTTGCAAAATGGAGTATAGGATATTGCACTGCTCATAGAAGTTAGCAGAATTGGCCTTAGACTTCACTGCAAACTCTTCCCTTAATCGAGGAGTACTCCAACCCAGTGCCAAAGGCTATTTATATTTCATTTCTCACTATAAAGGAAGGTAGAAGATTGACAGCAGTGCACTCTGATTTTGTAGTAATTGATCTTTTTCAAAGCACTTTGGCTTTCTCTGAAGAACTGTCATGTGGTTCTGTACCTTGTTATTGCTATAGGTACATTTTACTGTTGTTTTCAGAAAGTGGCCATCAAGATATCACGGGTTTTAACCACAGAATTGCCTTTATTCTGCATTTATTCTGATACTAGATGTAAAATTAATGGAAGTACCTTTCTGGCAGGGTAAGCCACGTTATCAGTAAATGTGTAATTGACTTCTGTACGGAGTCTGAGGGAACAAAGGGAGCTTGGAGATCAAGAGCCCTGTGCCTGGCTGCCAGAGCAGCATGTTGTTCTGGCCGCAGCCTGTGATCCTTGCTTAGGCAGAGCAGTGCTGGAGTTATCACTCACGGGCTGCTGGTGATTGTGGTTTGATCAGCCTAAGTGGTAAATGACAGTGTGATTGTACCTTGTGATGTTCATCAGCCTACCTGCATATCGACCGACAAAGGAGCAAGGAGAGGTGCTCTAGTACTCGGTATTAAAGATGTGCATAAGCGTGATCCGGAAGGGAATGGGCAAAAAAAGGGGGGAATATTGAAAATTAGGTACATTGCAACCAGTGTTAGGTACAAGCACTGAGGAAGGACTGGGAAATCAAGATAAAAATGTTCGAAGTCCTGTGTTTAGTAATTTTTATTTATTGATGGGAAAATGTTTCTTGCTGTGAGGAAAATGCTTTGTTTCTTTTTAAAATGTATTTGTAAACCAGCTCATGAGAGCTTTGTATAAATATAAGGAATTCAAAATGGTGTTTTTGACACTGTAAATATGAAGGTCTCAATTGTTCAGGTATTTTAAAGGTTTAAAGTACTTAGACCTCTTAACATTAAATCTGTGTTATGATCTCTCATATTACAAATCAAAAGACAGAAGGGGAAAATACAACTTTTACATAATGCTATTCATCATGACAAATGCTCTGTATCAAAGAACATAACATCCTGGCAAGGCTTCAAGATTACCCAGAGGAGAGGCAATGGACAGACTGTTGAGCCAAAGTAATTTTAGAAACAATTCCACACCTTATTTATCCCTCATGTGGAGCAGAAAGGCTATAAAACCCTCTAGCACAGTCACTTTGTGCATTTGTTTGACCTACTGACCTTAACTCTCACCTGCCTGACAGCCTCATGTTTCTGAGCATGGATTTCTGTGCAACTCAAAACATCGTGGCTTTGAGTCTCTCTATGAGAGATGATTCCTTCCCAGCTCTTGAGCCCAAACTCATTTCAGACACCTTCACTGGGCAGCCTCATAGCATCAGAAGGAAAAGCTCTCCCTTCACATTAATGTACCTTTAAACAAATTTGAAATTATGCTGCATCTAAACTTCTGGCTCAAAACTGAGTAAATGAAAACTATTTGTTTTCATGAACCTCAAATTTAATCCTCAGTAAGTGGGGGCTTTTTGTTTGGTTGGGGTTGTTTTTATTGAACCTTCAGATATTAAATCAATTTATTCAGTGTTATTAGCACTAGGTGATGCAACTTATCTGTCATAATACTGAAAACTAGAAATCTTGTTTATGCAAGTCAGTGTAGAATAGAAATTACATAGAATCATCTATGTAATTCATCAAAATTACATACATTTACTTGTTGGTAACAGAATTTGGCATTATACTGAGGGCTGCAGAAGTCCTCATGCTCTTACGTTACTGTTTGTCCACACAATAGTCACAGTATCTAAATGAGCTAGTGCTGTATGGTTTAAAATATGTCAAAAATATGTCCTAAATATATTAAATTAGCTGTTTGTTCAGGCACATTGTCAGGACATGCAAACCTGACAAGAGAGAATTCTGTTTTTAAAGAAACCAAAAGCCATAGCCAAACCCCAAAGCATCCCACCCCTGTTAACCCTTGGTTTGAATGCCTGAGGTTGAGAGCTGAGTTTTGGGGTGGACATTTGTACTTTACTGTGTGGGAGGACAACATATTTTAGGTTTCCTTGCAACACGAAGCCCCTGTCAGCTGTTGTGTTAAAAGCAAGTCTTGACTTAAACTGGGATACGCTTTAAAAGGGCGCAGAGAGCAAAGGGAAGATTTGCGTTGGCATCTTTTGTCACATGCTGCCCATCAATTTGCCTTGATTTGTTCAAGTTAAACATCTGTTCTCACAAAAGCCAGCTTTAGAAAATGAAATTCACAATCATCTCTGCCAGGCTTAATTTTTGAAAATCCCATTCCTGACACTCAGGTCTCAACCAATTAATTTTAATGTAACAATAAGCCTAACATCTTCCAGGGAGCCACTGTAAATGTTTAGGTTATTCTTGATATTTAAACTTTGGAAGAAGATAGGTTTTGTATTTGCATTTCAGATTGCATCCTGTCATGGGTATTTTTTAAAGTTCACCTTATTGCTAAAACCGTAACTTTTTTTTTTCTTGTGAAATATAAAGCCTCTTGAGCTTTTTTGTATTTCTCTGCAAACCGCAGTTCACTCAGTTCATGGAGCTCAAAAGGGGCCCTGTGAGGCATCATCCTGGTCCAGCTGGCACTGATTTAAGGCAGTGACATAATGATAATGTCTCAATTGTTGCTTTGGGATGTTGGGCTTGCTCAAACATGAGGCTCTTAAGGTGCAAGACCATGTGACTAAAATCTAGGAAATGGTTCACCTACCCATTCTTGTGGGGTAAGTATGCAGTTCCTGTAAAAGTTCAGGAAAGAATAACAATTAACTGTAGTTTATTATTGTGATGAAAATAGTGAGGCTGTCCTTTTGTTCAGAATGTTTTAATGAAAGATGAATCTATTAAAGGAAATATCATACTGAGAGGAGTATCTGACATAGCCGGGATCTTAAGTGGACAGGGAAGGTCCCGGTTCCTCTCTGGGTGTTGCAAAACTGCCTTCCTGGTTTGCATGATTACCCTGAGCCCTTAAAATGTGCAAGGACCAAAACTTTTAATGATTTTGCCCAAGTCGGGCAAAAAAACTTATTTAAACCCGGAATACCCAAGATGTTCCTTGTGCCTTTAGCACAGAAATGCCTTTTTGCTACTTTTCCGCTGCTGATATAAACAGTGTTCTCTGGGAAAAGGATGAATTGTAATTTCAACATACAATCAGAATAGAGAAACTTGGTAAACAGAAAATATTGCTGGTGGCAGTCAAGAGAGGAGGCAAGAGGAAAACCTCATTAAGTCTGATTGTATGGTACACAGTGATAATGGTCTTGTACAGGAGATAATGATTTACCCAGTGTCTCTGGAACACAATAGGTTATATAGGTCTGTGGGCTTTTATTTTAATTGAAAGAACACCTATCATTAATGGCCAGTGAAATAATTGAGTAAATCTTTGTGCTGCAGAGAGGAAAAAAGTTAGAAATATTGACATAATGCAATTTCATCCGATAGTGAACCATAATTACTAATGTTGACTGTATGACCTTGGCAATGCAAAGTTTGCAGAGAACTTTACCTTTCTGTGCTTTTGAAACTACCAATGATGTAACACAATGGTAGCATTTAGTGGCTGGACTTTGGTTCATGCTAACAACACGGAGCTTACAGTCCTCAAATAACTTCTTAATAAAATTGTGTGATTTGAATAAGAGTAAGTCAATGCCAGTCATCCTCCAGGTATACACCTGAGTTCATTTAGTGAAGAAGGAAGTGTGCAGTCTAGTTCCCTGTGCTAGATCCTGTCTCCAGCCTGCCCTTTCCTGTTCAGAGGAGGGGCTGTGGTGGCCGTGGCAGTGGTGCTCAGTGTCTGCCCAAGGGGAAAGGAGCTGGTGAGGTCCTTTGTGCCCTGCTCTGCCTGCAGGGATGGGGCACCTTCCTCTGCCTGTGCTTTCTGCCTGCAGGCTCACTTCAAGCAGAAACAGGAACCAAAATGTGGCCAGCAGAGGTGTCTGAGAGATGAGCTGACACAGCAGTGCAAGGAAGACCTCCTGTCATGCTGAGGTTTGATGCCTTTTACCTCAGCAGACTGCAGACAGCATCCTCCCAGTCCCTGCACTGCCAGGGAAAGGGAACATGACTGGCTTCAGCAGCTCAACCCCATGTCCATTTATTTTTATCTACCATGTCTTGCAGAGCCCTGCAGCTGTCACATTTGCCACTCTTCTCATCCTACCGAAGGCAATCCCTTCAGTCTTTTGAAACAGCAGCAAATTAAAGGCCTTTTTGAAGGCTGCAGACAAGTTAATATATATTTTATATGTTCTGTATATATACATGCACTAGCATATCCTTCAAAGTTGAAAAGAGACCATTTGAATTAAAGAGAAATTAATATCTTTGCAGATCAAAAGAAAAAATTAAACTTTTGTTTCTGGTTTTAAGGGGGAATTTTTAAAGTAATATCCAAATCTTTAGGGACTTTAAAGTATTTTCAAATTTGCTGGCAGCTTATCTCTGAAGTTCAGTTCTATGAATTGATAGAAAATTCACTTACTACGCCTTATCATTCCATCTGTTTGAAGATACTGCAATTGTAATGAAACAATTGTTAGAATAGCTTATCTACAACATGTGATCAACGCATTTTCCCTTTTCAGATTTGCTCGTGGATCACACAATCATTTAAATCTGCAAGTTGCAGTGCACATATTGCTCAAACTGCTGCGATGTGCATTGTATGCCTGTGGTTATAAAGGTCTGTTTGTTGGCCATACCCCCACTAACCACATTATGGGGTGATGCAAGTCATGGCACAGAGTGGCCATCTCATGTCAGTGAGGGTATGCATATGGAAAATGATGCACGTGATCAGGGCAAAGACATTCCTAGGGATTTTCAAAGAAAATCCCCTTCTCAGTAACCATCTCTCCCTGTTGGTTGAACAGGTTTTAATTGGCACTTCCACTGGGCAACAGTTCCTTCTGCTGAGTTGCTTGGTAAAAATTTGCTATTTTTATTGAGATTATTAATAATAGTAGTATGTGCAAGAAACTCACAAAATTCTATTCCAGCCTCTCCATGCAAAGGAGACTGGAATAACAGTATTGGCTTCAAAAAAAAAACTATTCCCTCAGCTTTGGGAAGAGAAAATGCATACAACTAAGGAAGTATTGGAAAAGAACTCTATTACAGAGTGAAAATAAAATTAGCACTAATCTTGAATGAAAATGTTGGATAATCTGCTTTTTGTTTAAGATGCTGCCTTGATGAAGATTCTCCAGAAGTGACCATGGGAAAATGAGCTCAGAATCACTCTTTTTCCATCTCTGACTTAAATTTCATTTGTGACCAAAGCACTCTCGGGAAGTTTTGGTTATTGTACTTCTAGTTATCACCCTTCTGATCACTGAATGGGTGCTGAGGGGCAAACTTATGTTGTAAGTATATTGAGAAACAAATTGAACATTGCATAAATAATGAAAAATAGAAAGGGAATGTGAGAATCTACTAATTGCTGGTGGCAGAGTCTGAGTCTGACACTAAGGCTCAGTGTTTGCTGTTGGATCATTACCTGTGGAATATGTGAGGAGACACAGATGAACTTTCTCATGCTAAAATAGGAATCCAGAAAAAAAAATCAGATTCCACCCCACTCCTTTTTAGCAAAAAAAAAAAAAATAGTGGGAAAATAAACATAGTAAGGCCATAAAAATAAAACATACTGCAAGGTGATAGTGTGAGCTTCTGAGGATCCATAAGGAAAAAGCCCAACATTTATAACCATGTCTGACTGAGGGAATGAAAGAAAAGACTGAATTCCTTGCAGTCAGCCTGACATAATGCTGAGAAAATTAATACCCAGGATGTTATGAAACAAATTTAGGGTTTTTTTGGGATAACATCCTAACAGTCCAGTGGTTGGAAATATTCTTTCACGTGCAAGGGGTTTCCCTGCTACTATTTAAAAACAAAGAAACAAGCCATAAAACTTGTATCTTCTCTAAATTCAAGTAGTGTTTTTTCTTCTTAATTATGTGGCATGATATTAGTACCTGAAATTTTAATTAAAGCTTGTAGTTAACATAAAAAAGATCAATACTTTACATAAAAAAAAATGTGTCCTTTTCATACTCTTTCAGTGGCAGAGTTTGATCTATATCTCGGTGTTATCAATTTTCTTTTTTTGCATCTTGTGCGGAACGACGCTTATCACCGGGATCTTGTGTGTGTTCAGATCAAAGAATATTCCTACATCATAAAAGATAAAGATGGAAGAGAATGAAGGAAACCACAGCTTAACTCAAGGTTAACTATTATGTGGTGCAAAATCTATGTGAAATTTGGTTCTCCCATACCAAAGCTGGCAGACAAATCTGTGTGCTCTCATTAGAATGTTCTTATTAAGCAAGAAATACTTAAATTTATACCCATGTTGCTGAAAGCTCCTTGCAGGTGTCACAAGACATTTTTAATAAAGATCAAGATAAATTTGTACACAGTCCTTGTACACAAGATAAATTTGTACACTCCAAAGTAGAGGTGTTCTGTAATGTCACGCTGATTTTTTTTCAGTTCTTTTTGCTTCTATACAATAATGTAAATATATATCAAAATTATAGTGAGAATGCACCTGCCCCTGATATGCATTTCCCAGAACCTCACAACCACACTGTCTGCCTACTGTGCCTTTGAAGTGGATGCAGTATCAGTAGTTGCTTAGTTAATAAATAAATAAATTTAGGATAATGCTAACTTGGAATGACAAACAAATACAGCTGATGAAAGTAGCAAAACTGAAAACAAATCCTAACAAAAATGCATTTGGGTAAGAATTGCAGACAGTGGTACTTAATATCCATGTCAAAGTGATCTGCACACCCTCTGTTTCCCTGGCTGACTGAAATTCTGATTAAGCTGAGCTAGAAAGCATTGACAAATTTTAGAAACAGCCTGGGAAGGAATGAGGAGAGCAGAAAGACTTCTTTGAACTCAGTGGAGGCCTGAATGAAGTTAAAATCCTCAATATTATCCCAGCTGGCTAATAACAGCAAAAGGTTAGAGTAATATAGTAATTACTCAAACTTAGAACTGCTTTTTCCCATTGGAAAATAACACCAGCTTTAAGTCATGAATAAAACATGTTGGCCCAAATCTATTACCTTAAGCATCTTCAGTAGAACTAGGGACATAATATATATCTACTTGCTTGAGGAAAACCCACTCATCACTGATAAATCCTCACTGCCTAATTAGGATGCCTAATATATTTCAATGCTTGATGTATTTCCTCTTGCATATACTTAAATAGGTCAAACCTTGAATCTGGTTAAAAATATAAAAGTACAATGAAATTCTTTATTTGAGCTTCTTATTCTACTCTATGACAACATAGGAAAACAAGCAATACATCCAGACACTTTATTATTTTCTTAATTAAACAAAATGATATAAGGAAGCATCTCTAGACGTGTTTCTGAAAGTTTTTAATTTTAGGTTTTCTTCTGCCAATAAGCTTCAAAATCAAACTTTCCAATAAAATGGTAAATTGAATTTATCCTTTGCTTTGATTATACTGGTATCTGTTGATATCACTGATGACTAAAATTCCTACGTAATGTCTGTTCAGCAATTTTAACAAAGTAACATGATCGGAGTTTCACTGTCAGCAATTAAATAAATCTGCTTGCTACACAGTCATCTTCATTTTCTAAGTGAAATGTAGTTACTTGCCCTGCATTCAGATACACACTGAGTGTGTGTGAAATGGAGATGTCATTAGGTTGAATCAATGCAAATATTAGAATAAAGATGATGATTCCATTGAACATTACACATGAATTAACGTAATGCATCTATTCCAAATCTGTAGTTAATAAACAAAGTTTCAAGCATCTCCTTTATCTGAGTCTTCACTTCTCAAGTATTAATGAATGGCTGACTCTGCCACTGTGTGTCTTACTGAAAAACAGGAAAGTCAAATATTTGGTGGTGATGTGTAAGGTGCCACATGGTATCTCTGACAGTGGTGGTAGAGAGGGTCAGAGAAGGACCCCTCATTCCTGCTTGAAGCAATGCCCACAGTGTGTACAGGAACTGCAGTGTTCCCAACAAATGAATTACCTATATGTAAAAAAATATAATTATGTATGTGCCCTATTGGTGCAGTTCCTCATCTGGAACTAGCACATTCAAATTAACGTACATTGTTCATTATAATTCACTCATACTAATATTAGGATAACACATTAATGGGCAGTTACAAGTATGCTGTACAGAACTTTTAGACAAAGTGTTAATCTTGATGGGATTAAGAAAAAGCATTAAAATTAATGAAATGATTGCATCTCAATCTGCATATGCAAATTAGGATAAATCATATGCCCTACAATAGTATAAGCGAAAGATTATGATAATAAATTGCGTTATCTGAATTAATGACTGGCTAGCCCCACTTGATAAGGTCATGGTAAGTCCCAGTGCACTTATTACTAAAATTTATCATTCAAGCATGTGTATGCATTTAATTATTACAGCCTATTTAACAAGCACATAAACTTTGAGAGCAGTAGAAAGTTTTCCTGTCTGTAAAGAGAACTTTTCCTTGTTCAGAACATGTCAAATCCCAAGAATGGAAGACATGTAGAATATAATAATTTGATTCAAGGATTAATAAATAATTCAGTTTAGTCCTTGCTTCCCGCTACTTTATAGGGTTAAAGATTTATGGCTTAGATGGAACACATGAGAGTCAAAGCTAGAATAGCCATGATGAGAGAAGTCACTAAATTTGCTTTATCTTTCTATCTGTGTGTGTTTCACAGCAGCCCAGTCTACAGACCAGTTTATTCCAGGCAATAAAAAAAAAAAAATTCTAGCTGTGTACTGTCTTTGAGTAATATTACATAATAACTAATATCAATATTTAGTAAATTTTATCTTGAGATTTCAGAAGTTGTTTGGATGACAATTCCCTATTGTCTATAGGCATCCTCACAGCTGATAAGTAGCTAATTTCTCATACAGGGGTACTTCAACAGTATTTGCTGAAGATACATCTGTTAATAGTAAAATTATGTGTGAGACCAAGCACCTAAAAGCCTGTAGAGGCTGAGACTGTCAGGGCAGATTGGTCACTAAAAAGCTGCACCCAAAACAGCTCAAAAACTTCTGAACTGTGTCAGATGTCTGAGCTTGTCGAGCACTTGTGGGGCACATCCCTTTTAGTAGCTACTGACTAGATGAAGGCCAGTGCCACCATTTCTCTGAGCCTTTCAGGTTGTGGTGAATATAGAGGAAAGCTTATCCACTGCCTGGGGAGGTGTAAAAAGAACTGTAAAAATTGGCAGGCCATTTTGGATACACTGGGTGTTCCCATATCTTCATATTCACAGAACTGCTATGAATTAACTCTGAGCTCTGGGGAGCAGTGGCTGTGCTGGCCACAAGCTGAATCAAGGAGAACCTCATTATATCCAGAGGATCAGAAAAATTCTGGCACCTTTAGCAAGGCAGAAATGTTTTGAGGCTTTACTACATAGATTCTGCAGAAGCACAATAACCACTCAGCAGTGTGATGCCTTGGTTCAGAACTATCAAATTAACTCCAGTAAGAACACTCTCTAATGAATTAATCATAGTAATACACATTTTACTCCCAGAACAAAACATAGATGATCCAATTAACCAATTTCTAGTAAGGCCTACGATTACTTTATTAGGGCTCTAAAAAATGGTTTCTGCAAAGCAGTGTTTATTCCCAGATTGCTGCAGTTACCAGACAGTGCTAAGACCTGCGATTGAGGCCTCTGCTGTCCCTTATCTCATTAAGTGTGACATAAACACCTTTGATGAAATGAAATGGTAAAGTGCAGCAAATGGAGTAAACACTTTCTCTGCAGAGCACTGCCCTGCTACATGCTTAAGATCTGATTTCCTGGCCTCTATTGACAGATGATAACATGTTTTGTATCCATGCCAGCCAAAGATAGCCATTTAGAGCTTCTAAATAATTAAATATTGATTAATCAACCTAGAAATATATAGAACTTTTTTTTTTTTCAAAGCTTTTGTTCAGTTTTAAGGTCTTATTATTTCTGCCAGAGAAAGCAGGGCATACACCTTCTGCAGCCATCAGGGGCTTGAAAAATTGCAGGTTTGTGCTGCTGTGAGGAAAATGGCATGGCTGCCTCACTGCCATAGCACAAGCATGCCTGACTCCACTTTGCTGTGCTTGTTCTGCATGGGATCAATCAAGAGAAGGACCCAAATTTTCGAAGTCACAAAGCCCTTAGTAAGGGGCTGAAACTCTTGTTTTAAGTGCTAAACAATATATCTGTAAGGATGGAAATGTGTGCTGGCTATCTGACTTATGTCTCTTGGCACAAATGGGTTGAAAAAGACAGCACTTTGTGGGTTTGGGGCAAAGTTGTTCAGGAAACAAGACATCCTGCCTGAAAGATTTTTGGGGTTTGTTTTGTTTTGTCTTTCTCTAATGTAGCAAGTGTGTGACACATGCATGTGAAAGATAAACCATACAGGATATAATAGAAACTCCAATGAACATGATAATGATTGTAAATTATTATTGTCTTGTGATCTCGGTGAACTACTTGATTCTCCACATCTTGGGGAGGATTTCAGTAATACTGAGGTGGTTTATTTTTCCTAACCTGCAAACTGGGATTACCCTATAGGTGGTAAATAATACACATGTATTGGTTGATGAGATTTCTTATGTATTGCCAGTTGCCACAATGACATTCACAGTAGGTGTGTGGGTCTTAACGTTTTTGTTGTTGTTATTATTATTACAATCAGTGAATGCGGGTAGGAGTTTTCATAAGGCATCTGCAAGAATTTAGAAGCACTAGTTTATCCAAATGGTGACAAAAGCTTTGAAAGATGCTTCCTTACTTCCATATCACAGAGAAGATATTTGGAGCATAGTCCATGCGTTTTCTGCCCGAAGGAATGCTCCAAAGCGTGCTTCTCTCTGGGGTGAAATGCAAACTCTTGCCCCTGTGGCATTGCAACTTCCCTCAAGGGCTCTACATCTTTATAGTGGCTGGCTTTTTGTTTGCAAGGTGCCTGCTGTAATCCGTGCTAGATGCAGGAGAAAAACCCAAAGCCCTGCGTTTATGCTTGCAGTAAAACACAGCTTAACTTGGGAGCTCACAAACAGAATGTGAGGGGCTGGTTGGTGCGTGGCAGCAGCTCCGGGTGCCATGTGGCGTGGCAGACCTCCTTCCCCTGCTGGCACAAACAAGCCCCATTACAGCTCTGCAAAGCCCTCAGCAAAGTGAAACCGAGCCTGGCTGTGCTGCTAGCAAAAACCAGGCAATTTTTGTTGACAGGGTTCGTAGCTAACGCTTCTGCGGGGCAAAAGCAAAACAAGTTTTCTGCGATACTCTGTGCACAGAGACAGTCTTTTGTTAGCCACAAATGCCAGCTGAAAGTGGTTTTCCCTTAAAACCACAGGACACCCTGCTTTGGGTTTGAGAGAATAATGGAGAAAGCACTGGGTATAAAGCAGCTCTGATAGTGAGTAAAATGGTGCAGTGTACCTAAGCTGCCTCTTTGTGGGTGAGAAATTGTTGCAGGGTAAGTCTAGAGCAAGATTTTGAATTTTCCTGACATCATTGGTAATCAAGGATAAGAAGCAAAGGAAGAGGGGGATTATCTGTCATGGACCTCAAACATATATAGGATCCTCTGTTATGATATTTATTGTCTATTCTAATTCAAGATACTGATATTGCCTAAAAAGGCTGTCTAAGATATCTGAACACAGGACCAGTGGCAGATTTCCCATATAAGAGTAAGTCTTGATTAATGAGGCTTCTTGGGAGATTCCAATTAGATGGAAGAGGAAACTTTTCACAGCATTCAGCCATTGGAATAATCTTCCCAGAGTACATTCCACAACACTGAACGTTTTCAAGATGCTGCTGGACAGGGTGCTGAGCCATCTTGTCTAGACTGTGCTTTTGACAAGAAAGCTTGAACCAGATGATCCTTCAGGTCCCTTCCAACCTGCTATTCAGTGAAATTTAATGATAAATATGTAACTGCCTAAAAGTCTGAGTTCAGCCTTGTTGCTTGCTGGCTGCCTAGTCAAAACTCAAAAGCCACAAGTGATTGCCAAATTCTTTTTTAAAAGTGATCATTAATTCCAATAATAAGCCACATGTAGTATTATTGTGAAGGGTGAGGAAGCAATTGAATGGCAAAGTTATTTGAATGAGCTAAGATGCTAATGACCAGTAACAGCTGACAAGGACATCAGCAGTGAGATAGAAATAAACTGAGATTTGCTCTTATGTGGGTGAAATAGCAAATATATCAAAAGCTGCTTTTTTGCCAGTTTTGTCACTCTTGAAGAAGAGTATTGACGCATTTTACTTGGAGGGTCATATGTTTTAGAATTATGATTGATTATGTAGGAAGTTAGGAAGGCTTGTGTCCAAAAGCTGGTAGGTTTTTTCCTTAGATTATAATATGTTATCCGATTTTTATTTTAACAAATCTGCCTCACGTAGACCATCACAGTAACAAGAAAAAACATACCCTAAATCATAAAAAAATTATAGTCTTTATAGGATGGATGACTGAATGGCCTGGGACCTGAACTAAAGATGTGTGTGTTTTGTCCAGTAGCTTTGTTTCCAAGTTTCATTGGAAAGTAAGGCAATGGAGGTTAGAGGTTTATAGCACTGCATGAAGAGTTTGATGCCACTTTAACAAAGCTATGATTAAGCAAAATTGTCTCCTGCTCCCTTGAATGATAAACATCACCTTATTTTCACTGGCTGTCATATTTTCTTTCTGCACCCTTTTACTCATCCTTTGAGGGTAGTGGAAAAGAAAGATGCTGAGCAAGCTTGCTGTCAGCAAATTCTCCTTCCTTGTACCATAGAGGGAGCTTCTAGGACATATGAGAAATAATAATTTTTGTCTACACATCTGAAAACAGGCAGGAGTGCTTGAAGAACCAGGATAATATAATGTGAGGGGAAGGTAAAAATGAGAAAGTGGCACTGCTTAAATCTCAAGCTGATTTGAATTTTGATCAGTACAAAGGTAGTTGAATTGTCTTTGTGCTGAGGTGTGCTTTAGTTTTTAATATCTTACATTTGACTTTTGATCATTCCTTGACTTAAATAAGTCAAGAGAGAGTTAGTGAGAGAGTTAGTGAGGAAGAGGAAAAAAGTATCCAGCTTTATCTAAGAACTGAAATACTTGAAATTACTTTTGTCATACTTTCTTCATTCTAAGTTTACAGAGAAAGTCTTTTAGCCCTTGAGCACATTACAGTTTACACTTTAATTTGCAATCACTGAAACTTTAGGTGGAATAATCAAATTTCTCTGCCAGATGAGAAACCCTTCAAAATCAAGAAAATCCACAATATAAGAAAACTCAATATGTTCATGAGCTATTTACTAAATACTGGAGTATTATGGCCAGAAGTGAGAAGAAACTAATTCTTGAAAAGTAGTTGCTGTCAAACTTCTTCCTTCTTTATTCTACCATGAAAAAAAAAAAAACCCAAACAAACAAAACCAACAAACTGGCTTGTATGATGAAAAGGAGAGCTGGATGAAGGTGCATAACCTCTTTTTCCAACACTGTTCTGGCGTTGTTGGCTGGGAAGTTGTCCTGAGTTCATGTCTAGGCTGGAACTTACAAGGGCAGACTCGGCTACTGAGCTCAGTGAAAGGGTTTTCATTAATAGAAATGCAGGCACAGTGAGCATGGCCACTGTGGGATAAATGCTGAGGTATTAATATTTTTCTTAGTGATCACAGGTACTTGCTAGAACAGAAAATGTAATGTTTTAAATAGAACAAAAAAAAAAAAAAGAATACCTGTATCCTTGTCTGACAGCTCTTTATACCATTCTTTGCCACAGCATGAATTATTTGTGCTAAACTAAGGAATATGCAATTTTATTTGGTTGTAAAAATGAAATATACTGCTTTGATCTGTTACCTGGATATGGATTCCCTTATAATATATTAAAATACTTGGTACTCTTTCTATTTTAAAGCATTTCAGATACAAAACCCAATAGTGGCATTATAACTATAGCAAAAAGAAAATTAATTCAAGATTAATAGAGAAATCCAAAGAAAAACAGAATAACACAGATGTATTTAAAAATAATTGTGTATTGATCTTTTTTCAGCCTCTGATTTAAATACACCATCTTGCCACATAAACCTTCAGCAGAGCTCTGTGTGTGTGTTTAGTTTGGTTATTTAAAAGTAATAAATTTACAACAAATATTGAGAATGAGGTTATTTCAGAAAGCAAATTAAAAAAAAAAAAAAAAAGTTAGCTCAGGCTTTTGTCCTAAGACTGAGATTCTTAAAAGCATAATGTATGAAGGGTGGTGGGGAGGAAACATAAAACAAAGAAATATCAAACTGCTGCTGGTTTTAAGTTTTGGGGAGAAGGAAAAACATCTTCAGACCATTCTTAGAAGCACTTCCAGCTTACTCAGAATGAGGTTTTGTGAAATTTTTGCTGTGCCTGTCTTGGGCTCAGTAGTTACCTCTTGGTAAGCAAAGCAGTGAGAGATGACCCATGAGGGGTATGAAGAGCCTTGTTCTCTCTCAGCATTGGTTCACACAGGTTGTGAGTTTGTAAAAAACTTGGGAGTTGGCAATTGCATTCATAATAAAGGTGAATTTCATAGTCAAGGTGAATTGCAAAGAAGAAATTGCAGCATAAGAAAAGTACCCAGGGAATTAGGGAGGTCTCACAGAATCACACACAGTCTGCAGCTTTACTACTCTGGTTTTAGGACTTTAGGGGTTTTTTTGTTTGTTTTTTTTTTGTTTGTTTGTTTGTTTGTTTGTTTGGAGGGGTTTTTTTTGCCATAGAAGCAGAATTTGCAATAGCAAAGACTATCCCAGAATACACTGTCCTGAAGGGTTATAATGCACTTGTGAAGAGATTATACACTGGGAAATGTTTTGCTGTTACAAACACTGTCAAGTCATAGAGATGCCTTGAATCGACACTGCAGGCCAAGTCTCCACACCTTTAATTTTGTATCAGTGTGAGAATATTGATTTCTGGAAAAGTTGGAAAATTTTGGCAGCATACAGCTGGATATCTATATGTAATCTTTTAAATTTTGTTCTGAATTGCATTTTTTCAAATCCAGAATGTAAAATTGGTCTTGGAAAAATATTCTTGTGCCCACTCCATCTGATGTTTTCTGTACACATGAAACAGTGAAAAGGGCATTATCTCTGAAAGACCAAGTGGATCTTCTCCCCAAAGTGGCCAGAAAATTCAGCATGTTTTTCAGTGAACATAGATCTATTAAATAGCCCCCTCTCATTGGAAAGGAGCTTTTCTGACATACCTTCTTTTTTTTGTCCTATGTCATAATATGGCTGCTCCCTTGAAGCCAAAAATCCATGGAGTTGATCTATGGAGATAGTTAGCCCACTTTGGTTTTAAAATTTAAATGGCATTACATTTCAATATAAGCTAGTGGTTTGGTGGTCCATTTTTTTATGTTACTCTTGCTTATAATAACACCTCTTCATATTCTAGTAAGTCGATAAAATTCCAACATTGCTTCAATTTAATATAAAAACATTAATCATGCAACAAAGAAGCTGCTTTTGTATTTACTTTTTGGGAAAAAAAATATATACAGAACCATGTTATGCTTTTGTTATTCAATTCAGGCTAACTTGTAGCTAAAGAATGCTTATACAGTTGGGGATTTTGTCTGTGTTTGGGTGAAGGGGAAGATTCTGGTAACACTTCTAACGAGTTGCACAGAATCAGCTTCATTTTCTTCAGCTTCATTTTCCATCTGCTTGGTTTTCACTTCTCTCGACATCCTAGCAGGCTTTTCATATTTACAGTCCAACCAAACAACTGAGGGTATTCAAATCTTTCTATATAGCAGACATAAAATGAAATTATTTTCATCCTTCAGCAGTTCCAGTCTTTCAACAGTGTCATAGCAATAGAAATGGGGCATTTGCACTTCACCATTCAGTAAAGGCTAACTAAGTGTGCTTGAAGTTCTCTAAGGTTGAATGACCTCCAATGACTTGTGTGTATAGATTATCAAACATCCCAGCTGAACTAACAGACCATGAACACTGTCCGTTTCCTTTCAGGCTAAATAGTGCAGATAATCATAATTATTCTGGGTGCCAGGGTCACAAGAGCTGCTCATCACTTTTCTGGCTTACTGGAGATTCTTTTAAAGTACTAAATGATACATCATCCCTGTCAGTGTAGTATAAAGGAATTAAGTGAAGCAAGTTCTAGAAGAGATTTTTGACAGCATATATCTGATATGTCCCTGTCCTTTCATTCATATCTCCTCCATTTTTTTTTTAATGCAGATTACCAGTCTGTCACTCAGATGCTTTATTTTGCAGTGAGACAGTTTTCATCTCTGGTGGAATTTTCTCCATTAATCTAAATGGACAGTTTAAGAGGCAGTTAATTAATGCATGAGATCTGTTCGCCATAGGTGATCAACACTGCATCATTTTTCAGCTTATGGAATAAACTGGGTGCAACATTTTTTACATCAGATTCTAATTTCTAGATGTATTATGAAGCAGCTTTTGTCAGGAGAATTCCTTAGCTGAAACCTCTTTGCATGCTGTTTCAAATTAGCTTAGAGTGGCAAGGAAGAATGGATATAATTTGTGATAACAAAAATTGGGCTGATATTTTTCTGGTGGATCAGAATTATTTAGAACACACTGGAAAAATAATACCTTTAAATTAATATTTATTGTTTCTAAAGTTCTATTATCATGATAACAAAATTATTCAAAAGAATGTATGAATAATGTTATATATGTGTGCATATGTAGGTTATACATAAGGCTCTGTATAAGTATATGAAGAAATGAACATTTTAAGACCTCCCTAATGTTAACACAGAAAGTTTAGAATGGAACCCTTAATTAAATGTGCTACAGCAATGGTTGAAAAAAAGAGGGATGGTTATAAAACAAAAGGATTAAGAATGAAGTCTAGAGCTGCAGTGAAATGTTACATTTGTGCCCAATGAACATTGGAAAGCACAGGTGAAATCACAAACTGACTGACCAATTCTTTTCATACGCACATTTTCTGTCTCCTGAGTTGTGGCATGAGTACAATGGAATCAAGGTATCCAAAACTGAGCAACAATCTCCTTGGCAAACCCGAAATAAACATTTGAATCAACATTTAGGTGAATGTATATGTACTAAATTTGTAGAACTAGGAATATTGACTTCATAGGAAATAAAAATATAAAGGGAATAATCGTGAGTCTAAAGGTAGAGCAAAGGATAATAGTTCAGTGTACAGAAATCATTAGGTATTTTACTTGTACATCTGGATAACACGATCCTTGACAAACAGCCTGCAAAAGATTATTGTTCTTCTGAATGAACATAAGTATTTTAGGTCTACAATTCTTTTGCTGAGAACATAGCAAGCCACCAATTTGGCTGGTGTAGTGCTCAAATGCTCTGATGGCATGAAGTGTACCCTGAACAAACTGTGAACTCTATTTGAAAATAAAGTTTATAATTAAAACTGGCACTCGTGGGCCTCCAGCTGGTGAATGCTGTTTTGCTGACGTGAGGCTCCTGACACCCACAGTATGGTGGCTCATTGTCAGCCCTTCTGCCAGGCCCTCACTATTCCAACGCCTCAGATGTTGCCATCTCCACAAAATGGTGCCCGGCAGCAGGAGGCTTGCAAAGGCTTTATTTCCCTGTTTGTGCACAAAAGGCTTTTTCTCGCTCTGAGACTAAGCTTTTTGTTTTATTAGGCAATGAACCTGACTCTGAGCTCTGTGCAGAATTCAGCCAGTCTCCTGTAGCAGCAGTGCTGGTTGCTTTTCTAGAAGGACCCGCACATCACTGCAGGGGGAAGGAATTAGGCAGCAGCGTAACGATGCTGCATCAGAGCTGTCCATGGGCAACATGACATTAGTGCCAGTGGGTTGGGTTCTCCTGTGTGATCTGGCTTGCTGATGGCTCTGCATTGTCATCACCAGATTATTTTGGCCTGATTTTTGCAATACTGTAAATGGGAGAGAATTTGGTTCTCTATGTGTTTTCAGCTACTGGTGGACACATGAAGGGCTTTTGCTATGAGTCTAAAAACAAGACAAAGCTTCCCAAGCAATATGAAATTCCATTTGTGCTCAGTCTTAAAGGATTTTTTTTTATCTGTATGTGCTTTTGGCAGCTTCAGGTGACTTTATGTTGTAACTTCAGCTTTACTTAAGCAAGATTTTAGAACAAACCTCAGGGTTGTGCAACTTCCTGAAAGGTGGTTGTAGTCAGATAAGGGTTAGTCTCTCTCACCAGGCAGCAAATGACAGAACCAGAGGACACAGTCTCAAACTGATTCAAGGGAAATATAGGTTGGATATTAGGAAAATGTTTTTTACAGAAAGGGTGATAAAGTCCTGGAATGGCCTGCCCAGGGAGGTGGTGGAGTCACCATCCCTGGATGTATTTAAAAAAAAGACTGCATGTGGAACTCGGTGCCATGGTCTATTTAAGGTGTTAAGGCATGGGTTGGACTCGAGCATCTTTAAGGTCTCTTCCAACCTAGTTATTCTGTGAATTCTGTGAATTCCAAACACTATTAATAGCAGCATTAAGCTTATTTGTTCAGTGTGTGCAAGTGGTACAGACCCTCCTTATTCCCTGTTAAATTAGCAGGAAATAAGACAGGTTTTGCATCACAGTTCTCATCTCAAGTTCTTATTGATTCGCTATAAACACAAAGGGTAATCTTGCTCATTGCAAACCAACTTTACACTAATCTTTTCTAGCTTATATCGACAAACTTTAAGTAAAAATATGAAATGGCAAGCTTTGGATCATTATAATGTTGCTGTTTAAATAGTGTGTCTGCACCCTCAGTGAACTCTTCTGGATGTGGAGGTTTTCACCTTTATAAAGTTTTCCTTCAATCAGATAGCAACAAAATTACCCCCTCATAGACACTATAATATTTTGACAATACAAGGAAAAAGAAAAAGTTGTGGAAAAGACCACTTATTGCATATTCTTTTATTGCATTCAGTGGTGCCCTGATACAAATGTGGAGGATGAGACAATTATAGCAGCTTGAAGGCTCACAGTGTAAATAAATCTGTGTAATGATTAGCTGGGTTCTCAGGGCAATGAGGCTAATATTTTTTCAACAAAATTATTTATAAGAAGTGAACACACATCATTTCTGGTGCATCATCTGTTCAAAATATTGTGTTAAGCTGGTGGGGAGGGGGAAGAAAAATTAATTTGAGGGATCCAAATATTTAGACAGAAAACTATGAAACGTGTCAGGCAGCTGCAAGCAGAGCACATGCCAGACCGTAGTCAGGCCGCTGGGTACCCAAGCAGGTTTGGTGAAGTTTTCCATCCCCCTCAAGGTGCCACTCAGTTCTGCCAGCTTGCAAACACATAAAGGCTTAGCAATTTGTCATGCCATCTTTGTTAGAGCATTTAGACAATGAAAGGAAAGAGAAATGTTATGCAAACTTTTTGTTATGTTGGGTTAACAGAGTCAGATTAAAAATTATTATGCAGATATAAGACAGAAGGTGAAAAATTTCAGAGTAGAAGGAAGTATCCTAAATGCATTCCTGTCAAGTGAAGCCCCAAGGGGGAAAGGAAATCACAATTTCCTGACGTTTTCCTCCAGCTATACAAATGACAGTGTTGGTCCCTGTTCTATAGTGCAGAGTTAAATTGTGGGACTAAAGTGGAGGATATGCAGTAAAGATTAATAAAACCCCACCAGTGAGGCAGGGGAGATAAAAAGGATTGGAGAGAAGATAAGCGGAGCTTGTCTTTTGGAACTCTTCATGTGTTTATTATTTACGGCTGCCATCATGGCTGTTGATGCTTTAAGGATGTTGATGAGGATTCTTTTGGCCTCTGGACAATCCTGCAACCTGGTGCAGTAGGGGAAGATTTTTTCCTTGAGCATGCACTAGGAGCACTAGAGTTTCACTGATTAGATACATGGGCTAACTTGCTTAGATGAATGAAATCAGATCAGTGTGATATCTTCCTTACACTTTGCTTCTGGTAGGCAGCACCTTCTTCATCAAAATAAGTCATGGGTTTGGAAGAAAATTACTTCTTTTAAACTCTATTGAAGTTCAGACATTTTTTACAGGAGTCCTTCACCAGAGAAAATTCCTCTGTCTTTAAATTTTATCCTGTTCTTCTCTCTTCCTTCCTTTGTATCAAACTGTATTACAGACAGAATACTTTGGAAAAAGTGATACATTTCCCAGAACAAGGAAAAGAACAGGAGCATGCTTTTATCCTTATTAAAAAAAAAAAAAATCTTGTTCCTTTACTTCTGTGGGATGTTTAATTTTAATAATGTCGACATAAGCCTTTTATATTTGAAATGAAAATTAGTGACACTATTAGAGTCCAAACTGCTATATTTTTTAGAAGTTTCATATGTCAAATAAAAAAAAAACAACTTTCTTTCTGGATTGTTACTTGTTTTCCATAACTCTAAACAAAGGCATAAACCTCTCTGTCTTTCGCTGTTTTTTTTGGGAAAACTTGCCCTGGTGACTATAATCATTAATTAGACACCTATAAAAGGCACTTAAATTGTTTTTAAAAAGTTGCACTTCATTGACTTCAATTAAGCTTACATAAGCCTGTACACATGGGGACTTTCAAAAGAAAAGTGAAATTGTGAACCTGGCAATTTTTCTTCAAATTCCCGTTGCACTCATCAAAATGACATTGATTTGCTCAGATTAGCAGCTGATACCTGACACTTCTTTATTTGAGCTACTTGACTCAAACTAGCAATTTTTTTTCTCATAGCCAGGGATCTGCAGCTCAACAAATACCAGCTGCCTTTCAAAGCAGCCAATCCTTCAACTACTGGACTGACCAGCAGCAGGAAAGTTTCTTTTCCAGAAGCTGGTGCAGAAGAGACCAATGCCTGCTGGATACTGCACATCAGTCCTGTGTCTTGAATCTGTCTTGCACTCTTTTAGTGCAGCTTTTTTCATCCATATTCCAAGTATCGTTGCATGCTTGAAATCAATATAGCTGGATTTTATTCTTTTCTGAAATACCAGGAAACGGGGAACAGAAATCTTATATGTAAACCTTTTCCTTGCAGAGAAGAAAACTCAGTGAAAGAGTTTCCAGCCTAAAGATCCCATGGTGCTTCCCTTTGATGTCATGCCAAAAAGCTGATTTTGAAATTATACATAGGAGACTTTTGCTAGTAAATGGCCGCTTGCAGCCATGCACAGCAGAGTTGTAATAGAGGCTGATCTAGAAGAAATGGAAGTGTAGAGCAGGCTAAACAAGCCTTTCTGTTCTTTTGCTAACCAGGCCAGAAAATCTTCTGTGAAATACATCTCTGAAGTACCTATTCTATAATCCAGGATGCAGAAATAATTCCCTTTGGTTACTCTCTGCAAACTGAGAGCACTGGAAAATGTGGGAAGAAGTCATCTTGGGCACAGAGGGAATTTGCTGGCATTGCTTGGTTTGCATAAAGAAAGATGGCTTGGTGGGAGTATAAAGCATAAATAATGTAGTTAAGGAACTGCTCTCACTTGAACTGAATGAGAACTCAGTGTGGTGAAGTATTCTTGAAACTTATGAGCTTTCTAGAAGACCACAACCTTTCAAAACACTTGAACCTTTTGAAAAACCTTTCAAAAAACCCTTTCTCTTGCACAAACAACCAAAGGTGCTAGAAGCTGATTCTTGTTTCAGCTAAAAAGGCTTCATCTTATTCAGCTGCTGGTATGGCACAGCATTAGAAGCAATCTTCTCTTGGCATCTCATCAGCATCTAATTTCAGTTGTCTGTCTGCTCTCCTTCCGCCCGGCTCTGCGTGACAGTGTTTGATGCTGGGGGAGTTTGGGTTATCAGGATAGATTAGGGAGCTTCTGCAGCACAAATCCATGGCAATTGCAGGGGTTTACATGGGGCTAGTTCAAAGTTTGCCATGTGCTGTGTTTATTTAGACATGAAACTTGCAGGAAGGACACAACTGGTATCCCAGAAGTGCATTTTCCATTTTCCAATCAAAGCAGATGAATTTAAAATTGGCTATCAAATCCTTCTAGCAAATTTGCATCGTTCTTTGCTAATTTCCTTCTAGTGGCCCCTTGAGAGATGCAGACAGTCTCAATGCTGCATATTAAACTTTAATTACTGATTTCTGTTATGAGGTCGAGCTAGAACTCGACCAGAGATAGCTGCATCATAGCTTGTAAGCTCCTTGTGCTGAAAAACACCCATAAAATAAATGAAAAATGAGTCAGCAACCTCTCACCAATCTCTGTCAGTGCATGCTGCACCTTCAGCTCTACTGTAGGATGCCAGCTGGTCTTCTATTAACAGTAAATTGTAGGCTTTTATTTATTTATAAGTGTCATTAATCTGGTAAGTTGAATGCAGTTTGCTCGCCAAAAAAAGAGCATACAGGGCTTAGCATTATCTGGGCAGACACAATTGGTAGTTTATGAAAAATATCACAATGAATTAGCCACAGCAGCTATGCTGTTACATGGGGTTTGAAGCATTTTTCTTATTACATTGCACAAAGTACAAGCCCAAAATAAACATTGCTTGACTGACTTTTTCTGAGGAAATTTCAAAGTATTTCAGTCAAACTGCTTAAAATCCCACATGCTTGACATGGAATCACTTTCAATTCTATGCAAAGCTAACACACAGGACTTTAGAATTATTGATAACCTTGCTGAATTAAATGAGACTAGAGATTTCTCCTGAGATGACTCTATATATTCCAGACTGGAGCAGGTTTATGTAGACTTGCAGAAGTAGGTAACATGAGAGAGTTTAATACAGGGAGGGGGGAAATGGCAACATTTATACTGGAGTTGTAGGAAATTTGTACTGGAATTCTGTAAGTGCTCCAACAGGGCACAGACAGGAGATTTGCGCTTTTATAGAAATAGGGTGGTAAAATGTATTTTTTTTCTGTGTCTAGTACTTTCTTTCTATATCTTCCTTTTGCTGTTTGTGTTATCCATCTGCTCTGGATTTGTCTAACTGTGGTATTCCCTACTTGGCTGTCCTTCTGCCTTTCTCCCAGGTCTGCCTGGACTGTCATCATGTTGTGTTTGAATACTGCACAGTATCTTTTGACAATTAGCATCATTTTTCTTCTCTTTCTGCTGCCATGTCACTTTTACTGCTTATCTAAATAAATGGGATTTCAGAGGAAAATCCTCTTCTTAGAGGGGAGCTCTTGACAGTCTGGCACTTACTTTGTAATGCTAGGAAATGAAAGGGAAATAGCTGCAGGTTGTGGGGCTGTTTTGGGCTGGTAAAGAGTCTGCTGGGCTACAGAAACCAACTGTACATTGAAGATTTGTCTTATACCCTGTGCTTGGCTGCTGTGGGAAAACATGACAGAAGCTACAGGACCAGTGTGGTGCTAATGTTCTCTGTTTTGAGACCTTTTTAAGACTCATTTTATTAGTTATAAGGGCCTGTGTGTTTGCAGGAGTGTTAAAGCAAACATATTGTTGTAGGAGTCAGAGTGGAGAGTCATCTGTTTGCTCAGACATTTTCAAAGTCACCGTATGAGACTGGCAGATTTCACTAGTGCAGTGAGTGTCATAAGTAGCAACAAGAAAT
The DNA here is from genome assembly GCA_003676055.1 of Chloebia gouldiae. Taxonomy (NCBI): domain Eukaryota; kingdom Metazoa; phylum Chordata; class Aves; order Passeriformes; family Passeridae; genus Chloebia; species Chloebia gouldiae. Next base: position 7,967,120 of record QUSF01000024.1, read on the forward strand.
AAAGATCCCATATCTCCTACAAGCAGATGCAAACAGCTGAAAGTATGACCACAGATTTTAGTTATTACATTTAAAATATAAAACAGTCACTTAATTTTCACGGCCCAGTCCACAAGACACCATTCCTCTTGCCCCCCTCCTTTGAAGTTCCTTTATTTTAACTTTCAATGATAGCTTCTGTTTAATGGGATATTAGATTGTGGATGGTTGGGGTTTGGTTTTGTGTTGATATTTTTTTCTGGACAACGCTTGAGTTAATTTCTAAATTGCAGTTTATTTAGGCTATTTAATAAATTGTTTCATATTTGTAGCATCTATGTTTTTGGGTGCTATGGGTACTGGCATTAAACATGGAAAAAGTGTAGAACTTTAATTAAAAGTAGACGTGAGTGCATAGTTTTTAAAAATAACAAAATACTGCTAAAACAAATGTGTATTTTATACATGCAGCTAGTAGGCTTTCAATTCACTAAATATGTTATATATTTGCTTTTAATTGTATAACCCCAAATATCACACTTGTCTTCATTAAAATTTATTAGTTCACTCATGCAAAGAAATTCTTCTAAGTGTCTCCAGTAAATATTCACTCTTATGGACTATGAAAATAATTATCTCCTTAAAGCCAGTACTGTCATCGTTCATTATATGCTAAGCAGGCAAAGTGAATTTCAATATATTTGCTGGTCTGCCTCTCAGGTTTTCTTTTTCTTACTTTTAAGTCAATTCAAGTTTACACAGCAATGCTGCCTGGCTTTCTCTTGTTCTTCTTTCCCCTGCCTGAATGTTCACAGCATTCAAACAAAGACTCTGACTAAGGTCTAAAGTTCAAGATCAGATAGAAGCACATGCCCAGGCTGATGCTTATTTGTCTTACTGCATGGTATGTTCCAGTTTATTCAAAAACCAGTCCTAATGTGCTGTTTCCTCCAGTTCTGCTGAATTTACTCCTTTTACTACAACCAATAGATTGTTTTGATATTTTTCTCTGGGTTTAGACTCATTTCAAATCAGCACCAGAGATTTTCTTGATACACTCAACAGTGAAAGATGTACTTAAAAGCACTGCCATTGCTTTTAAGATGTTCTTCAAATGACACAAATGGGATTCTAACACCTAGAGGTCATGTTATTATGCTTATGCTAAAATTAAAAAAATTAAGATACAAACATATTAAGTATACTTCATAAATAACTTCATATTAAATTTGCTTATTCTAAAACATCTGTGTTTTAAAAATTAAATTATTTTCATTTTCTGTTTCTGGAGACTTGGGCAATGTATTATTTGTGCATTCTTATTGTTGTCAAAAGTGACTACTATTTCTTGGCAGATTTAAGAAGATATTTCTTTTGAGGGTTTATTTTATGGGAGTCAGACTCTTTAAAACTCCTGATGGTCTATTTTGACATTTTTTTTTTAATAATATAAATGGGCATAATTTGCAGTGGTTTGGTTAATGGTATGGCATTTTATTCAACTGTAGTGGTATTCAACAATTTATCACATTTTCATAAAATTGATCTTCAGTGGAACCTCAGGTGTTCTTGCTTATCAAAATTATATTCCACCCTGGAGGAAAGCATGCTGTGGTTTAAAAACCAGATGCATCTCACTGAACCTCTTTTATTTGTAGCATTTGCATCTTGCAACCTAACTGTTTATCAGAGGTCGGATTTGGTGCTTAGTTTATCCATTCCTCATTTATAATCACTGCCAATAGGGGAAGACTCATTGTAGCTCCAATTTCCCATTATGGATTTTAGAAGGGATTAAAAAATAGGAAAAATACAGGGCAGTAGTGAGAGTTTTTATCACAGCTCACAGGAGTAGTGAGCCATAACAGATCTCTTAGGTTCTCCTCATCTGTTTTGTGCTGACACCTTCAGTGGACACTCCCATCTGGGGAGAGTGTAAGAAACAGTTTGTGACACAAACAGTTCCACTGGCTTTTTAAATTTTTTTTTCATTTAAAATTTATGAAGTAATCCTGGGTAACACAATGTAACCATGATATTATAAGACAGTGCGATGCTAAAACAACAAAAATAGTCTTGTGGCTGGATTTAAAGAGATTAAAGTAAAACCAGCTTTTTTTTTCTAACAGTGTTGTGTTAGCTTTTTTTCTAACAGCATTGTGAACTGAATGTTCACATTCATTAGAAAATCTTGCTATGTCTATATAGCAGGAGACACCACACATAATTCTTATTGGTACACTTGCCTATTCAAGGAACACCAAAGGAGAGCACATATTTTCTTCTGTGGGATCTCTTATGAGAAAGACTTCATGAGGCAGGACAAGTCCAACCAACATTTGCTCAGTGAGTCTTCCACTATGCCCTGAAGTTGATGAGACTATTAACATTAATTATTCATGTGCTGACAAAGGCTGCTGCAGGAGACACAGAATGAAGACTAATAAGCTGAAATAGAGAAAACTGGATGCATAGGAGAGCCTGGAGAATGGAATATCTTTCAGTATTTTTCCTCATTAGTTTGGCTTATTTCCCACAGGGACAGCCACACGAGTCTTCGACACCAGAACTTTTCCTTAAGTGTGCCTGCAAATTCCAAGACACAGTCCCTCACTGAGCACTACTCTGCCCATGAGCCTTGACCCTTTTGTCAGCTCAAATATGCCTGCTGATAGAGGATGTCTTGGAGTCTGACAGATGGACCTCATCTGCCTAGGGCATGGTGCAACACAGGGAAGAACTCAATTTTTAATTTTGTGCTTGAAAAAAAACAAGCCCAAAAAGGTAGTAAAAACACCAGTGGCAGTCAGTGACTTCCCACTGGGCTTCTGATTCCCATCTTCTCACAAAGATTATCTGACAAGAGGGAACTTAATAAGAGGCCCCCTCTGTAAACAGAAATGCTATTTCATTTGAAGCTCAGTGAATGTTGAGGCAGATAGAGCAATAGACAGGATGCTCAAAGGCAGTGGGTTTTAATGAGCTTTCTCTCCCTAGGGACCATATAAAATTCTGATATTTGTATTTCTAAGTTCTTAGAGCCATGAAACCAAAATACACCTTTATCTGTAGATATGCCTGATGTTTATGGCTACTGGCTATCAAAAGGAAAATCTCCTTTGAATAAAACATTTGTATCAGCTTTTTATTTTTAGGTATGCAGTTTTGCAGAAATTTTTTGAGACTCTGTTCATGATAGTGTTACTAAGATTCTGAACTCTTGCATTGTTCCAGTTTACTTGGCAGTTCTTCTAACAAAGAAAAACACATCAAGGGTTTTTAAACAACCAACCAAAAACAGCTTCAAACTTTTTGCAATTTTTTTCTTGCATAGTGGTGAAAAGGCTCAAAAACCACAATCTCTCTTTCAGCAAGCTGATTGGTTGCATTTATAAAGATTGCAGGAAACAAACTTAAATTCCATCAGTAGTGCCAGAAAACTGTCAGTTGGTTCTTAGGTGTGCAGAAAGTCCACAGTATTGATAGTACTTGTATGTGTTCAGGTAGTCACATTATTCATCCAGTCACCTACAAGAAAAAAAGCTCTGTGTCTACTTATTAGAACAAAAAGTCGCTATAGCATGGAGTCATCCAAGGGTGATCCATGAATATACATCTGCTAGTTTTAGATCTGCGCACTTGTGTCATGGAACAGATATTTTCAAAGCAGTGTCTCTTGAACAAATATGTTTAAAAGTCTGTTTGATGTCATTCAAATGCAACCTGCGGGTGCAATTCGCAGTTGCAAGCGCAGCTCGGGCCGGTGCCTGTGCCCCGGGAGTTTCTTTTCAGCACCACGAACAGCGGCCAGAACGGAGCTGTCCGTCCGCCACCGGCTGTGCCCGACAGGGAGGGCACCAAGGGAATTCTGCACTCTTCAACTCGTGGGTGTGCATGTTCAGCAGTCACACACGTTCTTGCTGCTTCAGCCAAAAGCTTTCTGAGATAATTACTGCATAGGGACAAGGCTTTATTTTTATATTAGGCATGTCACAACTTCATACATGTTATTTTTGCTCAAAAGAAATGAGAAACTTTGCTGACCTATGTTCCCAAACTGTGCTAGTTAATTATTAAGATGTGTTGAAACATGAACTATTGAGTTGGTCCTAAAGAAATACAATTTCTAATTATTATATTATATTGTATTGCTAAGCAATATTGGTAAAGGCAAACATTCAAAATCCTGAGACTTGCTTAAAAATAGTGATTTAAAAGAAACTCCCTTGTGACACACTTTTCTAATTATTCTATTAGATTTTTTTCAAGTTATTTTTCCAAGTTCTCTCTGCAACTAAATTTCCACCTTTTAGAAAAAGAAACCTAGAGCTTATACAATTGCAGGAACCCTAGGACAGAAACTTTTAGATATTATGGCACTCAGATTTTAAATAGTTGGTAGCAAAGTGATTAGAAGAAAGTCAGTGGTTAAAAAAGCCATAAGTGCAGAAATCCAAGTACAAGGCTTTACAACAGCGCTACTCAGTAAGGGAAAAATTCTTGAATTCTGCTCATTGCCATAGATAAGAACAGGTTAAATCTCACTAGTTTGTCTTTAGTTAACTACAGTAAAGTTGTTAGTATCCTGCTCTCTGTACACTTGGTCAATGGGAAGCTCAGTTTCATTTGTTTGGTAGAAAACTGAAAGTTGAGCAAAAAAGTACAATTTCATTGACACAGTTCTCCTAGCAAAGTAGAAATCCTTTTCCTTGCCCTGTGGAAGAAAAAACCTGGAAGAAAAGAGAAGGCATCCAAAATCTGTTCTGTTGGTGGGGAGACAGGGTAGTATGGTAAGACTAGTGAACACCTGAGCTGAGTTACTTCAGAGGCAACCATTGCCTGTTGCATGCCAGAGGTCTGTTACAGTTTTCTCGTTGGCTGGCTGTTAGTTGTTTTAGCAACTGAAACTCATAAAGCATTAAGCTTTGTAGCATTAACTTTTTAAAATATTATTTATTTTTAAACAAATTTTTATTTTTATATTTATTTTTGAGCAAAGATTCCAGTTTCTTTCACAGAAGTGTTTGGCCAGGCAGAAATTTGAAATAAGTAGGTGGAAGCTGGAATTTTAACATGGCAATTTTCTGCCTCTATCCTCAATTTCCATGTCTCCAGCTGGAGGTAGACAAGAGCAACCAAATCTTAGAAGCTGTTCTGCTAAAAAGATGATGCACCAAGAATGAAGTTATGTGAGAACCTTTGCAAACTAGAGATAAGCTAATAACGAGATAAACTAATAGAGATAAACTATTTCAAAGAGAGACATAAGTGCAATCTTGGAGCACAGTAGAAAGCTGCTTTGTGGCAGAAAGACATTGCTGTAGTGAAAACTGTCCATCACCATGGAAAGGGTGAGGTTTAGCTACACATTCCCAGCATAATAAATGAGGGTTCCATCTCTCCAGGGCAATTCATACATAATAGCAGTAAGTACTTGTTAGGCTAAGACTATGACATGTTCATATTTGGAGGCTACTATAAACTTCTTTGCAATTTTTTTCCTTTTTGTAAAAGTTCATTGTAAATCCTCTCAGAAATAACATTTAGCTCCTTTATTTTTATTGTGCAAAAATGCTTTTGTGACTCTCTCCTAGCTAGTTTGAGAAATAAAAGTGGATTTGCTAGACCTGAAAGATTTCAATTAACTAAAGTGAATGCCAGAGCTCAGAGATAAAGTTTCTTGATTTACTTCCTGCCCATCAGTCTAGGTATATCCTAACAAAAGATTTTTCCAGAAAGAAAGCAAATAAAAGATTAGAGGAGAGAGAGTGGGATGGAGTTATGAACACAAAATGAGTGTATGGATTAACATTTTCAGAGGAAAAGAGCACAAAGAGAGGGGATAGGAAAACAATTTTGGCTGTTTGGGTTTTTTTTCTCCTTGTTCTTTAACATTCAGAGATAGCGAGTCCGTTCTGTCTTTACCCTGGCAGTGCCATGTCACAGTAAAATTTACTAGCAAATATTCTTTCATCTGTGTGGATGTCATTTACTTATGGAGTCATTCTAACTTTGAGTTCCTTCTATTTTGCAAAGAAAGTTATGTTTTAAAGATTAGAATATATGTAGTTTTAATCTTGCATTTGTAAATTAAGCACATTTGTTGTGACAGAAGGAATTACTGTGTTTATTAATATTGTGTAATGGAAGCCACAACCAATTGTGTCATAGGTTTACAAAAAGAGGTGCTCATGTCTGCCTCACATGGGAAGCCCAGACCTGGACAGGGCACTCAGATGTGTCTCACCAAGGCAGAGTAGAGGGGAAGGATCCCCCACCTTGATCTGCTGGCAATTCTCTTCCTAATCCAGCCTGGGATGGTCTCAACCTTCAATGCCACAAAGATGCATTGCTCTGCTCAGCTTGCTGACCACCAGGACCTCCAGGTGTTTTTCTGCAAAGCTGTTTTCTAGACAGTTGGTATCAAGCCTGTAGTGCTGCTTGGGGTTATTCCTTCCCAGATGTGAGGCTTTGCATTTTCCACTGCACTCCGTTATATTCCTCCCTTCTCATTTCTTTCCTCTGTTGAGATCTCTTTGACTAGCACCTCAGTCATCCAATGCATCAGCCGCTCCTCAGAGTAGATTCTTGAGTATTTGCTGAGGAATTGGTGCTGCTGGTTACTACACTTTGGACTTGTTCTTTTGGGGATTTCCATGTCACTGTTCCTGCATCCAGCAGTTGAATCTTCATGCTCAGTCAAAGCAATGTTAGTTTTGAGAAATAGGAATCTTCTGAATATCAATAAAGCTTTTAGCCCACTCCTCCAGGGATACCTGAGGGGAAACATTTAACTTCATATAACTTGAATATATGATCCTTGAAATGCCCAGATGAACTTCACTCTGAAAGGTTTTAGCAATGTCTACTATTTCTGAATAGGGTAAACCCCCAAAGTAAAAGATACAGTACCATAACCTATTTGATAATGTGAAAGTTATAGGCAGCTTATTAAGTGTGGGAAGGTTCATCAGAGATTTTGGAGATTAATCCAAGTACAAATGACCTCAGAATCATGAAACATTTCCTCTCAAGTCATGTCCAGAAATGATGACTTCTCTAGAATGTTTTCATTTGGAGAGGTAACATGTTGTATCTCTGTGAGAATGTTTCTTCTAAGGAGCATAACATAAGAACCAGAGCAAATCACTAGCCAGAGAGAAATACTATGAGGCCATGAACAAGGACTTAATAAATGAGATTGTGCTCATACAGGGCTACAGCTCAATCCACAGAAGCCAATGGGAGCTGTTGCCTTTGATGATCAGGTAGCTTTATTGCAGATCTAATGAGCTTCCCCCTGCAATGCAATTTGAAAAACACTGTTCTGCCCTTCTGCCTTTGGTAAAAAGTCTCAGAGCTCTACATGTTAATCAAAACTCCCAGCACACTGAGGTCCATTATCCAGAAACTGGTATGCAGAGACTAAGACTGAAAATGTTTTTATTTTACTGCAAAAAGGGACAACAGCACAACTGTTAGAGCAGTTTCACCACAGCAGCCACTGGGCAGGAGGCCACCCTTCTCACAGAGTCCAGGTAAGATCTGGTCAGACCAGAAGACCAAAATATGAAGAAGCAAGAGGGCAAAATAGAGAAGGATTAGTCTATTTACTGAAATTCAGACAGTGCAGTTGACTCATGGTCCTTTTGCTGTGCTTTAATGTGCCAGAAAGTCATAGAGATCAAAACAAATATGTATTTGTGATTTCAAACACACTAGAAGAAAAAGGTAAATTTGCAGGTAGTATCCTTAACTTACATTTTTATTATCACATTTTTATATAAGTTATAGTCTTGCAGTGCTACCCAGAAAAGATTGTGTAGCTGTGGTGCATTTCAGTGGACCAAAAAAGGTTGGAATATTGTCAGCAGACGAGTCAAAACTCCTAATTTCACACTTAAACATCAAACCTTTGCTTATTTAATAACTAATAAAAAATAAAAAAAAAGAAGTAGGGAAAAAAGAAATAAAAGAAAACCACAATTTGACCCTTCAGATGTATAAAATATGAAGAATACCTGCAGGCTTCCCAGAATGTCAAGATGTGGAGCTCATAAGCACATAACAGTGTGAGTCACAGATGGAAAGGGACACTGGAATGATATTTACATTATCTTTCATTATTGCTCTCCCACTTCAAGCTTGCATTGGAAAAAGTCTGTACATTCAATTGTATTCACACTGAAGAAAAGAGAAAATTTTTAAAAAGACTTTTTGATTTAATAGGTTTCACTTTGAAAGAGAGCAGAAAAAGTGTCGTGATTTTAAGTGAAATTTCTCCACACATGTTTTAATACTCTGAATTTCACTGAGACTTAAACAAGGGATGCTACATTCTATAGCCCTTTGAATTTGGTACAAGGACTCTTCCTTCTTGGCTCTTTCATTTCCAGTAATTAAACCATCTGGTTGATGAGGGAAATTAATTCAAGACCACATTAATTCCTACTTCTAAATTTCTTTGTGGAAAACACTTCAGGAGAAAATTATGTTTGCTGGATGATCAGATGTAAAATTAAGAGAATGTGTTGTTGATCGTCCTATAATGCTGCTTACAAAATTAATCATGGATGGTTAGAAACTCTTGTGATAAATCTGATGTCAACATCGAGACAGCAAAGAAAAGAGTAGAAAGATCATGAAATTCTCACAGATTTGTTTAGGTTGGTACACAGAATGAGAACAAGTGTTCAATTTATTGAAAAATTCAGGCCAAGTTTTACAAGACATGGAGGAAGTAAAACAGTTTGTACAGCTTTCAATTATATGTCTGTGCTCTTCACTATAGAATGCTGGGCTATTATGGTGTGAGACTGACAGTGAAAGTTTGGAATACAAATTTAAGTGCTATTCAAGCTACTTTTGAAATTGTTGTTACTGTTTCTAAACAACATTGGAAGGATGGGGGTTTGTCATGTTGCTGAGCAAAATCCCCAAGTCGTCCCTCAGTGTTCCTCCGCTCCAATTCTAAAAGAGGCTGGGTGAAGAGAAGTTGCAGCTGGCTGTGTGCTGTTATGCATCCTGGAATAGCCTCTCCTGGTCACAGAAGAGTCAGAGTTGTTTGATCAAGCCCAGGCTATGAAAGGCACGCACAGTTTGAATCTCTCAAAGTTCTGATAAGAACTGCTGAGGCGCTGAACCCATAAGGCATGGTTTAGCATCTCTGCTCCTGTTGCACATGGGAGCTTTTCTTTCATTGGAAGCACAGCCAGCCCCTAACAGAAATTTTGAGCAAAAAATTTTGCAAAACAAAATATGAGAGTAACTATTTTGGGCATAGCATTTTGTCTGAAATGTAGAGCATGAAATAGTGCAGTAACAGTAATATAGTGAGAGCAGTGTTTCTGTAGTTAAGTGGAAATGATCTTCCAAAGAGCACTTAATCTCAGTTTTTCTAGGAAACTAAACACAATAAAAGCAGTGGCTATTTTCACAACTACAGTGGGTTGCAAAATATAAGTGTGATGTAAGTGCAGACAACAATATTTCTTCTGTATTCAGATTGCCCTTCTCAGTTCTGAGGTCTCATTCTCCTCACTGAGTTCCTCCATGCCAAAGCATACCTTGCTATCTTTTTTTAAAAAAGGCTTTGTTCCCCCTTGCCAGCATTTTGCTAACTGGGCAGAGGCACCTATTACTGAAGGAGCCAGTGCATTTCCAGCCTCTCAAGGACAGCACTTTACTTGCTCAATTACTTGAGATATGAGGAGTAGGCAGCAATGATGTGTCTATCCTTCCCTGATTCAACAGATCTGGGCTGCTCTTCAAACTCTGACATGCCTGTTAATCTTGTGGTGGCAGTGATGCTGCTGTCTGTGTGCACTGTCACCACAGAACTGTCACTGCAGTAGGTGTTAATAAGCAAAGTGCCTGTTTAATGAAACGCTGATTTCTGGACAGTAAGTAATGTGTTTAGGGCCCTGGGCTGTGTTTTTGAAGACAAAGGAGGGCTATTAGGCTCAGTTTGTGCCTTGCCCACCCGGGTGAGCAGGTAATGATGTGTGCCAGACACTGGTGCTCCCATTTGTTTTCCCTTCCATTTCTTTTCCAAATGCATCAGAAATCTGAAAATACTCACATTCCATTTTCTCAGAAGAAGAAAGCATTTGACCAAAGAGCAAGATATCAGTCAGGTATTCCAGTTGTCTAGCATTGTCAGTTAGTTTTGTTCTCAATTTCTGGAGAAAATGGCTTGACTCTCCACAGCCCTCTTCACCACGTGGCCACTCATTCAAAGTTCTGCTAGATCAGAGTAGCAATTAGTTAAGCACATAATTTTACTCTTCATGTTGCATAGAGCTTCGATGAGATTTTAATAATCATACCTGCAAAAGTGGTCTGGCACAAAGTTGAGTATCAAAAACTGTATTACTGTGCTTAACAGATACTTTTCTGATGATTTCACCCTCTTTAAACTGCTTGAAGAGGGGTTAATCCTTGAGACACAGCACTGCCACAATCCTGACTGGTGGTGACTATTTAGCACTGGTTTAGAGATAATTAAAATCTTATGTAAAAAAACAGAGTGGCACCACCATGAGCCAAAACTCCTATTTTCAGAAAATTTGAAGCCATCATGATGGGTTGATAGAGTTCATTTTGGCATCTTACATTAGAATTAGCCCTTTCCTATGTGTCTGGGATTCAGGATGCAAAAAATTTGTTGTTTCAGGGTTACTTCAGGGCTGCAGTGTGCAATTTTTAGCGTGAAGGTGTTTTTGTAAAAAAAAAAAATAGAATAAAAATATATATTCTATGGATTTTTCTAGATGTCATGGGTATGAGAGGAAGCCAGCCAACTTTTCTAACTTAGCATGCACAGGGCATGGAGAATCAGCAATAGTTTTTAAACCACAGATGAAAACTGCAAGTTCAATCAAAAAACTTTTCATGTAAATTGTTGTTTTTCCTGAGCAAGTTGTGTATTACACCCAGTGGTGCCTGGATGAGTTTGGAGTGTGCAGCACAATGCATGCTCTCCTACACCCATAGTACTCCCTCATCCCACTCAACCAATTAACAGTAATTAGATAATTATAGTTCATAAAAGTCTTTGAAAGATGAAGATCTTGCTGCTTGGGACTCATTAGCCCTTTTTAAGATATTTATTATGCATTTTATTTCTGACCACAACGGGGAAAAACTTTAAAATATTCTGTTATTTGCCATATTCTGCTCATGAAGCAAAGCCTGCAAAAGCCTGCCTTTCTCCCAGATGTCCAATATTAGCTGTGTTTTGACTGAAAATGACAGATAATGATAGAGAAAGGAAGCTTCCATAAAACACCTTGCATTTGATCACGAAATTTTTACTAGCGTTCCAAAGTAAATGTCGTGTTATTTTTATATTGATGGTAAAAATCTAGCCACTTGTTCTCTGTAATAAAAAATGGTAGGCTTTAATTATGTATGCAGCATAGAGCACACATGACTGAAGAACTAGAGTAGATTTTTCATGCAAGGCAACTGGAGCTCAAATAATTTGTGGAACTGACCGCTTTTGTTGTAGTTTGAATCTTGGGGGTTTTGTTTAGTTATTTGGGTTTGTTGTGTTTTGGTTGTTTTTGTTTTGTTTTGTTTTTAAAAATCTCTTTTTGCCAGCTTTCCTTCAGTTTTGTTCCTGAAAGATGCTCAGTTTTTCCTCTTGTCCCTTTTATTCAGTGACACATAGGAGTTTTCACATCACTAAACATTAGGCAACTAAATAAGAAAGTTAATTTCTTTACAGTCCTGATAATGATGAAAGAGAGAGGATCCTCCAGAAGGCAAACCAGAGCAACATTGTTTTCCTTTTTTTGGGATAACAAGTTATGTGGAATTCCATATACTACTTGTGGACAAGAGCGTTAATTAAAGAGTGGTGCAGCTCTCAGCACAGTTTTTGACCTTATTATGTCCTTTAGGGTCAGGAGCCTGTTATGAGTAATGCTGGCCACTATTTTCCCAGCCTAATAAAGGGCTGGTTTAAATGGAAGGAAATACTTGTTGACTGTTTGAAGCAGCCTTCTTATCCCAGCCCTTGAATTTCAGATGTTCACTAAGAGGCCAATTGGGACCTAGGATTTGAGCCTCGCTTTTGATATTTTTACTAAATCTGCTTTCCTGTGTCTACACCTTTATCACAGTCAGTGGGGTAGAACTAAACCACCTGGGGATTAAGTGATTTTCTTTTGCACTGCAGGCTGAGTCAGTTGTTTGTCTTTTGACACAATGGGATTTACAAACCACTCCAGCAGCTTTCTGTAGAACAGAGATATAACAAATGAACACAATTAAAACAGTGGTATATTAAGTGGTACAAAAAGTGAAGTTAATAAGTATCTCCCTGCTTTATGCAGAGCTCTTATTTACGAATTTTATGGGAGTATTAGAAGGAGAGTTGCATTATGGTTATACAATCCTTGAGTCACGAGTGGCAGTTGTCACACTTTTTGATGAGTGTACTTTGATAATGGCTGGCTTTATTTAATGAATTAAATTGTCAATACAGCTCCAGCCCCAGCTGTCACTGCTGCCAGGCAGGAGCTGGGGAGGTGTAAGGATCTAATGATGGGCTGGTGCTAAGGGGGAGATTAGATTAACAAAAATCAATGCAACAGTTCTGTTTGTAATTTTGATTATTATGCTCTGCACTGCCTGGACTGAAAGGCTGATTTTGATTGATTCATTGGACTATTGCATGATCAAACATAAATCACTTTACTGTATGTGTCAGCAAACTAAATATTTGGAGGGGAGATTTGGTCATGTGATTTTTGCATCCATGAGGTATAGTCACCTAAGAAGTTTTGTTTTTTTTTTCCCCCTTACAAGAATAGCCATAAATCCTATTATTCTTTGTAGGTCCCATTCAATTCAAGATATTCTATGACTCTATGATAATTCCCTGCGTCAGGGAAAAAATGTTTATATTTCAGGTTTGATAGCTGGAGCTAAGATAAATCAAACGTGGTTAGGAAGATGAAGAAGACAAAGAAATCTTTTGGTTTTGCAGACCTGTACTTACAAGTGACACTCTACTGCAGAAACAGCAAGAGTAATGATGGAGAGAAATCAAAAATTGTACCCAAGAGGATAACCAAGGTGGATTGTCTTGATGCCTTGGTGCATGTTTATTTACCTGACTTCACACACATATAGGGAAGAAGACAGAAGCAGATCCACATTATTTTGATAAGTTTAATCAGGACAGGAAAATGTGTTTGCTAAAAGACAAATTCTTGGTGGTGGCATTATTAGGGGATTAGTTGTTTTTAATTAAGTAGACAGATATTTTCTCTAAATTTCTGACTTTGTTAAGCAAAAATACTATCATGAAGTGTAATGTACTCTAGTCACTTTCCCATAGAAAGGGAGGTGGGAAAAATATTGGTGACCTTAGGCTTGTCTTCTTCCCTCCGTTTGAAAACAGAGGGAATGCAGTGGAGGCAGATTCCAGTCTGTGGCAATTTCCTCATTTCCAGCTGCTGGAAAGGCCAAGTGCTTCTGCTGTTCTCCAAATCATCCCCTGTGTCACTTACCAACATGCCTGATTTGGTGGGAATAGTGATCCCATGTCCCCACATGCTTAAAGACAAGGAAGATTTTATTTGTTTAGACTCAAATGTAGCAGAGTTCTTCCAGCCCCCAAGAATTTTTTTAAGACTTTTTCTTCACAATTAAGCACCAAAAGCTTTTAAGCCGCCTTCAAAAATGGCAAGTTACTTGCTTGAAGGTGGTTCACAGAATCTTATCTAATGAAGAGGACTTAGTTAAAGCCTTGTTACACACACACAGCAAAAAAGTCTGTAAGTTTTAAGGTTCTGCACATGCTGTAGATTCCTTCCTCCCTTACTCAGCCTGAGATGAGAAATATGCTTTATCTCTCTGTTTTAACCCTCCTCTTTGACCCTGTTTAATCCAAGCTTTTTACAAATCAAGATTCATAAGCATGGCTACTCCAGGGTTTTCTTTCCTTGACTCTCTGAAAAATAATGAAGGATGTTTTAAGACCTATGCTTTTCTTTTTTGGCCATGAGTACCATGTTGTGACACGTGGTATTTCAGTTGTGATGGTATTTAAAAGCTTTACTGAGAGCTGCGCATCAGTTTTATAAAAACTTGTAACCACACCCCTCTGAAGGGAATTCCCTGACTTGTGAGTGTTCAGGCAAGTTATCACCCCCCATTTGTCAGTAGTGCAAACAGGCACAGCTTGCACAGCTACAATTGTGCTCATAGTCCTGCAGGGTTTTCTGATGGTGGAACCAAACTGGGAATTGTTCCTGAATGTCTTGGCTCATTTTCAGGAAGGTCTTTGCAGAGCTCTGGAGACCACACTGGGCTCAGACTGGCTCTTTTAATAAAGCAGGCCTATTTGAGGCAGACATGGTAAATGTAGTCATTGCTGAAATTCTGGGACAGCTCTGATCACAGAATCACGGAATCACAGAGTCACAAGGTTGGGGAGAGACCTTCAAGGTCATCGAGTGCAACCCATTCTCTGACATCTCAACTAAACCATGGCACCCAGTACCACATCCAGTCTTTTTTTAAACACATCCAGGGATGGTGACTCCACCACCTCCCCGGGCAGACCATTCCAGAATTTTATCACCCTTTGCATGAAAAGCTTTTTCCTAATATCTAACCTATTTCTGCTCTTGTAATGGCTGGTGCTTATGAAGTGGTGGTGTTCTCTCTGCTTGTCACACAAGTTTGGAAGCACATTAAAAGAGAATAATTTTTTTGGTGTTTCATGCAGATAGTGTCTTGTATGAAGGCCCACCTGGCTGTTTTTAATGGGAACTAGATGTAAATATATTTACATTTTATTCCAACTTTTTCTGTTTCAAAGTGGAGAGCAACAAAAAAATTCTGTGCAGGTCTCTGACTATGAGTCTTAGCTCAATCTTGCAGTTCCATGGTTTAAGAAATCTCCTTATTTCTCTGAATAGTAACTTGCTGTGTTTTGAGATCTGTCCAGTCGTTGGTTCCTAATCCATTTAAAATGTGTTCTACTGATACAGCAGAGTGCTAATCTTTTAATCAGAATGTTGTGCTATGCCTAGTCAAGGGACTTAGAAAAGTGTATAATACATCTACCTAGTGAAATTCCTCAAATTAATAGAATCTAAAAAAAAAAAAATCAATCAAGTTTATGTTCAAACACTGATGGCATGTGTTTAAATGGAGATACTTACACTCTAGCTGAAGGTTTTGATGAAGTTGTTTTATTAATGTAGCTTTCAGGGCAGGGAAACAAGTGAACAGAAAGCACATGGCCTTATTTCTCTCTGTCTGGGCATGAGAAGTTGCTGGAATGTTTCATTTTCACTTTTATAAAAAATGCTAATCTCAACAAAGTGTCTTTTGTTTATCATGAAGAAAGATTTAATAAGATCAAAACAATATTTTTGGAAGAGATAATATCATAAAAACTCACATTTCTCTGCTTCATTTGGCTTCAAGACTAAATAACTGAAGTGGAACTACATTCTAAATTATAACCATGAAACTGTCTAGCTCTTTTCTCTACTAAAGACTATTTATATGACCCTTGTGCTCTGAAAGATAAAACAGTCTCCTTTACATGTGAGATAATAATTAAAAGGAAGGAAGCCAATATCTAGACCTCTTGGCTCTGTATTCAGCAGCCAGCTCAGCATTCCCAGCAGAGGTGTACAAAGCATTACTTCTGACAAATGAAGAAAAGGCAGCTCCTGAAGATTATCTGTCTGATGGTAAAAATACATCTATGTGCTCTGTAGCACAGCATAAGGATGGCAGGTACAAGAGAAAACACAGGCAATTCATTAAGAGGTTGTTGCAATCATAAATATGTAGTAAGATGGCTCCTTTGTTCCAGCTCTGTTTATTTTTCATGTAGAATATGGACATAATATAATTGAAACAGAAAGCTTGCAATAGGTTTAATTCTTCCTCTAGGTTTTAGAGCTTAGCACCTCAAGTAGCAGCATTTGTTGCCTGAATAGCATCATCTTGAGGATGATATTTGCTCTGAGTTCATTGGGTTAGAAGGATATTAAAGATCACCTAATTAGAACTTCACTGACATGGGCAGGGATACCTTCCACTCCACCAGGTTACTGAAATCCCCATCCAGCCAGCCCTCTGGGAATGGGGCATCCACAGCTTCCCTGGAATTGAACAAACTCTATTTGCAGAGGACACTGTCTTTCTCATGGCTGTACTGTAGGAACTGTTATATTCCTTATGCTGTGTTCTAGTGTTCTCATGTTCATGGCCAGTACTCCTTTAGCTTTTTTTGTAACAGCTCACGACCACCATAACCTCAGCCAAGGTGAGCTGAGAGCTACTGTGCCCTGGCAGTTCATCAGAAACACACAGCAAGTTCATGACACAGTGTATTTGGAAATCCTAATTCCTTGGCCTCTGCCTTGAGCATTGTGCCTACATCTTATTCTGTTCTTGTGACCTGCCCTGAGCATGAATTACCAGGGTGGTCTGAGTGCTCCAGTTTTCAGTAAAGATGTGAAGTTAACATTTTTGAGTATCTGTGAACAGATACTTAGCATAGGGCTGCTTAACATGATTAACAGCAGTGCAGTTAGCTAAGATAGGGAAAAGTGAAAGTACACAACCAGAATTTCTGTATGGTTTGGCACCAGGACTCCTATATGGGAAAACATCTCAGTGTCTGCTCCTATTCAAAGAAGGAGAAAGCTGTTGTTTAGTCATGGACTAAGAGTGTGGTTTAAGGGGGTGGGCACAGAGATATGGGGGCTGCTCGTGGAATTCATCCCTCATAATCAGTCAGGGCATGTGGCTGAGCTCCTGGGACTCTCCAAGGGATTTAGGTTAAGGTTAGAGCTCTCAGAATGGTAAATCCAAGATGCCTGGAGGGAACAGGGCTCAGGATTCTTGCCAAAGCAAAGGATGGCCAGCTGTAAGAGCTGCCCCTGTGCAGTCCTTAGATCAGAGTGTCCCAAGCCACACATGGCAGCCTGGGACAAGAGATGGTGGGGCTGGCTCTGGGGTTGGTGGCAGAGGAGCCTGTCCCTGCCAGGACCCTTTCATTCCCAGCAGAGCCAGGCTCATTCCCTGCCATGCTGCAGGTGCAGTGAGCACACCTTGCCAGCATCAGCCTGGCTCTGGGCAGCAGGGGTGGGGAGAAAGAATGAGATGTAAATAAGCACCATGAGCACACTGTGCCTTTAATGCTTCAGCACATTGTCTTTAATGCTATGGGAAGGTTAAGAAACTACCAGTTAAAAAAACATGAAAGACACCATTGGTCCCAGTGAGTCCCCCCAGTACCTATATATTTCAGACCTTTCAGTGCAGACTAAGGACCTAAGGGGAATTAAAGAAGGTGTGTGTGGGAAGAAGAGGCATAACATTTAAAATGCAATTAATTTTCTTAAGAACTATATTTAGGAAGTGTATTGAGGTCAGAGGTGTTAGGTGTCTTATGGTTTTCCCAAAGCAAGAAAACTAAATAAAGTGCCATTTTGCTATCAGAGCAGAATTTTGGTTTCTGTCAAACTGTATTCTTAAAAATCAATAACTCTCACTTAACATAATTCCTATCATCCATTGTGCAATTCCTATTGTCTATTGTGCAATTCCTATTGTCTTGTGTGATTCCTATTGTCTCTGGTGTAATTAGGACCAGATAGTTTGTGAAAATAGTAAATTAGATTTAATATGAGCAATGAAAATGCATGCATTGCAAGTATATTGAAATATTTCCCCTCACTGATCAGAATGCCAGAGGGCTGTGTATTTACAAAGAAAGCCCAGGTAAAGGATATTACAATCATGTCTAAGATGGCTGTAAATAAATCTGAGGAAGTTTTGCTGATATGAAGGTGTATTTTGGATTTAGAAGCTACTCTCAGGCCTCTCTGCCAACCTATATGTGTGCTCTACTGCTCTCAGTGCAGTCTCAATCAGAACAAAGGCTGACAGCACAGAGAGGCTTCTGATTGCAGAACCTGTAAGGGACAGTGCTTGGGAAGGTAGAATGTGGAGCACTACAATAAAAATTGAGGGTTTTTGTGGTAAGTTCAGTCAAGACCTTAAAACTCATGGCTTTTGACTATGACGTGATATTGTGCTATGTAAAACATCTTGTAAAGTATCTCCACCTTTTTGTAACTGCCTTTGTACTCTACCTCTCTTGAACTCTACACCACTTATTTCCATAATGATTATGCAGGGAACTATGTAAAACTCTAGTTACAGTGAAGTAGGGAGACTTACATTAGAGAAGATCAATATAATTTATTGAGTATTGTATAAAAAATTCTCATACCCTTTGGGTTTATGTTGTGATATAGTCAGAATAGGTGCTCCCTCAAAAAAGCTCTAGAAATGGACATAGAGGTGAGAAGAATTCATTGAATTATTCACAGTCAAGAGCAGCAGTGTATGCAGGTACATAATTCTAACGTCCTGTTTCTGACTAATTTTTCTTCCCCAAGATGAGAAAAAGCATCTTTTTATAATAATGAATCACTTGGACAGGAGTGTTTCCTATTTATGGACGTTTCACATAAAATGAAAGCACTCTAGGCTGCACTCTTTTGCACAGCCCTCACCACTTTTACTGGATTTTGAATAAAAGGTTTTACGGAAAAGTCTTACACTTCAAAAATATTATAAAATAATTGCTTAAAACCTGCAAACTGATATTATGGAAAAAGGAAGAGTTGGCTTTTAGGACATATAGAGATTCCAAAAAGTGACATTTATCCTGAATAGGGCTGCATCTGCAGCTACACTGTAGCTTACAACATTATGTGCCCATTCATGAGACTCTGTATCCTCTACTGTGAATGTGGACTATGGTGCAAAACCAGTCTTGGGGCTATTTTACAAATACTGCTCCTCTTGGTTGCAAAAATATTTAGTGGTGTGGGGATGTTTTAATTGTTGGCATCTAAAAATCTCTTTACTCTTCTTGCTGAGGGATATGAAACAAACAAAAAAAAAACGCAACACAAAACAAACAAAAAATATGAACTAGGAAAGGAGAAGTTGAATGTAAATGTAAACACAAGGAGAAGCTCCTGCATTGTTTTTGTATTCACATCTTGTCATGTATCCACCAGTTTCCAGAATCACTGATGAGAAATTTGCCTCAATTTGCAGAGTGTTCATTCCAAAAAGAAGCTGAGAAGTTTGTTAAGTGGGAAAGATATTGTAAGTTAGCAAATGTGTCCTTTCTGTGATGCTGAGTGAGATTTACCTGTGAGCCTCACTATTAAAATTAGTAAAAGTAAAATACTGTTTCCATTTGCAACCCTGTAGAATGAATACACATTTATTGAAACAGTCTGTGGTGGGGGAGAGGCTAAATAACCTCATATAAAATGAAGTGAAACCATATCTGAAAATTCAGTTGCATGGCAGAGAGAATTGATTCACAACTCTAATTTAATCAAATGAGAGGAGTATAGTAAGCACATATACTAAAAATGACATCCAAAGTTAAGCCAGTTAAGAAGGCATCAGAATAATCAATGCAGCCAAATCAGTAAGAGATAAATCAATCCACAGCCATGTGGATTAATCTCTGCAACCTTGCAAGTGCCAGTGTGTTTTGAATTGTTGAATCAAAGGTTTCATTTGAGGATAACACACCTTCTGCATTTATATAAAGTCACATGTATTTTTACTTTACAAATGTGAGGGATTGTCATTAGGCTTCAAATTTGTCTAAACAAAAAACAAAATTGAGTGAGAAGAGGAACACGATCCTGTGGGTTACTACCACTCTTACCCTCCTCTGGCAAAGGATCAATAATGTGTTTTGCTTCAGGCAACTAAAGGATTCTACTAAAATTGTGGCTACTTTAACTTATCAAGGCTCAGGTGAGAAGAAATGCAGCTCCAGCTCTGTTATGCAGAGCATCCCAGCATTCCTGTCTGGAAGAGCATGCACAATGTAATTACTCCTAGGTATGAAGTCACTTAGGCTAAATTCTGAGTAAATTGCTGAGATTTATGCAGCATTTTCTAAATCACAATCTTGTAATGAACATTTCAAATTGGAATATTTTGTCCTTATAGCCTGTAAGTTAACCAGTTGCTTTATGGAATCTATATTTATATAAAAAATTTATGTTAAAAACATTAACAAGTAACTTCACTCCTGAATCTCTTGTATCATACTAGCCATGTTCCCAACCTGCTGCAAGAAGATCCCTAAAAGTTCAGAATTTATCAACAGTAAAAGTTTCATGTTGTTTATGACTGATGAATGAAGACACTTAGCTGCTTGCTAAGTGAAAAAACCTTGTAAATTATCAGTGAAAAATAGCTGAGAAGCTTTTTTATTTCAGAGAGAAGTTCACATCGTATAAATACAAACAGATTTCTTTCTATAAATCATTGGGTGGCATAGAAACAACAACCTGTGAAAATCAGGCTTTGAGGCTGCCTTGATTGCTAGAAATGAATAATGAGGCTTATAGCTGGGTCTAAAGAACGATGGACGTGAAACTAAACAACCTGCATGAAAAGCAAAGAAATGTCTCTGGAATCTGATATCTGATATCTGAACTGTGCATAAATCTCTGTTACACTTGAGTTAAACAGAAGGTCTCAAATTGGACCTTCCAACAAATGAATTTGCTACCTTGTCATTCTGAGCAAGTTTTTGAAAGTGTTTGATCCACACTTTTCAGTGCTTTTAGCCCAATTTCCTACATAAAAAAAAAAAATATTTTTTATAAGTGTCCCTCTTGTGATATCTGTGGGCATTTTTACACAACTTGGAAGGGAGACAAGAAGCAGCCACTAAAGTAAAAGGGCTGCAATGCTGTGGCTTCCCAGTGCTTTGTATATCTCCCTGGCAAAGTGAGTGTGTTTGCCATTATTTTAACTATTTGAATCATCTGAGTTCATTTCTATTTTGGATACACTTGAATGCCCTAAAGAGGATATTTCCAGAGAGCAAACCGGGTTGTTTAATATCTGTGCTGGAGTACAGATGCAGTGTTTAGCAGATGAGTGCAGTCTCTCCTAGCAGTGACAGTCAGGTGCTGCAGGGCATTGCCACTGTATTACAGATGCACGGCATAGTAAATTGTGCAAATATGTCAATAGTTTGAGTCTTTAACCCCTTTCAAATGTGAAAAGCACTTCATAAGCTGAAGCTACAGCAAATTCAAAACTGATTTTTAATGAAGATGGGGAGGATGTAACTGATTGAATTCTCTGTATCTCTGCTGCTGTGCTGGGCAGTCATTCCTATCTTTGTCCTTCATGCAGAATACTTCTATTTCTAGCTTTTTCTAGTTTTATAAGATTGAGCAGCAGCCATTCAAGCTTTCAAATACCAGAAGTTAGAGCTGGTTTTTCAGCATACTGATGAACTTACTTTGAGGAGTGAGGTTATTGGATGTAAGCAAATAAATGTCAGAAAAATCAATTATCTTTTGTTGGTCAACTCTTAGCCATCATTTAGATGTGCTTGATCAACACAGAAGGGGAAACATTGTTAATGTTAATTTTGACAGGTCAGAGCATCTTTCTGTGCATTTCACAATGTTAATGAAACCAGAAAAGAGCTACATTATGTTCTGCAGCATCTCTATGTCAGACAAATGAGTAAAGCTCACTATTATGTTTGTAATCAGGTAACGTAAACTAGGAATATTTTGATTGATTTTTTTTAGAGTTGTGAGCTCATTATTGTTTTAAGGACAAGCATGCTCTGTAACAAACCATTATAAACAGCATGCTGTTTTCCATAGGCACAGGATCCCTGTTGTGTGAGCAATGCCATGGACACAGCCAGCTGGGTGGGTTTTGTATTGGCTCACCCTCCAGTCTGGGTCTGGCAGGTGCAACATAATACAAATATGGCTAAGTGGCTTTCAGATCCAACTGAGGCCCAGAAGCAGGCTGCTTGTTTTCCCAACCAAGCCTGGCAGTGCACAGAGCCTGCTCAGGTGGGTCTGGGCTGCATTCCCAGAACCAGGAGTGAGGGGAGCAGAGTGGCAAGATGGAGAGTCAGCCCCTCCACAGAGCTTGGCTGAGTTCAGCGGGGCTCATTGGCTTCAGGTTGGTGCCAGTCTTCCTGGATGTGCACCAGGACGTGCTCTGGTGCCTCTGCAAATAAACTCTCTCTCCCAGAGCAGTGAGCAAGGGGAGAGGCTCCTGAGCTGGCTGGAGCCCAGCTCAGTAGTGCACCAATTACCTGCCATCACTCAGTGTCCCATCCCTTGGACAATGCAGCTGACTGTACTTGCAAGTAAACACAGGAGCCACAAGACAGTAGCTCTGGCACTCCTTCTGAAAGGGTATGAAATGTTAATGATATACAGGAGAGAAATCCAGGCCTAAGAGAGGCAGTGCTAAAAATTCCTGGTATTAAGGAGGTTTGTGATGACAGTGAACCTCTACAATGCATCACCTGTGTGTGCTGTGAGGCCTCCGTAAGAAGACCCAAAGTTACAACAGAATTGTTACCTAACTTTTCTTTACTGAGGCAGAAGAGTGACAGTACTTTAAGAGCACTGATTGGAAATAATAATATAAACAAGGCCCTGGCAACCTTCTCTAACTGGCCATGCTTTGACTAAGAAGTTGAAGTAGGTGGTTTCTTAAAGGTCCCTTAATCCTCTGTGATTTTGTAGCCAAGACACAAGGGCTGTTTGCAATACCTCATTTCGTATGCAACATCTATTCTATGGATTCCATACCAGCATATTCTATGGATTGCATGCACCAGCTGTTCTGTTTCAGAATAGGTGGCTACTACTTAGTGCAGCAGATGTTTCCAACACTCTGTTTTTATCAAATTCTGTCTTTTAGTCAGGCGTGTTTAGTTCACACAAAGTGTGTGTAACCAGCATACAGAACCCTTCTGATTTCACCCTTAGTAAACCCCACTCTGAAACTCTGATTCAGGCTCATAGATGGCTTGTGAAAACCCAGATAGCTAATATGGTGACTTACTTTGAGAAGAGACAAAGTTTGTCTCTTGGGAAGTGATTGAGGATATTTTAAGTGGTCCCTAGCAGAAAAAGCCAAATACTGATTGGTCACAAGTTCTCCATGACAGCTGACAGGCAAAAGTAGCTTGCCAGGGTAGAAGTGATGTATTTTGAACAGTGATGACATGTTGAGTTAGAACATAAGGCAAATAGAATAACAACAGATTGATTGAGAGGGTGAGTGGAAATGTGAAATTTGTGAGAGAAGATGAGTGTTGTAAAGTGGCCTTGATCGTGTGCCTGATATGTTTGATTGTCATCTCTTCAGGCCTCGAGCCATTATCTTCAGGTAGGAAAAAAAAATGCATAAAAATTACTCAGCTCTTGCTTGTAGCAGTCATGTGATACTGCAGTAGCAGCACAAGCAAGTAAAGAACCAAAGTGTTTGAAAATGTGAAACTTGCCATAAGAAGTCTAGTGGGGCAGTGGAGGGAAGGATTCCCTCATCAGAGACTGAAAAAGAAATTAATTCAACATCAAGGATTTGCTATTTGCTTGTAAGCAATCCCATCTGGGTCAAAGCAAGGCAACACATTAGTCTTTTATGTTGCTATGAAGCAAAGCTTCCCACTGGAGCGGATTTTCTCTCTGTGTTTAACAGTCTGCATGAAATCAGTTGTGTGAGCCGGGCTGCAGTTCAAGTGAATAATGATCATCATGATGGGGTAGAAGGCTGGTGACCATTCAGGATTAGGCTGACACTGATAATCTGGTGTGAATATTGTCAGAATGCTGGGCATTTCCCAAGAACCCATCTGTTTTTTTAGGTAAAAAAATCACTGATCTATATATTTCCAAGCTTGACTTACTCTCCAAAGGTTTATTCTGCTTTTTGTGCAAGGTCAGGTCAAAACATTGATGAGCCATGAAAGGCCAGAATTGATGACACCTTTCATTTAAATGAAAGTGTTTAAGTATGATTCTTTTGGATACAAAATCTTGTGGACTGCATAGAGCATAAGCAATGTCAGCAGCTATTTACACAACACACGTGGGTAAAAATTGAGCAGTGGTATTTTATCGGAGAGATAAATTTAGGAAGTTACTACGCTGTTAAATGAAATGTTTATACTGAAATGTCTCCTGCTGTTTATTTTTCCTGCCTCTCTCCTAATAGTACTGCTTTAGTATGGTCCTCCAGTGATATTTGTTAGGCTATTTCCCTAATGGTTTGCAGTCTCTTTTGACAGATCCCGTCATGAGCTGTCATTGTGGAATGCAGCTCTCAGCAGCATGAAATTACCAGCAGGCTTTGCAAGCAGTCAGTGAGGTCAGGCTTCCCTCTCCAAATAGAGCCCTTTTAAAAAGCCAGCTGGGAGGCAAGAGTGGCCCGTGGCTCTGCAGCCCGTCTGCCTCCTCTCAGGCACCTTGCATAACGTTGGATGTAACAGGTCTTGCATCCATAGATGAGGTCCTCATAAAGCAGAAACCAGCCCAAGCCACCAAGGATGGAATTGAGTTCAAACCATAGAAACAGCCAAGCTACCTGGTGAACTTATCATGTATCTTGTTTACATGCTGAAAGGAGCCAGTTTGGTGTCAAGCTCTCATGTCTGTGTGTATCTGTAGCTGGATACACACGTGTATCTGTCTGTCTGTCTGTCTATCCACACACACACAAGGATGTTGTGCAATGTCCTTTAGTTTTCAGGGCAAGGAATCCCTGTTGCAATGACCTGGCTCTGGGTCAGGTTACAAACAATCCAGCAGAGAGATTGATGTGGACTCTGGAAAGCGTTTAATGCCTCACAAGTGCTTAGCACAGAGCTTTGTATTAATCATGTTGCAGCAAAATCTGCCATGTGCTGTAGTGTACAGGCTAGATCTCATGAAAAATTAATCTGCAGACATTCTTGGGCTCTGAAGAAAAAAATAGCCCAAATCCATGTTTCTCCTGAGAAAATTATCTATTTTGAGAATTTTAAAAAAATTTCCCACTGCTGTTCCTAATTCCTTGGTGACTGTGAAACAAATGAAGAGTAGCTATGAAGAAAAGTAAGCATGAGTATCTAAAATAAATTTTTTTTGGGGAAATACTGGTACTATGCAGAGCGACTGGGGCAAAGGTACCCACTATGCTGTCCTGCAAATATTGTTTCCCATGTGTTTAAGATGCAAACATGTTATGCTGGGTACTATCACCACCAGAATAACTTATTTATCCCATTTTGCATAGTAACTCTAATTATGTATTACTGGAAACATCAATTTACTATAAACTCAAGTATATTTCCTATTACTGTTTTGCTGTTTTCATAAGTTCATGGCATAAATAGAGTGAAATGTTTGCTAGGAGATATTGAATACTGTAAAAATGTCTTGGCTTGCCTTTTGAAAACTCTCAATTAACAAGCATTCCAATTAAGAAAAAGAAAAAAAATAACCAAAAAATTCAGTTAAAACTGAGACTCTCCGTGAATTGTCATTTTAGCTTTTCAAATAATATGCACAGTTCTGTAATATAGCAGAACAATGAAAATGTAGCTCCAAAAATACAGCTTATGAGAAAGGGATTCTAAAACTCATGTAGAAAATGACAAACTTGTAATAAAAATAAGAAACTGACAAATAACTATTTGCAGGCTCTATAAGTAAATAGCTCTGTGCATTTAAATATAAAAGAATCTGTAGTATTTTCCCTGTTTCATGGGATGTAAATTTTTATTAATTCAATGTGCTGACTAAGCTTGCTGATGTCCACTATAAACTGGTATCAAATTCAGCAGAGAGACTGGATATAAATTGGCCAAAGCAATAAATTAATTCAAAACATTTTGTACGAGAGAACATTTTTTATAGAGAGGAGATTTGTAAGCTTTCATGGGATCTTTGAGCACTACACACTGACCTAGATCAAACTGGTGGTGCTGGGATTTTACCAGTTGAGAGTGTGAAGAGGAGGTGTTCTCAATTTTTAAAAATTATTTTGTAAATTGAAAGCTACAGCTCCCAAGAAATGTTCTTAGGATCTCTCCATCCAGGATTTCTAGCAAGAGGCAGTTGAAAAAGGCCATCTCCACAAGGGGAGACTTGTATGATTTTTGAATTAAATAAGAAACCTGGAACTCAGTTAATAAGGTGCCTTAACTAACAACTGCCTGTAACTCAGGTGTGTTTTCATTCAGGTATTAACAGGACAGCAAAAATTAACTTCTGCTGCAAAGGGGTGTTTTCCCCAGAGTACACAAAATGAGTAATTACACTAGTGAACTTTGTAGCCTTCTCTTCATTAAAGAGAGCAAAATCAATTTTTCCATGTCAAAGAAAAAAACCTTTGAAGAAGTTTGGGTGTGTCCCAGAGCATGTCAAAACAGATTATTTTATAAACTGAAATTTTTATAGCTCGAGAGAGCTGTTTCTGACCAGGTCTAGTCTGAATCAGTATTTCCTCCAGCTGTTCACTCACTATGCTCCCGTCTCTCCATGCACAATTTAACCTACATTGAACTAAGGAGTCTCTCCCTACATAGCTAACAACATGCCCCTTTTTTCAGTTCACTGATACCCATGGCTATGGCTGTGCTCAGATTGTTTTAGTTCTTTTATTTTTATATATACATCTGTATGTCTGTAAGTTTTGCATCATTTACTAAGCAGTGGTGTAGCTCAGTAGGAGGAACATTAATAAAATGAACTCACTGTTGATTTGGAAGTAGGAATGTTGCCTCTGCATCTTCAGAAGGCATTTTAGAGTCCACATCTACATGAAAATAAAGCAATTCTATGACCACAGTAGAAGGCAGTGAAAGGGGAGGGAGGAAACAAGACTACCAACATTAAGAAAGGAAAAAAAAAAGGCAAGAGCATATAATTGTTTTGTAACAAGTATAGATGCAAAGACCCAGATCAGCTAAGGGTGAGGAGGAAGAGAGGTTGGTAGGAGGTTAAGAGAGCTGGGAGCAAGGGAGCAGATTTAAGAGTCAGCAGGCAGGAAAATGAGACACTTCTGAACTGGAGGTGGAAGCAAAGAAGGGAAGAAAATGAAGGGGAAGTGTTAAAGCTGTAGTTAAAGAAGGCAACAAAACTGTGAGTGAGGATGAAAAGCAGTCATGCAAGGAGCTGGAGCAAGGATGAAATATTGCAAGAATTGAACAGAAAGGATTTTAGTGAAGAAGCAAGAGAAGGGGATGAAATGGGACTAAGAATAGTGCATTGAATTATTCCCCTTACTCTTGTTTTCATAGGACTCAGGGAAACACTGTGCCCACCCAGCTCCAGTGCATTGGTTCTGGAGTGGGTGAGACCAGATTGGTGCCTCACCTAATGACACCATTTATCCTTTCTTCAGCTCTCATGTAATTTGGTCTTTCTTTAGTACATTTCTGTTCTGGAAACAGAAACACATGGTTGCAGATTAAAGATGTCATGCCAGAAAAAGAAAGGCTCCTCTCTTCACCCTATCAAAATATTGCAACAAGCATGTGGGAAAATTCTGTTGATTTATAGCTTGAGTCCACAGTCTATTTGTGCTGCAGAAGATTTAAACTTGGCAGGGTTTTTGCATGTGTGGATTATTATGTACCCTGTGAAACCCTCATTGCTTCCATGGTAAAGAAGGTAAAGTAGAAGAGGTGGAGGAAAGGGTTATGGATATTAATGAGTTTAGGATGGGCTTGGGGAAGTGGTGAGATCTCAATGTCAGGAGGGAACAGCAAAAGAAAAGGATGAAGATGGAAGACACTGAATGATATTTCAGAAGCATAATGAATATTGGTAAAAAATGGCACAGCACATAAATTTGAAACCATATGTAGTTGTTTTAGGGGTGGGAAATTAAAGCACCACAAGATGGTAATAAGCAATTACTGGGAATTTAATTCCATTCTGTGTTTCTTTTACATTTAAAAATGATAAAACACACAAGGCAAATCAGTGGAGGGGAAA
Organism: Chloebia gouldiae; assembly: GCA_003676055.1. NCBI lineage: Eukaryota > Metazoa > Chordata > Aves > Passeriformes > Passeridae > Chloebia > Chloebia gouldiae. The sequence goes on from QUSF01000024.1 coordinate 7,994,959, forward strand.
GTCAATTACAGTAGCAAATCAATTAGGGTGAAGAGTCAAACCAATCAAAACTGCAAGGTAACTAATGAAGGACAATTAGCAACAATAAATGGATTCGGCATTGCTCAGATTCAAAAAGGAAGGGGAGACATAAGTGACATCAGGCTTTGAAGAGTACAAAGGATGCTCTATTCAGAGAGGAAACACACTGTGGGCCTGACTCTTCATATTCAGTGGCTTTTAAATGCCAAATTCAGAATGTACCAGGATGAAGAAAAATTACTTTATAAGCTTCTATAGTTTTACGTGTTTGTTGTCAGTGTAATAGGGAGGATCTGGTACTCTGTGTAATTTGTCTCTTACCAATTTGATGGTTAATTCAAAATCCACTCAGTATTCTCTGTTGGCACCTGTAGGCTTTATTTATACCCCAACCTCTTGGAACCAGCTGTATTAAACTGTTTAAGTCTAGATGTCCTCAATGGAAGAAGTTCCTTTACTTCTGAAGGTGGAGAACAAGCGAGATACAGAGCACATTAACAAGGCCGCCCTATGCCTAAAATTATGCATTGTAAGAACACTTCCAGGAAGGAAAATATTTGCCTGACATTGTCAGTCTGAAGTCCTCTAATTGCTGATTGACTAATCCCTGAATATAAGGAAAGAATGGCTTAGTTTAAAGCTGCCTCTGTTGACTCTTATTTAAATATTTTTATGTTACAGATCCTCCTTAATTTCTGTGAAGGACCAATGATCTTTTTGTGGCAGCCAAAAAAAACCCAGTAATGTTTTGGCCAAATAACCCAATAATGTTTGTTGTGAAAAAGCAGAGATTAGTAATCCAAACTGTGCTACTGTTGATGTTGGCATCTTTTATAGATTTCTATTCTATCTTGGGTAATACTTGACAATCTTCTTTATACCAAAGCACACTTCATTCTAAATTGTCCCCACAGAGAACAGCACTGCTTGATATATTCAGAATTAGATTGGCTAGATGAGCTTAATTCGAGAAAGTACTGAATTTGTCTGTGGTTCATCTATAATGCACTAAAAGGAAAATTCCCCAGCTAGACAAGTAAATTATTAACTCATAAGTCTATGTGTTGTAATTTGTATATGGTAATAACTTATCTTTAAGTAGGATTGAAAATGTATGCGGAGAATGTGAACAGAGTCAGAAATAAGTGGTTATTTTCAAACCCAGGGAACCTGGGAGGTCAGACTTTGCCTATCTGAAGGTCACTGAGCTGGTCATGGAGTCACTCAGACTGTTACAAGTGGCCTGGCAGCTGCTAGGAAACAAATTTGGAGGTTATTGCTCAGGATAAGATAAATCCGGGTACATTTCTTCCAGCAAATTCAGTCAAGAACAAAGACAAGGTGATGAATGATGTAGGGGAAATTTTTTTCATGTCTAATTTAGTTTACAGAGATGCCAACAACTGTACTCTTGCTTACAACATTTTGAATTCTGACATAAATTTGTTTCATTAATTGATCTGTCCATATGAGTGGTGTGGAAATACTCATCAGCTTTTTAAAATGAGCTGGTTATTCTTACCCTTAATCCAATTTACTTCTCAGAAACCCTAAACTTTTTTGACTGAAGAGTGCCTATTTTATCCCTGAGCCTCAAAACAAATCAGGTAAAGCTTTAATCAATAATTATACTCTATATTTAGGTTATAAATCTGTACATAACACACTGCAAGCATGTCTAACTACCTACTGGGCTTTAATAATCTTGATAGCTCTAGTCTTTGCAGTTCTTTGTCATGCTTATTGTTTTGGCCTCTCAGAAAAGCTTTGCTCATGTGAAGTGGATGCTATTTATTTGGAGTGTTTTCCCTGCCTAAAACAGCCAACAAGCCCCTTTTTCAGTACACAAGTTGTGATGTGTTGCTGCCGATGTTCTTTTCCCTCATGGCCCTGCTGAACAGAATCTGCTGTGGTGGATCAAGACTCTTCTTGATTTTCCTGTCTGCTTAGCTAATTAAAATAACAAATCTTCACAGCTGTCTGCTTTGGATTCATCCTTATCGCCATAAACTAATTAAAATAATGCAACCAGTTGCAACTCATTAAATATCAACTATGCTTTTCATAAGCCTACAAAAATCCACAAAATGAAACAAAAAAGTTGGTTCCTCTGCTCCTTCTTCCTTACCTAATTGTAACTATTTTCTTAAGTTGCCTATGAATTAATTTACATTTTCAGCTTTGACTTTTTTTTTTTCTTTGATGTGTTCTTGGAATTGTATTTTTATAGCCTCCCACTCCGTATTTTTTCCTATCACTCTTAAGTTTTCTCAAGAGGGAACTCAATATACTTGGGGTTTCTATTCAGCCTAGCTGGGTATCCTAAAGAATTAATACTTGTTCAGAGCCTTCAAGTCAACTTAGTGGAGTAGGGAAATTGCAATAGGAAATAAAATTTTAGAAAGCATTTAAGTGCTGGCTTAATTTTGTTTCCCACTGGTACCTTTATTCATGTGTTTTAATATGATACTGATTTAATACTGTGGTTTGCATGTAAAATTACTTCTGAAATGAAAGCAATGTAGTATTTTTTACTGTAGGGAGAGACAATATCTCCAAAATAGAAATAATAAACTTATTTTTATTGGATTTTTTAAAATTCAGACTAATATAGGTGTCTCCTGAAAGCCATGGGGATTCTAATGTAACTGATTAGGCAGGCATATCTGTGCTTTAGTGCTCTGTTTATAAAACAGTAGGATTTCACTACTACTCTCCATTAAAAAGCCAAAAAATTTAACAATTTTGTGGGGAATTTTTCCTACATAGTAACTCTAGCATTATTCTCCAAGAATCATGTTTCAACACACTTTTGAAGCAAGTTTAATCATTTATTTACTGCAAGACCTTCACTTTTAATTAGGTCTTTCCTGTCTTTTTTTTTTTTGCTTTCTATTTCCCCAAGAGAAATTTTCCTTACACTGCTCTGGGCTGAACTCTACTTTTGTTTTGGCAGACCTACTTTTAAAAGGCTTCCTTACCTCTTCAACAGCTGACAGATATTTTTCCAGTACAAACAATTTAATATCTTTCTGTTTTCATGGTCCTAATTTTTGCCACTCACTGTTTCCTCGTTTGAAACACTGTCTGGTCAAAAACAAACACCAAACCTGAACAAAAATCTAGTTCTGGTTTGTTCCTCCCTGGTGTGTCTGTCTTTGGATCTGAAATTGCTTTAAAAGCTCAAGGAAGAGAACTTATAAATCTGCAAAATAAAAGCAGTAAGAAAAGATCATTTTGCTTACCTCTGCAGCATCTGCCAGCAGGTAATCATTGTAATTCAGGGTTATCTCATAATGTTATTCCATAATGTTTTAAAACTCTCCCTCAAGGCAGGCACCATTACTTGTACCCCAGTTGTCCCTCTCTGAACTGAGTTCTGTGGCTTGGGTTGCAGCTCCTGCTCCGTGCTCAGGCCAAGTGGTGGGATGGCAGCTGCACTTGCACTTGGCCCCTCGTGCAGCTGCCACCTGTCCTGCAGCAGAAACCCCTTCATGTGTCCTCCCTTAAGGCACTTTTAAGGTGGGGTGTGGCATGAGGGTTCTTCTTTGCACGTCTAATTAACTGCATATTCCCTGTTACCTAAGCATCTGGCTATTTTGACACCCCTTGTGTACGTAAAGAATTGGAATCCAACTCTTTTAGCCAGACCCTGTTCAAAATACAAGACAAAATTAGGTATTCTGCCTTTTCCCATTCTAGCATTAAATGTGAAATGAAAGAGCTGGAGTGAGTCATAAAGGATAAGCAATGTCTTCTAAAGGAGCAGTTCCCAAACTTTCATTCTTTGTTCTCTCTCCTTGAAACTTGTCTCTCATTCCCTTTCACTTTTATGCCTTTATCAGAATTGTGCTTCCATGCTCTCTACTAAAGTAAGTGCCAGAGAAAGCCTAAACTGTTCAATTTATAACATCCTTATTAAACATTGCAGGTACAAGACAATATATCAAAGGGAATCTCAGTGAAGCAAGCATTATTATTAATGCTTTCCAAGTTGCTTTAAATTATAAGAAACAATCAAAATGCTATAAATGACTTGCTCTCTTGCACTACGCTGCTGAGCTGCAACAATGATTTGCCTTTTCAAGTTATTGAATTTGTTTTGAGCTTCCTGCCCATTCTTCAGTGTGGTATTGGTGAGCAGACACCAAAGTTCACCTTGCTCACTCTTGACAAAATTCAAATGAAGAGAAAAGCTATGATTTAAAGAAGCACCTGGGGAAATCAAAGGCTGGCACTGGCAGGAAATGTTTGCTTGCTCCACAGTTGATTTTTGTCATTTGGGATATTGGTAAGCTTCAGTTAAAAGTCTGGTTTACTTATTTTCAGTGGTGAATAAGGCAAAGAAAGCCACTCTTGCAGAGAAATGTGAAGCGTAAGGGTTCAGTCAGACACCAGACTAAATTCATTCCTTCATCACAGAAAGTTGCTAAGCTACGCTTTGTTGGATTTGAACTTGAGTTCATCATCACCTGACAGTTCTATCAAAAGCTTTTTTTCTTCTGTTGTGAAGCCAGGTGCCAAAATGTCTTTGTGAAAATTGGACCTCTGATTCAACTCTGATTTTTCACCGTCAGTATAGTATCAATTAAATTCAGTGCCCAAATACTCATATGTACATATCTCATACATCACGATCAGTAATTATGTAGGGATGAACTTTAAATTTCTTTTTAAGGAGGAATTTAGTATTTGGCTTTTTTTTTCCCCTATTTCCTTTGTGCTTTATAAATTGCATTGCCTTTAACATTTCTCACAAATACTAAAAGGTGTAGCTTTCAGTTTGGTTTTCTGATGTATTCTCAGTTCATTGAGATGTGTAAGCAAGTTAATTGACTGGTCTCCATGGCCACAAGTCATTCCCAAAGCAATCTGCACCTTCAGATCCAAAATCACCATGCAAAGCTTTACCTTAGAAAAAGATAAAGCAGAACTGGCAAGGGACAAGTCAACACCTTTCCACATGGGAGCTCTCTTACTTGTGCTTGTAGAAGATGGTGATCACTTCCCACTTCAGTGAACGGGACTGGAAACAAAAGTGAGAGTGTCACTTGTGCTCTAATTACATTTTCCACCTTTTCACCCTGATCTGGGATGACCTTCAGATTGATGGGGAATCTGGGGCAACTGGCAGATTGTGAAGGATGCTACAGAGAGGGAGTGAGCTTAGCACTGCACTGCCCTTTGAGTTCCCTCTGTTCCCAGAGCATTGCTCATGCTCCCACCCTCCTTCTCCATTCACCACCTACTCCAGGAAGCAAGTTAAGCTTGCTTTTCCCCAGTCATTGTACATCTTGATATGCCTTTGAAAACCAGAAGGTGCACAAGCAGAACGTGCACAAGTAGCAGAAGATCAGTGATGTCAGTACTTGTTCATCGTTATTGTGGGGTGTTCCTGAGTTTCACATGTCCCACGTGGCTCCACTTGAGAAGCTCCATATTGATATCTTCATCTTAAATGGTTTAAGTAACAACATAAATCATATAAGGAGCACCAAATTTGTTCCAGGAACTCATATCCTTTCATGCAGTTTTTCAAATTTCTGAGCTTTGGCAATTACAGCCAATATCAAACTTGCATTGTGGGGTTTTTGTCAGAGATTTTTAATAATGCAAACAAGAATTTAGTTTTTGTTTCAGTTTTCTCACCACAGACATTTCTCTCAATTTGGTTTTTTGTTTTTTCTATTTAAGATTTTTACTCTGTATTAAGGTGTTCCTGAAGCAGGAAATGTTTCTTTAGATAACAGCCCATGACAAATGATGCCCCAAAGCACAAAGACAATTTGTTTTCTTCACCACTGGAAGTAAATCCAGATGACAGACAGTTGGGAACATGCGTTCTTACACTCTTCTTCTGTCTCTTACTTGTACCAAGAAAGTACAGACAGACCAGATCTCTTCAGCCTTCTCATGAAGGCTGTAATTCATGCAGTCACCTTTTTCACCAACAACCCTTTTTGTTTTCTTTGTGTTTTTCCATTGAAAGTACTGCCACCAGCTGAAAATTACAATATAAATGTGAAATAACTTTAGTCAAGACCAAATATAAATTAATTCAATCATTTCTATACAAAACTTGAGGATGAAAAATGTATTTTAAATTAAGTGTGTACATTTCCTAAGTCTAGACGTATTATCTCTTTTGGATGAAAGTTGCTTTAAAATCAACTGTATTTTTGATCCGGTAGTTTAATATCTATATCACTCTTAAATATATATTTTATTTTACTGGAAACACCTATGCTGTCATTTACCCTCTAAAAGATTTGTGCTGGGGGGAAAATATATAGGGATAAGAAAATGCTGATGTCAGTGAGCTGGTTCTTTATAATTTTTATGTTTAATGCTGTAAGAACTTGCTAGTTCATGTAAGTTTGTATTTGTGTACTGTGATAAACTGAATACTTTGTGTACTGTGATAAAACCTAACTTTTGAGTTAGAGCGAGACAATTACGTCATTAAAATATTTTAATTCTCTGCACAGTTCAGGAGCTAGATTTCTTTGGGAAGCTGGGGGCATTCAGGCACTGAGAGCTACAGGGCACTCTGAGTTCAAAGGTTCTGTATCTGACAGTCCCAGAGCTCTTCCTGGGCCCACGGCTTGTGTGTCCCATCTGTGATAACTGCTGGGATTGGCAGGCCTTCAGATCAACACATGATTTCTCAAACATCTCAGTGTTGTTTAAGACTTGATAGGAGCAGGACTAACCCCAGCATTGCCTTTTGCCACCCTGGATTTCAGTATGGAGGTACTTAAAATGCTTTATAACTTATTTCAGTAAAGAGATTGACAGTATATTGTGTTTTTTAATAAACAGATATATATCTTACAACAGGCAAGGAGTTTATCTCTTTGCCCTACTGACTTACTCCAAAGTTACTGCTTCTGGGAACTAAATCAGTGGCATTGCACTCCTATGGCCTATAGGTATATGCTAGGAAAATGTGGGGGACTTTTTCATCAAATTTTATTTTTCATAGTTTTTCTTCAATCTTCTTCATAAACAAGCACTGTGTGAGCAGGAGGTAAGGACTACATGCCTTGTCAGGTTGTTTCCCGTGTCAGATTGTGCTGCAGCAGAAGGGAAAGGGATGAGATGGGTGTGAGGAAGGGGTTTGAGCAAGTGAGCATTAGTAGGAACCCAGGGTGCCTCAGGGAGAAGAAAATCCCTCAGTTCCCATCCTGTGCATGTGGAGACGGCCACAGCTAAGGGGCAGTGCCACAGTAAGTGAGGCAGCTCCTCTCCCTGGAGCTGTGTGACCGTGCTGATGGCACAAGGGAGGTGACAGAAAGGGGACAGTGAGGGATGTGTTGTGTCACACCCTCGGGTTCCTTGGGAAAAGAGGCTCAAGCACCACCTCCCCCCGATGCCCTGGAAGCTGATCCTGACAGATGCCAGGCCTCGAGTCTTCCCTGTGTGTCCCCAAAGGGTGAATCAATAGGCTGCTGAGACATAATTACTTACCTACTGTTCCTAAATTGGTGGCAAATAAAGCAATTGTTCATTTCCATCTGATGCAAAAAAAAAAAATAAATAAAAGGAACAGAAACCTTGTTGGCTGATCCTAGTAACTCATATTATCATGCACAATTATGACCCACAATTGCAGAAACTTTAGATGCAAGCCACTTTTTTTTCTCAGCTCCAAAGCCTGAGTATACAATGCTTCGTATACAACCATGGAATGTAGCTGCTTGCTAAGGTTATTTCTGTTTTTCTGCTTCATTTATATAAATATATGTATTTAACTGTCATTGCAAATATATTCTTGGTTTTCTTTCATAACTCCAGTGATATATTTAATGTATAGGAGCATTTTCAGTATGAAAAACTTACAAACAGCTCTAATCCTACTCTGCTAAAGCACAGAATTTCACAGGAAGCTGCCAGTGGACTTGAAGAGATTTGGGCCAGCCAGATTCTACCCTGGCACCATATGTTTCTTTAATTTTGAGGTTATCACAAAACTAAGTAGCAGCAGACCCATGAGAAGCATTAAGTCTTTACATTCATGTACAAGGGGGAAAAAAGGCAAAAACTTGTGCCACAAAAACTTGATGTTGCCAGAGCCTTGAGGTGAAAAGATCCCGCCTCCCTTTTCATACAGGGAGAAAACTAAAAGACATCAAATGCCTCCAATTAATAAAATGGAGTCTTAATAAAGAAAAAAAAAAAACCTAAACCTATTTAAAGAGGGAGTTTACATAGAGAAAAATCAGATACTTTGCTCTGCAGATGAAATAAATTTTAAGAAGGAACATCTTTTCTCATTGTGTCATGGCTGGTCATGGCCTTGCCTCTAGCTCTGTTTTCTGGCCAAAAAACCTTTCTAAGACTTTGAATCACTCTGGGCAACTTTTACCATGGGCAAAGGTAGGCAATGTAGTAGCTAAAAACACAGAAGAAATGGATCATATAAACTGCTCTATTTAACAGGTAACTAAAAGGTGGGCCTTAATTTGCTCACCACCTTTGATGTCTTTATTGTTGTGCAGTTGTCAGGCTAAAAATTGTCAAAATCTGTAGCTCCCTTCAAGGGACTGGTCTTCAAGATCAATAAATTACCATCCTTCAGCTGTTTGTTTTCTATAGGACTTCATACTTGTTCACATCAGTGTTTTTCTGTCTTGAACTGCAATCTATCCCTGTCTCAACAATCTAATCTCTGCCTGAAATTTTACCTCTTCCTGGCTGACCTTTCAAGGCTTTTGCCTGCATCCTTTAGAACAGCTGGTTCCTGGGAAGTTTGTGCCCAGGTTAGGCAAGTTGTGGGTTGCTTCACACACGCAGCTGAGCCCTGCAGGGAAGGTTGCATTTTCCTGCATGCTAAGAAAGTGTCTCCCTCTTGCTTCTCAGGAATGTTTTGGCATGTTTTTTGCTTCCTTCAGTGCAATCCCATTTTTCAAGTCACTTGGCTCATCCCTGCCTGTGTTTTCCTGCTGTGTTCATGTGTTGCTCTCGGGATAGACAGTCTCTCCTCCCTCTGGAAGACACTGCCTGACCCAGAGCATCTGAGGTGAACAGGCAGATTCCTCCCTATTGCCTGGCTGCACCTTTTTATACCTGAAGGCAGAACATGCAGCACATGCCACAAAGTCCAAACAAATGAATCAAATAGTTCTGCAGCCTGTCAGAGGCAATAAGATTTTTGAGTGAGCTGTCTGCCTCTGGATCTCCAAGTTAGATACATGCTTTGGCTCCTTGATGCTGTGCTGCCAGGCTCCCTGGTAGCCATCCAGTGGGAGGTTGTGTTACACTTACACAGAAAACGACTTCAGCATCAGGGGGTTTCTCCTGGCTGTGGAGATCTTTGAGCAAACCAGTAGGGAGCAGAGACCCTGTTGGCAATTCTGATTCACAGGCTGCACGGCAGCAGGAAGGAGGAATGCTGGAATCTCCGCTGACAAAAATAAGATGTAGTAATTTAAAAAAAAAAAGGTATCTCCATAACCCTGCACAGAAGATAATATATTTGACTTGCTAGTGTCAATAGCAGGTAAATTGGAAAACAAGATTTTGTGTCTCAGTGAAAAATCACAGGCAGGGACACTCTGGCAAAGAAAACCTTAAGCCTCCACTGACAAAAATGTGTTGTCTGTTGTTAGCTGTAATAAGATGCAGACAAAGGTGTGGGAGCCAAGCAGGGGGATGTTAACAGGCAGGTTTGGGGCTGACCCAGAAGCTCCTGCTGGGAATGCATTCCATAGATGACCAAGCATCTGATGATTTTCCAAAGGACACTTCAAGGAATAGAGCCAAGGCTGTCAAAGCTCAGCAAAGGAATTTCTGGGCTTTGTAGGTTTTGCTTTGGCAAAATACATTAAGGGGCAATAGATACCAGTCACCTGGCCTTTAAGGTACATTGTTTATAGGAGTTTAAAATAGAGAAATAATTTAAAAACCCATGTAAATCTAGAGGCTCATCTTTTAGATAGTTTTACAAGAAATGATCTCAAGGAAGGAGGTTTCTGAAACCTTATTCCTTGTCTTTTTCAGCAAAAAGCAATAAAGATAGATAACTATAGGCAATAAGAATAGGCAACAATTGAACTAGATGTTCTATATCTAGTCAGGGAAATATTAGTGATTTTGTTAATAACTAAGTTAGTTCATTTAATTCTAACTTCCTTTGTTTTTCTGGGGTGGCAAGATAACTTTCTATTGCCTTTGCTAAAAATGTATCTCCTGTGGCTCTTTCATTCATCTGTGTTGAAATGTTTTGGAGAGAAGTCTAAGTGCTCAAAAATGTGCTTTCCCTACCTCCAGGGTTTGTTTTTTTTTGGTATTTGGCTTTGTTTTTAGTTGTAAAGGTTTTTGTTAACAGAGCTGGCTGAATATTTTCATATAAAAATGCCATTTTGTCGAGCCCCAAATATTTCATTTGTAATGTCCATGGTGAGAGCATTTGCCAAGCCTGCAGCAGGGTGCCATGTGAAGAGTGCCTGGATTTCTGAAGGTTTGTCTTAAGGGTTGTGGATACAGGGAACTGCCAGGGCTTCAGACTTTGGTCAGTCTTCTGCTGCTGGAGCCTGAGAGCCATCCTTTCCTGTTGCTCCTCAGCTAAATTGTCATCTTTGCTCTGGTCATGAAAGCTGACAGGAACATCAATATCACTAAGTGGTTGCAGGGCCTGGGGAATTTAGCACATGTTAGTTTTTGGCCTGAATTGGACTGTAACCTAGAAGAGTGAAAAAAAAAATCAGCCATGAATGGAAATCCTGCTTTCCAGCCAGTTCTTTTGTAGCCTTCACCTGGTGCTAATGAGGAATAGAAAATCAGAGTCTCTTGTGCTAGAGGCATTTACACCCTCTTCAGTTCGATATTTTGTAATGCTAGTTTGAATTTTATCACCATTAATGCATTTGAGACTTTATGCAAATACTTGTTATTGCTTGTGACTGATATACCCCCTAAAAAAAAACCAAAACCAAAAACAAACAAAAAAAAAACACACAGAAAAAATGATGACCATAAGAGATCAACATGGGAAAATTAACTATTTCCTCTACTTTAGCTGAGTAGAGATTTTCAAGCTTTCCACACTTCCAGGTTTTAACTGTCTGAACTTTAACATCCAGCTCAGCAATCATTGCACAAACCAGCAGAGGTATCACGGTAATATTGGTCTTTTGCAGTTGGTATGGTGAACGTTACCAGTGTTGCCTTTTCCAAGCCAAGTGAGATAGGATTCCTTCCCCATGGAAAAGGAAAAATGTGTATTCTTCTTTCAGTGCTGAGCAGCTTATGTTCCTTCTGTCCCAAACAGATATGAGTTTGTTATCTTGCATTTATATTCTTAATTTGCCCATAATTGCTTTCAGGCATCACATCTGAGGCCAGCCTTCATTAATATGTTAATTGTGCAGTCCCTCCCAGTGGATTTTTCCAAAGCTAAGAGTAAACAGAAAGGTTTATTCCCCTCACCTTCCCCCAAGCCCTCTAAACAGAAAAATATTTTTATGAGCTACTTGACTAGGCTCAGATCACCATGATAATGGGGCACATTTATTTCCTGGTTTTGGATCTGCCCAAAATAGCTGATCAGCTTCCCTCTGTTGGAACAGATCAGAGGCTCATAAGGTCAGAACAAAATAGCATTTTTTATTGAGGTGCAGTATGGAACCACTGTACACATTTCCTCCATCCTATTCCACATGGATATGCTAAATGGGTATAAAAAAAAAAAAGCTGACATTATCAAAGTACTACAGGGAATTACCCACACACTTGCTGTTAATTAATGTGAGATGTGCAGAGAATTTGCCCACACTGCTTTGAAAGTCTCAGCTAAAACATTTTAATGGTGAGTATTTTTGGGGAATGAAACATAGAAAGAGCCCTGTGAACCAGGCTTCTTAACTGTTTATTACCTCTCTCTACTCTTGAGCTGGATTTATAGAAATGTCATTTATGGAAAAGTCTTACAGTTCATTAGTGAGTTCTCCTGAAGACAGCCCTCATACCTTTCCAGTCAGGAAGTATGATGAACATGAACTAAAATTATTTTTGTAAAGAATTTAAAACATTTGTTGGAATTAGGATTCTTACTGCAACCTCTCTTTCTCTGTTAAGATTGATGATAAACTGTGCAAAAGAAGTCCAACAGCAATGGGTGCAAAAATAATTCACTGCCTATTCCTTTATTTGTGTCTTCCTTTTATCCTGCCACAAATGGGGGCAGCTTGTGAAATCCCTGTAGGTTGGCTGGCTGAGTAGGGGTGTTAATTGTCAGCTATAATTGACGTGCTAAAGGCTTCCTGAGAAAATTTGTACTTCTGTATCCATTGATATCCTTCTTTTCTTTGCTATCATGTCACTTCTGGTTCCTCCTGCTGCCAAATGTTCCCAATCCCACCACCTGTAACTGCCCTCCTCACCTGCCCAGTGCATCCTGCTGTGGCCAAAGGCTCAGGGAGCTCCTGACATGTTCTGCATTATTCATTTCCTAGTTCCTGAGGCCGAAACTAAAACATGACAAGACAATTTAGGCTTGTTTAGGATCCATTCCGGTAAAGCCAGCACTGCACATATGAGCAGAAAAAAAAAGTGTCCATATACTTGCAAAAGGTACAGAAGGCCCATATTTGGTTTATTTCCTTCCATTTAAATACAGCTTCAAATGTTTCCATCCCCAGGTCATAGACATTCACATACATGTTGGTCATCCTTGCAAGTACATGGATTCAGGATGGTCAAAACAGGCACATGAAAAAATCATTCTGGCAGCTGGAAAACCAACAAAACATGCCTACCTCTGCTCCTTCCCTTGGGTCTTGCAAGCTCCCTCAGTCCATCAGATTCTTTATTGCAAGTCATGATTCATTCCACAGCTGAAATTGTGACTCGTGTACCTCATCTTTCCTTCTCTGAAACTTGCTGACTTGTGCTCTCTGTCAATCCAGCATTTTGGATCCATGTGCTTTCCATCCTGCACATGATGAGTGTCTGCTCCTTTTCCATAATGGCACGTGCATTCAGTGTGACTGTGCTCCCTGCCTTTGCACTCTAGGCTCTGTCAATGAGATGCAAAACCTTTATTTTTCATCTAAACATTTCTCCTACCTCTGCTTCCCTGAATCTGCCATGTATCTGTGTTATCTCCTTTCCAGTCCATGTGCCCCTTTGCAAAGTACTGATAAAAATTGATTTTTGTTCTGTGAGTAAATTGTACTTGGATGAAAGGAATTGCTCCTACAGGATGTATGAAGGATTTTTGTGGAAAGCACCCAAGGACCATTGAGAGGTGTTTTTCATAGCTCTTAAGGCTTTCCTATAGGTTTGTTGAAGATGAGAAGGTGCAGTGGACTTCAATAACAGGGGCCAAGGGGCTTTACATCACTGTGTTACTTCTCTAAGCTGTCATGGCACTTACTGCAGGTGTGCTCAGTCTGCAGCTAAATCCTTGTTTGAGCTAGTGTTTAATTCTCAGTCTTCTCCCCATCCCTGTGTATCCTCCATAAATCACCTCCAGAGATCTTGAGTGAGTCTTTCATCAAAGCTTTATGGAACAGATGTATTTCTGTTTCAGTCCACCCTTTTTCCACAGTGTAATAACTTTGATTTTTGTAGTGGGGCAATGAGTGTAACTGTTCAGATTTTTCTGATTGCCTATAATACTGAGTCCATTTCCTGGTAAAGTTAATTTCACTATGCTTTTCCAAGCTTCCTGAATCACACATTAGTGGTGCCCATTGTAGCAAATAGGAGCCAAGCTATCCCAGGGGATGTCAAACATTGTGAAGCCTGTCAGATAAGGCCTTTCCCAACAGGATTCATGTAATTCTCAGCTTTCCCATACAAAAGGATGTGCACCATATAATTGGCCCCATTTAACAGTTTATGTTCCTGCAATCAGTGAAAGCATCTCTTTCTGTGATTTCCAGTATTGCCCATCTGCGTTGTGTTCAGAAGTTTACCTCCAAAATATTTGTAAAAGTAGAGAGATGACAAATATGTGTCAGGTTTGAGAACAAGGAGGTCCTGGAGCTGCACTGTCCTACTTTGGGGCTAAATCCCACGGCTGTGGTGGCCTTTGCCTCGCAGTGCACTGGTCATGGCAATAAGGGCTTCAAAGAAATCATAATGCCTTAATTTCTATTCTGTGCATTAATCTTTTTCCATTTTAAAGAAAACAATTTAAAGCAATCTGGAAGGCATGTAAAAAGTATTTTAAATTTGTGATATTTATAGCTGTTTCATTTTTTTAAGTCCCCTTTCTTAACAGGCAGTAACAGCAATTCAGTAGCAATCCAGTTCCTGCCAGTAACCTTCTCCTAGGAAAAAGGATTTCAGTAAGTTTTATCACTCAGCATAGCCAACAGAAATATTTGATACTAAGAGTAGTGGAACCAGAAATCCACTTCAGATGTCCTTCAGACAGCTAGATGAGCAATTCAAGGGGATGTGGAATAGGAAACTCAGAAAATGGAGCTTGACTTTGATACTTACTTGGTGTGATAGAGTAATTTACTCTCCATATAGATCTTACTGTATAAGAAAAAGGGAGAAAGAGGAAGCAGTAATGTGTCACCTTATCTAAATAAGGTACCTGTCATTCCTGAAATTCTGTTTAAACTATGATGGATGCTCTTATTCAGAAGAGAGATTTTTCCCCACAGTGAAAGACGATCCTTTCAAACAGAAAAGGACTATGATGAGACCAATTTTCCTTCTTATGGATGAGGCTGAAACAATGCAAAAATAGCTGCAGAGCAGGTGCCCTGGGATTCCTCTCCAACCACTTGCAATGTGTACAGTCATAGAAAAGGCAGTGATCTGAACAGAAAACAGCTGGGCTAATTGTCTTGCTAGAAACATCTGTAATCTTTGAAGTGGTAGCATACTCTCCTAGGTGATGTATTTTTTACTAAGAAAGTTTTGTTTTCAGTTAATTTTGATTGACTGGTCTGTCATTCCAGAACTTAAATCTTTTTGCTATTTATCCATGGTTCTAATGTCAATGCTAATTTAACTAAAGACATTAGCTAGAACTAAATCTGTGGTGTTTACTCTTTTTTTCTTTTATTTTCCCAAAGTAAATGTGGAGTTTTTCCCCCCCTGCAGCTTCTATTCGAACGCTATTTTTAAAACAGCTAATCTGGGCACTGCATTGACCTATTCCTTACAAATCTAGAGGACAACTCTCTGAAATGTATGGTGAAATCATACATTCTCTTCAGCAGTGAAATCATGTACTACACTGTACATATCATAAAGCAAGCTCAGTGATCTGTCTCCTAAACTAAATATAACATAGTAATGGAGGAATGTTTTGTGCTGTAGTAGTGTCAATTAAAACCTACTTCAGCACAATAATCAGTGTGAATTGAGCCCCTGGATATAAACAATGGTACCTATGAAGGTTCCCTGGTACAGTGCATGCACTGGGTGCTGGGGGGAGCACAAATGAGCACTGCCTGCCTGGATCACAAATTGCCATTATTTTGTGCTGTTTGTGGCTTCAGCTGGGAAGCCAGGGACTAACTCAGCCACTGTAAAGCTGCAAAATAACTTAAAATCCATAACTCATTATGTGCACTAAGTCACTGAAGCCTGGAAGGGTGGCCCAGGCATTCTACGAGCTGATCAACCTGTCAGCATTCTTGAAAATATAATATTTCCATGAGCTGTGGGGTTCCCTTCTTCACTGCTTGGGAGCCTTTGTGCTGCACCTCTCCTTCTGAGTGGTGATTCTGGGGAATGGAGATTTAGGAGATGGCTATAGATCCATGCACAAAAGAATATTTGATGGTCTTTGTGTGTTCTTTTGTCCAAAGCAGTCGAGTTCCGTACCAACAGTGATGGTGTTACTTACAGGAAATAAAGTGAGCAAGGGCTTAGACAGCTCTTTCTTACAGCCCACCCACTGGAACCACAGGCTTCGTATTAAAATGAATGAGTTGCATTTATAGAAAGTTTATTGAAAGACCTTCCTAAACTGCTTTACTGTGCCTCATATATGCTGTTGCTCTCAGGAGCCAATTATGGTCCAGGGACACAGCAGGGCTTTGCAGGCCTGCCTAGAAGTCCCAAACCTTGCTCTGACTGAAAATCCTGCAGAAGCAAGTTCATTTACACCTCTTTGATGTGCTGTTTCATTGTTTACACAGTATTTTCATCAGCATGCTGCTCATTAAGCATGGGAGAACCTGACAGACGGGACCTGGAACACTTGCCATCAAATTTAGCCCAAGTCTATCTGACATCTCAGCAGGGGAAGGGGAGAGCTGTGATTCTGAAAAAGGCGTTTTGCAGTCTCTAATCTTGAGTATAGAGCACCGAGAAGAGCTGTTTCTGCATAATGTAATTCATGCCATCAGGAACTGTACATTTTAAAACACAGATCTGTACTTCTTGAACCCCATTCTCTGAAGTAATTTTCCTTGCTCGCTGACATTTTAAGTGTTCTGTGTTTGGTGCCACTAGATTATGACATTTTGATGTTCAGTTAGAAATCCAAAATAGCAATTAGGGAATTACAAATTGCAGAAATCTTGCCATATAGCTATTAATTATATTCCTTATTGTCTTAACTAGTAAATGATTATACAAAAATGTCTCTTAAATATAACATGCAAAACCTTGTTATAATTAGGGTATTCCTGAGATGTCAGTCCCTACTCGATAGAACTGGCTTATCTCCAGAGCCTGCTGAAGCTGACAGTATTTCCAGGTGAGGAACAGTGCTCAGGAAGAATAGAAGTCTGTGCATGTGTGATTATAACCTGGAGACTCAGATTTTGACTTGAGCTCTGGGAGATGTTGAAATTCTTGCCTGATCTAGGGCATGATGTGTCATCCTGGATTGCTGCAAGTCAAGCAAGCCTTATTGGTATTACCTTTTGTGAAGAGATTTATGGGAGTGAAAATATTTTAACTTTGATGGTGTAGGATATTTCAGCAAAAGCTTTCCAAACGTGTCATGGAAGGGTGCCTCGGGAGTACTGCTTGCTTTACTGCCTCACTACAGCAGAAATAGTGCTTTACATCTATAGGCAAATTAAATCTCTTTTTTTAGTCCTGCTTACTACACCGACTTTGTTCCAATGCTGTCCTGCACCCAGCCTGTCCTGATCCTAATATTTTGTTCAACAATGCTGCAAAAGTGTGTAATTCCCAAGTAATTCTGGAGCAAAGATGAAGTCCCTGGGAGAGCAGCTTCATGATGTGCACATCCAGAAGATTAGGTCTTGTTTGCATGAGGAAAAGCAAGGATATAGTACAGAAGTCTCAGAAAATTACTGGGAAAGGCAGCCAGCTTTGGTCTTCCAACCAAGCTCAGTGGTTGTGCCAGGCCCCATAGACAGCCCTAGTTTAGATTAGGTTAATTCAGAATAAAAATCCCTGCATCGCACATTGCACAGATATTGGGTTGCATCAGTTTCATTCTGTGGGTCTCCTAATAACTAGTTTGAAGTCCTGCCTGGTTTGTTGTCCTGATCACCCCAGGGGCTGGAACACTGGCTTGGCTTTCCCCCTTAGGAAAAGCTCGTGTTCTCCATAGTGAAAGCTGCTTTGTTAACTGCAGCCACTGCTACAGTGCCAATCTGCACCTGCTATAGAACAATTAATAAAAATAGAAGTAAATATACAGAAAATTCTGTCCACTGCACACCCAGATCACCTGTGTTTAAGTGCATCTCTGAATTTCCTCAAGTTCTCCAATTGTAGTATGATGGACACACAAAGATATGTTCTGAAATATAAAAAAATAATGTTTGCCTATAAAATAAGACCTAACCACCTTTTCAAGCAAGACTAGCTGGGAAATAGAAAAAGAAACAGCTTGAGAGGTACATTTTCAGTCATCTCTAAATGCCCTTTTCTATCTCTAATTTAATTCCAGACAATACACACATTTTAAATGAATACTTAGCTAAAACTGAAAAGATGTTAAAAAAATGAGATTAATACATTGTGTTCTAAAGAAGAATTGGAGACAGAGGCCATTCAGATTGTTTTAAAAAGGTCTCTATCTCTTAGTGATGGTGACAATACCAGCAGTGAAATAATGGAAGCTAGGAGACAAAAGCTCTGAAATAAAGCTCTTACATGGGCCATGCTTTTCCCAGGGGTCAATTATCAAGGATACTAGGAATGTTTTCTGGCTGGTGCTGTGGTATAGAATGGCTATTTAAGTTGTAATAAACTGCTGGAAGTAGAATGTGGCGGAGCACTGGCAGATTCTGTGTGTAACCAAGTCTGGAGGCCTGGGCCAGGTGCAGCACCAGGAGATTTGAGCTGCTCCTGTCCCATCCTTTGATGTACATTTCCATGTCACATATTAAAAATGCTTAAAAGTCTAAGGAGAAAATATTTCAATTTTGTATTTCAGGTTTCTCTGACAATTTATGTCAGAAATTACTCTTAAATTATTTTAAGAAACTATTCTTATGTGTGATTTTGTAGTCATTTATGTGACTCAAGAAGCTCTGGTGATAATTTCAGATATATGATTTGGTTGACATTCCTTAAGAGTTGGTTGCCTATGGAAACTGAAATTATATTAAACATTTCAAGAGGTTACATTAGTAGTCTTAAAGGAAAGTAACACTGAAGGAGTGGAGGGAACCATTAAGAAGACCCCGATTTACTTCTAAAGGGTTGCTATCCTGTAACACTTTTAAGCAAATTAATAGGTTTTGGCTATGTTCAAGTCAAGTCTTTGGGATTCTTTTCTCTCTTTTAAACCCTAATTAAATATTGTCTTCATTGTTGATATTAAAAAACAAATTTAAAAAAAAATGAGGAAATGGGAGAGAAGGAGCAGAAAGACCAGACTTCAAAACAATAAAGAACTATTTAAAAGACAGGAGAAAATATCTTTACAAAGAAAGAAAAGGGAACTGTAAATCTTTTTAAATTAGGCAGCTTTTAAAAAAATAAAAGTAATACTGTACTGTGTACCCAAATCATTATCACCTACTGAGGAAGATTTAATAGAAATGTGAAAATAAGTTTTAAAATTTTGAAACCCATTGTTAAAAGTCCCCAGATTATAGGTACATTAAGGAAGATCCAAAAAAACCCCCAGCATTATTAGTACACACACTGTATAGATAAACCCCAAATCTGAAGAATAATTTTCAGCACATTTATTGCCCTTTACTTGAGAACAAGATATTGTTCAGCCATAGTTATTTTTGTAGAAAGCTGTGACCAAAGAACTGCCATTCAGCAGCAGGCAGCTCCAGATAAATCCCAGAAGGATGCACACCCCATACCTATCTCATCCTGATCACTTTTGCTACAGTTCAGTGAAAACCCTGGTACAGGAATGTTATCTCTCTTCAAGAGGGTAACTCATCATTAACTATGGCAACACTCAAAAATCTGCTTAGAGCATAAATCCAAGTACATAAATTTTACCTCCAAATTGACTAAGGCTGTAAACCTGAAGAAAATTACTCATTTATGGTCAAGAACAGAGGTCACTCAGGCAATCAAAAGGTTAGCGACTAAAACCAGGAGCAGTATTGAGTGTTCAGATATTTTATTTATATAAAAATATAAATATTTCTATTAGTCTTCACATTCCAAGGAGCTAAAAGTCGCCCTCCATTCTGTCTTGAGGAAAATCTGGTTTTATTAGTGCTCTGCTGCACAAAAGTATTTTTATTTCTCTGGCTGGGAGGTGTAGTGCCTTCTCCACTCATCACAGCGTAATGTAAATGTGGAGCTATTAGTGAAACATCAGAGAGCTCAGCTCCTCAGTCTTTCACAAAACAAGAAGGATAACAAACCCAAAAAAGGAAAATATGTGGGAATGGGGAGTTCTGTCTCTCTTTACAATAGCACCACTCCGTAACAGCTGGTTTGAACTAGACTGTGCAAGGGAGGTTGCAGGCTTCCTAAAAGGCCAGTGATTCTCTCTTCCTCATGGGAGGAAAAAAAAAATCAGCCCCCTGACAATACACAGGTGTATCAAAAGCTGTCAGGCTTTTCAAGTTCCTCCTGCATTGCTCCATTCCCCTGGTATTTTCCGATGTACTTTCTTTTCAACCCTCTGTTTTGTATTGGACCTTGGAAGTTCAGAATATTTCTCAGGTTTTTGTTTCTCAAAAGTGGGAAAAAAAGTATCTCCTAACTTTTTACAGAGATATCTTTGACTAACAATCATGTCAATAAATTGCTGTGGCAATGTAGCTGTTTCACCCCTTTTTCTGCAATTGGAGATAAATTGTCACAGGGCTGGTGTATCAAGGTGTGTGTTTTGACTTTTGTAAGGCATTTAAAGATATTTCAAGACTGCTGTGTTTGCCTCAGTAGCCTTATAGTTGAGCAAAACACCCAATTATTGAATTCAAAATTCTAAACTTGCTATTAAACAACTTTTCACATCTGACAGTTCTGGTTCTGAGGATGATGCTCTCTCATTTATAATCAAGTTGCATAGACATTCGTCATTGTTTTTAAATGAAAATTGCCAAGTTTATAAGTGTTTTTCAACAAATTGTGACCACTATTTTCCATAGGCTAAAGCACTGTGGATGGCATGAACTCAAGATAAACTAAAAATCCTGTTCTCTTGCTAATATTTTACATTCTTAACAGGCAAATTATAATGTTTTCTAACAGTTTCTTAACTGGCATATCTTATCTTGCAAAGAGAGGGTCCTGTTTCTGAAATTAAATGTTCAATAAGTCTATTCTCTAAAAAAGTTGCAATAGATATTGGAACTGGTAATTTGGAACCAAAATTAACCTCATTTTCTAGTATATAAAAAAACCTGCATTTTTGGGGGCTCTTCAAGTTGAAGTTTCTTCAACTGTGTTTTAAAGCACAGTATCATACTCCAGTCATAATCTTTGTTCTTAATTCTGACGCCATACTCATATCAGAAAAAAAAATATTTTTACAAGATATGTTAACTCCTTGGTGACTTGGCTCTTACCTGTTGGAGTCCAGGACATACCTCTGGCTGCCCTGGCTGTCTCCAGACACTGGCAGGGGCCTCAAAGACCTTGGCAAGGAGTCAAAAACACCTGTGGCTTCAATTTTAGCCTGTGGAAAACTGCCGACTCTGTATGAGGAATTACAAGCCACAAGGGTTTGAGTAGCGTGATATTTGGATTAACACAGGGTGGAAAAGTAGAATATTGGGATTTTTACAATGGGGTTCAAGGGGGTACAAGATGGAGGAATTTGGGCTTGTCCTAACCTTCTTCTCCTTCGTCTTGTCCTCCATGTCTTGGTGTGTTGTGACACTTTTCTATTGGTTTAAGGTGCAGACACACTGTCCAACATAAATGATAGATATTGGCACATTGTTATAAACAGTCTGTATGTAACTTTTGCTATAAAAGGTATACACTGCCTGAGAGGGCAGGGCAGAATGTCACGGCCTCCTTGCTAGCCAGAGCTCAGCAGGTCAGAGAAAGAATGTTATAGATAAGAAGAAATAAACAACCTTGAGAACTCAATCGGACGCATTCCAGACTCCTCCTTTGGCTGCACGGGCTAAGGGAACGAGGATTCTCGCAATCTTGGGGTCATTCCAAAGAAAAGCAGACCCCAGCACTTACCCTTTTTGTTATTTTCATGGATGGTGCACATGTTCTACTTGCTCACTATCTGCTGTGTGCTACAGTCTGTTATGTTTTTTAAAATGTGTGACTGCACAGCCAAGGAGGAAGCCAACTGTTAGCCTGGTTCTGGCTGTCGCACTGGGTCGTGCAGACCTTCTGGAGGGAGTGCTCAGTTGCCTTCAGCAAAGGAAAAGCTCAGCCAGGAGAGGCTTTTCCAGACTAGGAGTTGGAGTAGGAGAGAAAGGAGCACATCTGCAACAAATCCAAAGGTTTGGAAACTGTTAGGAACAGGGAACAGAAATATCACAGCAGGCTTCAGAGCCAATGGAAGAAAGTCCTTTTCACGGCACAGAGCAGGCATACAGCCTTTTCTCTATAAAAAGTTATATTTCTCCTGTAGGTTTTTGCAAAACTGAGTTGCTGCTTGAGCTACGGGAAGTTTCCAAAGACAGGAGACTGCTTAGGTCTTCATCTGCTTCTGCTGGTCTTTCCTCAAATTTAGTCTGGTTTAATTATGCAGATTTCTCCTTATTTTTTTTTTTCCCCTCTTAACCCAGACTAATGTTACAGTCTGTTGTTTAGTTTTCAAAACTGTCAATCTGCTCCAGTTTCATTCTGTCTTTTTCACTTTTAATAGCCTATAAGTTTAAACTGTCTGGGAATCTTTTTCAGTTAGGAGTCTGTGATCCCCTTTGCCATCTGGCCTTGGAGGAGCAATCCCACAAATTATTTAAAACAACATGTTTGCCTCAGCATAATCAAATCTACTAAATCTCCTTCTTCTTGGTTTTTCCTGTGAAGTAGAAAACTTCCAAGAAATGTATTATTTTTAGGAGTGTAACATTCTATAAATTTCTGTAACTGATAACTTAGTCTTCATCTGATAACTGAATTGGTGTTCCTCACTTAGCTTTTAAAATACAGATTGCTCAAAGTAAAGTCAGTACCACTAACTTGTAAGATGAAAATAAACTGGTATCTTTTTTTCTCATCTTTCATTTCAGCAGCTCAATTTTCCTATTGCTTATATATATAAATATAAAATTCTTGCTTGAATTTATTTCAGTAGCTTGCTGCATTCATGGATGTTGTGGATGCAGGCAAACCCAGTGGGAAGAAGTGACAATGTCTGACTCAGTTCAGAAGGCTGAATTATTTCTTTATTATAATTATGATAAAATACATTAATATACTATATAAAAGGAGGATACTAAAACTACATACTACTTTTTCCTACTCTATCTCTAATCTAACTGACTCGTGACCCTGCTTGCCAGAGTCCAGACACAGGTGGATTGGATTGGCCATCAGGCTCAAACAATCCTCACCTGAATCCAATCAAGCAATCACCCCAGGTAAACAATTCTCCAAACACATTCCACATAGGAAAAACAAGGAGGAGAAATAGAAATTGTTTTCTCTTCCATTTCTCTCTGTGCACCTCTATGAAAAATCCTGAGAGTGAGAGAAATGTGCTTGCCACACATGGATATTTCTTGGAGTTCTCCATTGGTCTTCCCTTCTAATTTGCCATTTCTTTCCCAATTCTCCTACCAGCTGCACTCCAAGATCTTAATTAATGGGAATCATGAATTTGAGTCATTGATTTTGATGACTCTGTAGTAACTGATGTATTAACCAAGAACAAAAAGTTCTTATGGTGGGAACAGGTTCATATTTTCTCCAGTTTGCTAAAGCCAGTCTCTCCTATTGATGTCAGTGCTGTCAGAGATAAGGCAATCCACTTCTCAGCAGTTCTGTTTCTTTCCTAACAATGTACCAGTGAGCACAATGAAGTTACACACTTGTGGCCAATGAGTCTTTGCCTCTATGCTGTACCTCTACTTTTTAAAATGTCCTGGGTGATGTAATCCCAGCAGTGTTACACGTCTTTGTGTTGGGCCTGCTTATCTCACTCAAACTGTTCTTCAATGCTGTTGTTTGGGATAGCCAGGTTTTGGGATTAAATTCAATAATACCTTGTTACAAGGAGGCTGTAAAAATGTAGAACCAAATTCTTTTGTGATTTGGTCTGAGGGTGGATTATAAAAATAGAAAAGTAAAAGGGGGAAAAAAATTTAAAAGGACAATGGCTCAAAAAGCTTTCAGAGTACCTGAGAACCATATTGCAAAGAAAGGTGAATGTAATGCTGGCAGACTATTGGCCATAGACTGGTATTTATAAACATGCTTTTGTATGAGTTGTGGGAACAAAAGAAATCTGTCACAATGCACTTTAACTCTTTGACCACTTGAAACTTTTTTAAATCTCCTTTAATTTTTATATTTATTTAAGTTTGTGCCATCTGTAGATCTCAAACTTGATTTCTTTGAAAATCCAGCACAATACACATTGCTCTTTTCTGGTCTTCACTCTTTCTGAGTGCACAGTTCTCTGTTTAGTAAGAAAAGGATTGGCAAGGGATTTAAGTTCTTTATTTACAGCCTCATAACTTTGTTTGCTTATGGATTATGATAGCACATCCAGCTCGATGATCTTGTATGTTGTAAGTGTTGCAGCTTAAGATTCCTGATGAAAACTCAAAAATCTTCTCCGGCACAATTCATACATGTAAATATTTAAGTGAAAAGCAAAATGGTTTTATTGCATTTTTATTACTACGAAATAGTGCTGAAACATTTTCTGCCTATCCTTATACAAGCATAAGGCCAAAATCTCTAGGGAGAGAATTCTATTCTAGTTTTTTTTTCTTCAAACTTGAGCTATTTACCAAACGTGTAAGTGCTTCTTGGAATTCCACAGCCAAGTGTGCAGTTGGCAGTTATGTTTCTTGGGCTCCAACTACCATGTATGTGATCACACAGGAGAACAGGAGGCAACAAAATCTGTTGCCCTACTGGGTCCATCTGGGAATGAAAATGTCTTTAGATTTCTAGGCTGTGGCAGGCATAGGTTGGATATAGAATAGGTGCAGAAAGGAAGGAGAATTAAATTGCACTGCTATGTAAGGAAGGGTGCGTACATATGGGAATACAGCAATGATCTTCAATTCAAGGACTATTTATTGAAAAATTTACTCTGTATGCTGAAGACTTCCAGCTAAACATAAGGGAAAAGTTTAAAAGAGAAATAAGCTTTTATTCCTTAAAATTTCAGACACAATGACTCTTGTCCAAGTTGTTTTTTATTGTCAGCTACAAAGGGAACTTTTAAACAATATTCAATTGAATTTTAAAAAATTAGATTTTCACCTATCCTCATTCAAAAAAAAAAGTTATTGTTGTTAAAATAATCAGCAAATTTGAGTAAAGCACAGATGCATGGCTCCTATAAATTAACTCTCAAATCTTTGTCTTACTGTATTAGGGAATCTTCTGCCAGGCTTGGACATTTCGGAGCAAAGTCATATGTACACAAAACTTTTGAACACACAATTATTAATCTACAGCAGAGATTTGTGGCCTGCATCAGACAGGTTGTCCAGCTGGACATTAAATATGATCACACTTTAGATGCCATCATCAGGTGAGTCCCTGCTGGCCACAGTCTTTCACCCAGTGGCAAGGGCCAGTGGAACTTGTGGGGTCTTGGAAGGCTAATTCTTCTCCTGCTGCTTTTATCGTCTCCCTCTCTGCTTTTTCTCTTTAGGTTTTGGTATCTTGCAATATGAATCTTCAGTTCGTGAATTTTTTTATGATTTCTTCATTTTGAGCTTTTTGTAACTGGTGTCAAACCGGCGGCATCACCTCCGTGTTCTCACTTTGCTGGCTTACTGGCCATGCATGTGTTCTTTCTTACAGGCTAAGGTGAGAATTGAAAACTGCTGTTTATCATTAATTTCTTTCAGCAAAGCCTGGCCTTGGAGTCACATGTGAGCCACCATAATTTACCGTAGCCCCAGGACTGGACTGGCAGCTACAGAGATGTCCTTTCTCCTCCAGCACTAGAAGCACAGGCAATGCTCCATAGGGTACAGCTGAGTGTCTGGAATGACTCTTTTAAATTCTGTCTATGGATTGCTTTAGAAACAGCATTTCATTTGTCAAATTACGGAAATATTCTATGCAAATAATTTATGGTACTTTAAAAAGTGAGTTTCTAAAGTTGAATTATAAGTATATATTTACTTTAAAAGTTTATTTTCAACTCATTCCGGAGTCTGCTACAACAGAAAGAGCTGAGACATTATGTGAGGTGCTAACAGTTTGAGCAAAAAGTACAAAATCTGACACAGCAAACTGGACAGCCACCTTGCTTCTTCCCAGCACAGTTTGGTTTTGACAGCTGCATCTCTTCTGTTGTTTTTCTGGATGATTTAGTAGAGCTTTTCCTTATTTTCCCCTTCTTGCCAGCTATGGTTTAAATAATGCCTTCTTAATCCTTTGAGAGTCTTTTGCCTTCTTTTTTTTTTTTATTTCTTCTTGTTTTCCCCCTGTCATTTCTCACACAAACCTATGCTATGTCTTTCACACTTATATTTCTCTGCTTTCTTGGCTCTGTTTCTGCATCTCACTGAACCTCCTGCACATCATTGTTTTTTTTCCTTTATCTCTCAAAAATGTGCAACAGCCTGAGGCTTTGGTTTTCTCTTTCATTCCCCTGATCAGCTCCCTGTGGAGTTTTAGGTTTTCCTCATCCCCACCCCTTCCTGTTCTGCTGGGTTTTTTCCATCAGACTCCTCTTATTCTATGTGTCCCATGAGACTGTGTCGCTGTGTTGGAAGATTTCAATCAGTTCAGTATTGTTTCCTCTGACCCGTGTGGGATGATGGCCTCTACACTGCAGGTTTTTTCCTTCTTTTCTCCCTTTCAAGCATCTCTCAGCATCCCCAGCAATACTGCTGATCGTTACAGAAGCCATTCCTTCTGAGTACCCTGGTGTCATCTCCTACTTCTCCCTTGTTGACACGCACACGAACAGAATAATGGGGGTTTGTGCACTGTTTGTGGTTCCTGCTTGGATCGTGCACCCAGGAGCAAGCAATCACAGCAGGTCTGTGGCCATAGCAGTTTTTGTAGCTCAGAGTAGGGGGTGTCTGACTGCAGTGACTTAAAATGAGCACCAGAACTTCTCCAATAGCTAGAACTCCACAGGCCATGAAGAAAAGATCCTGAAGAAAAGAAAAAGCAGATTTACACTTTGTCTTTCTAGCTGAATATATGCTCTGTATCAGAAGTTGTCTTTTGGTGCAGCTCAGGACAAAATATGAAACTTTGAGTGTCTTGAGTTGGTTCTTATTCCTGGCACATCTGGGAATAGCAATACTCACTGTGAAGTAATGAAAAAAATATTGTGAGGTTTTGTTGATCTCAGCATCTTTCTCAAGCATCAGCAGAAGTTAGTGCTCCATAGATATATTTTAGTGCAGACTCTTCCTAGATCTTTGGGAAATGGAAGGATTGTTTTATCCACTATATCAAATCACTTAATCCATAACTTTAGCAAATGCAGAAATTAGTTTGTTCATGCTTTAATGCCTATCTGTCATTCTGGCTTGAGTTCCTCTGCAAATTTCAAATGTTTTAGTTGGAGATTCCCCCAAAGACTGCAAGTTTTGAGAGCAGAACGTCAAATTTATTCATGCGGGATCAAACTGAAAGCTGAGGTTTGGTGACCCAAGCTTCATTTGTTCCCTTTGTAGCCCCAGCTGTGTGCTCTGGGACCGGGTGCAGGTATCCCTGTGAGTGCTGCTAATCCCTTACTACTCCCCCATAAATGTAGTCTTACAGAATGGGTGATTGCTCGATGCCTTTTCCTCAATTAATGACTCTGTAAACAGGGTGCTAACGTATTTGTGAGGACTATCGACTGTGCAAGTAATTAGCTGCTGTGAAAGTAGAAGAAAAGGCAGTTATTGGGTTTTTAGGCAATTTCTTTCAGTGAAACATTCTTCCTTACTGTCTTTTGTGTAAAGGACAGGAATCTTTCTGGTTCAGGTTAAAACTTGAGACTGCTGGGCAGCCGGGTTTGTATGTCAGTATCTAACAGCTGGTGAAGTGGCAGATAAAAGTTAGAAAACAAAGTGTTGTTTGAAGGTTTGAGACTTTTTGTGTGTGGGTGGATTTTTGTTGTTTAGGGTTTTTTTAATATGGGTCATTTCACACCCCGTGTTTGCAGTGAAGATGAAAAAGAGTCAAATTAATTACAGATTATCTCAGCCGTTCCATACAGCCAAAATTGCATGGTTTGGTGTGGCAAACAGCAAGAGCATTTCAAACCTTATCTCTTATTTAGGTGGCAGAGTGAAGCTGTGTCCTAACCCATGGAAAAGCTAAGTGCAGCAGTGCATTTTGACCCTCCAGGGTTAAGAGAGCCTGGATAAGGCTATCATACATGGAAATGCCATCCCACTGGCATTTTCTTAACTGCAATTTTAAAAGCCAGGAAGTGTGACTGAAATACTTTTTGTTCCCAATTCATGATCCTTGTCAGTCCTTTTTATGTGGGAGCTGTAGTTAATGGCTGATTGAGAGCAGCCCTGGTGTGGGGCTGCTCCTGGGTCTCCTCTCTGTGGGATGAAACCCTGCTATGAGCCCTGATGCAAAAATGAACCTAACCTGGACTCATTTTCATGTGTCAGCATTCACACATATTCAGAGACACAAAGCTAGGAGGGTCTTTCAAATTAGCACCGATGCAGCGGAGTATAGAATTTTCCCAATTCTGTGTTACAGATCATTTTAGCTGTGCAGCAGTCTATTAAAAATATAACTCATCCAGCTTATCTATTCTAAAAGCTTCTCCACTGCAGCCAGCCACCACAGCTGGTAAAATAGGTGCTTGTCACACCAGTTTAATGAATTTAATGTGAAAGCCATTTCTTGTTACGTTTGGCAGTTAGAAGGCTGGCTCAGGTTCTGTTCTGCTGAAGGAATGGAATGGTAGGATCCATGTCATATAATTTTATAAGTGTAATACTCATCAGTACAGCAGCTAATATGAAAAGCAGAAGAAAGAGGGTAAGAAATAAGACCACAAGTCAAATTGCTAATACTTCTAATTCCTTGTGGAAAGATAACGCTTCAATTGAAAGATATGACAATAAAAATATCAAATTTCTTTAAAATAGGGTGTAACTCAATCCTTCACACTCTGTTCTTTGCTTGAATAGAGTAACACAGATTGATTACTGACTTAATTTCTAGAGGACTTTGGTATTTAACATCCATTGTAAGCTCTTAAAAGTGTTGTGTCCTTAGTAAGGTGAGAAGGAAGCTTTGTCTGAGCTTTTAAGGAAAAAAACCTGCAATTGAAACTGGTGTTTTCTCTCCCTTCTCCTCCCCTTTGTATAGTCACTGATAATTAGGTTGTGCAATGGAAGAGGCATATGTAAAGGAGCACTTTCCAATGCACCTCTAAATCAGTAAGATACCCCCAGTTACCTAATTAACTACATGCAACTTTCTGTGTATTCATTGTAGCACTCTTATTTCTAAAATTCACATTTGCTTTTATGTGATCTTATACACAATTTAATTTCCCATACCAAAAAGAAAAATAATAAATGCCAGGATATTACATAGAGTTCCCAGTGTTAATAATTAAGAGGAAATTGCAGTGAGATTAAAAAAAAAAAAAACTGGGTTCTACGAACTACATCTCCTTACAAAGAAAAGTCAATCAGAAAATGCTTTAAAGTATATGATACATAATCAAAATAATTAACAGTAAGGCATGAGACTGCTGCCTTCAATATCACAAATGTGTTTAAGTAAAATTAAATTACCTTGGTCACCTGTGGAAATCTTGTGTATTTTTCAGCAAAATCTTACATTCTAAATGACTTGTATAAAGTGATTATTTAAAGATGATTCCATCAGCTATTCAGGGACCAAAAATTGTGAAGTAATAGTTAAAACTAATTCCATGGTTTATCACTCCAGGCTCATGCTGGGTGTTTTATGTGATGGAGGTTATGCATCTGATTTCTAGAATCAGATATTTCTTGTCAGAGGCCTTCTTCTCCAGGGTCAGTTGGAGAATATATCTGATGTAATAGTTTCTAACAAGATATTTCTGCTATTCCTTCAAGCCCCTTCTGCTAGTACTGTGAAGTAGGATTTTTGCCAATAAATTGGTTCTTGTTATTCTTATCCAGTGAATAAAGACCCTGGGATCAAGAGAGCTCTACCATATCATTGAATCCATTCTTTAGTATTTTTTTTTTTTTGATCTAAGCAGTTGAAAGCCTTATATGTATGTCTGAAAATTGCTTGGGACCATTTATCCTTGTGAGGACATCCATTTTATTGGAGCTTTTTGCTACCTGGAGTAATTTAGGGACTCTAAACATGAAGGAATGGCCATCACCAATTTGCTGGCTCCAAGGCTAAGCATGCTGCTTTATTCCTAAGTGAACGGATAGGAGGAAAGATTGCCAAGTGTCTGTTGTCCTCTGATAGATTTTCCATGTGTAGAAATATGTGACAATAGTTCCCCAGATTTCAGGTGTCAGGCTTTTATAGCAAAGGCCACAACTTCCAGTGCTGGGTGTCTAGGTCCTTAGGAAGCAAACAAAAGGTTAAATAGCTGAAGTTATGAGTGATGATGAGCTACAGGCACAGCTTAGGCAAGGCAGGAGAGTTCAATGAAAATGGCATATACAAAATGAAAAAGCCAATTTACTCTGTGAGAAATTAGCTTTCACTTAAATTTCCCTCAGAAAAATAGATCTAGTAATAAGAAGTGAGTCTGGTCAGGTCAGAGGTCATCTCTGCTTTTATCTGGCAACCCAAGAGTAGCTGTGCTGGGAATCCCTCAGGAGCAAGGCCATATCTGTGTCCCCTGCTCTCTTTCAATGCTCTCTCCCAAGGTGCACTGAAGTTGTGATACTCAGCGTTAAGACAGATGGAAAGGAAGACCCACAATAGAAGTGCTATTGCAGCTATAGGTTATTATAAATCACAGAAACTGATCACATGGCTGAAGAGAAGAATGACCTGAAATCAAGAGTCTAAGCAAAACCTGACAATTTAGGATCAGTTTATTTTGGAAAATTTCTGTCCCTGTGCTCCAAATATGTGCATACTCCTTTTGGGGTGGGCCTATCCAAGATTTTCCACCCTAGCAAGCTTAGAATTAAGGCCTACTCTCTTCATTGCACAAACTGTAAAATGTTCCTGTTAGGTTTCTGGTGTGTAGTGATTGTAATTGTGACTTATTAATGATGATTGTCTTATTCTCCATCAGGTTCCAGCACTGACTTACTGAATCATTTAGTGCAAATAATTTGCTCTTCACCTAGGCCTAAAGATCATAAAGTAAGCAGCACATTGTTGTATTAGAAGAAAAATCTGTGTTGTTCTTTTAATTTTTTTGTTTTGTGTGTTGCTAATGCAAGAAGTAATTCCGAGTAAAGGTCTCTCTTTTGCACAGTGTGGCAAAGAAGAAATAAAACAGCCAATAGTCCTTCTTAGAATGTCCCTTATCTTTTCTTGGGATTAACCCTCTGAGCCAAATCACCTGCAAAACATGAGTCAGAGAGTGAAATCATAAAAAAATAACCCTGTATTGGTGCACAAGCATGTAAGAGTAGAGATCATCATCAGTCAAGAGTCAGACAGATCTAACATTTGCTGAGAGCATCCCTATATTTTATTGAGTTGTCATGCCTTGTTGCATACTTAATGAGGATAAGCCCCTTATATGCTGATTTTGCATTACAAATGTTGTTTTGCTGGGACTGTCAGCTGCAAATAGCTTGTGGCAATACATCTTCCATGCAGAAAATAAACACATACACCATTATAGCATACCCATGTTATTGCCACGACTGTAAACAACTAATAAAAGGAATGTATTTACTGTGCCTTACAGTCATTCACTCCAGTCATATTTTTTCCACTTTCAAGCCTATTGACTTTATGGAACATTTGGCATCATTTCATCTTACCATCATTGTCTTACTGTGTCATCACTTAAACAAACAAAAGTAGTGCTGTATGCCTGCCCATGGAGTCAGCCCCATAGGTCAGGATATATCCATGACCAGCAGGTGTATTGGGCATACTCTTGAAGGCTCTGGAAGTATTTTGTGTGCTAAGAATAGTCATTGACCTCAAGATAGCTGCCACTGAGATCAGCTTAGTTGGTGCTAGTAATGCCAGGGTTGTGGGCTTGATCCCTGTATGGGCCATTCACTGAAGAGCTGGACTCAATGATCCTTGTGGGTCTCTTCCAACTCAGAACACTCTGTGATTCTGTGACATTTAGGACACTGATGTCATCTAGTTACTCCTGGTAATACCTGGGCATGGGGGAAATCAGCATTTTGCTCTGCAAAAACCAACAGCATGGCTGGATTTGCATAGCAATCTGTGCCTCTTGCCAGAGGTTAACGGTTATTGAGCTTGGTTACACCAAAGATGGGTTTTGTGTGCTTTTATTGGTATTTTGCTAGTTTTGAGGATAGAAAACCACATAATCATAGAAAAGTTTTGTCTCATGAAGGTTACTGAACTGTTAGCACCAGAGAAAATTAAATCATGCTTTTTTTGGAAGAAATTTCTCAGACATTCATCTGAGCTGTATCTCTCCTTTTAAAGGTGAGTTGGAAGAACTAAATCCAGACAGGACCTCCTGTATCAAAACCCCAGCCACTGTAAGTTTGCTGGAATATCCTCTTTCAAAACTATACTTTGGTGATGGTCCTTTATCACTAATTTCTAACTGAAGATTCTTTGTGGTCTGTTTTAACAATTTGTTCTCCAACTACCGTTGTATTTCAAGATTCCATCATTCCTCTTGTCCCTTGCTTTCAGCATTTTCATCTTATTCTGAAAGACCAGCTGTAGCATTCTGAGCTTTCTGCTTGGCTAAACAAGGCAAGTTCTTTTCAACAGTTCTCAGCAAACTCTTTTAATCTGTTCTCATGAAATAGCCTCTTCATTCTCTCTTTGTCATGGAAACTCTTCTGTGTTTTTCCCCAGTTTGCATTTATCTATTCTAGGATGACAAAGACTATTTATATCCACTATGGTACTACTCCTTTATGTCTGTCAGAAAACATCTTGACAAAGTAATTCCAGGAGTAAATTCACATGGGTTTTGAGGGTCATTATGTTTGTGTATAATCTGCTATCTTTTTTTCCCTTTTTTCTATAATTTCTAATGGATGGATCCACATCTTATGGAAGAAAACTTTCTGAGTGTTTAAAGGCTGAGCTTCATTTTCCCTCCTTGCTCTGGAGTACTGCAAGCTTGTTCACCCACTGGACGATCCCTTCCTCTGCCTTAATCTGGTTTTTCTCCAACTTCTCAAATTAAATCTTTAACCTCTGATTTTCATTCCCAAGGATTTTATTTGATGCAGCACACTAAATACTGTCTGTAAATACATTCAGGTTGTAATGGACATGCCTTCAGTTTTGAATCTGCACTGACTTAGCATCCATCCTCACCTTCTCCCTCTTAATTACTGTCCGGTAAGAAAGGACCAATATTGCACAAATTCATGTTTTTAACTAGCTGCCACTGCATCCCTTGGGACAGGTTAAATGTACTGACAATAAACTGTCCTGGCCTTTTCAATTTGGTGTTGGAGTTGCAGGTAAATTGCATTGTTCCTACTGCCTTTCATAAGTGATATAAAAACTGCAAGTTGGGTGAAACCTGATGAAGCTAAATTTGCATCATGTTTTTTCTTCACGCATCACTTGCAACGCCATTTTATAATGCAGAAGTGTTACCTGCTACTGAGGAATTTTAACTGCATCTTTTAACTAAGCTAGTGGCAAATTGAAAACTAATAAGTTGTATTTTGCATATCAAATACTGCTCTGGGGACAAGCTAACCTAGACACCTACTCAATTGCAACTTCCTGCTCTGTAAAAAAAAAAATAATAATAAAGAAAATCATGACAGCTTATTACATGAAAGAACAAATTCATCACCCAGAGCAGAATAAATGCTATGTTATTACACAGTAATTGTGAAGGCATCTTAAAACTTTTGTTCATGAGAATATTAAATGTTTTTCAATGTTATCTGCAATAAATGTTATTCTAAAGGCAGCAAAATGATGTAGTATGTTTTTCAATATCTACAAACTGAAGCTATCAATGTAGTCAATTGAGCACCGAGCAAAAACCAGGCAGGCTCTTTTACTGTCAAGCAAAAAAATAATATTCATAGATTTCTGTGAGTCTGTCCTCACTTTATGTCTTGGAAATGGTGTCTCTTTGCCCTCTGTTTCTGCAGAAAAACCAATATTGGCAATTGTATTTGATATGGTGATGGTCTGTATCTGTCCTTCAGGACAGATATGCTTCAGAGCATCTTTCCATTTCTGTGTTTCAGAAATTTTAGGTTTAAGTTCCATTAATACTGCACTTCAACCCTGTCATTGGTGAAATATGACCAACTTGTACTCCATCCCAGGAAAGGAGGATAAATAGGGAGAGTTATAGGGATACATTTCAGTATTTGAAATTATTAAGTTATATTTTAAATATCATTATCTTGAAAACTAATCCATTTCATTGTAATTTAAGTAGCATTTATATAAATTAGGCACATATGACATTTCTAATTAGGTATACTTTAATGGTTAAATCATCAGTTTTTAAAATGATAATTGGGCTGGTTGTAAAATTTCAAGGTCTATGATTTTAAAATTGAATTGCTCTTTGACTTATGTAAAAGAATAGATTGTTAAGTCAGTGCCTCACAGGAGAGAAGCAGTCTAGGATATTATGATTTGAATTAGTTTTTCAAAGGAATTTAGAGTAGGCAATCTGTCCTCTGATCTTTCTTTGCACACTAAAAGTATGAGTCAGTTATGCTAAGATGGCTTAAATTGAGAATATAGTGATTTAATTAACAGCTGGAATTGTAGAATTCCCCGTGTGAGGAAGGTGATGCATTAATGGCTTCCTTTACTGATGCTCTAATGAATCCAAGGTATTTTCCACTGGAAGCTTCCTTTTACATATAGAGCTGCCTGTTGCAGATGCGGAATTGCCTTTCTGAGTTCAGAACAAGAATTTGGGAACTCCAAGAAAATTGCATCACCTGGAATATTGATAGTCAATACATAGCCTTGTTAAAGGCCCCATTATTGGTTCCTGGCACTGAGGAGGGCAGCAGGCAAGCACAGGACATATTTATGTCCCAGCAGCACTTTAGAGTGAAGACCTCAGGGTCAAGTGTAGTGACTTTCCTCTCCACACAAGCCCCAGCAGCATCTTTGGGTTCACTTCCATTGCCTGAGCCTCTTGTGGACAGAGGTGAAAGCAGAGCAGGGAGTTCCATTGCCAGTATAACCCTGGAGAAGCACAGAGGGCAGCAGTCAAACTTCTGTGATTGTCCTGTGGCTGGTGCTCCACTGGCTGAAGGTCCTGGTGCAGAAACATTCAGCTCTGTGGAATACAGAAATACAGTCTGCAGTGGAATAGAAAAAGTGTTTGCCACAGCTTGGTCATGCAGCAAACAGGGAATGTTTGTAAATCATTTCTGCCAGTGCAAATGTGAGTTCTGTGGGAGTCAGTCCCTCCTGGCTTCAGCAGGGTGAAATGGCCTGGCCAGGTGTTAGGCTGTGTGCTTTGAGTCATGTAAAAGCAAAGGTTGTTAAGTCAGTGCCTCACAGAGGACAAGCAGCTCAGGACATCATGATCCAGACTGGCTTTTCTGAGGAATTTCAAACAGAAGGATCTGTCCTCTGATCTTTCTTTGCACACAAAAAGTGAGTCACTTGTACTGGGGACACGAGGCTGCCTTCTAAAGAATGACTGGGCAAATCTCAGTCTGGAAAAGAAATAACTGGGGAAGTGAAGGAAGTTTATACAGTGGTGAGCCATTTGGAGAAGCAGGACAGCATTCCCACTTCCAATACAAAAATGGAGCCCCTCAGTGATCCTGGAGCTGTGCTCAGACCAGATGAAGACTATTCTCTTCCTGTTAAAAGCATCTGAGTTTAGGAAGCCACAAAAGGATACCAGGAGTGCCAGAAGTTTGCCTGGTTTCAAGATAGTTTAGAGAAAAGAAACCCATAGAGCATTACTCAATACATAGGAATTATACCTTGCTAAAAATGCCCCTGAACAGGAAACGTTTGGATGGTGGAGGAAAGGTGATGTCAGAATTGCCTGTGTTGTTGGACCCTGATCTGGAACTGTTTCACATGTCTGGGGGTTTTCCACATTTTAGAGTAGGTTCACAATTTCCAAACTTGGCTACTTCTCTGATGATCAGTCAAACCAATTAAAAGATACCAGTGTCTTCAGTGAGGAAGCAAAATACAAACAGTTATTGTATATTATATGAAACAAATGTCTGTTTCTTTCTTCTTTCTCTATAGTCTCTTTATCATTCAAATTTTGAACTTGGTTTTAATTAATGTGATTTTAATTGCCAACCCAGGAAAAACTTCTCACAGCCTCAATTAGAAATCTGCTGGACCTCCCAGCAAAGGTTCAGCAAAAGATTCAGCTTGGAAATGTAGCTCAGGAAATCTCACCCCAAGCTGTGACAGAAGTTTTGAGCCCTGATTCCTCTTCCTTGATCATCCAGGTGGTTGTCCCAGTCTCTTGGCCTACCACTGCTTTAATAAATCTGCCAACACTGGTACATATGATGGTCTTTAAAAAATTATATGCGAAAAAATGGATTGTTTGATCCTGCCCAATTAGGTATTCCCATTCCAACTGTCAGTTGCATTTGCCTGCTGTGGATGGACCTCTCAGATTAATTTAATCTGTGTTTACTGTCTTTTCTTTCAGAGTTGTTTCTGGCAGTGTAAATATGTTGATTTCTTTGTATGCTGCTGATGTCTCTCAGGATTCACCAAATAATTAATACCAACATCTGTTTAGTATGCAAATACTAAAACTGTGCTGTCCTCAGATTGCCATTTGTATGGAGAAAAATTAGGCGACAGTTTGTCTCCAATCACATGTTCACTTCTGGCTTGTTTTGACAGGTTTTTCCTGCTTGATACTGAAAAAAGGGAGGTGGCAGCAGCCTTGGTGCAATCAAATACTAGCTCTGTGGCTTAAAGGCTGGACAGTATCCTGTAGCTTCTTTCTTAGGGAAGGAAGTGTTGGTTTAGATTATTATGAATTAGGTTATGTTATTTTTTTTTTTTTTGCATATAATGTACAACAGAGTGACTTTACATATTGCAATCATCAGACACTCCCCGTTATGAATAATTCATGTACAACACCATCCCATATAGAAGTGTGTGTGGTCTGCATAATAAATACCTGTTCAAAGTATACTGAACAATTTTTTTTTTATATTTACAATTACAGTTATCATCCAGAATTGCTGAAGGTTACACTTCAGCAGTCACATAAGGGAGAAGACTGGCAACAGTATTTTAAAAATAGGACATAACTATTCCAGTGCTGTGGCAAGCCTTGACTTTTTAATACCTACCACTGTGACACCTGAGTGATTTATGTGCATGTTCTGTTGCTACCAGTGCATTCCCAAGGATTGGAAGTGCTGCAGCAAACGTAAATAATGAAGTGGAACGATCATCCTGATACTGAGGAGTTACCCATTGTGAAAAACACTGTTATCACTCAGGAAAATTTGTCATCATACAAGTAGTACCATCCTTTGTCTTAGAATTGCAGAATCTTTGCCAAAGGATCTGAAAGTTTCCATGTACCCATGAAACCTAACTTAGGCTTGCTTTACCAATATATCGGGTTTTCTTTGTTTTCTTCTGGTGTGAAAGACACCGGTGAAACTGTCTGCAATGTTTGCTGAAACTGTAAGTGCAAGATTCTGCACCACTCAGTGGTCTCTTGTGTTTTGTTTTGAGGTCTTAGAATGAAAAACTGCAGCATGTCAAAGGGACTGTCAAAATGCTGTCAGATTGGCTTCAAAACAAATAACAACTCCAAAGTCAGTGTGGCTCCTATTGCAAAAAATCATGTAGCCTTGTACAAAAACACAGTCCAATTTGATTGAAAAATTTGAGCCATTAATTTTTCTGATAATGTTATAATGTAAGACTTGGAACATGCTAAAAAAAACTCCACCAAAACACAAAAACCCCTTCTATCTTGCATAATCAGAGCTTTTTGTGACAAATAGTTAGCTATGCTTTGAAAGGGTAGTTTCCATTGAAAAATTCATATTCATTGTAGCAGTGATGGAGACCAATCAATAGTAATGAAAGTCCAAAGGAGCCTGGAAAATTACCTTATTTTTTGCACTTTGGGTACATGGTTCCTCTGAAACATAAAGAAAATATCTGAAGAAAAATTGCAAACCATTTTTAACTGTACTCCTAATAACAAGTTACAGTTAAAACTGTGGGGCTGTTCAGAAATATCTGGGAATAATTTGCATCTTTAAGCACTGGAGTAGGAATTTAGAAAAAAAAATATTTTAAAAATCCAGTCTTTCTGAAGGCCTTATTTTTTTATTTTCAATTTATATGAAAAATTAATAACTGACTCAACTGTAATGGAGTAGGCTTGAGATTAAAAGGAGCTAGAATTTGTTGAGTTGATAATAAGGCCAGATCATCAAATTGTTAGAGATCAAATCCCAGACTAGAGCAGAGCTGCTCAAGCCGTGCTGTTCCATTAAGAGAAGTAATAGAGTTAGGAGGAACTTGGGGAAGTCTGCTGTCAGTGGTTGATAGAGATTGTTTAATGCCACTTGGGTCTGCAGAAAAACCTCTGTGGGAGACTGAAGACTCATCCTTAGCTATGACTTGTAGGAAGAATAAAAGGAGGATAAGAATCTGAGAGCTAGATTTTCAGTTTTTGAGCTCCTCTGTTCCAGTCCCACTGTTAACCCAGTCCCACCACCATGTTCACCACTATGTCCTCATACTCTACATCCACATGTTCTTCGAACATTTCCAAGGATGGTGATTCCACCACTTCCCTGGGCAGCCTGTTCCAATGATTGACAATCCTTTCTGTGAAGAAATTTTTTCCTAATATCAAATCTGAAACTCCCCCAGTGCACCTTGAGGCCATCGAGAACATCAGTTTGTTCTCCCTAGTATTTGAAATTGACTTCTGCATACATCAGCATTTGATTAAGAGATTGCCCCAAGTAGATCATTCTTATGTACCAAATGATCTACCCATAAAAATAAAAGTTTCCTAATAATCTTTTGGTATTTTAGCATCAGCTAATTTTCTGCTGAGGAGAGCAGAATGTGATTAAGGCAACTGAAAACATTTTATAGTGTGACAGGTGGTCATGAAATTATATTAGCATTTAAATGACAAAAATGAAACCTTTCCTTTCCTGGTCTGAGAATGTCAGAAAGTGAAGCATCAGGATTCATCGTCTCCTCCTATTTCCCATGGGTTATATTTTAGTTTAAAAACAGCTGTTAATTCTGGATCACAAATTATGAAGGATCTAAAAGACAGTGTCGTGACTTGCTGTAGATACTACTAGAAAACATTTTCCATCTGTGTGACTTATTTTAAAAAAGCCCTCGGCCACTCAGAGAGCCAGCTCTGGGAACTTAATCAGATGTTTTTCTTCTTTTGATAACTAAGAATCAACTCTAGGGAGTGTTGAGATCACCACGGTATTTATTTTAAGTGAGTGATTGAATGATTCCTGAACTGCTCTTCCGGAAAATGAAGCAAACCCATGCTTTAGAGGTCACCTCTAATTAGACATCAAAAAATAACTGCAGATAACTTCATCAAAAATATAAATAACTAATCAGTATGAGTCCAGTGACTTTGTCTTATAATTAGTCCTGTACAAAGGCTCCTTGAAGTAAAATGACAGTTGGGTCTCCTGCCTCAAACTTCACAAACGAACCAATAGTTTCAAGCTGATGCTCCCTTTGAACTGCTCTCCCAGGATAAATTACTGATGGCCTAAATGTTACATTTACATTTATTATTCTCTATTACCAAGAACATGTGAAGCTGCAAAAGATTAAAGCAGCAATTACTGAAGTTAGAACATTGGAAATGAAGTTCAAACACCAGAAATTAATGTTTAGGAAAACAGAAAAGACAATCACCTGAGGCTAGTTTTAACTAAATAAAATCAGTGGCATCTACATCTAAAAGGATGTTTACAGCTGATAATTTCTGTGCTCGTGAATTTTTGAGTGAACTACTGGCAGCTTGGGTAGTTGGGTTTGGATGCAGTGTGAATAAGGCCATGTTGGTCAGCCTCAGAAAGTTGACCAGGAGTCCTGGGCCTTGGCATTCTCAGACTTCAAGGGAGGTAACAGCATCAAAGGGAAAAAAACTTCTCCTAGTAGTTGTTCTTCAGGAAAGGTTTCATAAGTGTTATGAAAATTGTTGATTTTCCTTTAAAAAAAAATCTTGGTTATTATGCATGTTTGCTTTTTTTTTTTTTCCCTCTGTTTCATAAATTGTTGGTTTGTTCATTTCTTGGATTTGTTGTTCTTGAGGGACAAAACTCAGTTCACTGAGTCCCTGTCAGTTTAATTGGGTTTTCTCAGTTTTGGGAAGGAGAGGATGAAAATGGGAGATATTTAGAGAAAGAGCAGGGAATTGTTTGTAGAAGTTTGGGTCTCTTTACACTCTGAGTTGTTCTTGTGTCATCTTGTCTGCAGCTCCATAGAGAAGAAATTCATCCAGGCTCTGTGTATGGAATGCAACACATCAGGGCAGGGACTGCACCCAGCCTGCCCAGCAGGGGAAAATGCAAATGCAAACCTGCACTCAGCCTTCCCCAAACATTCTGGGGCTCTGGAAAACTCGGCAGAAAAGGCACTTCTGCCTTTGCAGAGAGCGGCTGCACAGGGGAGCAGAGCAGTGGCCATGCCTTGGGCTCATGGACAGAAAATGGGCTCGTGCAGTGCCTCTGTGTGGCTGTTGTCTGCTCCATCCCACACTGATGGGGGCTCACTCAGTGGCCACTAATGGGGTTGTTTTTCAAACACCTCTCTTCACCTTTAAAATGATGAAATTAAGCTCCCTTAGTTATTAAGAGCTAAAAATAATGATTTGCTCGCGCTCTGCATTGTAGTAGCAGGCGCAGCAGAATATTGATCTGCACTCTGTGTCATATTATATTTACAATAGGGCCTGATCGATGTGCTATTTCTGAGCCCGCAGCTCTCGTGTGTATGAAATTGGGGTATTTTATTGTAAGACTAATGTACACGGATAAATCACAACCATGTAGTCCAGGGTGCTGCACATGAGCTGGATGAAGCAATGAAAAGGTCAGCTTTGTATCTCTTCTAGTTTTTAAATGGGCTTGAATTTTTTTTTTTTTCAATATCTGGTAAACAGAAACACCAGTGCAACAAGCATGGTATAAAAGCAGGGTAAGAGACAAACAGACAAAAGCAGGATCACAAAGTGATGAAAGCAATGGAATGACCTTTCTCAGGTCACCAAAAAGGTCAGCTACAACTATGAGGAAGACCACCTTCCTTATCCAGGGTATAACTCTATTTTATTATTTAATCACCAGTGATGTAAATGGAAAGTCTTGGGTCTTGCTAAGATATATCAAGAGAATAATTTTGAGAGTATCAATGGAGTTAAAGTGATGCTGTGCTAAGAAAGTGAGAAGAAAGTTTGCTCTATAATTTTTATTTAAGTACTTCCTCTTTAAGGGAATAAAGTGCTATCATCCCAGCTTTTGTGCCACCACAAAAGCTGCTTGAGAAACTCAGTCTCCAAAGGACTGTCAATAAAGGCCAGAAATAATAATTTAACAAAGATAATATATTACTACTGAGGGTCATGGTTGCAACTATCATGCTGTATAGATGCTCCCCAAAAGAAATAACAGAGTGATTGAAGAGGGTATTTCAGTTGTTCTCCACTCTGGTTCTAATAGGTGGGAAGAGAGATTGAGGCTAACAATGATACACTGAAAAAAAGTCTTTTGGGGACTCTTTTAAAAATTGATTTTGAAAGTAAATCCCAATGTGTGTATAAATATGTCTATTTCTGGCTTGTCTGTCTTCCATTAGTTTTGTTCATATGAGTTTCAGTCAGTCTGGTTTATTGTTATGTTGAACAAATAATAATAATATAAGGTGTCAATCTGGGTTTGTAAATTTGCTGTAACTTTTGAGACATATCTTAATTTTCTGAATAGCCAAAGCCATCTCTTGTGACTGTATAGATGTAAGTGTATTTTCTTATTAAAAACCTCCACCTATTCCTATAGTACTCACTTAAAATTGCAACAGATACTGTGGGTATTTGTGGGAATTCTCCTGCTGATCATCCAAATTGCATGTGACAAACCTGATCCAAAGGGGTTTTCCTCTTTAAAGGATGACTGCCAAATGCATGCAAAACTCCAGATGTTTGGGCTGGAGAAGTGGGGTTTGAAGGTGCTTAAGTTGTGTTCAGCACAAGTGTGGTGTGAAGGCTACATCTCACCTGTGCCCAGGGCAAATGTGCAGCTTCTGATCTGGGCTGCTAGGAGCTGACAACTAAATTCTAATTTCTTGAGGATTGTCAAAGTCTAAAGAAAAGTAAGAAGCATTTTTAGGGGCCTCTGTTTTGGTTCAGGCAAACAATTCAAGATAACATCCTAAGAATAAAAATTCATGACACAACTCAAATTCAAAAGGAGCTGAGAGACAGGAACGGTGCTGTTTAAAAGTTTATTTAAACTATTGTCCTGTAGCTGTGGCTGCTGTTGGGAAACAAGCTCTGAGTAGCAAGATTTTCTGTGTGGCTAATGAGCCTTTTTCTGAAAAAAGCCTGTAAATCTTCAGAAACAAAAGCAGTAGGAACTCAGTGTTGCTAAAGAATTGTGCATAAACTAAACGGTTTAGTTTAGAAAATGAAGTATGAATCATTTCAGAAGAAAATGTGTAGAAAGTAAGAAAATTTGTGGATGTTTGCATGTTTAAATATTCTCTTTCCTAAATCATCCACAGCACTCTCTCAGACATTAGCAAAAGCTGGTATATACAAAAGTGCTATAATATAAACTACAAAGTGCAGGTGTATAAACTGCAAACTGTCTGGCTCCAGAATTAAACAAGTACATGTTTCTGTTTGCATTGATCAGTGTTTATTTTGTTATTTGGTGTATTTGCAGAACATTTGTATCGTTATCCATAGGTTATACAAGAAGACAGGCTAAACTCTGCTCAATTTAAGGAATTGATTCAATTAAAGTTAGTAGGACTGCTTCAGCAAATAAATGTAGGCAGTATTTGACACAGAAACTCTCTGCAAACAATTCTAAATGATATGGGGTGGTACTTGAGCTTGTATAAATCACTATTTCCATTAGCACTATCTTCAGCAGATTTATGCTGATTTATGCTTAGAGGTTCTGGCTCTGCATCTGTAGTTAGTTCAGTGAAATAAGGATTCTTTCCTGTATTTTTTTTCTTTAAGAAGTGTATCAGAATTTAGACAAATCTATGGAACTTGTAGTATTCTAAGATATTTTATTTCCATTCAAATATAAGGAGATTAGGAATTTCAGTACTTAGGTCACAGATTTATAAATTTATATGGGAACATATATCAATGTATATACATGTATTGAAATTTACCATTTCACATTTAGAAAGAGGTCAGAGACCTGCTTCTA
The DNA here is from genome assembly GCA_003676055.1 of Chloebia gouldiae. NCBI lineage: Eukaryota > Metazoa > Chordata > Aves > Passeriformes > Passeridae > Chloebia > Chloebia gouldiae. The sequence goes on from QUSF01000024.1 coordinate 8,037,975, forward strand.
AAGGACTAGACAAAGATTTTAATTGAAATAATTAGATTTGTAACCATCTTCTTTCATTAATGAAACAGACTTAAATAACCCTACATAAAAGTGATACTGTCCTGAGTTACTGAACCTGCAGAATATTCTGAGTGTGGAATATCTTGTAGCATCAGAATTACAGCAGTGTGCATGTGGCTGTGTGTGCTTTCTCCTACCTCCCTGTGCCTCAGTTTGAGACGTTCTGAAGTGCTTGGCATCAAACTTAATGCTGTTTACATGAGGTGCAGGAACTCTTCCCATAACGTGCCATGAATTTTCCAGAGCACTGATATTATCCAGAGCTTGGCATAAGCACAGTCCCAACTGTCTGAGGAGCTCTGAGTGTAAAGGTCTTGCCAGTACTCCAATGTACACAGCTCCCCACAGTTCTCTGGAGCAAAAAAAAAAAAAAAAAAAAATTCAAACACTCTACCAAAAACTTTGGTGCTACTTAGTCCTCTTTATAGCCTTTACAATGTCTGTCAGATCTAAGACTTCAGTTCTGGTTTGAGTTTTCTAACTGGTGTTGTAATCTTCATCTTGTGCCTATTCTGCTCACTGGAGATGACAAGAGTTGATTGTAAAGTCCTCAGAGGGCACACATGTCAACTTTTCCACTTGTACACATGATACTGACCTGGCCTCTGAATTCAGGTGTTTTGTTGCAGGAAAGGTCAAAAGCCAAATAAAACCAATTTAGATTTGACAGCTTCCAAGAATCGCTTTCTGAAATAGAAAGTAATATATATTTTTTCCCACTTTGATTAAATCTTTCCCTGATGGCATGTATTTTGCTTTATCTTTTTAAGTGAAAATATTGAACATGGCAGAAGAGGAGCCCTTAATTTTATTTAGGTTAAACACGCCTCTGGAAAAGGGCAGATCTGAAGAAGCAGGCTCTGGGGAAGAGAAGGTACTCACCTGTAACAGACAAAAACAGATTAGGCTCTTTAGTACATTATTACTTTCCCCTCACTGAAGGGCAATTGTGTGGGAAGAAATGTTTGAAGACACTTCAGCTCTTCCAGACAGTGAGGATGAGGGTCATATTTCTGATGAAAATAGAAGAGCTGGGGCATCATTCTTGCACAATTCTTTAAAGGTTTGAGCTAGCAGATATAACTCGGAGTGTTGGGTGTGAGTTTTTGGGGGCCTGGAGGGCTGGGCAGAGGGCAGGCTGACAAGCAGGGCAGCAGCTCTTTGGCTGGGCTACTCAGTGCTCAGATAAAGTAGGAGAGCCCAGCAGCATTGGTCAAAACAGGCAATAGAACAGCAAACTTGAAAAAAGCCCCAGGCAAGGGCTGGCCTGGAGCTGAGGAGCCTGCATCACAAATCCCTCAGAAACTGTTTTAGTTTAATTGTATTAATATCAAATTTCCAGCCTTTGAGGCTACAGGTGAAATATGTGTGAAAAGCCTTGCTAATTCTGCAGACAAAAATCCCCATGCTGTGTAATTAACGCTGTATCATTTGCCAGCTAAACAGACCAGTTAGGGACACAGAATAAAAATAACTTACAAGTCCTTGTCTACATCCTGGCACATGTCTAGAACTATTTGAAGCTTAGAAGGAAAACTCCCAAGAAATCTCATTAGGCTAATGATGCTGCTTCTCAGCAAACCTGTGGTCCTATTCCTGGCAGTACTTTTCCCAAACTGAGTTTTTGCAGAGTGGCAGACAAGACTTTATCAACCTTCAGAGCAGCAGTGGACAAAGGCAAGGGACTGACAAAGTTAACTGTGAGCAGGAAGCTCTGAAAAAAAAAGTGAGGAAATTTCTATTTAGAAGGTGGGGAAGACTTTGAGTTCATTTGATAGCTCTTGGCTTCACCCTAAATACAGACTGCATCTTTCTCACTGAAAGATCTTACAGCTGCAGCTTCTCGTTAGGTGGCAAAAAATCAGCCCTTTCATGTAGTGGTGGTCTGATATGTGTCAGGATCTGATGTCCTCTCTGACATAAGCAGCAGTGTCCATCCTCCTTGGGCTAGTGCAGGGGAAAGGTCCAGGGTGGGGAGAACACCAGTGGCACAGCCACGTGCTTTGCTGCAGGATGTAATCAAACCCCTCATGTGGAAAGCTCTGAGGAAGTGCTTTTGTGAACTGTGCTATTTTTTGGGAAGTGTGTCCAAAAAGGCAAGTGGTATCTGAGCAGCCTCCCTGCACGTATCAATATCCACATTTGCTGAGAAATCTTTCATGAGAGGCAGTAACATGCACTCTCATTCTCAGGGCATTTGCTCTGCTCCTTTAACACAACTGGCAAGCAAATGATGCTGCTCTGTTTAGGTGGAGCTGCTAGGTTCAAACTGAATTTGTAGGATCCCTGTTGTCAAGCAAACAGGATATTCTACCCTTGTAATGCTACAACTCGAGTGTGGTATGACTGTACAGAACAAGCAGTATGTCCTGTTGACTGTTTTGTCTTGGACTTGAAGATAAAACACTGAAAAATGTTTCTTCAGGCCCAGGTGACCAATATGAGTTGAGAGATTATAAACAGCACACAGGAACAGATTTTTAAAAACTCAACCAGAACACAGATCTTTGTCTGTTTTATGGATTCAGGGAATGTTTTCTTTCTGCTGGAAAGGGCTAGACTTGACAGCCTCTCTAACAGAAACATCAAATAACCTCTCTAATTGCTCTAATTATGTCTGTGATGTTATAAAAAATAGACTGAAGGCAAGTAACTACACCATACCCTGCATAGAAAATGTAATATTTTTTCAGGTTACTGCTGAAAATGTAATCAGAAGTAATCATTTGAGCTGTGACAGGCAAAGTGACATCTTCAGGTAAAGGAAATACCTCTTACTAAGGAATTAATTTATGAGTATACACTGGGTATAACTGTAGGTAAGACATATTAACTTCGACTTAACCTGTAGGAGTGTCCTGAAATTGCATCTAAAAAAAGAGAATGGGATGGGAAATGGTTCCTGTAAACCAACCAGGAGGGTTTTGACAATGCAGTATTCCTTTCTAGCTTTAGTTAAAGTCAATACCATGCAGAAGCAGACCTGCTTTAGGAAGCCTTTTGCCAGGGATACTTGGTAGGTTAATGAGGAACAAGTTCAAACCTTTGGTCCATCTCAGAGAAAAGATGAATTTAGACCTCTGACTTGTCACTGAGTGGGTTTTTGCTGAACTGTTGTTACTTTGGGAGAAAGTTCCTCTGTCCACAAGCACAGTAAAATGAAGGTTTTCCAGGTTCAGATTCTATTATTTGTTCCCAGTATGACATAAGTTAGCATAATGATGTTATTGTTGTACTACAAATACAGATATCTATAGACAAAAGCATCAGAGTAACTCCCACAGTGCCATTTTGGGCATAAAGTCACAAGCACATGTATACATTATTAATGTTAATTTAGTGGTCTAGAAAGAAGTCAAATATCAGGACAGTAAATAATAATCCACAATCCAAATGTTCATGTATTTTATTAGTGGAATATTACTACAAACCTAAATTTACTTCTAGGGCAAAAATATCTCTCTTGCGACTTCTTCCTTCCACTCCCCCACAGTTTTATCACAGATACAGTGATTTCTGTTCATACAAGGAAGAAAACCATATGCTTTGGGAGCAGCAATCTTTTTGACCTCTGTGTGGGACTACCTGAAGCAACATGGCCCAGGACAGTCACTCGTGTGTAGCTCAGCAGCAGGAAATCCTGTGTGCTCAGAAACACCACACCACTACATGGTGGTGTGCAGCTTGCACCATGTTTTTGTGCTGGCTAGGCTGGGGTGGAGGGAGAGAGGAAACAGTATTTTGGCACTATTTTATTCTTTTTTTTAAATCTCTTCCTAATGCCAGAGCAAATTCAGGCATGGATATAAATATCACTTTAAGGAATGTAATGTTTACAAGTAGAGACACATTTGATCTTCACTAGGAATTTGAATGTCAGATGCCAGTGGATATGTGTAGTCCTACTGAAGGAGTCTGATATTGAGATATTTCTAGCCCACTGGTAATCAGGGACATAGAAGATGCTGAAAGATTTTCTGCTCATACCACACTAAGACATTTTCTTTCTACTTATTGATTAGCTCAATTTATTTCACTTGTCTTCTGAGCACTGAATGTTTTCCAGAATCTAAAGAGTATCTTCAGAATATCTAAAATTTGTCAAAATAACAATGATATGATGGTATATCTTTTACATAATGAAGCTTTAAATCACTTTTTCCCTAGCCTGAGATACCACCTAAAAACAGTATTTAGTTTTACATAACAAAAACCTGAGAAAAATTTGCAGCAAGTGGTTCTAGTGCTTGATTATTTTTTCAGCAGCTGAAAACTAGGTTTAGTGGACCAAGCAAGAAGGGATAAGCATTTTCATGACTTCAGAGTCATGAAAATAGTTTTTTTCTGTTGAAGTCAGGTCTCTCATTTCAGTGGGAAGTTGCACCTGCTGCCTTCAAATACAAAACAGTGCCCAGGACTTCTGACAATCTCTTAGCACTCACCAGTTATTGAGATCAAACTCCAGTTCATCTCTAGAGGTGCAAGTCCCACATGTTCTTTCTCAAATGTACAATGGGCCTGCTGCTGGTACTTAGTCTGGAAGATCACTCTAAGGTGGAGCTGCCTACAAATAATGCAGTTTTCATATCTTCATCTGTGATGGTGATGCTCAGAAAAGAAAAAGAAAGTTAAACCATCCCAAAGGTCCCAAACTGATCAGAAAGGACTCAATGCTCTTGGCAGCCTTCCTTGGTAGATTGATGATTTATAGGATTTCTAAAGTATGTTTGGAGGTAGTCAGGATGTCCTTTTTGCCCAAGTGAACTTGCAGACAGGATCCCCAGCTAGAGAGAAGTGACCTCTGGTGACAGGGCTGCAGGACAGGTGTGCTCTCACTGCCTGTGCTGAAAGTCACTGAGCCAGAACAAAGGAGGATTTCTTTGAACACTAACATTATCTTTCATCGTGTTGGCCATGCCAGCCTCTGCAGCTCGTTAAGAACAGGAAAAGACAGCATTCACCAGATGCCTGCAGAGCCAGTCAGCAGATGGGATACTTTCTCCCTAGCCCACGTGTGTATTAGGGGAATTTTTCTTGGGTAAAAAATGGTCAAAAGCTGCCAATTATGCATGATTTGAACGTGAACAGATATGTTCCTGCAGCAGTGGAAATTGGTTGTGGCACATATATTCTTCTAAATATGCAAAAGTCTTTTACTTTAAAGTAAAATGTTTGAAATAACAGGAAATAATGCAGTCCTCAGTCCATATTTCCTTTCAGAAACCAAAGGCAGCCAGAGCTTACCCACAAATGAATGAAAGGAACACGAGTCTAAGACTTTTCAGCCCTGAAATGTGTGTCACTGGAAGTCACTTCTTCAAAGGCTTCTCTTTATAACAGAAAGGACCTCACAACTGGAGAGATTTCTTCTCCCTTTGGGAGTGGACAAAGTGATCTGAGCTGCTGTGAAATAACCTCCCCTTCATTCCCATACAACAAAGAGGTTTTTGGAGTCTTTTATACAATCTAAAACATCCCAGAGTCTAGGCTTGCTCTAATTCAAACTCTACTTGGTCCTTAATATGTAACCCTGGTCACAATTATTATTCTTTTTACATCATCTTTCTCTGGACTCGTGGCAGATCTGATTCTGCACCAATGCAGGCAGGACTAAGCTGCAAGTCATGTCTTATTAAAATAGACATATTATTAGTTTATATAAAAGTGCATTTGTTTGTGAAGGATGAATACATTTTTTTATTTTTATTTACTGCACTCAGTTGCATAGCAATAAGATTTTTTTTTCTTTTTAGCTGGTTATTTTTAATCTGTTTAGGTTAATTATGAACTAATAACCATTTTGTTTTATTTAGGAAATAATTAGAGATTTCCTGGTTAGCTTTAGACAGACAAATCTGATTCAGCTCTAGTTACCAGGCTGAGTTAGGGCTAGCATTGAGAGTTCATTGGTATGCAATTTAAGCTGTGATTATTATGGTGTCAATGGTGATGAATCTTCCTGGATAAAATAAGTGTTGTATTACATAATACAAAGATAGGTGGATAACAGATTAGTACATCCACTCCCCTTTCCCTGGAGCCACGGAAGGAGAGTCCAAGCTATTAATCAGAAGGGCCTTTGGCAGGGCGTGTGCTTGGAAACTGCGAGATGTATGGCAAATTGAAGCATTTCAAGACTGAATACAGATGTTTATTTCATATCTTGTTGTTGCACTAAATCCTTTTTCTATACACTTCAGCATTGCCAGGCCAATTATTTAAGGGTTTTGAGATCCAGGACTGGTAAGTGCAGTACTGGATGTTTGCCTTTGGCTCTGATTTTTATACAGAATGTTGAATTCAGCACTGGCACAGTCTGAGAGATGTGAAAGCACCACTGCACATTTAGATAACACAAAATAACTGTGTTCTCTCTTGATGTTTGTTAGATGTAATATATGAAGGTCGGGAATTAATTGTTTAAAGATTTCGTATTATTTTATTTATTTTTTTTTAATCAAGGCTTGAAAATGGATTAAACTGTGAGAGCAAATTGGTGCTGAAGGAGAGCATGGTTCAATAATTAGAGCAGAGGCCTGGGATTCAGGAGGAGACTCTGCTTGCTCTTTGTTCCTCTTCCTTTGATTTGAATAAATCATGTGGGGCTGGACATGGGATTTCTGAGAAACACCTCGGAAAGTTTGACACCAGCTTGGATTTTGTCTTCTCTCATCTATCTTTTTGCAGTGTTACCTTTTGTATGTAGACTATTTTAATACTTCCCTGCCTCAAAACAATACAGGTCTTTCAAATCCTGTATTTCTGTGGGGCACAAAAGCCTTCAGCTTTTGAATGATCTTCAGCTTTGAATGACAATATCATTATAAAACCATGTACCAAGATCTTAAAAAAATAATTAAGGTTGAAATATTGTATTACCTCTCTTCAATTTCATTTAATTTCTTAAAGTAAGTTTCCCTGTTTGGTACCAATTTTTATTGACTGTCTTTTTCAGGGAAATTGTCATAATGTTTTACCATTTATTGGTATGTAAACTATGTTTAAATATTCAAGTATTTAAACTATGAGCATTTATGAAGCATAGAATATGTGATCTTATTTGTGCATTGTATTTGTTACAGTGTTTATTCAGAGCATGTCTGTGGGCTTGTCGTTAGGTTTATCCCATTTCAATTATTCAGGATGTTAGGGAGAAAAAAAGTTTGAGATCATCTAAGGACTCAAGTTTGGTTTGCCAGGGACTCAAGTTTGGCATCTGCTTGGTTATCCTGCTGCTAATTAAGGAAATTAAAGACTTCTAGAGAGTGAGTAACTCTTCCTGCTGTTTAAAACAAGCAATCTGCAGTGCATCATGACTCCTGATGATTAGGGATTCATGTGTGGTACCAGACAGCTCACTTTACAACTACCTGCCTATGCCTCTTGCTTTTTAAACAGCCCTCCCACAAATCCACCTTTTACCAGCTCTTAGCAAACAACACAATAGGTACTACTCCTCTTATCTTACTCAGGGCTTTGTTATTCTTATACCCAGGTGGTGTTTGCCATGGCAGTGCCATCCAAACCCATGGAACCACCCCAGTCTGCCACCCCGGGTGAAAGGCACTGTGCAGCAACTGAATACAGCTGCTCCACAAATCTATCACTTTTTTGTCCAGGAAGTTGAAAAAGGGGCATTAGAAGGTTTCTGGAAAATTTGAGTAATTTCTGTCCCTAATGAAAGCAGAAATAGAGGTAATGCTTCCTGCTATTTTGTATTCTTTGTTTCCATTTGCTGTCAGGACTGGCAAACAGAAGCAAGCAATAATTAAAAATTAGCAGATCAAAAGTCATTCCAGCTATTAGTCACTGTAAAATATTTTCAGTTTAGTTTTGGGAAAATATCACCATCAGCTTCTACCTAATTTGGCTGCTCAATCTCCTCCTCACAGCTGAGCTGAGTACAGTTTTCCAGGAGCTGGAGGAACAGCTCAGTACTGTGTCTTCTGCAGTGTTGGCACAGCAGTCAAACATTATCAGGCAATTATTCTGGAATATTTGCTTTGACGTAAGTTCAGTACAATAAAGTAGTACAAGGTTAAAGACATCATAGGTGTAATGGACTTGTCAAACCCTATAAGGAATTTGTATAATTCTGTGCCTCACCCATCTCATGAGGATGTAAAGAGCTGCCAGTTCCAAAGCAGAGACTGAGTGGGCTGGAGTTTGCTCTTATTAAAAATCTCATTGTACCTTTAGCTGTTTTTTTTTTTTTCTATTTTGTCTGGCTTTGACTACTCAGTGAAGTCTAAATTTAAATGATGTCACGTGTTTTGGCTTGGGCACCAAATTTTGATTCTGTTACATTCTGAGTTTTCAGAAACTGTACACTCAGAATTGGGATGAAATGTCAAGAGCTTCCACTTTTAATTTAACAGAAACCCTGGAGTGTTTTATTATAGTAACAGCACGGACCAATGTTCTCCAGATCCTGTGGCTGCAGCAGAGCTGAAGGAAACCACTCACTCACATGACTGATCCTTGCAGCTGTATCTCAAGCCAAAGTCCTGCTGAGTCAAAAAGTCAATGGCATCACTTTCTTCACAGAATCTAGATAGAGGAAGAACATCAGTCAAAACTGAGGCTATTAGAGGTGGCTGAAAATGCCCCAAGTCACTGGGGCAGGGAGGAGTTCTGTGATATGCATTGTTTTTAATGAGGATTGAAATGAAGTTACATAACCAGCTACAAAGGCTGGTTCCCAAACCAGATAGGTATTGAAGTGGAGCAGATACAGAGCAGCTGTAGGCATTTTCAGTAATCTAGCTTTCAAAAAGCTGGAATTAAATATCAATTGCTACAGCAAGAAACATAGCAATGATACACTACTGCTGGGAAAATTTCACTGCATCATCTTTCTGCTTGACATGATGGCTAGAGGGGATTTTGAAGGAGAATGTGTGGGGCTCCCCTCCCCTACTATCAGCGATTCCAAGTTGCATCTGTAGCTGAATGCCTTTGCTCTTCTAGCTTTCATTTGAGGAAGAAAAAGGTGCTTTATTGTTACAGGTTACATTTTTTTTTTTTTAATAAAACTATTAACATGCCCTAGATGTCCACTTACATCTCACTTGGCTGACATCCAGAGATGCTTAAAAGACTTACATGGTCTTCAAAGCTGCAGATGCCCCTTGTGTAGACATAAAGTCTACATTTCTCCATTTTGCTCTGTAAAGCAGCCCATTTAAATTAGAACAGATAGTCCTTAATGCAGTGGCACTATAGATGCTGGCAGCTGAAACAAGGAAGCTGCCCATGGAATCAGGTTAAGTTCTATTTTGCTGCCATTGAGTAATTCCTTCGGGCAGGCATAGACTGAAATGAGGCAAGTGCAGTGGTAGGGCCAGGCCAGGAGCACACTGGGCAAAAGGAGCCCCAGTCTCAGGGGCGTCAGTCAAAACCCTTTCCCAGTTGCTTTGTTTTGGGGAGTGGAATCAGACTTAAAAGAGCAAATTGTATCCTATGTTTCTGAGCTGTCAATAATTGCAACTACTGCTACCTCAGCAAGCTGAGAAGCACTTCTTTCCAAAAGTATTTTTCCCGATTTTTAGGTTATTTGGTGATCTCTACAAACACAGCAATGCTTTTCTCTGCCTGAAGTTTCTCAAGATGCCAGGTGTGCTTAGAGCTGTTTCTTGTAATGCTGGAGGGGGGGAAAGGTAAATCAATGTACCTACTGAATTTTGCTATTGGATTCAGTTTGTGACTTATTTGCAGTAGTAACCACTGCTAAAGGGCATTCTTTCATTTGGGCACCTGTTTTTATTCAGAGCTATGAAATCTGGAATCAGATTCCAGTCATCTTTGGTAATGCTTTCTGAGAGATGCTGGAAGACATCCTCATGCTCAGAATGTCACCAGGCTGTGTCCTGCCCTACTGCAGCTGCTGCTGGAAGCCCCTCCCTGTTGGATCTGCCTGTGTGGTGATAGTCTAACACAACTCTGTCTGTGTGCTTTGGTTTTTGGTTGTTTTTGTTTTTTTTTTTAGTTTTTACTAACTCGTGTCTCGAGGATCAATGCCATCCAGATTGCTGAGACAGTGTGGCAGGGGAGGGGAGCAGGAACAATCCCAGCAGGCTGTAAACTCTGTGGGGTGATGATGTGTGGTTAAAGGCAGTCATCTCTTTGCTGGATCACAGAGCACTCTTGGTGCTATTCAGCTGAAACCAAGCCATGGGACCACAGTCTGAGGCACCCTGTGAGACATTTTTATGTGCATCAGCCTGGAAGTTTTCCCTTGAATGTTAAGGCTTTAGCAGCTCCTCTAACAGCCAAAAGGAATTTCGACTTTTATAATAAGAATTGCCACGGATTTTTTGTACCAATGAATAGTTGCATGTGGGTATCCAGAAGACTGCTGCAATCGCATTGTAAATGCAAATATCTCTCTGATATATCCTGTATATAAAAGTGGAGAGACAAAAATACAGCCCAAAGGATTCTGTCCTTTTTCTCACTTATGGATGTACGTTTTTCTTTGGGTATGTTAAAGAAAGTCTCTAACCTTTCCAGCTGGCTTTGGCTCATTGCTTTCTTGCTTCCTGTCTTACTGTAAATGTTCTTCTGCTCACTTCTTCCTGGCACAGTTTCTCTTAGGCTGAGTTCTAATTCTTAATCATATGTCTTGTACCGTAATTATAGTAGGGGAAATCGTACCTCCAGACCGACACACAGAAGGAACCTTCCATACACCAGTGATCTTTTCTTACATGTTTGGCTCAGCTGTGCCTACAGCATCCCAAGATCTCTGCTCCATGCTGATACACGTCCGTGTCTGCGCTGGGAAGGCAGTGACAAAACTGGCAGGTAGTGAGCAAAGAGGGAGAAGAAAGCTTGTGAAGAAAAGAGAGCAAAGCCTGCCTGTTTTGTTCTCTTGCAGAGTCTTCATTTTGACAAAATAGGTTCTAGTTAATTACCAAATGTGGCTGTGCATTTCTATATATATAAATATACATGCATGCATAAATGCATATGTACCTTCACATATATTAATATATGTGTGCCTATATCTGTGTGTGAATTTGTGAGAGCCCTTCCATGTAGGTTACATTGTGTTTCTTCCCATCCATAACTCTCTAAACTCTCATCTTCCCCCTGAAATATTGCTGCTAATAGCTAAGGGGACCTGTAGTTAGAAATAGCTCCTTTAGAGAAATAGCTGCATTATACAACATGGTATAATGATCTAAATATTTAATTGATAATGATCTAAATTGTATAATTTATATAATGATATAAAGATTTGTCAAACAATAGTCTGTGAGCTTTGTGTTGAAAGCTTGTGAAAGAAGGCTCTGGTTGACATCTAGAAATCTTAAATCAGCCCCTTTTTTGTGGAGGTGAGAGATGAATCTCTGCCTGCTTTCCTTCTGGGCTGTGTAGTTGTTTCTTTTTTAATTCCATCTATGCTTATGTTTTAAGCAGCTCTGCCTGTCAATGCTTTAAATCAATACCATTACAGCTCTATTTGAAGGTAAACTATTTCAAGAGGCTGCTTTACCCTGCAATTATATCATGTGCTAAGTGAGTGAAACTTTCAGAGGTATTGAAGGCTTCTAGGTTTATGTTTTTCTTTTCCATTTCACCAGATGACATCCACAGATAATGGCCTTAACATGATGGGAAATTAATTGAGAGAGCATTTCTACACCGCCATAATTTTATCATCCATCTATTGCCGCTATTAGCAGGAATCCATAACCCCATGGGTGCTTTGAGAGAATCTCTTTTAGCAGAAGCAAAGGTGTAGAGGTTGCAGGGTTTAGCTCCTTCCATCAGCTGGGTGTCAAATCGCTGTCGGAAAAAAAAAAATTACTGCTGTATTCTCTATATTTTTTTTTTTAATTTTAGCTTCCAGCCCTGTGCTGTGGGGCAGGAGATGGTTTGTAGTGAGGCACTGGGGAGAGCAGAGTGCTGGTGGCCCCTGAAGGCCTCTCTCAGCGAGATACTTCACGGAATCTCCCCGCATTATCGCGCAGCACTTCTGAGCTCACGAATTTCCCCGTCCTGGCTACTACAAAGCAGGTTTTCTTAAATCCCCAGCAGCCAGCCAGCCTTCCTGAGTTCGTAACACTGACAATGTAAAATAATTCCATTTTCTTCAAAGCCTGTTGTTTCTTCTTTTGCATTCTTAAACAACTTTAATAAGTCTTTAGCTGATTTATAAAGCATCCTACCACTCAGAAGAATGTGTTTGGAAGTGATTGATGTAGAGCTTTTCTACTTATCTTGTGACTTTCACAGGTATTTTGCTAATTTTCTGAATAAAGTGGCCCTTTTCCCATTTTCCTCATCCACTCTATGCCAGTAAATTGAGGTAAAATAGATTTGCCCCCTTTTCCACCGCCACCTGTAGCAATGCCTCTCTGAAACAGATTTCAGCTGTGAATGTGGCATGCAGCTCAGCAGCCATGCATGCTGGAGCCTAAATTTATGCTCACTGAAATGCTATATTAAAATAACGTGTACTTGGACAAAAGATAAACTGTTGTGAAAAATCCCTATGTTTCACTTGAAACTTACTGCTTCTAAGTACATCCTGAAGAACCTCAAACTTGGGATTCTCTTTCCTTTTTCTATTACTTCTAGCCCAGTTCTACTTTGCCAATAACTAGAAAAAGGAAGAGAGATGGGTTAATCGCAAAAAATAAATTTTTTATTATCTGAAATGCACCTCTTTCTTTTTAAATTATTATTATTATTCCCCTTAAAAACCATTCCTGACCCTTCAATCCTAATTGGCATTTTTGATGCACCAGGTGGGATTATTGCTGATCCTTGGCTGCACAGATCTCATGATAATTAAGTAGTAATCACACTTAATTCTTCCTGTGCAGCCCAGCTGATGTGACTGAGTGCGCAGAGGATGCAAATTACTTGTGGGAAAGTGAGATTCTACCAGGTCTTGCCTTCAAAGTGGAATCACAGCTTAAATACAACCCTAAAATGACACTTCCTCCTCGCTCATTCCTGCTGTGTGACATTTTCTCTTTAGAAAATCATTCCCTCTGTTCAGATTCCCCTGTGGGATTCCTTTTGAGTGCTGCTGTAGCAGCAGAAGTCGGTGTGAGGGGAATTCAGGAGCCCAGAATGAGCAGAGCTTGCTCTGCTCCTTCTCTGTGTAGGAGGAGTGCTCAGGGTGCTCTGTTTCCAAGCACCTGGGTTGAAATAATGTCCTTTAAAGTCTCTCCCCAAGCACCCCCACCACAAGGCTGTGCTGTGGCTACGTGTACAGCAGGGTAGTCCCGTGCCAGAGTCATTACTGAGGGTGGCCAAGACTCAAAGTACAATTACAGGACTGGCACAAATGTCCCTGAAGAACTGGGAGCCTAGCCTGACCTAAAAACATAATCCTCTGGACCAAAAATTGCAGTAATAATTCTATCAAAGGGAAAATACGCCTGCAAAATATTTGAGTGCATCTTCTACAAGCAAAACAGTATCAAAGAGAGCAAGGGATGAATCATCCTTACTGTTATTTTCTCTATAATGTTACCAGATCTTCTGGGACTTTAGTGTTTTTTAAAGGGAGACTTTAGGAAAATTTTTCTTATGTCACCTCTGCCATAGGCTTAATGTGGCACATAAGAAGAGCAACATCTTCTTTACTACAACACAAAAAGCTCCCAAGCAAACACAATCTTGCCTTTTGGAAGCATTGGAAATGAATGCTTATAGGAGCAGAGGGAAGAGTGAACATATATCCCTGTGGTTTGTTTACAGGAATGCAGTGTAACCATTAAAAAGGTTTGGTTCAGAGAGCTCCTGGCCCATTGTGCCTGCCAAAAGAGCTGCAATCACTCAAGCTTCTGCTTTTCAGCTGTGCAAGGACTTCAGAGCTGTAACTGAGTTCAGGCCTTTTCACTACCTCAGTAAAGTCACCTGGTAAAACATTTGTGGGAACTGAAACCTTCCAGGACATGAACCTTGGCAAGATGTCAGGGTGGTGGTGCTCTCTTCATTACTTCAGCAGTTCCTTTCTACCAAGGTATCTTTGAAAGGAAGGAGAACTTGTGTTTTGTTTTACACACTGAAAAAAAAAACAAAACCTAAATTCTCACATTCTTTCTTTGCATCATATTTATTTGTTTTTTTTTAATTTGTTACCTTGGAAATTGTTGCTCTGTCAACTGTTTGTTGCAAGATTTCCCTTAGGGGGAAACAGAGATTCATATCCATGATCACATATCACAGTATGAATAAGGCTTGCCACACTCCAGTTGACAAGTAGGAAATATTAGTCAATAATGCTGGAATATAATTGGCTTTATCTTCTCATTTTGTTATTAGATATAGCTAAGTTCTTGGAGAGCCTGACCTGAGAAACAAGGACATATTTCAAATTCCAACAGGATTAACCCACTGCATTAAGGAGCTTTGATAGAGTTCAAATATTGCTATTAACTTAAAACATTTTTTTTCTCCCAGAATAATCAGTGGTTTCAGTTGTGATGGTTATTTTTGTTGCTGTTTGTCTTAAGACATTTTAATGTTTACAGTTTTGGTTGGTATAGCTGGTTTACAAATAATATCCCTCAAGTTTTATGCCAAACAACATCTGAACTGCAGGAGATAGTTACTGTAGCTCTCAAAATAATAAAATAAAAAAAAGTAAAATAAAAAAAAAAAAAGAAATGCCCTTTTAGTCCTCCTTTCTTAGCAGAAGCTATTATTGCCTTTGTTGTTGCTGCATTAAGCATATGTTTGAATATGATCTTCTAACTTTCATTGCTGTTGGGTTAGGAACACAAAGAGCATGCCCCTGTCCTGATTAGCTACTCTTGTACAGCAGCACCAAAAAAAAAGCAGCAATGGTAATTTCTCAGCTCATTAGGTACATATTCATCTTAATAGAGCATCAAAGTTAAAAACTGTAATGCCTTCCTCTCATTTAATACTCCAGAGAACATTCACAGTAACCACATGAAAGCAAAAAGGATTTGAACATTGGAGCTGCAAAAGTAGGTGTCTTCGTTCCCTCCAGGCAAATAGAGAAGAGAGAGAGAACTGCTTTTTATCCTTATCCCTGCCTAACTTGCCTTGCTGTGCTAGCCACTGGTCACTGGGGCTCTGTGAATAACAGCTTTGACCTCTGCTAGTTTTTCTGGTAGGTCAAATTTTAAATCCGCAGTCTGCAAACGTTTGGCATCAGCTGAACAGCACAGTGTGCTGAAATAACTTTCAGAGGTTTTACTTTTTATGATTGTGTGGTTCCTGATTACAGACACACTTCATCATAATGAAAAACTTGCTGTGCCTTGAAAAATTCAAGCAAAAAGCCCCCATCCATAAAAATGTTATCTTTGCGTAGAGTAGTTGTGCCAGCTTAAGCTCCAGGCCTTCAAAAGGCACCATTCCCTGTGGTTTAGGAAATAACAGCGCTCAATTCACGCTATTTACTGAAACAACAGCATTTCCAGAAACTACTTCTGAAAGTATTTCGGAGC
Organism: Chloebia gouldiae; assembly: GCA_003676055.1. Taxonomy (NCBI): domain Eukaryota; kingdom Metazoa; phylum Chordata; class Aves; order Passeriformes; family Passeridae; genus Chloebia; species Chloebia gouldiae. The sequence goes on from QUSF01000024.1 coordinate 8,053,481, forward strand.
TGGTGCCCAGCATGAGTGTTTGGAGCGTGTTTCCAGAGGCAGCGCTGAGCCGCGCGCGAAAGCCGCGCTTCCTGGCGCGCCTGTGGCGGGGGATGCTCTCCTGGCTCCAGCATGTGCAACTAAATTTGCTCCTGGTTGTAAAAGCATTCTGCAGCGTGCTGGTTCTACCTCCAACAGAGCCACAGAAGGGAGTATAATTTATATTCCATGATCCACTACGTAGGATGCAGGGTATTGAAACGTTTCAGCATGGAGCCCCGGTCTCCCAAACCCCAAATTCTCAGTAAATTTTGTTAGCCTCTCCCAGCCACAAACCGATGGGCTAGGTAAAAATAACTGCTGGTAGCATGAGTGTTCATTCAGGATGGCAAGCAAGTTTTTCTTCCAGATTGGAGTTCTCATTTTCTTTCAGTTCTGCCACCCACATTAAGAAAGAAGCAGCCTTTCTCCTTCCTCCAATACCTCTAAAAGGAAACATTCAATATAAGTTGGATTCCATCTGTGTATTTTGTTGAAAAGGTAATTTTATACATATAATTGCTACAAAGTGTTTATGATAATTTATTAATTTAGGAAAATTTAAAAATAGATAAGATGATTGCATAATTCAGATTTTTTTTTTTTTAATATTGATAGAGGATTGAATGAAATGAACAGACTTTGGAGGAGACATTTTGAGATAGATGAAAAACTAGCAGTGGCAAAAAATACTACGAAGCTCCTTAAGAAATAGAATGAAAGAAAACAGGGTGGATCCATCCCTTTAAAAGGCATGAATTAACTGGACAAAGCAGAAGAAGCAGGCAGAAAGTGTAAGTTCCTCATCTGATTAAAGTGATTAAGGCTCTCTGATTTCAGTGAAGTTGCGTGGGTTTTTGTCAGCTGGGAGGATTTATCCTTAAAGGGAGCCAGAGATGAGTGATAATCTTAAAGGGCATCCCTTTAAGACAATGTGAATGAGAAGTAAAGCAGGCTCTGTATCCATGCCTGTGGTTAGTAAATGCCAGTTTGGGGGTGGTGAGAAGGAAAAAATGGGCTGATGAAAGGGAAGGAGGCTCTCTTTGAGAGTGGGTATGAGGAACCCTCTGCTCCTATACAGAGCTTGGACCCGAGTGGATAAAATCCTGGTTTTGTAGTCTTGCTGTCTTAATCTTGTCAAGTATTTGCTTTTGGAGACCTTTGAATAATTATTTTGAGAACCAGGCTCTTGTCCCTAAGTCACTGAAGGACAAGGGAGGACTGCTGTGTTCAGATAGTGGAGCTGCATTCTGTGAACAGCAGCAGCAGCACACATAAAATCCTGCAGCACATGTCCAGTGTTTTTCTTTCCATTTGGCAGCTGAGTTTAGTGTCAAGTTGAAGTTTTTTCTATATTGCTTGTGCATTAAATATTTTATTAGGAAAATAGCAAAATAACCTATTGATTGTTCCATCAATGTGTGTTGGAGAAATCCAGTGATGTGGCAGCTATATTCTGCCTTTGCTCATCATAGACATTACTTGTGCAATAATTCCCTTGTTATATTAGCAAATACTGCAACATTTAAAGGTTCTGTGCTGGCTCTCAGACAAAAAAGATTGGTCTGTGTCAAAACAGTTGGCATTTGAGCAGGATATGGATTGATCACTGCGATCAGGATTCTTTAACTTTCATGAAGTAATTTTTCAAGATGAACTGAAATATACTCTGCTGGATTCATCCTGGGGGCACTTTAGCCAGCCTTGTTATGGAAGAGGTAAACAGACCTACATATTGGTTTGTTTTGGCCTCAAAATGATAAAAATTTAAGCTAGTGGCAATGCAAGCTACTCTGTTCAAGTCATTAGTGCTGTACTGATTTTAACACTAATAAGGAATTAATCTGTGCACTTGATGAACTTTGAAGTCTGATTAAAAGACTTTGGCTTCAGGTTCATGAATCTCCTGTTTGTAATAGCTTGGTTTCTGTCAGGGAATTTGTGTTTGAGACACAGGGAAGGCCAGCAGCACAGTGGTGGTACCAGATACAGGAGATTTGCAGGTCTGGGAGTCACAGGCCTTTCTTTTAAGATTCTCTTAAGGAATAAAGAAACTTGAAAGAGTAATTTCCTATCTAAAACCCAAGCACAGGTTCCTCTATGAAACATAATCAAGGAGATGAGATGTTCTAGTCTGCTTCTATAATAAATAGGGGATATTTCATAATTCACACACTGCAAAATACATATTCTCCTGAAAATAGGAGTCTATAAACAAGCAGCCACCTGCTCTGTATGACCTTGGAGAGGCTCTGTTCTTTCCCATCTGCTACCCTGTCTGGGTAGTTGGTACAGCCTTTTCCTTCCTTTCTCAGTGCTTTTTTTTTTTTTTAATTGAGCTGTAATTTAGGAATAACAACATTTAAATGTTCTCCAGCAATTTCTTTGGACATACACAGCACACTGATGTCTCTGGGCCATAACTTATAAACTCTCTGCAAGGTTGCACTACTGCTTTTTCCTGAATGGCTGAACAAGAGGTTAAATGGAGAAAGTCCTTTCAGAGGAGATGAAAATATATCTTTGGATGTGTTATAATGAATCTGATGGTGAATCTCCCATATTTTTTTAATGCAAGGAGACCACAGTTTGGGTAAGTGGTAGCTAGGGTAGTGACTGATGTCAGTCTGTATCTTTACCGGTATAAATGTACTCCCTTCCTTCTAAGTTAAATGCTTACTATTTTCACAAATTAGCGCATTTTTGTGTTTCATTAATGTTTCTCAAGTATTTTAAAGACAACGTGATGACAAGCCACTGACAAAAAAAAAATCAAAACTGCACAAATTAAAATAAGCTGATTTGTAGTGGGGAGGAGGAGAAGCAGAAAACCATTTGTACCCTTCAGCTGGGAAAGCAGTGAAATCTTGACAGGAAAAGTGCCTGTGCTGGTAGTACTAGCTGAGCTCCCAGCACCAGAGGCTTGGCAGGCCAGGCTGCAGTGCTAAGTACGTGTCATTCCTGCTAGAAGGTGTCATTTTTGTGGCTAGTGTTCCTTTTTGTGGAGGCTGTTTTTGGCTAGTGTTTGTGCTCGGTGGCAGAAACCATCCAAGCGAGAACGCGACGACCGACAGTGCCTGCTGCTTCCAGGGGAGCCCCGTTCTCATGAGGTCTTTATATTTGAGCAGAAACAAAGCTAAAGGGCACAGATAATCCTGTCAGGATGGCAACAGAAAAACAGGGAATAGGACAGAGCCCTCAGAAAAAGGCCTATTATTTTTCAATAGGCATTTGTGGCAAGATATTGAAGTCAGTAAATCCATGAGGTGGGGAGCTTCCATCCATGCAAGTGAGACAAAAGACTTCTAGCTCTGAGGGGTTTTGGGAATGTGTAGTCTTTTGGTTTTTGGTTTGTTTTTTGTTTTTTTTTGGTTTGGTTTGGTTTTTTGTTGCATTTGTTGGGTTTTTTTTTCCTGAGTTTGGAGTTTTTGTTGTTGTGGGGGTTTTTATTCCCAAGAAGTCAAAAGGTGTAAGAAAATGTAGCTCATTTTAATTGCTGGGTACGGAGTTTAAATGTGACTTCTGCTTCCACTTGGTTGTCTGACTAAGCAGTTCTGAATCCCTAAGGGTAAATGGTCCTTGCTCCAAGGGCCTTTCTCTGAAGCAACATAAATCAATTATTTCTATATTTCTGGAAATTACTGTACACATTATCAGATACCCAAAGGACTTTACTTCAGGTTCATATTTGATTCACATAAACTGTAAAGGTTCCATAAGCACTTGCAGAATTTTCTTTTCTATTTTTATGTTGCTATAGAACAAATCGTAAGGGTCTTCAGTTTGCCTTTTTGAGAAAAAAAAATTGGGTTTTGAGACTGTATTTAATCTGAGTCAGCACTAATTGTGTTGTCTGAATCAATACAGTCTGGAGAGATTATTGTGAGAAAGGGAAGGACACAGTGTTTAATGAAACAGGAGCTGCTCCCCTAGCTTTGTAAATCTGGCTAGAATGCCATTATGGAGAGGCAAATATTTAAGCTTAGAGTGTGAATGCTTACAAGCTGGTGCCTGCAAAAGACAGTGTGCTCAGCTCTTCTGAGAGATTTATCTGATTTTCTTATCTCCTTCACAAAGCAAAGTTTATCAGATAGAGAGCAGCATGGCTTATGAAAGTAAGGAAGCTGTGAAAGAGGACGTCTGATGGCCAGCTGGAAAATACTTGCCACCTACAATTTTTGTGGAAGGGGAAGAAGTGACTCAGAAGGAGAAGGATTGGGGGTTGGAACTAGCTGATATTTCAGGTCCCTTCCAACCCAGGCTTTTCTGTGGTTCTCTAAATTGTGTATCAGCAAGAAATCTTCCTTCTTTCTACTAAGAAATGTTTCTGCTCCATGGGATGTAAGAATATATCACAGCTGACTCCTATAGCACTTCTCCAGCTGAATATTTTCCTGTTATTATCTTCTTTATATAACAACTATAGTCTCCTTAATTCAATTTACAATTAAAAAATTAAAACCCTTAAAAAAAAACCAAACACTTCAGTTAGTTTTGTTAAGGCCTTGTTCTTCCTTAAGCTCTAATTTCATCATACTTACTGTCTAATTAAAATTCAGTTTATTTCTGCCAAGTTGTTAGAAACAAACAACTTTCTTATTCACTATACAAAATTGTATTTCAAAAACAGAACACCCATTTTTGCCTAATAGAATTTATTATACTGTTTTGTATAATAATTTTGTTGTTACTAGGAATTTCGTACCACTATTTTAACAAATTTTCCAGTCAGAAACACTGAAAAGCTTAAGGTTATTACCAGTTAGGAATAGATCCTACTCTGAGCCACTATCTTTACTTAGATACAGAAAATCCTTTATACTGCTTCCTTTTTTTTCAGTTACACACAAGCAATTTATCGGGCACGTTGGTTAAACACATTACAGCCACTTTACCAGTCTCTTACCAGGTGTGTGATGCTCAGCCACCCCTCTCCATGCAGACATGGACAGCACACATGTACTTTGGCTTTGTTTAAAACAAAAAAATTCACAATTTGGTCATTTTCTTTCTTCCGATAAAACTTCGAATGCAGCCTACATGTGTATTACAGATTTATGAGCTCACTGTTCTCCAGAGCTTCCACAGCTGACATGAGAGTCTAGGCACCCTATTACTGTCTAAAAAGACACTTATCCATGCAGGTCAAATTGATTTGAAGTGTCCAGTTCTCATTTCCAAGGTATTATTTCTGAAGGGATAGTTGGGGTTATTTTTGTGTGCTGTGTTAATTTCACGTGGATTCTCTATTGAATAGGAAACTTTGGGGTGTGCTGCTGCAAACCTGCTCAGCTCTGGGAACAGCAGATAGGAAGTCAACAGAGAATCCTCACCTCCTTTTCCCAGCAAGGATTGCTGCTTACATACAGAAGCCTGTGTGCAATTAGATGGTGAAACCTTTCTGAAAACCTCGTTGCAAGTGGGGTTTTGTCATAGGACCTCAGCAGGTGTTGTTAGTAATTAGTATCTTTATATATAATCCTGAACAATTTCTATATGCTGTTGTAGAAGCTGTGTGTTGGAGGCTGGTGAATAATACATGTTATTGAGGATATATCTGCACTGCAATTACATAGTTCTTTCTAACACTGCAAACACGTGGAGCCTGGCTCCAGTTTGACAGTGAACAGTGCAGCATTAGCCTGCTAATTGTCACGCCTGAGACAGGTTTCCAAAGTATTCAATGTGCAGCTGACTTCCTCCTTTTGAGGATCTAACACTGTATCTTTGTAAATTATAGCTTTAGAATGCCAGACGGTTTTGTGAGTCTCACTTCTGCCAAGGAACCACTTTAGAAAAGTTGCCTGGATGTAAAAAAGTCAGAATTTTTGAACTCTAAATAACCAAGGAGAAGGCTTGTAAAGTTGTCCTTGCTTTAACTCTCCATATCTCAACATAACCCTAAGTGTTTAGAGGGTGAAATGTATCAATAAGCAATCTTTCAAAGTCATGCTCTTACTGGCTTGATTTTTGGCTAAAAGCAAGAAGCAACCTAATTAAATTTTGAACTTTTTAAATGAAGTGGCTGAAGTGGCTCATATGAGAGTGATGGCCACAATTCCTTTGGTTCTTGAAACACATCCACCAGAATGCTGAAAACAAAAAACAAACAAACAAAAAAAAAGGCTCAGAGATTAGTAACATTGGAAAACCAAAAAATAATAATAATAATAAAAAAAGCCAGAACACAGAACAAATAAACCCAATCTGGACGGGCAGCAAGGAAAAAAAATATGAAGTTTTAAAAAGCCAAATATATATCACCTAGAGAGTGACAATTCTGGTTGAAATTCAAGAAGGCACTTAAACATTTACTTAAGTGCTGCCCTGAATAAGAATGCTTTCCTGAGTAGAAAAGGAAAGGAGCTGGCATCAGTCTATGTACCTACCCTCCTGTCCCTGATGTGGGGAGATCATCACTTGGGGAGATATAAATATTAAAAAGATACATTTCATCAGAGCAGAATATGATTTTTGCTATTTCAAGTGAAATATTTCTTGGGACTTTCTAAGCTAACAAAATATGATAGCAGCAAACATTTTCTTAGGAATGATTCCTACTTGGCAGGGAAATCAATTCATCGACTCCAGAGATTTTCTTGTGTTGTTTGCTCCATTGGCACACTTAAAAAATAGAATTGGGAAAGCCAACTGGCATTTGCAGTGTTAACTTCCCATTAATGATCTTTGAAGACTGCTGGGTGAAAACCCTCCCTCTTCCCTTCCACTTTCCTATTACCCTTAATATATTATTATCCAATTTAGCTTCTCTGCCAAGGGGATCTTTTGCTCTCTGATCTCTGCAGTAAGAGGAATGAAAAAGCACAAGTAAGCTGGCTAAGTCTAAAGGAACAAACTACACCAGGTTCATGCACAATGTAGCCATCACATCTTCTGTTCTTTTAATATTACTGAGTTCATATGATATTCAGTGCTTACACTCAGAAGAGATAGAGACATATCTATTCCTTACGTATGGATATTATTTCTACCTTAATGAATTCTCTTTCTATCAGCAGATAAAAATTCGGGAGACAGAGAATTGCCTCTTCTCTTGAGCCCTTTTGATTATAAAACATTTTTTTAAATTACCCATAAATTATGAGGGTTTTGTTTTCTTAGAAAATATATTTTAACATAGCTCTTACATACCATATTATAACACTGTAATACTTCAGCTTCCAGATGCAAATGTAAGATAAGTATCATTCTAGATTAACAATTAAAAAAGACAACTGAAAATAAATTTAATTACAAAGCAAACCCACTTCAATGGCATAAAAAATTGATCTTATGTAACTTTAAAATGTATGTCTACTGCCCTAAGTCCCAAGGCAGTAGACTGTTGGTAAGTATGAAGTAGGCTTATTTCAGCCATGAGGGAACAGCTCATACACACTTCCTAGAGCACTTACTGATATAAATAATATGAAATGTTTGCTGAGATACCATTGTAAGTGTTTCCTTCAGATAAATGCATTATAAACAATTAATAGTGGAGAATCTGCAGGAAGATTCACTCTGCTGCTTTAAAAGAGAAGAGGCTATGAAGAAAGTGTGCAGGCTTTCACATATATATTTGTGTGTGTATATTTAAAAATATGTATATCTATATATAACTAACAAAAAAAAACAGCTGAGAGCAATAAAGGGGCAAAAATGCTTCTGTTCCTCACTCTTGTTAAAGTCTGTGTTCAGAAGAACACAGCTCCTCTTAGTTTGCTATTGCCAACTTGCATGCTACCAGTCTGGGATTGTGTTTTAATCAGTATCATTTAAAAGGAAACAAATCACCATGTGCGAGCTAATTCAGTTTGATAAGAAACCCAGGATGACAGAAGGGGAAGGAAGTGTTACAGAAGAATTTACTTCTGAGTGACAATTAAGTTTAGTTGCTCAGATTAGCAAAAAGCATCTTAGTCATCATCTGATGCACTGCAGAGCGAGAAGACTGAAAACATTAAACAGCAATTTGCTTTTATGGAAAAATCAGCTGGAAGTGGCTGCAGCCTTCTTTTTAAATATCCAAATGGAATTGTACAGATAATAAAGCAGTGTGCAAAGACTGGAAAAAATATGGAGGTTCCTCCTTCAGGCACTGGTGGGCTGGTGTGAGGGAGGAAGAACCTACAAAGTGAAATTTTAAAAAGATGATACTTAATGCATAACTCTTGGCCAGTAACTCTTTGTTCAGAAAAGTGCGAATTAGTGCTTTTTCTTCCATCCAGCTTTGCTAGAAATCCCTAATTTGATGTATTGAAATTGACACAGAAATTATGAGGAAGCTTAGGATGGGGTGAAATCCTCCCACATGGTACAATATGCTCCAGGCTCAGCAGCGATTCTCTTGGGAGCCAGGAAAAAGTCTTCAGAGCGCTTGTGTGTGTGAGAGGATTTGTTCCAAAGGGGATTCTTTGCTTTTGTACGAGGCTGGCACTGGGAAATGTAGCAGCCAGCTTTCCCACAGTGCCAGAGAGCGCTTGGCAGCCTGTGGAGACACGAGTGGGAGCCGTGCAGTGCAGCTGCGCTGCCAGCAAGGAGCCAGAGATGCTTCTTCTCTCCACGTCCTGGGGATTGTCACTCTGAGAGATCGATCACAGGCACTTGGTCTTTGAAGGCCTTTGAGAACAGGTCAGACAAATGTGCCACAGATGGCCCTTTGGAGATGGGATGGGATTAGATGACCTCTCAAATTTTTTTTTTTTCACCCTGTTGTCTGCAGCTCTGCAATCTATCTTTTGAGGAATCGCTGGTGCCAATTTCAGATCCTAAATAGCCTAGGATGAATGAGTCTTCTTGATGAAATGTTATTCCTCAATCCTGCTCCTTATCTTCCAGCTTTTTTTGTGAACATGGTGTATTACCAGCTTGGCAGGCAAAGCACAGGGACCAGAGAGAGCAGCTGGTGAAGACAGCTCTGGTGTGGGTGCAACTGCTTTAGGGGAGGTGATACAGGGCAAGAGTGGATTTGGTCTGAACCACTACAAAGTGAGGGGATTAACTGTTCCCTGCTCACTAACTGCAGTGCACTTTCCGAGCACACAGAGAGGATTGGGAGCTGGATAAAAGGTGGACACAATTTGGGAGGCTCTTTTCTCACATCCACTCAGCACAGCAGTTATCTTGATCAGAGGAAAATGATCAGTCACCTGTGATATCACCCAATCCCATTATAATGATAGCTAATACAACAATTTCATGAACTTTCTCTGCCGTCTCTCTTGGCAGACCACAAAATGTTCCCAAAGGAAAAGCCTTGCCTTTGCTGGCAGTGAGGGTTTAGGCCTGGGATGGGCATAAATGCACGTGCACATTTGGACCACGTTGCTCATGCACTGCCTCTCCCCAGCTGGCAGGGCAGTCCAGGGCCCCAGGTGCAGGGATAAGAGGGATAAGCAGGCCAGATGTACTTGGTGGGAGTGCTGGTTCATGGTAAGTGAGGAGGGACAGAATTGAGCTCTGCAACCACATTCCCAAGGAAAGGTGACATGTAGTCATGAAGGCTGAAAGGCCAGCAAGGAGTGGAGGCACCAGTCAGAAGCAGCAGGAAAAAAACATCCAATAAGTTCAGATATGACTGTGATGTAGCCAAACTCAGTCTGAGAAATGGGGCATCTGTGAGAGAAGTGAAAGCTGCTCGGAGATTTGCCAGTTATGTGGCTGTGACAAGCTGCTTGTTGTGAATTCAGATGCCTTTGTAGCCAGCATCTGGCTCACACTGAGCATGTATTTTCAGCATTTTAAAAACAGAAATAATTTCCTGTTGTGTCAATAATGCTTTCTGAATATTACTCAATTCTAAATTGGGTGAGATAGGGTTCTTATCAGCTATCCTGAGGTATCAACCAAGGCACTCAACCCATCTCTCTGAATAATCTCATTAGTGCTTTCTTTTCCTTTTGGCTCCCCAGCATGTCCCAAAAGATAGGATGTGCTATTTGTACACCCACCTTATGCATCTGAATCAGATATCAAAATCATGTGTCTTATTTCTCACTGCAGAGAACAGAAGGAGAGCACTCATTCCAGCAGAACTCAGAAAAGGGACCTGGATGTGGCAGGCTCCCCAAGGTGACTGCCCCATCCCCTGTTGAAATCACTGATCGACAGGAGGAATGAATTGATGAATAGGGTTTAGGGATAACTGTGACCCTCTGGTTGAAAAGCTGCTGCTCAGGATGGAAGATGGTTTAGAGAAGCAGCAATTTAAGAACTTGCCTAGAGAAGAGCAGGAGAATGCAAACAGCTCAAGTAAAGATAAAGCATAAATAAAAGCCTTTAAAGTACAGTGTGCATGCCTTTGTTTGGGGCAAAGTACTCTTAGGTTAATGTAGTTTGAAGGCTGCTTTACTCCCAAATGAGAAGCCTGTACATGGTGGTTTAACAGGCTTCGATATATGCTCATTAACTTTACACTCTTAGCTGGCTCTTCATAAATTTCTGATGTATTGACTCTTTTGGGAGTCCTCTTGGGTTTATTTTAGCTCTTTGTTGTAGTTTTACCAGAAAACAACAGTTTCTGTGATTTCTCAGGGAAAAATATAACCCACAACTCCAGTCCAAAAAAAAAAAACCAAAACCAAACAACAAACCCCAAAAACCCAACTACCTGAAAATAGAAAAATATTTTAGAAGGCAGAAAAGTTAGCCATGGTAACAATGGTAACAGACACAGTTGTTCACTGGGGACACAGTGTACCTGTCACAGGAAATGCTGAATGCACCAAAAGAATGAGACAGGGTCAGTGCTTAGAATGTGATTTGTATGAAAATATGTTGTGCAGTTTAAAGGTCCACTTTCGACAATCTTTATTATTACTTTATGGGCTTTCAAATAAAAAGTTGTACTAAGTATTGTGCTAGTAATATTTATGAAATGGTATTATAGAATGTGATAAAAGTTTATAGGAAAGCCATTATTGTAACCATGAAGCACCATCTCATCCCAAAAACCATCAGTGGGGAAGAAATGTGCCTGCATCAGATGAGTCAAGTAGCTTCAGGGGGCTGGTGCCAGCAGGGGCACAGCACATGGGGCTGGGGGGAGCTGATGTCATGAGATATCCATCTTTTGGGAAGCTCAAAAACATCCATGTTTCAGTTGTCACTTTTTCAGGGGCGATTTTTGCATCATTGCACACAGGAGAAACCGCACAACATGCCTGTCGACGCTTTTTTACATTTGCATCATAAGGGGTGCCACAAGAAATAAAAACAGACAACGGTCCAACTTATATAAGGGAAAAAGTGCTCGACGGATTTTTGAAAAAGTGGGGCGTCAGACACACCTTTGGTGTTCCCCACTCTCCTACAGGTCAAGAAATCACTGAAAGAGCACATCACACCCTGAAATCCCTTTTGGACAAACAGAAAAGGGGGAAGGCAGAGGCAGCACCTTCTCCTCGCCGTGTCCCTGGGACTTGCAGAACAGCATTCAGAGAGATGGGGATGCAGCGCCTGCCCTGCAGCCGGTGTCGGGAATTATTAACTGCTAATGGCGAGAAAAACCATTATGGCACACAATAGGCTTTCCTTTCACACCACTAATTGTGTGATGAACTTACTTTGGCAGTAAATTGTCACATCTGCTGGGGAGAGAGATTACACTTAGGGAAATACAATAAATACAGTTGCGGCTCCTTTATCCCTGCATGATTGAGGCATTAAAAAAAAAAAAGAAAAAAAAAAAAAAGACAACTTGGCAGATAGAACGTATTATTTGCTAGACAAGGCTTTTTGGGAGGTAATAATTTTATAAGGGAATTGATACAGTAGGGAAACAGGTGAGCTTTCACAAGACCTCCTTGATTTGTTCTTTCTGCTTGGGTTGCACTTCTGGGAGAAGCAACAGCAGCGGCCCTGGCTGAAGGGTATTTTTGGTGTCAGTGCTAGCGGGACATTCCCTCTGCCCAGGCACTTCCATTTGCTCCTACTTTAGTAGCTTGATCCCCCCTTGCCCTGTTCCCTCAGCCATGACAAGGCAGCTGGCTGGATCTGGAAATGGATATTCCAGCAGAGCTGAGAGTGGCATCCTGGATGGCCTCAGCTGCAGGGCACCTCTTCCTGCTGCCCACAGTGTTTGGGGTGGGCTCACTGTCACCAGGGTCACAGAAATGATGCTGAATAAATGGTACTGGGACAACAAAATCAACGAATAAAAAAATCTAGGTGTTGGGAATAAAAAATGGGTAGTATGAAATAGAGAAATTAATAGTGGTTTGTTTGTTGGGTTTTTTTTTGGTTTTTTTTTTTCTTTTTTTTTTCCCCAGGGATAGAAGTAACTTTGGGACACTGAGGGACCTTAGAGGCTGGAGAAAAAATATGTCCCCAAGGCAGTATCACTGTGGACTCTGTGACTTTTAGTTCCTATTTCTAGTCTCTAGTTAGTAATTATTAAACAACTGCTGGCTTCTTCATCTGCTCTATCCTGAAATGTTCTAGAATTTAACATTTCTGTCCCTCTTATTAGTGAAACAATATTATGAAAGCAGACCAGTTCTCATTGAATTGCAAATATGATTTCTATTGGTTTTCAGTCTTAAGTCTGCCATTAGTCTTCATGTCTTTTAAATACTAGTTTGCAGACATTCTGTAGATTTTTTTGAAGATCCAGAAAATGTTTTCTTTGTTTCTTCACTTCTAGAAGCTGTTCTGTATTTATTCATTATTACATCTCAAGATGAATGACATTTTAACTGACCAAAATCTGTAGGAAGGCAGCAGAAAAAATGTGTTCCATGAGCACTAGGATAAAAGAGAAGGCAAGAAGGAGAAAATTTTGTAGACATATATTTATTATTTCATTTTTCTACAGTAATCTGTACAATATAATTGGATATTTGTATCTTTATTTAGCTTAGAAAAAAAGAAGATAATGTTACAGTACCACTTGTTGCATTTTTGGAGATACAGTTATATGGTAAAAATGTATCATGTCATAAAGAAAAGAGAAAACCCATCTAAATAATGCTTCTAATTTTTAAAATAAATATGAAAGGGAACACTGGTTCTGATCTGTATTGCCATGTTCAAACCAGGCCTTAAAATCCTCAGTCCACCAGAATTTCAGTTAGTGGAAATGGAAGCTTTGGCAAGAGATGGGCAGCAGTATTACAAAACATTGTTCCTAATAGTCCTCAAGAGTATTTCTAAACAGGTAGGTTTAGAATAATGCAGCAGCAGTGTTTCCAGTTGTGCCTACTGTCAAATGCATGTCTCTGTTCCTCACAGCAATTTGCTTTTCCTGATGCTTTGTGTGATGCTTTGTATAATATGTGAAGGCAGATTGTCAAAAAGTCACAGTGGTCTTTAGGGTGCCTTAGCAATAATCTCAAATTGCTTGAGAGGAATGACAAATCTTTTATTTAAATGTCCTCTAGCAAGAGTCCTACTTTCAAACATATGTCTGTGTCGTGTCTGTCCCTCCTCTCAAAGGCAGCTGCCTTTTTCTATGTCAGGTCCATAACAAGGCTGGGTTTGCCTTGCCCAAAGTCATATTTACACAATGCTCCTGTCAGTTTGATGGAGACAAATGTAGAAAGTGACAGATGGGTTCATGGTCTTAGCACGGTGTCATCACATCACTTCAGGAAATGGCATCAACATGCAATCATGGTGTGATGTGCCATTACACTTCATTTGTCTTTAGGACAATTCTGGAATCAACAGCAAATCCCGGAGTGTCCCTTGCTTCACAATCAGCCATAAAACTGCACACCCTGCTCCTCTGAGCTGCTGATGCCTTAGGTCCTGCAATTGATTCTTTAGCTTTAACACTGCCTCTTGAGATGGACAAAAGTCAGAGCTTCATGTTTTCAGGAAGTTTTGCTTTCATTTCAGTTCAGAAGGAAAAAAACCCAAAAGCCACAACAACAGAAATCCATCCTAAGTTCCACACCAATTTTGTGCAAGAACCAGAAGCATCAATGCAATTACCATTGCAAGAGTAGAGTGGAATTAATATTTTTGTAATTTTTTTTGTGCTCCCAGTATTGATGGCTGCAGTGACCATTTAAAGTAAGTCCTTTGACGAATAGCTGAGGGAGCTGGGGGTATTTAGAGAAAAAGAGGCTTAGGGGGAACCTTTTCAGGAACCTTTTCACTCTCTACAACTCCCTGAGAGGAGGTTGTAGCCTGAGAGGAGGTTGAAGCCAGGTGAGGGTGAGGTTCTTCTGCCAGGCAACCAGTGACAGGAAGAGGGAACTGCTTTAAGTTGTGCCAGGTGAGATTCAGGCTGGACATCAGGAAGAATTTCTTCTTGGAAAGGGTTTTCAAGCCTCGAAATGGGCTGCCCAGGTTGGTGCTGGTGACACCCTCCCGGGAGGAGTTCTGTGAACAGCTGGATGCAACACTCAGTGGTCTAGTCTGGCTGAGAAGGTGGTGTTGGGTCACAGGCTGGACTCAATGATCCTGGAGGTCTTTTCCAACCCAAATAATTGTGTGATTCTGCTCTTCCCTCTCTGCTGTTTGCAGTAGTTGTCCCTCATCCTGCCAGGCTCTGCACTTCTCTGGGAAAGTTTAGATTCCTTGTGCTGTCTGCAGGAGGAGAGTTTCTATTCATTGCCAGCTCCCAACTTGAGCCCAGTACCATCAGTGATGACACACAAAGTTTTGTAGCTCAGTTCTTATCTGGCTGCATTCACTTCCCTCTCATAGAAGCACACCACAATAGGATTCTTTGGTATTACATAACTTCTGTGAATAGCGAGGTATTTCTGTGAAAATGCATTGTGAAATGAGTTGTATTGCATTGTATAGGACACAGAATATGACATTCTCTGGAGGAAACAATTATTTGTTCAATAATGTCTATCACATTCAGCTCCTCAGTTTATGGTACATTCTTGTAAGGGCACAAGGGTGTGTTTCTTGGTAAAATAATTGTGTTTTAGCTTAGAATATCCTCTTTCACTAAACAAAAAAGCCACATAAACTGTGTAAAAGCAATTTCATCATTGTCATAAGAGAAGTAGACTTTTTCCACTTAATTTAGTTTGAGAAAATGCATTTCCTGCTTATTTTCAAGACTGATATTTTTAAGATGTGGATGTCCATATAAATTACATTTCTTCCTGTCTGAATCACAGATACAACTTAGTATTGGGATACCATAAATTGCATGGGGTTTTTGTTGGGTGTTTTTTTTTTTTTTGTTTTTTTTTTTTGGTGGAAGAATATTTGTGACACTCCATTCTTTAAATTCTTTTCTTATTATTCTTTGCTTCAGGTCTTCTGTAAATTGACTTGCAAATAAAAGTTTTCTTTTGTTTTGTAGGACAAGATTTAGCCTTATTTTTTTCCCTCTAACAATAGGTGTTAGCAAAATGGCAAGATTTAAATGGCACCCAGCAATAGTTTTGTAGTGCCCTCATAAGCTTGGTTATCCGATCTCATTTTAAAAAAAAATCCTCAGAATATTAGAAGTTGTTCAATAAAAGGCTTCTTAATTGTGGTCTCTTTGTCAATAGCCTTGAACTTTTCCTTAACATTAGCTTTGATCACTGACTCTGTGTAATCACCTCCTATTTAGCAGGGGTCACATCTCTGTCTAATGTGATCTTACTGATGGGCCAGGTCAGCCAATAAATAAAAGTAAATTGAAACTGGACTGTGACCTTCTATCAAATTTCAGAGTTGTGTTTAGACTTTTAAAAATAAGGTGCACTACATGTAATCAAAAGGAGCTGAAAGCAGCAGAAGAGTGGTTACTGTCCAGGAGCACCTTAGGACTTCCCAGTCTGACCACTCATTTTAACAGGATTCTTGGGATCTCACTGAAGGGAGACAAGAGCAGCTGTGCTGCTGGAGGCTCTTACAAGAAACTCAAAAAACTTTGTTCCCTCTTAGCAATGTGTAAAGTGCTAAACACTCCTGCAGCCCAAATGTCGTGGTGGTTTTCTCAGCCTAAGTAACAGAAGTGTACAAACATGAGACAAGAAAATGTCTGTGAGTGTCTTTACATGTTTGGGTTTTTTTGATAAACTGTGAAGTCTCTATTAAGCAACACCTATTTCCAAGTGAAAAACAGTCCTTAGAGTAACTTTGGCACATACACATGTATGTAACATCTTTCGTGTGGAACTGAGTAAGGGTTGGATTTTTTCTTTCTCCCTTCTTTTAATTCAGTTTTGTTATCCAAAATGGATCCTAATTAAATCTGGTTGTGAGTAATCTTACACATCCTTGCTCCTGCTTCTGTAGGATGCATTCAGGTAAGCTTTATTCAGCTTGTGACTTGTCTTCTGTCAGAAGTGGAAAGAAGGTAAAATAAGATACAAAAATATTTCCCCCTCAGTAAAGTAATGGCAATTTAATAGGGTCTGCATGGAGTTTTCCTTTGGCAGGGTCAGATAGACATCTTAAGAGTCTGACAGATGATCTCTGATTAACAAAGATAAAAAGAAATAAAAATCAATATTTATGTTAAGTAAATGGTGATTGGCAAGTAGATGGGAAAGTATCCAAAGTTTAAAGTAATATGACATACAAAAGGGGATAAAAAAAGAAAAACTACGAAAACTTTTTCAATATCTCAAAATAGGAGCATGGAGTTGCTCACTGCAGGTCATACTCAGATACTCTTTCTTCTTATCCATCTCACATTTCTTGATGAACCACCCTACTGCTGTTTTGAATTTGTCAAATTCAAACCATGTGGGAGCCCCTACTTTGCACGGAGCTGAGCTGAGCCTCACATTAATGCAGTCACATAACAATAACTCTTTGAAATACTTTTTTTACATGAGATCAGCTCAAGTACATTCAACAAAGAAATGTACCTTTTCAATGCTTCTCTCTCCTTAAGAATTTTCACATAGGCTAATCTAGTCCAAATATGTATATATAATTTATGTGTGTTTTACATGCACTTTTTTGATCTGTATATTCTTATCCAGAACTGCCCTTTAGTTAAGACCCCTGATTTGCAGATTGGTTCTGTTAAAATGTTAGTTGTATGTTTTACCATTAGGAAGACTATTCATAGCTACTTGTTAAGTGCAAGAGATAAAGCAGGTTTTTATACATTTGTCATAAACATCCCTAGCACAGGGATCAGGAGATCCAAGGAAGAATGATGCAAGGTTAAAAAGAGCAAAGTTTATACTGCAGATGTTCCAGTCCATGTATATAAGAGTAAATGCTGGAGAAAACTTGAGAATAGCATGGCTGGAGGACTCAGCTCACTTCTGATTATTATGAAATACATGCCTTGAACAGAAGTATAACAAACTATTTAAAATCAAGGTTTTCAAAAACAGAGATGGCAAATGGTTTGTTGGTGAAGCTTCACTGGATGTGACCTTTGGCTAAGAGCACTCAAAGTGTGCACACCACCAGATCTGAAAATAAATGATGGACAGAAAATAGGCAGGATGCTCCCTGAGGTCTGAATGGTGTAATGCCATGTTGTTTGTAACTGCATGGGCATTTGTCACTGCAATCCTGCACGAAGGACACACACTGTGCAAACCCTTGTTAATGTGCAACATTGCTTTTCAGCTCTGATGGTGAGAGCTGAGCGGTGTTTTCCCTTGTCTTCCCTGAATTCGTTGTGAGAAGCTCTCTGATACTCTATGAATCTCACAGTAGGGTCTTCTGTGAGATATTCACATACCTGATTATAGCATATGCCTGTACTTGACAGCTTCATTGACAAATTTGTTAAAACTCTTTTCTCTTTGTGCCCCCTCCAGGGTATCATGAACTGCATGTGCCAGGGGAGGTCGCCCAGGGAGGCCCATGTGCTCGAGAGGAGCACCTGGTTTGCCATCTCATTCATACCTCTCAAGATTTTTAAGATGAATTATTTATCAAAGAAGCTTCTGTCAAAAGTTCAGACAGCGCATGTCTTCTTTAATTATTCCTGACTTTTTTTCCTCCAGTGAAGCACACGGTGAGTTTCTTGAGGAGTAAAGGTGCTTTGTCTTCAGGATACCACAGAACAGACTGAAGAAATATGTCTCTCTATTTGCTTGTGTGCCAGCAGTGACTAAAGACTACAATGTTCTGATATCTGTGCCACAGATCCCTGCTCAGATATTCAGCTCCCTGCACATGGGAAACTCCAGCCAGCACCTGCGGGAGCTGAAATGTGCTGGGCTGACAGCTCTGGTTGCTGAAGGTCTTTTTGTCATGTAATCTGCATTTTAATAGACTAGACAAGACACAAGTATCTTCAAATCCAGTATCATCACAATCTTGGCAATGAGGTGGGAGAGGTGTTGAGAGGACACAAGAATTAATTACCCCAGCACCAAGATCAGGCACGTGTGAGAGGGGAGAGTTCTAGTGGGAAGGCTTCATGTGCACCTCCATCTGTGGACTGAACTTGCCACTTTGGAAATCAGCCTACATTTTTCCTGTTCTTTTAATTTTTTCCAGAGAAGAAGTCAGTGATGCTTCTGCAGGGGAATCACTCAGCCTGCATTTACAAAGCAAGAAAGATCAGAACACAGTAACTTCTTTTTAAATGAAATTTGTATTATTTATGACTTGCTATGAACATTTGCATAAGAAAGAACTTATTTGCAGAGACATTTCTGTTAGGACCATAGCATGGGTAAAACTCAAATAAACACACATCTCAAGAAGCCCTGGCATCCAAAGGCTCCCACAAACATCCTAAAAGACCTTTGTGAGACCAACACCATGGAACATGGTCTTCTAACAAGTAAGGATTGCAACCTGTGCATAGGGAAAGGTATTTCATAAGTTCTTGTTCCCCAAAGCCTGTCACTGGGCAAGGCTGGTGGTGTTGGATTCCTGCTCTGGGACAGCAGGAGCTGCCGTGACTCGTTTAGCAGAGCACACTGATGAGGAGGTTTTCCCACTAGCTCATGAGCAAATGTGCATTTCAGCCAATGTTTTGTGAAAGACAATTGGTAAAATGCCAACAATTCCTGCATATGGGCTTTAATTTACCAGAGTAAACTATGCATTTTTCGCTTAGGTCTAAAACGTGACTTCAGGTTTCCACGTAAGCTTATTCCTTTTCAAGAAATCAGAGATGTATAAATGCTTGATGTAAAAAGACTAAGAGATAAAGTTGGAAAGGAATGAAAGTAAGGGTAAGGGAAGGAAAACATCTCAATTAAGAGAGAATTCTTTCCCCTGCTCCATTTCTGAAATGAGCAATGAGGGTTTTGCCTACAAAGTTCCCTTTTGGAGCTGAGTTACCCACACAGCATCCACCTGCCCCAGTAGCTTTGTGCCATGGTCAAGACTCTAAATTAGATTCAGGTGGGCTGGGTAGGCCCAGGAAGTAGCAGGCAGGCTTGGTTTCTTGCCTGTGGAAGGAAAAGAAATTGAATTAGAGCAAACAGGAGCTCCTTCTTCATGACCTGCCAACAGGTCACAAAAACTTTGTGCTTTGTGAAATGATACAGCTAAAACAAGTTACACTGATATTTCCAGTTTAGGGAGGAGCGTGTGTCTCCCTGCTTGGTGTTAGCTGAGGTCCTGCTCTGCTCACTCTCATTTCTTTGGAGAGTCACACAATAAAGCAAAGGGAAAAGGGGTAGTGGGTATCTGTGTGCTGCCTGTATGGTGGGCTTTTGGAGAAGATGGTACTTGTGGTGTAAAGTGTAAAGGTGAGCTCTGGAGGTGCAGAAGCCTTGTCAGAGGGGTTTGCTCTGGTCTGCTCTTCAGGGTTCTTTGGGATGTGCTTTTCTGAGCATGATGTTGTGGTTGGGGTTTTTGTCATTCATGTGGTGCCTGTCAGAGGGGGGGTGGGTTTTAGACGGGCTCCTTGAGCTGCAGCTGAGGATGTCTCATTTTC
Organism: Chloebia gouldiae; assembly: GCA_003676055.1. Lineage (NCBI taxonomy): Eukaryota > Metazoa > Chordata > Aves > Passeriformes > Passeridae > Chloebia > Chloebia gouldiae. The sequence goes on from QUSF01000024.1 coordinate 8,073,276, forward strand.
TGGGTGCTATGAAAAGAAGTGTCTTTCCATACTCTTAGTTTATCATGTTTTCCAGCTGTTGGCTCATATTACTTCCTCAAGTGTTTATAAAAAGAAAAAAAAATTTAGTTTGGGGAATAGTATTTTGGTCCCAACACACTTCTGTCCAGGTGAATCCTCCCCCACCATTACCATACATGAAATAAACCCAATCTTTAGCTGCTGAGTGGGCTAGAAATCAATTTAACTTGCAGCTGGGGGATGAGGTATTGGTAATGGTCCCAACCATTGAAGCTGCCATTGAGGACCTCGTTACTTGTGCTGCAGAGCAGGAGTGCTGGCTGCCCAGGGGTGAGGGGTTTCTCAGCCATCCCTTGAGGAGTTATCCACTCCTGCTGCTGGCAGGAGCCTCAGCTCCCTTTCCTCCTCTCAGCTTGGCACCAAGTCTCCAGCACCTCAATGAGTTTTTTTCTGTTTTCTTTCCCAAAATTTAAACTTTCATTTCTTACTGTGAACTGTAAGCTTAGGGGTTTTTTTTCCCTTTAGAGGTTTACTCAATTTCTCCTCTCTTAACTATACAAGTAGATTTTTTTTTCTTTGAATTTTTCTTCCTGTTGTTTCTCTGCTTGCAACTAAGACCCTTTTAAACTATAACTCTTCTTCCATATAGGTTGTCTCTTTGTCAAACCATACATATTTTTCTCTCAACCTTCTTCAGTATTTTCTTTGTCACCTCTGTTATAGCCTTATTTACTGCCTTCTGTTTCAGGGCACTGTCATTTTTTTTTTCTTGGATAAATCTGAGAAAATTTGGAAACTATCAATACAAACTTGTTTGAATGTGGTTTCAAAAGTCTTCCCCTTGATCTGTGTGACTGAAAAAGGAAACTTCAGTTCTTTAAAGACTTATTTTTTCCAAAGTGCTGGTGGAAAAATTGTGGAATCCTCTCCTTCTACTGAAACTAGCTGTAATGTGAGATGGGGGAAGAATCCACCTGAGTTCTCCATTTTAATAGCAAATATCTGAACTTTCTTTTTCCCAATGGTTTTGTGCCATTTCTGCATGTCTCTGTTCTGCTTTTTTTATGATCTTGTGGTGTTTCATGTGCTGCTTTTTTTCCTTTTTTTTCCTTTTTTTTTCATATTTTATTTCCATGCATAGAGTGTCTAAATTTTTTATAAGTTGCACTGGAAAAGAACTCTGTTATCTATATCAACACAGCCCTGCGACAAACTTTTCCTGCCAAACCATACATACTCTATTTTTAAACAGCAAAATGCTTATTTTGAGTAGGAAAAAAAACAAACTAATTTTCTTAATTAACTTTTTTTTTATGGAGGATTTAATGCATGTTCATTATAGAAATTGCAGCTCTCCTCTGAAAAATTGACTGTAAAAAAAGTTCTTTGTGGGGTTCCATATTTATTGTGCCTTAGTGATTTTCATATAAAATACATGCAGGTTGGGACTGAAAAGATGCTTTTGTTTTTCTACCTGGCAGGCTTGTGCATTCAACTGGGGCTCTGGCTCAAGCTGGGTTTTTTGCCTCCCCGTGCATCAGCATCAGCAGGACAAATTACAGCTTCTGTTTACACCTGCCTTTTCAGTGTGCTTGTGCAGGTGCAACAAAATACAGCCTAGCAAACCTTGTTGTGTGAGGGGACTCAAATCTGCCTTGCCTGCTGTCTTGGCCCTGTAAAACTAACAGGACTTGGGAAGGGGGAAAATAATTTTTCATTTTGGCATGGCCACAGGTATGTTTACACTTGAGGAACGCATCTGCTAGACAGACAAACAGACAGCTGACATCTCCACACAGTCATATCCTGAAAAAGAGCTGTGCTGCTAGCCAGGAAAATAAATCCTTTTGCATTAGGCAGCTGGGTGTGTTCTTAGCAGCTGCTATAAGTACCTGTGTCTGGGAGGCTGTAGGATGGAGTTTTTCCCTAATTACCCAACAAAAAGAAGTTCTTTCAGTTGTTTAATTTAAAGCTGCTTTTCAGCCCAGGGTTGTTGGACAGCTTCTGTTTGGTGAGGGTTGTGTGAATAGGCATGATCAGCACCTTGGTTCCTGCAGTGCTGCAGGGGAAAGAAATCCCTTACCTAAAAATTCTGGTGAGGTGTGGGTCATTGAGGCAAACAACTCTGAGGTATCCAGGGCAGAAGATTTGCTCCCTGGAGAACAATTCATCCTCTAGCATCTTTGAAGGTTTTGGTGAGTGACCTTTTGGACACAGTTGGCTACTTTGTGGATTAAAGCTGCTCCAAAGTGGAGATGGGTCACAATCAGTTTGTCCCAGCGTATAAATTCACCTGTGTGTTTACTAAAGTTTTGGTAGACCAAGTAAAGCTTTGGTTCCTGAGCTAGCACCAAGACACTGCTCCTCTGCAGCCACCAAGACCTTCAGTCGAGTCACCCTGAAGCTTCTACTTGCAGACATCTCTTCCTAAACCAGTGCATTTAGAGGCTGGACCAGGCTCTGTAATGCTCAAGTGTCTGGAGATTTTTTGGTTTTGTGCCAGTTTGAACTCTGCTATCTGCAAAGTGAAATGGACAGAGGCGAAATCCACTTGTCACTGTTCATCTGTTAAGAAATCTTGATGGTTATAAGAGCAGTTACATTTTTCCCATCCTCTCCCTTGGAAATATCCAGCAGGATGAGGGAGACAGGAATTCCTTGAGTTCTTTCTAAATAAGATTTGCAAGATTTTTTTTTTCTGATTACAGTGTAGATACATATAAATGGAGGAGGTGATCATTTTGTTGACTGGTTCCCATGTGATTGCTGTATTTGAGATTGTTGTAGAATCCCAATGTGTGGCCGTAACAATTTGTTTTATCCCTGTGATTTTTTTTCTCTCACATGCTTTTTTCTTCACATTCTTCTTATCATATAGATACATGTTCATCCTACCTGAGGTTGCAATTTTATTAAAAACCCTTACAGTCCATCTTGTCACAACATCACTTTCAGTGAAAATGTTCTGCATATTGTTTTAATCAAAGAGATTGCATTTTATTCTTTTGAACTGTAAAATTGTAAGTAGAAAGACAAGCATAAAAACCCTGAGAATTAATTAGTTGCAAATGGGTTTCCTGGCACACAAGGAAAGGCTTTCATTTTGCTGTTAATATAAGGAAAATATGATTAGAATTCATCAGGGGGAAAAAACCAAACTTGTATAATTGATTTGAACTATAGTGGGCATGAATAGCAGTTCCACACTTCTGTGTAAGATGCTTACCTGGGTTTTAAAATATATGCTCCTAAAGACATGGCTCCTAATTATTTTCTGCAGTGTCTTTTGAAGCAAAATATCATGTAGCCCAGGGTGAATGGATTTGCTCCTTGGTTTTGTATCCAAGCAGCAGTACTGGGTGGGTATCCACTGATGTGTTAAAGTATCTCTTTATGTCCAGGTCCTCTAGCTCTCTCAGTTACCATAAATAATGGCAAAAAAATAAAAAAGGAGAGACAGGAACCAGTTCTCCATATGGGAGAACTGCATCCAGCAGTGAGCTGAGGGCCCCATGCCAGGGCTGCTTGTTTAAGAGCAGTGATACACGTCCTTTAAGCAGACATCAAATTTGGAATCCCTGGACTTCATTTCCCTGGACCATTTTGCAGGCAGCACATTGCTCAGAGACTTGTGGATTTGTTATCTTTATTGCCCCTTTCTTGCCTTGAAACAGGGGGAAAGACAAGCTCTTTGCCTTTGTTCTCACCCTCCAAGTTTTGCAAAGGCCCTGAGCCTTGTTTCTGTAGATGTGTTTGTTAAGGGCAAGACCTCTATCATGACTTAATGCTGGCAATGAGACAATATTATCAGAAGCCTTTTTGGGGCTATTAACTGAGACTGTGTGTTCTGCCACCCAGGGAGTAGATTAATTCCCAGGCAGTGGTCTTGTTTCCTTCTTTCATGGTGTGAAAGTACTGTTTTGGTAGGTTAATTATCTGTATGTAGCAAGGAACAAAGGTCAGGGATGTGTGCTGATATTCTGAATGAAAGAGAATTTTCTAAGTAATTGCTGAGAAAAGTCAGGACTTAAGAAAACAAGCTGGACTTCAGGCTCATGAAGACCATAATCGCTCCTCTTCTGCCTTCTGAGATACTGCTTGTGTAAAGGTCATTAAAAAAAAATAATAATAAAAAAAAAAAAGCTTGTGTTAATAAACACAGTCTCCTTGATGCCAGGAGACATGAAAATACCATGAAGAACATTGTCTCTCCATTCCTGCTGTTCAAGCTGTAGTTGTTTGTTGTGGCTATGAACAAGCAAATCTCAGGAAATTAATGAGCTGCTGCCTTGTTAAGCATGGTGGAATTTAATGGAAATGTGTTCTTAATTTCTGGGACCCTGTTTTTTGCTTCCTCTGTTATACCTGCTAAGGAAGTATTTGTTAACTTGCTAGTCATGCATCATAGAGGGAGAGGCAGATGTCTGATGAGGGATGCAGGTCTGATGTCTCCATGTTTATAATGGGAATTGTTTTCCACGCAGGTATCCTGTTGCAATGTGTTTGCTGCTTAGAAACAAGTATGCAACATTTTTGCTTTTCACATTGTCGTGCACAAGTCTGCATGTCAGAGTACATGGATTGGAATCTTCAGAGAATTGGCCTGTTCATTACCAATTAAAACCAGAAATTACAGGGGTTTTGCTCTGGTTTAAGGTGGCATCTCTGAGAAGTGACTTTGAAAACACTGTCTTAAACAGCTCAATCTTTTGATGAAAACTTGAAGACTGAAAGCACTATGTTAATTAGTGGAGCAGCAAATCAATAAACGTATCACAGTTGCTTCATCCACTGTCCAAATAAATGAGTTCAGTATTTTACATCTGCATTTCCCTTCTTTACCCTTCAGCCCACTGAGATAAAGAATTTAAGATCTTCACTGCACTTGCAGCTGTATGAAGGACAAATTAGAAACTGCTACTTTCTGTTAATACAGCAGACTGATGTGTAGGAGAATTTCTTTCTGTAAATGACTTTCATTGGAACAGCCAGATAAAGTAATCTATTTTAGATCCATCTTTGCAAATAGGTCCTGTTGAAAAGGCTGACTGCTAAGATTGTTTGGCTCTCTGAATGGATCTTGCTTTTGAAAAGTGTTTAAAGATTTAAGCTTAGCCCTAGACATCAATTTCCAAAAGCTTTTGGACTTCAAACAATGGGCTTAACTAGCCTCTAGAATAACATGAAAGGTAGCAAAATGTCTAGAACATCTACTGAAAAGGCCTCTAATATCTCTAAGTGCCCAATTTATCTCTGGATTTAATGTTAAAACGGATGTAATTTTTAAATGGGGGAAAAGTTCTTCTAAAATATAATCATAAGCTGCTCTAAAACACTGTTCTGAACCGACTGGGACAGATATAGTTTCTTACATACCTATTTTGCAGTAAGATATGCTGCTTGAGGGGATGATTTACTGTTTCTGTCAAAAGGAGCTGCAGTTCCTGTTGCAAAATTGTTAGAGGCTGAGTCTAAGGGGATTAGCAGATTTTAAGTCTAAGCTTTTTAGCGTGTCATTTGGTTAATTTATGGTACCTCTTCCAGTTGCTGTGGAAATGGTCTGCTTTCTAATACAGTACCACAGTTTTTCAGAGAATTTAAATTGCATTGCAGTTAGACAATTTTAAACTCTCTTCTAACCCCCTTCTTCCCTCATTCCTTTCCACAAGTGAGGACTCCTGTTTGACTCCAATTTATCTACTTTATCCTTACTACTCCTGCATTGTAGCACGCCCATGGTTTAGATGTGGGGATAGGAATAAGCAGGTTTGTCAGAGTGATGGCAAATGCCCTCCTTAAATGTTTCCAGTTCCATAATGATAAAGAGGCCATAGAGGACTTGCCAAGATGTGGCTACATCAAAACAGCCATCACGTTTCTATGCCATTTTAATTTGCATTAAAAGGGAAAGAAACAAGTTTGTCATCATTTATCACCACAGCTCTTCAGTCAAATTTGTTTTGCCATGATGATTGTTTAATCTGTGATTTAAGTGTTTTTTCAGCTTGTGGGTATACCTTTTGAGTTAGTTATTTCATAACCTGGCATGAGACCCTGGGGGAATATCAGAACCCTGACCTGCCTTCCTTTCCCTGTAGTTTCTCCAAATAAGATCTTTGGGTCCTCAGAACTTCCCATGAGGCATTCTGGATTTTTTTTCCCAATACTGTTTTGATGGTGTCTGTTCTGTTGTCAGCTCTGTATCAGTCACTGTAAAGAAAATTGAGCCCTTCTAGACAGGGCTGATGCATTTTACTGCCCTCTTGTCCCTCCCAGTCCTCTGGGTTATTGTTCATTTCTGGAGAGGTGGTATTTTGAGGTGTTAATTAATATTTTACATGCTTGTCAAATGCTTCTCAAGCCCACCCTACCTAGTCCCTTCCTGGCATTATAAATGATGGTGTTTTGAAGCCCAGTTTTCCTTGGGAAGTTTGAGTTACAAGACCAAGCTGGCATCAAATTACTCATCTCCTTATCACAGAAGGTTATTGGTGAAATTAATTTCCTTCTCCTAGTCTCCAATTAAAATACAGTTTATCATGATGTACTTTATTGTGACTCACATAAAAAGACTTTAATGGATTATTTTTCAGCAGGTGGAAATGCTATTTGTAAGCCTTTGGGTGATTTCATGTGGCACTGCTTATACATATGGGAGGAGAAAGAAAATTCTTGATCAGTTGATGGATTATTTCTAAATTGTCTTTGTCCTTAATGTTACAGTTGCTAATAATGATTTATAATGCTTGACCATTTTCTTCTCCTTTAGGAACAGATTATTAAACTTGCTGTATTTGAATATTCTTTTCCAAAAAACATTGGGTTTGGGATTTTTTTTCAGTGCTTTTATTGTCTCTTTCTGTTCTACACATAGACACAATGTCGTGTTATGAAGGATAACCTTGAGAGCTGCAGTGTCACTGGTGACCATGAATGCATTTGTACAACCTGAGGAAAGCTCACTTATTAGCTATAAGAAACTATTATTAGCTATCAGAGACTATTATTCTGGTACTAATAACTATTTCAGAAGTAATAAAGTTTCAAAGGATAATAGGGGTTGTTTTCTATTGGGATTTTTAATCTGCTAAAGCAACTAACAAGTGTGCCCTTCATAAACACCTGAATGCATGTTTGAATCCATTCTCTCAAGAAACATAGCTAAAGAACTCCTTATTTTTGAGGATATTCTCAAGGGTTATAGGTGTCAAATACCTAACTTTTAATATTAGTAGAATTACTTAAATTTTGAAGTATTTTAATGGTAGTTTGACAGATGTGCTTGATAATCCCAAATCAATTTCAGTCAGATTAGAATAATTTGACAGGTTTAGCTGTTGATAGCAGGGGTGGGACCATTCTGCTTCAGTTATTCTGCCCAGCTATTCTAATTAATCTCCACTTAATTTAAAGAAATTACTTACTGTATCCGATAATGAGTTAATTTGTAATTCAATTAGCAGTGCCATTTGCGAGCCTTTAGTGTGAGCAAAAACACCTGCTGAACTGCTCAGCCTGAGTGACACCTGGGAGGGGACAAGATGGATCTCCCTCCCCTGGCATGCCAGGGAGGGCAAGGCCAGGTCACACGGCTGCCCACGAAGATGGACTGGCACCACCTGCCTCAAATACACTAAATTTGTACTCTTTGTAAATAGCTGTCAAGTGGTGTGGCCAGGGAGGGCCTCTTTCCTGCAAGGTTCTGTATTTGTGTCCTGGTGCAAACTGGCAGAACTATAAGGATTAGGACATGCCATTCCTTGTGGGTTGTTTTGACCCAGGTGTTGGCAAGGAACTGCTCTCACTCAGCTGCAATGCTGAAATATCATATTGCTTCTCCACAGCCCCATTTCCAACACCACAACTGCTGTGGAGATTTCTGATGGTCGTTTAGCAAAGACAATAGGTCAATTTTGTTGTTTTTTGTTTCTTTTTTTTTTAATTTTTCTTTTTTTTTTTTGTTTGTAATGCCACTGAAAGTGGAAGGATGCACCACTAAGTTTGGATTGTTAATGCTCTGAAGGCTTAAGGGATTGTGAAAAAGTTAAATAGGTGAATTTATTGGCTGAATAGATATTTTGAGCTGTAATCTTGGCTAGACTGCATTGCTCATACTTTTTATCTTAAATGGAGTGATTCGCTTTTGAGAAGTTCACAATGAGAATACTGACAAACAGCTCCATTTTAAAACAACAAACCCCTCCCCTCCAAGAAATAACCCACTCCCAAACAACCCAACCAACTGAAAACTCCACCAAATAGTCTGCAGATCAGTCACTTTCTAAAACTATTTTGTATCTGATTGCTCTAATTAGTTGAAAAATGGAAACATGTTCTTTAGCTTTGGGAAGTTGTGATGCAGCAAGGAAGGTGGCTGTAAAGTCATCTGTTCCAAATGCTTATGCAAAGTACCCGGCCCTTGTGAAATAGAAATTTTTGGGCTGCTTATGATAATGTGATCTGAAATGCAGATAATGACATAACCAGAGTAGAAAAAACAAGTCTGCAGAAAAGTGGCACAACAGGAAGGATGACAGAGAGTGGCATAACACTTAGTTCACTGGGAAAGGAAAGGACAGAGGAGGAAAAAGAGATCAAGTGTCTGTATTTCCTACTAGACTGTGACTCAGGGTGGGATTTAAGCCAAGTGACCAGATTTAATGCTTCTAATCACTTTTTTATTCTGCTGTTCTTTTTTTCCCCTCCATGACTAGCACCATTTAAGAAAAGACTTAACAGGCCAATGTTCATCTTAATTATGCTCTTTCAGGTTTGTGCACACTCACAATGCCAAGTATTCAAGGCAATCCAATTTTTTCCTGCCTTTGGCAGAGGGAATTAGACGCCTGCTCCTAACACTTATATCCTATGTGCTGTATGTCACAGCCCCATTGAAGTAAGAGTGGAAATGTTCAAACGAGGTTATAGCTTCTGAATATTTTAGATGTTTAGAATCACAAATTGAGGAAGGTAAAGCAGAGTTCGGCTGCCAGTTGAAGACTACTAATAGAGATCTCTTATATTTGAGAGTTGCTGGTTCTTGGCATGATGGGTGCATGACTGTAGTGAGTTCTAAACACGCACACCTGTGGTATCTGCATTCAGAATTACACCAGGTGCCTCTTACAAAATTATTTTTGAATGAGCATCAATGCAAAATGACAGCCACTGTTGTATTTGCTTGGTTTTAGAGTGTTCTAGGGACTTGGATGTTTTTGGTGTAATGTGGTTTCTGGGAATTGAAACTGCTGTAAGGCCAGTCACTGGCTCCTGTTATTTCTTTGTCTACATCACTGGAAGACCCTTCCTCTGCAGTGTGCTTTGAATGCTCTTTATTTGTGGCATTTATGAACAGTAAACATAAAAATTCTAAAATTTTGCTACTAATATTTACAGGAATTAATCAAATAACTGGGCAATGTAATTAAAATCACACAGTCTTTTTTTTTTTGTCTTTTTTTTGGTCACTGACTTAATGACTTACTGTTATTTTCATACTCCTGAAATACAGGTTCCTAAATTGAAATGCAATATTTAGAAATACATTTCCCTTGGTGCTCAACTCAACTAGCCCCACTAATTTAATGTCAGCTAAGAGCTCCTCTTGAACAACTTAACTCTAATTCTTAAACACTCAAGTCATTTCATAGTTCCAGACAGGGTATTTTTTCCATATAGTTGTGTTAAACATATTCTCAGATTATTGCCAGTTTATCAGGTCACTCTACTGTCACCAGTTTACCTACTCACTTTTTCATTTTACTGCTGAAATAATCTTTGTGCCCTCAGCACTTTCACAAGTGTTTCCAGGTGTAGTGCCTCATTACTGAATTGCATCAAACCTGATCCCTTCAAGACTCCACTCACTCAAATCTGGTTTGCTGGTGTTACCTATATCTGGTAGAAGCTGTACAACTGTTAAGTCTTTACATTTAGGAAGGAATTGTGTAGTTCATTAATGTCTCCATTATAAAGATCTTTAATTATGTTGTGAACATCTGAGTGGAGATAATCCCATGGTAAAAGGCTAGCTTGTATCATTATTTTTTCCCTTATCGGTCAGGTCTTTGGCCTTCTACGCTTGAAAAGCAGAGGGAGATTTTTTTCCAACTCAAATGCACTTGTTATCAAATACTTTGATAATCCCATACCAACTTTGAAGTTATTTTGTCCTGTGTTTATGTCAGACAATTACTTCCACAGGATCGTGGGATAATTCAGGTTCAAAGGGACCCCTACTCCAACCTCCTCCAAGCAGTGTTAGATGTGAGACAGGGCTTGAGCAGGGCATTAACCAGGCAGACCTTGAAAACTTTCAAGTGTGGAAACTGCACAGCCTGGGTCCCCCTTTCTCTGTCTTCATGGTGAAAAGGCTTCTATTATCCCTTTCACCTGCACACGGTCTTTATGAATATCTGTAGCATTTGAAGTTAAGGGAATTTTTTCCTACTTTTTATTAAGCTGGCCTAGGTTATTACTTTAAAAATGTTAGAAAGAGATGGGACAATATATAATTATTAAATTAATGGAAATCTGAACAGCAAGGGTTTTGTACAAACTTTCTGCTTTGACACAGAAGAGAGTTTTGTTGCAAAAATACTTTCCATTCTAAACTAAAGAACTGTGATGTTTTCCAGACAAACAAAATGCTTTAATATATTGTTCTGTAACAAGTTAGTATTCTGTATCTTCAGAACAGACATCTGAGAGGCTGAAGGTTGCTGCTGCTGATGGCAGTTGTCACTGTGCAGTGAGTAGATGCTCCAAGTCTAGTTATCACAGAAAGCACACTGGGTTAGACAGCATCAGTTTGTGCTTCAGTTGGCAGAAAAGCTGTGCTGTCCCTGGGGAGCCTGATCCAAGGCAGAAGGGAAGTTTTTCCCGAGCTGAGCTCTTTCTGTAGAGGAAATGACATCTGCTTGCATTGTTTTATACCTGTTTTGAGAGTCTCTGCTGAATAGCTGTCTGCATTGGCATCCAAGGCTACCAACCCAACCTCACAAGCACTGCAATTTCCCTGTAATCCCTCCCATGTGAATTGAGGCATACTCTGAGTGAATCACTGGGAAGAAGGATGGGAATTGTGTTGTTCTAGTGCAAGCACTTTAGGAGCAGATACCAAGTGCAGGGAATGACTCCTACACTGATCATAACACAGTGTTCTAAAGTGCTGTCCCTTTGTCTCCCAGAGCAGACTTAAGGGAGTGCTTTGGTTTATTAAATGTCATTTACCCCTCAGCTCTTTTAGTTCTTCTCAATCTTCTCTTCCTTCTAGTGCTGAGGAAAACACAAGTCCATGCTGGACAATACTTGGTAGGTCATTTACTCAGCAGAAGTCCAGCAATGTCATTAAGAGACAGGAAACCAAATTCCAAATAGCAGATAACTGCTCATAATGATAGATTTCAAACTATTCAAGCTTCAAATTGAAATTGCTATTTATAGCAACTTTAAATACCAGTGTCCACATTTAAAAGACCAGCCCAGCTGTAGGGTAGATGTGAGATATTTCAATGTGGGCCTTTTTTAGGATATATGAAGTTGTAAGGATGGCTGAAATGGATCCATAGGTTTGCTAGCTTGAACATTTTAAAAGTCTCAGTGTAAAGCCCAGAGTGTTTGTTTTATAACGTGATATTCCCAGCGCTGTTGCTGCACTAGGTGGGATGAAGTGTCATCCAACTTGTGTCATATTTGAAACTGTGGGCATTTGAGGCTACTTAAGGAAAGAGCATTAAAAAAGGTGTGAAGCAAAGGATGATATTTTTCCTAGTACACCTCCAATTTAAAGACTCCCTGGGGCAGTATGCATTAGAAAGTGTTCTGGAAGGTGTCAAGATGGCACACTGATGTGCCTAGGCTCATTTTGATCACTAGTTAGATAAATACAGTGTTAAAATTGAACTAGTGTTTGTCATCTCTTCTACCCTAACAATTTCTTTCAAATTTTATCTTATAAATTGCATTCAATCTAGGAAATTCAGCCTGATAGTTAAACTGTAAAAATATCAAGAATGAGAATGTTCAGCTATGCGTCACACATAACCTAAACCCAGTCCTTTGCCAATAGTACACATTAATTATTATTTAAGCATTTAAATATGGTCTTAGTTTGAATTAGCTGCAAAAAAATGCAGCTTGTCTTTGGGAGACTCATCCAGATGTTCTTTTTTATTGTTTCCATCACTATAGGGCAGAGTTAAGGCTGTTTGGATGGCCTCAACTGTAATTATGCTATTGCAAGCAATTTATGAAATGTTTACATGCATATAATACATTGTATATTAACTTCATTAACCCTAATGCATTTTGGATCAGGTCCAACATTGATGGGTTGCTGAATTTGTAAAATGCTTTGGGATACTTCAGATAAAAGGCACTGTGATGAAGTGGGAGTTAGTAATTACCATAAGCACGAGGAAGTGGTTATATTTGACTCTAGCCATTGACCCATAACTCTTGGAAAGAAATTGAAAATGAAATTATAGAGACTGCAGAGAAGCATCCCATCAGAAAATCTATGCAATTTTCTAATGTCTAATCTAGCTAGCCGGTTCTGAAGGCAGAGGGTGAGACTTTTCCCTCTGGTTACAGTTAAGCAAAGTGCCGAGTGTTTCTTTTCCCAGCCTGCTCTGTGTGCTGATCTGTAGGCTTGCCTGTGGTATGGCACAGCCTCCAGAGCATCAGCGTGGCCAGCTGCAGTGTTCTAAAGACAATCCCATTCCACAGGGTCCTCCATCCTCTCAGCTGCCCTGACCATCCCTGTCCCTGTTGCCTTGGTGCCGTGACACACGGTGCACGACGCAGAGTCTTTGTGATCAGTCACCTTGTGGTGATCTCTACTGGCCTTTACCTCTGTGAAATTGCTCAGCTGAGTGTTGGCAAGGCTGCTCACTGACATGGCCAGGTACCCAGCAGGACAGGAATCTGCCAGGCTCCACATCTCATGGAATCTGGGCATTGTCCCTTTGGCTACCAGCAGTGAAACTTGGTTAGCAAGAGGCGAGGAGAATATATCTGAGAATTTACAGCACAACACGTCTCACTGAAGCCAGGTTAGGAGGATGATACTGAAATCAGTCTTATCTCTGCAAATTCTGATATAAGGTCCTGGGGAGAGGTTTAGTTTTCATCCCTCTTGAAAGAATCATGCTGTCTGTGGCTCAGGAGCATGAATTCATCTGTCCTGCTGAGGGTGTCCCTCTTCTGCCAAGTGGTGGTGGGTATCCTGTAGATTGTAGATCAGCTGTAGTGCTGTGCAGGGGCCTGAAGGCATCACAGACAAAAGGGCTGAACTTCCTCTCCATTTTCTGGTATTTAATGACTTTCCCATTGTATCAGAAATATTATTTATTTTATTTCCTATATTACTTGGTAAATATTTGTCATGGTGAGTGATCCGTATGTACATCATAGGAAAGGTCACAACACATGTATGATTTGACAACAGAGTTATAAACCAACTCCTTCTTCTGCTGCCAGTTTTTGTGTACAAAAGCTACTTCTCACTGCTGCAGAGAGCACAGTAAAAGTCCCAGAAATGCAAATATTCTTAGTTAGAAGATGGATGTCAGAACCATTCCCATCATTTGCAGGGCAGCTTTGTTTCTGGACAGAAAATGTCCTTGATGTATTTATAAACAAAATAAAAAAACTCCTCACAGCAAGGAGTTCAAACCCTCCTCTCCCAATGAGAAAGAAGTTAACTGTGCTGTGTGGCACTAGATATAATCTGCTTATGAAGAGGGCATATTTTTGCCAGTAAAGCAATTTATTTAGAAAACCAGACATATCAATCTAAGGTAATTACAAATTGCACTAGGAAAATTAAAGTAAGTACCTCAGAGGCACTTGTTGTGTAAGGAATTTTCAAATAGAAACATACTGGATGGAAAAATACAATATGTATTGTCTCTGTCCACAGTGTAGATTAGTTGCTGCATTAATATACACTAATGTACATTTATGCACTCCTGCTAATCATATCCAGAGCACTTCTGAAGTAACTAGACCCGTGTTTCAGCTAGTCCTGTTGTACAAAGCACAGCACTAATCAAGCAAGTTATCTGTGCAATTAGGGAATAGAAATCACTGGGGATATCATGTATTATGATCTGTCTACTCTATTTTTAAGATCCTGAAATGCAAACAGATAATAAATTGTGTTAGGGGCAAATTTTTGTTATTTTATCTTGAAATTAGTGTTAGACAGGCACCCAAATGGCCCTTATTGTCAGAAATTGCTGCCTTCTTTCATCCCTTCCCCCTCCCACTCCCCATGCATGACATGTTGTTGAAGCACCTAACTCTCCTTCCTTGCCAGAAAGGCAAGAATGGGGCTACTGTTAGGTCCTGAGCTATCCTAGAGACAGATGCTTTTCTCTGCCTTGCAGCAAAGGGGAGGGATGAAATCAGAGGGAGTCAGGGAAGCAAGTGCTCTGATCTGTGCAAAACACTCTGAAATGCCCCTTCTGACAGAGATTATCTCTGAGTCTGGGGGAGGAAGGAAGGGTGGCCTTGGGCTAGGCATCAGGAACCAAGAGTTTGCACTTTTTGTTTGATTAATCAGAATACCTCTGGCAGCCTGAGCTTTGTCATTCCTTTTAGAGCTCCAAAACTGGTGTAGAATAAAGATTGTGATGGTGGCAGCTATCAGTGCAAAGGCCCACACCTTGGCCCAGGAGACTGACAGTGCCAAAATAACTAATTTTTAAGAAGTAGGAATTGTCTTTGCACGTGGGGAGCAATCATTTCTTTCACAAGTTTGCCTGAACTGTTCATGTTTTGGGTAGAGTATAGGCTTGAATTCCCAAAATTACTTACTGGGGCTTCTTCTGTGTTGCTGTTTATATCCTCAGAAAACTGTTGTCATAGAACCACATCTAAGTTATGTCATTTGGGAGGATGCAGCACTATACTGGTTCTGGAAATCAGTAACCAAACATGATCCATGCATGTAGGAACAGAGGAGATGTGGTCTGAACCAGGAAGAAAACTCACACAGTCAATACTTTTTCAAGCAGAAATTTAATCAAATATCCTTAGTCCTGCAGACAAGTCTGTGCAAAGCTGTCATGGGAAGGTAGCAAACAAGATAGCAAGTCTCTTACCAATGTCTTAGAGGAAGATAAATGTACAAGCAGAGAAGGATCTGGCCCACAATATTTGTAAATTCAGGCTTTCTTTATCATAACACTTGTTTCCCATAAAATAATGTATAATTCTTTCAAGTGAAAGGTGACCACTATAGCTTTTAATCCAAATGTTAGTATGAGGATGCAGAATGTACAGAGTCAACTGTTCCATCCCTCTAGGCAGGGGGGGGGAAATTTCTAAAGAGGAATAATTTTGAAGACTGCATACATCCCACTTGTTTTTACAGGTTGAAAAAGAACCTAAATATATATGAAGGCACTTTATTTTTTTCTGAATTAGCTGCTTATCTCCAGATGATACAAGCCAAGCACATGTGATGTCTTTCTGAGGGGTGGAGGATTAGTGTCAGTGTCCCATAAATAGAGCTCTCAAAGAGCCAGGCCCAGCAGCTCTGAATAAAGGGCAGTTGTGAGAGGGTGCAGAGGTGGATGTGGACAGCAGGAATTTATCCCCAGTTAGCTCAGAGAGAAAACCCTCCTTGCACGTGTGCATTGAGCAGTGCATCCCAGGGGTGCCTGCTGACAGGTAATCTATTGATTGGAGATGGATTGCTGCAGGAGGGAGAAGCTCTCAGTCAAAATATGGTTCTCTTGCAGCAGCTGGAGTTGAGAAAATTTATTAACTGCCAAAAAAAGTAGTTGGCATGTTTGATCATCCCCTTCCACCCTTTCTTCAGATTCCTCAGTATATGGGCATTTAGATATTTTGGTTTTTTCAGGGTGTTTGAATAAAGCAGGTTTGTTTTTTGCAGGCTTTCAGTAGCAGATAGATCAATAGTTGTAGTCCTGAGGGGCAAAAGGGTGGCACTGCCAGCCAGCCCCGGAGTTTAAGGCAACAGCCTGTGGAAATTGTCTGTTGAGAAAGGTAAAACACATTCAGCCTGCAGAGAAAGGGAAAACTGAGCAAAGAAACTAAACTGAGCAAAGTTAGTGGAAACCAAAAAGGAGTAAAGGGCTGCAGATGTTGGGCAGATAGAACAAGACAAACCATGCTGTCTGTTCAGTGCTTCTTTCTCTTCATATTTCTCCTGTCGCTGATCTTTGGAATTTTATGGGAGGTTTAGAAGGTTATTTTCAAAATGAAAATCCTGGGATTTGTTAAATTGAAAGGAAATAAATTTATTAATGCATTTTCAAAATTGTGGTGGTTTTGCTATTGGGGTGCTATAATTTATAACTGGTTGCTTTCCTTGATATCCCTTCATTGTTTGATGTTCACTAAATGGAAAACTCAAATTGCAAATATTAATCTGAATTGCAGATGTTTTGAAAAGAGAAAAGACTTCCACTTTCCACCTACAGACTTTATAGGAGGAATATCTTATTTTAAAGAGAGGGAAATGTAAAAAAAAAAAAAAAGAAAAAAAGAAACACAAAACCAAAGCAACAAAATAAAGCAAAAATAAACATACCAAAGCCAACTGAACGCCCAAAAATTAAACCCACACCCTTCAGAGGGTTTCAGGAGGGTGTACCCCAAGGCCCTGGCTCAGTGAAGGGCTGCAGCACTTGCTTGGTTTCCAGGAGTGGTGCCTCTTTCAGCATCAATAACCAAGCACTTAGAGCACTGATCAGGCAACTCGCTCTTTGGAGACAAGATTAGCTTCAGCTGATCGTATCTGTAACAGCTTCTGTCTCCTTCAGAGCTTTCTGCCCTCCCTTGAACAGAGAACAAAAAGAATGTGTTTTTATACCCCCGTGGAAAATGGATTTGGGCTTCTCTGGACATGCTACCCTGCTGTTTGTATAGGACCTGCTTGCAGATGGAGTAATCAACAGTGCCTTTGTGTATGCTGTTCTAGTCATCAGTGTCAGAAGGTCATGCTCTTTTCTCTTAATTGAAAAAGGGGGTGAGGAGTCTTTAATAACTCAATTTTTAAAAATTACTTTCTGAAACATCTACCATTCAGTGGTGCTTTGTTATACAATTCAGTATGCCCCTATAAAACTCAGTGCCAAAGCAAAAAACGGGATGAAAAAAATCCTTTCAGTCCAGAAGCACAGCTGGGCTGCAGCTCTGGTGCCTTGCAGAGAATCTGAGCTCTCTGAAATACACTCTTGGATTGTCACCTAGTCCCAAATACATGCCTTGGATGTGAGCCTCAACCTCCATGGGATGGGATAAGCTTGGTCATTTTGGGTGAGAACATGGTGCCATCTGAGTGCTTGTCTGGGCAGCACCTGCTCTGTCAAGGGGATCGTGTAAAATCCGGCTGGATTTTGGTGATTCCAATGTTCCAGTTCTCTGTCACAACATCAGGGCACATCCAGGTCCTCTGGGTCCTATTTTTGTTAATAGGATAAGTTCACTTTTAATCTTCTTCCCACATCCTCTTCCTCCAGTTACCAGGTGAAAAGCCAAGGCTAATGAAGCATCCTTTTCCATGCTGGGCCCTCACTGGTGTCTGTAGGTTGTGGTTTTAATGGGCAGGGTGACAGAGGACAGAGACCAGGGGTGGGGTTCAGTGCCCAAGTTTGCCCCAGGATCACTATCAGTATACTGTTAGTTTAAAAAAATATCTAACAAAGGGGAGTTTTTTTTTTTTTTGAGCAGCTGATAGCAACCTATTTTTGCCAAAAAAATATCAGTTCAGGCAATGGAGTCAGATGAAGAAAATGGAAGTTTACAGTTTCCATGGCTAAGTAAGTGTATTCCTTTCCACATGAATCCAAGCAATGTGAATCCCCATGATCAAAACAATGAAATATAATTGTGGCTAATGCTCATACAACAGCTTGGATGCAGAAGGACAGCAATTTTTAAGTTTTGAGACACTTGAATATGTGACTTTTGTCCCTATAGCTGCTGAAGTTGACTGTCTTATTTCTTGGATCCTCCCCGTACAACACTTCTGAACAAGCATCAGAGGATTTGCAAGGCACTGCAAAATGACATTGGAGATACCAGCCCTAAACAAAGACAGGTGAATGTATGATAGACACCAAAAGGTCAAATTCTGCACTGACATTTACCAAGACGTCTCTATAGGTCTTGATATTTCTTTCTATTATCCCCATGCTTACATTTTATATTCATGTTGACTAGATTCTGCAGTTCTCACCTCCAAGCACACCTCTTATTTTAACCACCTCTTTCTACCTGTTCTCCTCCATGTGCACCCATATCTGAAATTAATTGTTATGTATGTAATTGTATGTAATTTATATGAAGTTATTTTACTTGTTTTACTGAAAGGCAAACCATAGAAGCAAAAGTAGGTAGTCTTGTAAGTCTCACGTTATGGCCCTTTGTGGATACCATGAATTTAAAAGAGGTTCTGCCCCATGTTCTCATGGTAGCTAGAGAAAACCAAGATATTCGCTGCAAAATAACCAGAAGACCAAGCTTATCCTTAAATGAAGAATTTGTGAAAGCCAGGGCAATAGTTGGTCTGAATCCTGAACTTTGCTCTTTGGATTTGTGAATGCATCAGTAACTTAGATTTCTCATTACTGCCTGCAGATCATGGGATATGACAGCTTTGACGGTCTCCAAGTCCACTGTGGTCTCATACTGACTATAATTTAAAAGGTGGTGTTTGAAGAACTTAAAGACGACAAAGGTCTAATTTGTTTGGAAATGCCAAAGTTCTTTGTGCTCCCTCAGTTCAACATCCTTGTCCATGCCCTAAAATACACTGTTTCAAGTACTTGATAATTTATATCAATGTGCCACTTTTCTTTCTTTCCGAGTTTGAGTACCTGTCATGGGTTATAAAAGGATCTTGCAAAACAGAAGGGATTTTTAAAACTGTTCTGTTTAAGGTTGTGGAGGGGCACTCACCTTGTCAAAGCTTCCTCAGTGATGGGCAATTGCTTAACAGGATCTTTTGTACAGGCAATGTGTTGGAAACATTACTGTCACCTCGTGTATCTTCCCTTAAGTTAAATCAGAAGGACCTATCTGGCCATTAAAATGTAGTACCTAAAAAATGGTGTGAACTGCTTGTGAAGTTCCATGTGAAACAACTTTAGTTAAAGGTATTTCTGAGCTTTCTTTCTTCTATTGCAAGCCCTAAGCCCTTATCCTAAACCAGAACATGATTGCAAATTAAATGTACTCATAAATGCTGCAAGACAGGACAGTGCAAGACAAGACAATGAAGTCAGAATAATCCTATGGTGGTTGCACCACTCATAGCAAGAAACTCAAATTTTCCTTTCTTCATTTTCTACCCTTTTGTACATTAGTTGCTTCATCAGAAAAAATCTGGGTCACACGGGGTTGGTGTTCATGGGGTTTTTAAAAACATTCCCAGAGTTAGCAGAGCCACAGAAACGTGAAGCATTCTTCTTGTAGTAGTATTGCTAATCATAAAATGATGTGTGATGAAGTGCAAATTAAGTAGTAAAACAAAACAACTGAGTGAATAAAAAGATCATTAAACTGAACATAAGGTGATATTAGGAGCATAAAACTGCTGAGAAACAAGTTTATATCAGAGAAACAAATAGGTTCTCTAATCTGAGATCTGTATCTCTCAGTTTGTACTCAAAAAGCACTTCCTCTCTTTTAAGGGAAACGGGTCTTTAAGTACTCAGAATGCAGGAGCAAGCTTCCCTTCTTGTCAGTCTGCATGAGCAGAACATGATTGGGAAAGAGATTACAAAGAAATAAAAGGATATTTGAAGTGTCAGTGATGACAAAGTATGATCCAATTCTGCTGCTGGTCTTTTTAAGTAGAGTGGTAAAACTGCATTTTTATGTAAAGTGACTTTCCCCTTTTGGTTCATCTCCCTTTTTAAAGTGCATATGGAGAATAACTCGTTCCACTGCTGTTGCCTCCTTTCACGGGTGAGTTTTGATCAGAACTAAGCTTTTGATGTCAGGTAACGTTTATTCTGTTTCATTGGAAATAGTTAGGTGATCTCAGTCAAAGAGCAAGTGCTTTGCTCATCCTCCATCTGCAGCCGTCCTTTTAGGATTAGCCCTGGGCGCTCACCAGCCACATCTCTGAACTGCTGCATCCCAACACGCTTTTTGTTTCACCTGTGAATTGTGCAAGTGCAAACCTTTGTGTACGTACAGCACTTCTGTAGTTTTGTCTGCTACTTCAGTGGATTCTTTGTGTCATTCCCACGTTGCCTATTTTTTTTTCTTTTTTTTGTACAATGCAGTTTGCTTCACTTGCAATGTGCTGCAGGTCGTGTTTGTTTGCTGCTGGATGAAAGAGACAACTTTTCTCTAATTTTAGTTTTCCATGACTCTATGTAATTCTTAAATAAGACTTTATTTGGCATGACATTCTGTTTATTGTAAAAGGAAGAATAGGGCAGGTAACACTTTTTAAAATTAGAAATAACCAAGTATAGTATAGAAAAGGAAAAAATGCAAGTTTGTTTAGGTACTTCACTGAAACCAGCAGTAGACTTTCCCACTGATAACATATCAAATGTAAAAGTTGTGAACCTGTATATTAGAGGAAAAACTGTATTTTAGATTTTGGGTCACTAAAGAATATTATTGGCAAGGGCTAGATCTGCAATCAAAAGGTTCTATAGTCCTGGTGAGGGAAACAGAATTACAAACCTCAAGTAGCTGAGCATAACTGCAAACCAGATGCTACAGCACACTTCTGATCTAACCACTGAGCCAACGTCCACATTGGAAATGGAAATAGTTTTCAGGAGAGGAATGAGGTTCATCCATTCTCTCAGAATAAATACACTTGTCTTTGATTTTCTCCCTTATTGTCCTCATCCTATGAACTTACATATATGAGGGACAGACTTTTTCTGTATGTAGAGAAGAAAGGCTTATTGCTGGCTTTTCTAAATTGGAAGCTTCTGTCTGTAACAATTTCACCAACAATGGGAATGTTTATTGAGTGGAAACTCACTAGAGGTTGGGCATTTCAATTAGAGAACATCACTCCTTGCCAGAGCCTACCATAGCAGATGTCTCATTTTCTAATACAGTACTGAATTCTTCCTGACATTTAAATTTTCATCATGGCAATGCTGTTCTGCAGATATGGAGGCAAACTAAATTAATCTGCTGTGCTTTAAGAGGAGGAGAAAGGATTTGAGTCTTTGTGCATGTGTGTGTGAAGAATATGGTGTGACAAATAGCAAACCTCTTGATGGCTTTGTTACGGCTGTTGTTTGTTTTTTAAGTAGTAGAAAAGTATTCTGAAGACATATGGAAATGCAAAACAGTCTAAGAAATGAGAAGTATCTGATGGGATATGTGATGAAAAGCAGGTGTACTGTGTGGGAGGGCAATAGAATAGCCTCCAGGACTTTATTTGTAAGAATGTCCTTTATCTCAGTCTTCCTCCAGCAGACGTGTGGCAAAACTGTCTTTTCAAAAGTGGATCAAAGAATGCTACCAATGTATTCTTCTCATCTCCCATTTATCCTTCCATGTCTGTCATACAACCCATTTATTTTAGGCTCCAAGGAAAGTGGAGAAATTAAATTTTCTGCCAACTTGATTTCAATGCCATCTTCCTTTGTTTCAGATTAATTGGTGCACAGTGTGATGTTCTTAAATAAGCTTTTACCTAACGCAGTGGAAGTGATGGAGAGGCAGGGGGATACCTGACAGTGACAGTACAGCTGCTTCCTTATAGGAGTCCTGTGGCTTTTCAGATGTGGCTCGGGGTCTTCAGCTTCTCTTCAGTAAATCACTGATGGTCCCAAGACCAAAGAATTTCAGTGGATGTAGGCACAGAAACATCATAGTGCTTCGTACTAAAATTTACCCAAGGCATCAGAAAGAAAAACTTGCCCAGTACTACTTAGGTGCTCTGTGCACCTTTAAGGTTATTTCTCTTGTCATGGCCATGCTGAGATGTATCATCTTGCAAATGACTTCAGATCTGGGATGTTCTTTCCTGAAGCTATTCAAACACCTAAATTTTCCCACTCAGATTTTTTTTTTTTTTATGGAAGCATAGAAAATGAATTGACTTCTGTTTACTTGACGGGGAAGAGGAACAGCCATTAGTTGGACATTTCCCTCAAAAAGGGAACAGTCTCTTTTTCAAAATCACAGTTAAAGCAGCCTTGCTTTTATTAGATTTTTTTTTGGCAAAAGCTCAGTTACCCTGTCTCTAGGAGGAACAATGACAGCAAGAGAGGGTGGAGAAAGGGGAAAGTAATGATGAGAGAAGAGCTAGAAATTAGGGCTCACAGAAATGTGGGAGATCATCTCATCCAGGTCTGCCTTTGGACCCATCTCTGTTCTCACTGAAATCAGTGGCATGGCTCCCACGTCCTGCAAAGGCATGGGAAGGAATGCTGAGCCCACAGTGCTGACTGTTTTCTTAGAATACATGTTTTGGAGATGAAGAGAAATGGAAAATCATCAAACGCTCTGTCAGCAATTGCATAATTGACTGTTTGCTGCAGTGTGATAGCTGCAGATAAGAGCATGGGGCCTCAGCTCCCTGTAGGTCCACCCCTGCCCTTCTGCACACCTCTTGGTAAAGCTGTGGCACAGACTTCCCAAGACAGATGTGCTAAATAAACAGAACAACTGGAATCGTTTATATCCATAGATTTTATGAATGATATATTGGAAAGAGCATTAAATACCAACAGGAGTCCAAGTGTGAAGCCTGCATTGTTTCTGTTCCAAGCTCGCAGATGGATAATTCACTATGCAAGAGATTTTTCATGACCAACATTTCAAGCAATCCTGTTTGCCTTGGACCAGCTTCCTTTAAAAAGAGAAAAAAAAAAACCCTTAATTTTTTGTATCTGGAAGTTTTGATTTCTTTTGGATAGAGTGTAAAGAAAGGAAGCAAAGAAAAAAACTGCCTGAGGAATTTTCCCCCACTCCTTAAGTGACTGAGAGAACACAGGAGCCTTTGTTAAATTCAGTTAAACTGGAAAGTGGCAAGTAAAGGTTGGATGGCAATGAGTCTTTCATAAATGTGTGCTATGCTATGAAAGTCAGTGCCACAAAATTTCATGCTAGCTAGAAATTTAATAAAAACCATGAAAGTGGTTGAAGTATTAATAATATTTTAAATACTTTTTCAAAATAGAAAGCTTTAAAAGACATCTGAGCCTTTGTGGTATAAGCTCTTTCTTAGACCACAGTGAAAGAACTTCTTGAATCATCCTTACTTCTCTCTTCCCTTCCTCTATTGCTTCCATCAGTGGCTGTTGTCCAGCTTGCATCCTGAATCACCAAACTCCACACCAAAATTCTTTGGGTTTTCCCACTTTGGACAAACTGAGCCTGCTCATTGTGAAGAGCAGTCTCAAATGCATTGCTCCAGGAGCCAGTGTTAGGTATTACTCTCTTTGCCAAGCAACAAGCTGTGAGTTAATGCTCCCGGGTGCCCACCCTCCTATTTTTGTCTGATTTCTGCTTGTGTTTAGCAGACAGAGAAAGCAGAGTGCTGGTGATATTGGTACAATTCCCTGTACTGATTACAGTAACCATCTAGAATCCTTCCTTGCTAAAAGGATTTTACCTTACCTTCCTCATTTTATTGTGCACAATTCCCTCCTGTAATTGGGCAAATGAGCCTTCCTAAGGGACGGTGCCTCGCCTGGTGCTTAAGTGCCTGTGGAGCTGATGAGGATTTCTCGTGTACATGTTCAATATCTGCACGCATGCACGAGTGCATGCTGCTTTTTAGATCTTAAAAATGCAAGCCCACTCTGGGGAACATTTTCCTTTCTCCCAGAGGGAAGCTTTTAAATATCTATATTTAAATAAACGTAAAAACCCCTGCTAATTAGTTCACAGTAATAAGTTTTACATGTTTGTTTTCTCACCCATGTCCACTTAACATTGTGGATAATGAAGACAGGTGATAGAGCAGCACTAAAATTTCTATCTAATCAACTCCAAGATGAGGTGTATGCTGGCAAGAGCGAGGCAAAACAATGGTGTAACCACACACAAGATACCTTAAGCATCTTTTCCCCCAAACTGCAAATGTTGTTTCAACAGAAAAGCAAATATTTTGCCCTCTATTTTGTCCCACAGTTATCACAGCTAAAGTTTAGAGGTTGCCTGCCCCTTTCAACTGCAGTCTCCACATGTGAAAATGCAACATTGCTATGGTTACAAGCTGCTTCTCCCATCCATAAAAATAAAGGGCCAGCTTTTCTTCCCCAGTGATACCATCTTATGTTTAACTGCCTTGAGCAGTGCTGACAGGGGCAAACCTTGTTACAATAGCTGGTTCTTCTTGGTCAAGCAAATTAAAAAACTACCTGAGGAAGCTGACTGTGATGGACCCAATCATAAACCCGTAACTCTGACTGATATTTAGTGCTCTAAACAAATGGATAAGTGTCCCTCTGGCCCTCCTTCCCTGCGAGATGCAGAGCACTTATGCTGGTTTCTTGTTTGGAGTTGATGTTGAATTCCAAGTGTTTTGTTTGTTTTTTAAAATGAGGTTTCAATCCAGAGTGCTTTAGGTTAGACACAATCTGGTAACAAGTACCAGGGAGTTCCTTCTAAGACACTTCACAGGAGTAGAGGTAAAATGCAGTAATTACAAAAATGTACACAGCCCTCTGGCTTACGAGATCATTGCATTGCATCCTCTGCTAGGATTCCTGGGCACCTCTTGCCAACCTTCCTGCTGCTGTACCCCACTGCCTCTCACATGCCCTGATGAAGGACAATGCTGTTCTCAACATGCAGCTGAAAAATGAAATGGAGAATGGGAAGGAAGAGCATTTTTACTCAAATGTATTTTCACGTATTTAGAGCAGCATGTGCTAGAAATTGCAGGCAATTTCTAGCACAGATAATTCACAGGTTTTTGAGTTTAGTCAAAGGTGTGGAGCTGAAAATCCAAGTGTTTATGATCCCACCTGAATGTACGCAGTTGGGGAGAAGGATGGCAGGACCTGTGCTAAAGTGAATTGCCACAATGGCCCAAGAAACTGATCCCACAGCAGTGAGATGGGCAAGAAATGCAAATTGGCATCCTAGTGTTCAGTCTTCCTTATTCTGAAATGCTCTCTAGTTATTCCCTCTGTTGCTCAGGTGGAATTGAGTACAGCAGGCTTAAAACTTGGTCTCCCCAGCAGAGATACTATCAGGGAGAAGGATGGTTTGGAAATGTTGTCTGGAGTGACAGTACTTTGGTACTTGAGTGTACAACAATATCTATTGGAATCGTAATGTATTTATCTTAAAACAGAAAAAATGTACAGACATCTAGAGCCTGAGACAGACTCTACAAAACTAAGTAATTACACTTCATGCTAAATATTCCCTGCATAAATCAAAATAATTATACTTAATGCTAAATATTCCCTGCAGGGCCTGCCACTGTGGGAAAATGTAAAGAATTTATACTTATGAAGTGTACCAGAGTGTTCCAGTAATGTTCCAAAATGCATCCAGAACGTTGCCAATGTGTCTGTATTTCACAGCAAAAGCTAATCCTTCCCAAGGTCTGAGGGCGTGAAGCCATGTTTACTCATTGGCTAATAGCAGGCTTCAGCCACTGACAAGTCAGCCCACTGATACACAGCATGAGGTGGTAGCTGTGACTGCAAATGGACAAAAAAATATAGGTTTAAATAACTTGTATGGCTTTTTGTGCACTCGGCGTACGAGCATCATCTTGTGCAAAGGTTATTCAGGGCCATTCCAGCCCTTTCTGTACTTTGCTTAATTGGAGTCCAAAAGCATTTGATAGATAAAAAGATGCTTCTGCAAGCACATTTGAATTGAGGTCTTTGAGATTTCGGAGAATTTTCTCCTGCCTTTACCGGTTTATGAGACAAGGCACCTGGGGAGCGCTTTTCATTCCTGCAGCCATAGCTCAGTGGTAGGAGGCTAGGTCAGACAGTGCCCAGCACAGCTCCCTTTGAAGCACTGATGTGATGCCATTCCGGGGTGATGGCAGTCCTCAGGAAGCCTATATTCCCACCCCTTTTAAGAGACCAAAGGAAATAATTGGTTTGTAATGGCTGCCAGCAGGGCAAACACTGCGAGAGGGCTGTTATGTGTTTCTCTGCTAAGTGATCACTCCATCACTCCTTTACCGATTCTGAACACACCCGGGGCAGCTGCCAGTACTCCTCCAAGACGCCCCTCTGCGTGTGCTCTGCCCAGGCTGAGAGAGGCAATTTCACTGCTAAAAAACTTTGGCTGCAGCACTGCAGTGTGTGATGTGGGTCCACACTTAGTGTTCCTGATCTGTGCATCTCTTCTGCACTGAGGCATTGACAATTGATTCTTAATTGTCAATACTGTTGGAAGGTTTTCTTTTCAATGATTGTTCAAGGGTAAAAGTCCACCAAACACCATCTTTTCTCAATGTGAATGTTTTAAATAATATCAGTTTCTTTCTCCTTTCTCCCCTCCTTGCTTTCTTACCTTGCTCAGCCTTTTCTCCAGTAGTCAACACTGAAGCAATGTATCTAAGTATAATTTTTGCCTTTGAATGCAGCAAATAATTAAATAAAACAACTCACTGCTGTATGTGCTACTTCCTGGGACTCTACCATCATTACCAGTGTGGAGTATAGTTGCCATTTTTTTCCCCCTGAGGAGAGAAGGAGGCATGCAGATCACATACTGTAAGATTTCGGTGATTGTTCTTGGTGTCCTCAATTCCATCACCCTGTAAAATTAGTCCTCTTCTACCTTCTTTGGGTCTTTTTCTCTCCCTTGCTATTTTTGGTTTTGCTTTTGTTTTTCTTTTTCCTTTTTACAGTAGTGGAAATATCTGTAATATGACCCAGCAGTACAAACTGCTTGAAAGCTCTCAATCTTTATAGATCAGTCTTGAGAATTTGTGATGAATTTTATCACCCTTTAAATGAAAATGTTCTTCACTTCTACGTGTTTCCTGTTCTTTTTGAAGTTTTAGTGTGAAACCCCTACAGACCTCAGTGGGTGAATTCAGGCCGAGTACAATGGGTAGAGGGGTGTGTTTATCTTGGAACATTTCTCACTGTGGAGGAGAAGAGAAACAAAAAGGGAGAATGACCTTTCCAATCCTGTCTTGGGCTTTACTTCTTGGAGACAGAATGAAAAAAAAAAAAAGAGAAAAAGACATCTAGGTTTGCCAAAGAGCATTATTAGAATGAAAACAGGCAAAACTCAATAGACAAATTATCTTCCTGTAACTAGTCAGCTAAAGGTGTAAACTTAGATTAAATCATGCTTCTCTTAGGGCAGCAGCATCATTTGTGACAGCACAAAGTAATTTTACTGTTTAGATAATTTAATTGAAAATAGAGGGGGTTTGAGACTATAAGCAAAGTTCTGGGGGCTCCCCTTGTGCTTCTGGGGCTGTGGCTTTTTGCCTGAGGGTCCTGTTCCTCTGCTGTAGAAGCACAGGACTGTGCAGATTTCCTCTCCCTACCCGGGACTGCTGCATTAAAACTTAAAGGGGAAAAAAAGATAATGAGCCTTTTTGGAATTTATATGTGAGGGGTGTGGAAGGTGTAGCAGAAGATAAATGCAAAATCAGGCTTCCTGTCCATATAAAACAAGTAATAATTTATGCACTTTTAACTGGGTGCAGCTCATTACACAGCAGTAAATGTTGATGCCAATATCTTACAGCTGGCTTGCATTTGAAAGCCCTGCACGTTTAATTGTAGGGTACCATTTAGAAGGGAAACTCTCCTCAAAGACCACACAGGCATTACTGGAAAGGATATTGTGGTGTGGGAGAGATCCAGTGGTAGGCATCCAATGGTTTGCTTCTACCTGAACTTAATGGATGGTAATGCATCTTTTATGTCATGTATAATGATAAATTTACTGCGCTAATAGGTCCATATGCCATAAGAATAGACCGCTGCTCCAGTAAGTTCCTCTCTTCTATGAAAAATTGCTGGTGTATTGAGAAGAGGTTGACAGATAAATTGCTGGATGCTACCATCTTTGGTACAGCAATGAACTATGTCTCCAGTGAAAACTATTAAATCAAAGTCTGTTAATGAAAGAAGGAAGGGAAAACAAGAAATTAGGCAAGGAAGTGAATCACTTCAATTCTCTTAAGTAAACATACATAGAATAGGACTGCTATAGAGAAGGGCTCTACTGGACTGCTGAGCTACAAAGCAATACTTCAAACTATTCAAATATTTACTTCTAATAATACACTTCCAAGGCAGCTGCTAATCCTTTATTTTTCTTATTACCTCAGCATTCAAAAAATATGTTCAACTATTTATTCAAAATATATTGAACTATCAATCAAAAGATATTGAAATTGTTTGGCTTTTTTTACAAATTTATACCTAAGATCTCTGCAAGTCCCTCCTTTCTCTCCCTCATTTCCCTTTCTCCTTCTTAATCTCATCCTTCCTTTTACTTTCATCCCCAGCATGCAATATGACTTCAGATTAGTGGCAACAGGGAAATACATTCCAGAAGAAGCTACAATCTCCTCTTTAGACCCTAAATTCAGATGGTCTCCCTTAAAATGGGGCAGTAGTGTAGCTTCAGAAGTGGAGACTGCTGGCAAACAGGTGTGTTTATCTTTTGAAGGCAAATCTCCATTGAGTAGGTGAAGGACCTCTATAAGAGACACCAGGAGATCTTCTGCTGTGGGAGGATCTTAAGTGCATCATTAACACCCATTAGTTTGGCTTAACTTTAGCTGAAATATTTTAATGTCAATTAAAGGTAATGTTTCTTACTGGAGATCACTTCAGCAATGAGAAAAGCATAGAAAAAAAATTAGGATTGCCATTTTCAGCAGATTGTCACAAATCTGGGCCAAGTGGAACTGTGTCAGCTGATCCTGCTGGAGGTCGTGGCTTAGGCCTTTTCACAGTGGGACTGGATGGAGAATAGATGACATTTGTCCAGAATCAAAAATAAACACAATTATCATCATCATTACAGTCTCATTGTTTGCTGCACCAAAGAGTGAATGTCACAACTGTGGGGGTTTTGTAAGGGCTATTATTAGCTCTTGACCCTGAAAACATGTGCCAGAACTCTTGCTAAAAAGAACAAAAAAGGATATTTTATTTGAAAGAAATTCATCCTCCTTAAGCAAAATAAAAGCATGAATTTAACACTCAGCTATCATCTTTGAAAAGGCACATTAGAATTTCTTCTTTGTGAATAACGAGAGAAAATGGACAATTGTGAGCCAATTTGTGCTCTAGGGGCTTAAAATCATCTCTGCCAGTGTCATAGAAAAAAATCCAATTAGCTCCAGTAAGGACTGGGTCAGGCCCATATTTTGTAGGGTATCTTGCTAGCAGAGCCTATCTCAACAGTTCCAAACTCATGGGGCAAAACAATTATCAGTGTCAGGCTGCAGCCTACAAAGGCTGCATATGTTTGCATCAAAACTCAGTATGATCCCCCCTTTACTACTGCTGAAATATTATGTCAGCTTTCATTGTGCTCCATTCCTGAACTTTTGATTAAAGGATTATATAAAGTGAAGCTGTTTGAAAATACACACATGGAACTTGAAGGATTTCAGATTTTTAATTATTAGTTTATCATGCTTTATAAGTGACAGACGGAAAAGTTGTGGTTAGGGCTGTGTGCATCTTGGTTTTACTTTCAAAGCAACTTCAGACAATGCTCTTGTACTGCATTAGCAATGCTGATTTCTTCTCTGCTGGACCCCAGGAAATGAAACCTTAAACAGGCTCAAGGGCTGCTAAACCAGTAACCCAAATGTCTTCACTGATTGGAGACCTCTGCAAGCAGAATGAGCAGATTTATTATTTCTCCATTGCTATTGACATGGAGGTAGGTAGTAGGGCTACAACACAACAGCTCCAATGCAAACAAATTTTTGGAGGTAGACCCAGCTCATAGTGATGATGAGGAAAAACTTTTTGAGTTGCAGGACTCAGACTCCTGAGTAAGCTCTAACCAAGGTACCCTGAGTACCAAAAGAAATTATTTAGTGGCCATAGTGTGAAGCCACCTCACATTTCCTCTTTGGGTTTGAAGCCTGTTTCATGAGCCCTATTTCCAGTGACCGTGGCAGTGGAATTAACATATAAGGAAAAAAGCAAATGTAAAAGTGACTGTAAGAGTTTGTGACACAGAGGTTGCACCCAGAAAATTGTGAACAGTGCAGACCTGTTGGAGACTATTTCAGCACAGGATATTTATTGGTTTGCAATTCTGGTCTCAGTAGCCTGATCTTTCAGTGCTCAGGCTTCCTCAGTTGGCTCCACCACACATTTACTCTTTGCTTTTCCATCCTTTGCCCCAACCTTTTGATGACCAAAATGTCCCACTCTACCTTTGGCAATCTGGGCAAATTTCACCTGTAACTGGGTTATCACTCTGAAATGATATTAATCATTTGAATAATGAAAAATTAATCTCCTGCTTTTAAGCTGTGTTTATCTAGGAGGGACACAGTTCCCAGTCAAATCTAAGTTTTTATGCTTATTGTGGCTATCCACTCCTACAGAGCGCTGGAACAGTAGTCAGTGCACGTATTGTTAAATGCATAGTCATTTTCCAAACATTTTCTGGCAAATCCCACTAAATTACTCTTGAGAATAAAAAGCTTAATTAATTATGCTGAATGTTCGGGCATTGGATCCAAAATACCACAATAGAGAATTTAAGGGAGGAAAAATATTTGAAAAGAAATCTTGTTACACTCCTGTTTATGCCAAAAGCCATATAATTGTTCAGCTTTATTTGTGAATATAAAAATGGAAGTTTTATCCCCATGATCATTTTAGCAAGGAAAATACAGATAATATTTGTCAACCGTAAACAACTAATTCTAATGGGAAGTAAAGACTCTAAATTGATGAAGACATGAGCATAAGATAGGAGTTTATCAAGGAATTGCAGGGGATTCTGCCTGGGACAACAAAAAAAACCCTAATTTTGCAGTATCATTGCCAAACTCTGATGATTTAAAGAAAAAAAATAAAAGAAGCAAAAATAATTCTCACATCAAAATGTCTTACAAGTATTTCCTTAACTGTCTTGTTTTCATGAAAAATACTGTCCTTTTCCCCTTTGCCTTGCAGAGTTTCAGGACTTTTTCTCATGGCAATTCTCTTTGTTCTCTACCTGTGGCCATATACTAATGGAACTGATGGTCCCAGTATTCAGAATGTCCTGGCAAGAGTTTTTGGGTACAGGCAGCCATTTCTTCTGCAGTCCTTCCCTCTGAAAAGGCTGCTTTTCATGTAAGCAAAGAAAAGTAATTGAAGTACAGGAGATCCCATTTTATGCTGCCTTCTAATTTATCCAGAAGAATAAGCTGCTTGAGAAATTTAATAGTCATTTAGTAGTTTCAGATTCTATTTAAGATTTAAATATTATACCAGAATGGAAGGTTATGTATCCTTTGGTTTGACTCAGGTATGAATAACACGAAGCATCCAGTGTTCCCCATTAATTTTCTCTGGGAAGAACTTGGGCTGGATGCAGCTACTACACTGCATCTAGAGCAGACCTGGGTGCTGCATCTGCCTACATGATCCAGGCATCCACACTTGGAGAGGTGGAGGAAAAAAACCAACCAGCCTTGCTATTAATAATAGAGTGATGTTGTATTTCGTGGCCCTAGCTGAGGAACAAAGATGTCACGGAAGAGTGGAATTGCGAGGCGTAATTTTTGTGTGAGTTAAAGTTCAAACCCATTCTTGAAAACAAACAGCTTCTAAATTTAGCATGCTTTATCTACTCTTTTTCAAGCTCCCTCATCACCACTTTTCACCCATTAGGCTGTGACATCCATCATCACCTTGGCCCAAAGAGGCAAGGGATCTGATCACTTCAGCTGGGGATGAGCAGAGAGAGCCTGACACCATCAGCCAGTGCCCACCCAGGCAGAGTGCTCTGATCTCCCTCCACTTTGAAATATTCAATTAAAATAGGTGTAAAGGATTGACAAGACCCACTGAAAGTGGCTCAATATTTCAAAGAGAAGAACTTGTCATGCTGGGCTGCAGGGTGTGAGAATCTACATAGGAGGGCAAAGAGAAAAAGATTTTTAGTCATAAAATATTCAGGAATATCTTGGCTCAGCTGGGGAAAGAGGATAGGAATTTGCTGCTGGAAGATAAAGCTCACAAGAAGAGTATTTCAAATTTAAACATATCTGTATTATTCATCCTAGCTTGAAAGAGATCAGGCAGTCCTTGTGCTTGGAGAAGTTGATTTTTGTTTTTTTTAAATCCTGGGTTTAAGTCATGGCCACTGTGGCCATCTTGACACCGCTGATTAGGTGTTGTGAGGTGGGTGCAAAGCCCCTTGAGTTTAAAAATGTGAATTTGCAACCCTAGGTACAACCAGCCTTTGTACTCTGGGCTAATTGTTGGCTTTTCAGCTATGTTTTTGCACAGTGGCTGAAGATTTTCTTTACTCAGGTTGATTTTGAAATCTGGTTTACTCTAGCAAAAGGAGGAATATTTTCTTCTCCTTTCTCATCAGACTCACTGCAGGTTGATGGCTGGTTTTGTGCTTCTGTCTCCTTCCACTAAGAGTAGAACCAGGTTGCTAGCAAGCTTTTAGTTACTCTTGACACAAAATTATGTTTAATTCTCTCTGAGCCCACTAAAAATGCATTTAAAGTTTTGCAGATTTTGAGTAGGTGATGACAATTTCCTGCAATGACAAGAATCATGAATTCACAATCAACCTGGTATTCAGAGGAGCAGCCACGAGCTGTGCTTGCTCTTGTGAAACCTAAGTGACAGCATTCTGAAGATTCCCTTCAAATCTCAGTTCTCCTGGTGGTACTTGAGCAACCTGAAGCATTTTGCTGTTTGTGATTTCCAGCAGTAGCTGCTCTTTTCTTGCACACTGCAAGGGCTGTGTAACAAGTTACTGTGAGAGAGCAGTGAGGAATAACCAGAGAATCTGTGAGGAAGGGGGTCCAGAAATCCAGCCCAGAAAGGACAGCAGGAGAACACTGAGGATATGCTGTAGGTCCAGCATGTTCCTTCCTCCCTGGCACAGCTCACAAATGAACAGATCTGGTCAGCTTCTTGGAGACAAATCTCAGCAGATGCAGCAGCTTTTCCTCACATCCCAACAAATCCATGGGCAAAGCTTGTTTCCCACATAACTCTGCTGTCTAGTCTTACATGGAGAGCTCTGCTGCATTTACAAGATGTATAAATTTTCTCCACCCAGCTGTATTCCAGGCCCCACCTCAAGTGCCAGGCCAGGGATGTGAAATGCTGTTTCCTGATTACTTGCTCACAGCCAGCATGTACACATCCTGCCATATAAATGATTTGCGGGAATTTTTTGAAAATGTCATGCACACATAAATCTTGGGATGATTCCTCTTCGTGCTGGTTTGTGGGGCTTGTCTTCGTGAATTTATAGTTTACAGGAAACCAAATGTGCACCCTACTAGAAATTACTGGAAGAAAACGCTAGTCTTATTTAACTGGAATGGGGAAGGCAGTTTTTCTAGCACTTGTGCAGATACTCCTAAAAAAGCAGTAGGAAAATTATTGGTACTGCATTTCTCTCCTCTTCCCTCTGCATGTGGAGCACACAGCCTGCAGCCTCTGGAAGTCTGTGATTTCTGACTTCTCTTGTAAGAAGTGCTAGTCACCTCCAGCTTGAGTATCTTTCGGTGGATTTGCATTTTAGGGGCTCCAGGTTTTGACAATGGGGAATTCAGGTACTCACTGTTGTCCAGTGGTAGGAACTGCCAGGAAATCCCACACCTGTTGGTGTTCCTGTCACTTTTTTGAGCCGCTTTGCCAAAAACACAGTGGCTGGAGGCTGCTGCCTCCTGCGGGAGGGCTGTTCCCTGGTCAGTACCCTGTGTGTCCATAATCACCTCCACCTTCAGGCAGTGTCCCTTAAGGCTGTGCAGTTCAATATTAGGGATGTGCTAATCTGAGTTTTCTCCTCAGACACTTTCCTGGCTGTGCTCCATATTAGGCTTAGCTGAGCTGTAGTGACAGCTCTGCAGTGCTCTCCTTCCTTTTATCTTTTTAGCACAAGGGCCAAAGGTAGCTCTCTTCTCCATGTCAGGGAGAAACAGGCTAAGGATGATTAAGGTTAGGGCTGGGTTAGGGTTCTCTTGGTAAAATGAGGCTAAGGGGATCTCTTGCTAAGTGCTATAGCTCCTTCAATTCTGGGAACAGGTAACAGTTCAAGACAAGATTCAGGTGAGAGCTGAGGGTAGTGTTTGGAGGGGAGAAGGTCAGACAAGTTCACAGACATTGTCTCCCTCTATTAGTTTTTGCCTGTGTTTATATTCAGACCACAAACTCTCAAGTAACTGCATCTTTCCTTTAAATGAATGGTTTTTTTCACTCCAAATAATGCATACTGTTTCACAGTTGAAATATGTGCTTGAAGAATGAATTCCTGCAATTCCCCAGCACTCATGTTTTGCCACCCCAATAGTGCTGAGGATGTCACTGCCACAGTTGTGGGTGGGCATGAGGGGTTTGGTGACTATCCCAGATCTGTGCCTGGTCTTCCTCCTTCATTCATAGAGTGGACATAAAGCAGATCTTAAGCTCTTGTTTTCTGTGGTATTTCAGAACAGCATTATTCTTGACTATCCAGTGGAATTTGCAAATAAGAGACCCTTACCCAGCTTTTGTATTTTCCAATATTAAGTGGAGGGCTTTGTTTTGTTTTGCAGTTTAAGGAAGAAATGAGGTCTGGCATTCCATTAAGTGACAGAGGAGTTAATCCCAAACACGTTTCCATGTGTTTCAGGATGGAAACAAAGCAGCATGAATTAAACTCTGTGCACACCCTCTCTGTCTGGTGCACTCGTGCTGAAATGTGTGTGGTACCAGTGTGATCTCCTGCAGCTCAGCAGCAGGGTTGAGGATATTGCAGAGTCTGGAAAAAGCCTAGACCTTTGTCACTGTGTGGAAAAGCAGATCCTAGTATTCTGGAAACCTTGGTAAATCTTGACATAAGTTGTGTCATGGCAACTTCCTTGTCCAATAATTAATAGTGGGAGTTCAGGCTCCTCAGCTTGTCCCTGTCTCCTGGCAGCAACGGGAGAGGACAGCTGGTCATATTCTGAATTTCAAGATGGAATTTATTAGAGACTACTGTTATTGACTACTGCTATTAGCTCTGGTATTTCTGTTGGCAAACAGGTATGGGAGCCTCTCTTGCCACCTCACTCTGTCACAGGAGAGCATTAAGTGTAATTAAGTCTTGAAGATAACTCCAGTTGCACCATGTCTCAGACAGTGCTGGTTACATCCGTGCTCTGAGCACTCAGCCCTGCTGCCTGGGATGGATGAGGCTGTGTTTGGGCTGCCTCAGCTCCACCAAAGCAAGTGGGACAAGGTGATGTGCAGAACACAAGTGTTCTGATGTTTACACAGGCCAGAGTCTGCCCCCAAACATGCCAGCTTCAGTGGACTCTGGTTAGGCCATATACCTACAAAAACATTGTTCTGTAACACAGAACAATTTCCATGATGGCAAATTCCCAGGGAAGAAACATGTTCTGTTCTTATTTCATTCACAGCTGTGTTTCAGTCCTAACAGCAAAGTAGAAAGGTCTTAGAAATATTCCAGCCAATCTCATGGCATCTTAAAATATGTCTCCCTAATTAAACAATATCCAATTCCTTGTGTGGAAACAGAATGAAGCAATTCATCTGTGTCATGGTTTTGAGGCCACGATGGACAGTGTTTTTTTACTGTGTGGATTGAATAAAGACCTATAAAATAAATTATTTCAATTCTTCAAACTTAAT
This sequence comes from Chloebia gouldiae, assembly GCA_003676055.1. Classification (NCBI taxonomy): domain Eukaryota; kingdom Metazoa; phylum Chordata; class Aves; order Passeriformes; family Passeridae; genus Chloebia; species Chloebia gouldiae. The sequence goes on from QUSF01000024.1 coordinate 8,109,041, forward strand.
CCTTGCCAGCCTCTCAAAATATAAAATTGAATACAGTATTAAATATTGAATCCTTGTTTAAACTGCTGTATTTGCTATCATGCTGCTTTATTTTGATGGCTTTTGCTGCAATCCTGTGCAATTCTGTCAGAAATTTTTAGTATTGTCTGATCTGTGATCTAACATGACCAATCAGAGGCATATTCAACAATATAAATTCCACCAGGACAATCAGTATATTGGTATCAAATAAGGTTTGATTTTTGTTTTGCTACCAAATCTAAAGTTGTAGCTCGTACCATGGAGTAGTTTTCTGAAGTTACATGCAACTCCACCAGAATATATTCATGTTGTAACAGTCCATGTTGTAATATTAATTATTTATTTTATTTTACAATTGTTGGAAAGGATCATAAATCAGAAAACTGTGAGGAAAAGTAGTGGAATCCCACATGATTCCCCTTTCCTAACTTTTCTTCCAGATATTTTTCCATCCTCCTTGGTTCTGCAAGCAGTGCCTTAAAAGTGAGCTTAGATTGCTACTGAGCCCTGAGTGCTCCTCAAGCTTATTGAAGCCAAATTTAACATAGTTTTTAAGAAGTGTTCCATAGTGTGCACTTACATCAGGACAATGGTGTTAAATTAAGCCAGACATAATATTTGAAAAGGTTTATTAGGTATGTACGACCATTCCAGGAAATGACAGGTGCAAAGATGCCACCTGGAGAAGTTCCTACCTACATTTGAATGGGATGTGAGCAGTGAAGGTCATCACAGAGGGAGGAAGGAGCACTAAACCTACTCCCTAATTCTATGATCCTTCAAAAACCTGGGCTCTCCAGCAGCATTCAACCGAGCAGTTCTGTTAAATATAGTGTTCTGCTTCAGCTTCGCGTTTTGGCTGTGACTCTTTGAAGTCTCATCCAGCCTCCTCCACTCTGTCTGCCTTGGTAGTTTTCCTGCTTCCTTTTCCCTGCTCTTGGCACTCTGTTCCCTGGCTCCCTTGCCAGCCTTCCCCCCGTGCCAGGGAGCCAGCGAAGGGCCGTGCTCCGGCGTGTCCCTGTGAGTGGGACTCAGGACCCTCCTCCCGGGAGGCACCAGGCTGCAGCAGGAGCTTTTCTCTTCGTGTGCCTGAGGAGCAGCTCCTTCACAGCCTGCTTCATAGATTTGGGACAGAGAGCAGAGAATGATAAGGGCTGCTGCTTTTTTTCCATTTTTCTTTCCAGTCCTTCATCTCGCAATGCACCTGCCTCCTATTTCTTTAAATCTGCAGTACAAAGATAGGCAGGAGGCTGGACGGGAGAAAAAAAAAAAAAGTTTTAAAACCATAACAACAGGTCTCTAAGAAAAAGGCAAGTTTTATCTGCTTCAGCTGAGGCAGACTGTGAGTTGAATTCTGCCAAATTCTTTGTCCATCTCCCTTTCCAGAAGTGCCCTTGTCTGCCCCGATCACATTCCTCACCTTCTCTTTTTTTTTTTACTATCCCCACATGTCGGAGAAATTAATGTTCTCATTTAAAATGCTAGCGTTGCTGGCTCTGACTTCTCATATTTTCTTCAGACTCCTGTGGTACTTGGATGTGTTTTTCTAGGCAGAGCTCAAGAATCTATGTAAAAAGCTGTTTTTGTTTAAAGGAAGTATTTCTCTGGACTTTTGTTTGAATATGAGAAAAGTTTGCACAATAACTTACATGTTCTCTAGAGGCTCAAAAGGCAGCAGGGGTGCAATTCTCTGCTTATTGATATCTCAGGGTTTGATCAGCATTGTGGTTTTAGGCAATGTGACACATGCTGGTTTAGAGCTGGAGGTCAGTAAAGCTGAGGGAAGGGGCTGTTTTCTGCATCTACAAAGAGCAAAGTCAAGATCTCACATCCAAACATGCTGGAGTTAGATAGGATTCACTTTCCTGTGCAGAGTCACCTCTCACCTCAGTATTTATGTGATCTAAAGTGCCACATAAACACCCCTTGAAAATATGCATCTAGTAAGGCCTCATGTTTACTTTTGCATGTCAAAGCCCAGAAGAGGCCAAAAAAATATATTTCCAGTAGCAATATTCCCTTCCCATGGAACTGCCTGAACTCTGTAGAGTAAGGACTGAAAGGAACCACCCCAATACAATAATTTTCTTTCTCTAGTTAGAAACAAAAGCTCTCACACATAGAACAGCTTTGCTGCTATTTAAGAGAGAAGGAGGAATATGGTGTTATGACACTTGTGCTGGGGAAATAGAAGAGATTGAAGACAGTATTGTTATTTTTATTGCCCTGACAGGTCTACGTTAGTGGACTATATGAGTACATATTAAGCAGTGCTGCCAAGAACTCCAGCAGTTTCTCTCCAAAGAGAGCTCGCTGCTAGTGCTGTGGAGAGATTCTAACATGGCCTCAGAGGTCACAGAACATCACCCTGAGGATTTCCATCTCTGACCTTTTCATGATGGGTAGGAAATGGAAAACTCTAGGCAAGGTGTATTCCTTGCACCTGAATGCAGGGAAAAAAAACCAGAAAGATCCAACTTTACTATCCCAGCACAGAACAGAGAGACCAGAGTCCCCACTGCCCTGTCCCCACTGCCCTGATTAGCTGTACCACTAATCCACAGACTTGCATTTGCATTTTAGCTAAAATGCAGCATGGTCCCATGTTGTTCAGTGGAGAGGGACCACAGAGTGCTTTATCTTCATGTCCTCCAGCAGTTTTCTGCAGAGTGGCAAAAGCACATTGCTCTAGGCTGCCCAGGGCTCCTTCTCATCACCCTGATCTTCACCCTAGCAGTGAAGCTCAGGGGCATTTCAGCCAGTACTGTGGAAGGGTTTTATTCTGTGTTAAAGGGTTTATGATGGACCTGAAATTTCGAACTTCCCACCAATATATCAGGCAATCTATTTAGTGATTGGTGTTGAAACAGTTACCTGATGTTTTTGCCTCAAAACAGAAGCTGTGCATTTCTTTTTTTATAACAGATTTGTTTAGACCCTAGAAAATAGTGCCTGGATCTTTAGTTGCATTAATTCAGTGACTGACGTGATTATTTTTTTTAAATTATGAGTACTCATGTGGTGGTTTGATGTACTAAGTCAGTCCAATGTTTATTAATGTCTTTCATTTTATATTTGCTTCCTTATCTTTTTAATAAAATGAGCATGTTACTGTACAAATGAGGTACACTTTCACTGATATCAGCAGAAATGGATGCGATGACTGAATCATGGCCACAATTAAAAGAGAACAGATAAATCTGGAGACTCAACTGAGCAAATCACCAGATTAATATGGCAGATAGCTTGTCAAGGGTTAACAAAATGTGTTTGCTGTGTGGTGCTTTTGGCATGAGGGGAAGTTGAAGGAGACTATTTTGTTTCAATCCATGGCTCCAGCCTATCCTAGGCAGCATGGTGTGGTGACCTAGACAGCAAAGATAACACCAGTCCCTTCTGGCCTTAGGTCCTTGCCAAGTGACACTGCCCAAAACAGATGGCAATCCATCCTGGTTTGTTTAATTTGCCCTCGGCAGCTCTCTGTGAATGTGCTCTTGTTAAATCTCACTGTTGTTGCAAGTTTCTAATTTATTGTTGGTTTTTGTTACTCATCCCTTCTGCACAGTAAGACAGAATCTGTCAGCCACATAAATGCTGTTTAAACCCTACACATTGGCAGTTTTTAAATGGCATTCCTTGCTGACTGTGGACTGTACAGAAGTGACGGTGACAGACCCAGAAAGGGGCGCTTTTGGGAAATGAGGATAGTTAAGGAGTAAATATTATTACAAGTTCCCTAAAATGTGTGTGTTCACATTCATTACTAGAGCATGAAGTCACTTTTTCATAAATAAAATGCCTTGGAGTTTTCTCTGCTTCTTCTTTTTTTTTTTTTTACTTCAGTGTAATAATGTCCTGTGGTTGCCAATGGCACCACAGCCAGTCTCTGCTGGAAGCTGTCTATCAGGTTTTTGGGTAACTTGACCAGGCAGGAGAGAAGAGGCAGGTGACATTGATGCTGGCCAGAAAATTAATGCTTTTCCTTCCTTCTGCCCTGCAGTTTCCCACAGTCATTTCTCAATAAAGTGGTTATGGGATCCTTAGTGTCCTGAGAAGTCTGGTGGGAAGGAGGGGACACACTCCCCTTGCACCTGTCACTGGTGGACTCCCTATCACAGTGGAAAATCCCATATTCAAACAAATAAGCATGGATGCTGCCTTTCTGCTTAGTTTTTTGGGTTTTTTTCCCTGGGATTGCCTCAGTCTGTTGTAGTCAGGTGCTCTTCCAGAAAAGCAGATTAGGAGGAGGCAGTGGGTCTGTGCCAGGAAGAAGGGTGTTAATGCTGCCACTTAGTTTAATGGACATTAGTTCTGCTGACTGTGGGTCTAATCATCTAATCTACACAGTCACTGCCTTTTCCTTACAGTTGCTATTCCTTGATCTAAATTAGGAAATTAATAGTTGTAAGATCATAAATTGCTCTGATGACTTTTAACCTCAAATCACAAGTTGTTTCACACATCTCCAAATAGATTACTTTTCTAACTAAACAATTAAAATTTTCCCAGCTCAGCTGGAAGCTGAACCTGTGTCCCTCATGTGTAGTATAAATTGTATGTAATTAGCTCTTTAATTTCTATTAGAATATGAAACAGCAGCCTGAGGTTCAACAAAGACCAGACAAATCCTGCAACCTTTACAGGAGCAGCATTAGTTCTGTGTTGGTGTGCTATGAGAGTGTGGTCACAGTGGCAATTTATTGAGAAGTTGTTCTGGTGTCTTTGCAAGGACTCCAACTTCTGTCTTTTCTCCAAAATAAATCGACAGAGAGTCGATCCTTGCTGATGACGTAGAGGAAAAAAGCAACAGTAAGTGTTGGAGAGCAGGAACCATTCTGAAAGCAGGCAGGAGCTGAGCATGTACCCATCTGTAACATTTTGGTTTCTATCACTGGAAGAATCTTTTTCTCTTAAGAACAAGCTCTCCCTTCCACTCCCACCTCCTTTGCCTCATCTCCTTACCAGGAGCAGTGTTTTCAAGTGCCACACCAGGGAGGGCAGATGGGCAGGGACAGCAGGTCACCAGCCCATTTCTCAGCTGTGGAGGCTGAGCCCAGGGAAGGGGCAGACCTGTCCACAAGAGCATGTAAAACTTCAAAATATTTTCCTGTTCAGCATCTTCCATCAGGAATTGCTGATTGGCAGTGCCCTGGGATTGATCCAGCTTTTGTAAGGGTTGTGCTTGCTTTACATGATATTAATATTTGTCCCTCTCCTTAACTGATGGGGATTGAGGAGTGGTACCTGTGTTGGCTCCTGTATTCAGCTTCTTACTGCAATTAAGTGTTTAAAATGTCTCCTTATCCCCTGGTACTAAAAATATTTAGACAGCTTATTGTATTATTTAGACAGCATATTTGTGTGTGCCTCATGCAATATAAGCTGATGAGGTTTCAAAGAAAAACTTACGAAAAACCCCCCAAGAAAATAGGGAAAACTGAAAAGGTCCATGGGGGTTTGTCCATTTCTAGGCATACATTTGTGTTGTGTGTAGGACTCTGCGGCAGTTACTATACAGCTAGAAAATTTCAAAATTTTCTCTTCCTGCAACAAATATCCTAAAAGCCATTTTTCATTACTTAGACTGCAGTAGCCTAGGTGTGCTATCTCTGTTCCAGAGACAGGAGCTGTCTCAGAGTCAGATAAAATCTAGAAAGAATAGAGGCACAGAAACACAAGCATAGGGGCAGGGGGGGATGCAGAATCAAATGATCACAGTAAATGCTGGCAAAAATCTCATAATTTTAGTTGCCTACTTGGTTTTCTCTGTTAAACACATTTATTTCCTCTTTTCCCATCATATAAAATCAAATCAGATAAATACAGTGCCAATTCATGCAGATTTATTAAACAGGTCTTAAAATAATGTAAGCAAAGATACCTCTTCATATCTCTCACAGGAAAAAGAATCCTGTTAAAATTTTAGTTAAAAAAATATGAGTGGAGTTGTTGCGCTGGGGATTTTTTTGCCATTCACTACTGTAGGGCCAGGATCCAAGTCAGCCATTCATTTCAGAGTAAATGCCATCCTTATTTTACTCCAAACATGGATACTGTATGTGTCATTAAAAGCTCCATCACAATAACTCATGTTATGCTATTTCAAGATACTGGAGCTTTGTTTTGTCCCTGTTCTTCAGGGGACTGCCAGAATCATTTGGCTGAGGTCAGGAGATACTGACACCAAGCCAGTCTAAAAGACAGATGAATCAAACCACATACTGAACTCAGATATAGTTTATTCATTGCTTGAGTTTGGTATAGATTTTGGTTTTTTTTGATCTCTCTGCACACACATGAATTTTGTTTCCAACCATCATCTGCTGGGATAACAGAGATGCTGTATTTAGCACAATCTAACTCAAAGCTCAGTGAAGTGTGCAGAGACACACAGAAATTTAGGTTGGACCCATACAGTTTTGAACAAAATTCACATTACATTGATTAATCAAACTCTCAAAAGCAAGAGCATTGTCACACCTTTCCCAATGGCACAGCTGTTTGCAGAGGTGGCCTTCCAGCATATGGGAAAAGCAGGATCTGTCCAGCAATCTCCTGCAAATGAATCACAAATCCCAGAAATTGCCTCCAGTGAGCATCCTCTAATCAAGGAGAAGGTAGCTAAAGAACAGCTGGTTTCCAGGTGACTCAGAGAAAACAGCTGCCACCAAAACAGTCACCGAGCACTCAGCACAACCTTGGCCAGGATTTTGAAGCACTTTCTAGGTATAAAGCCAGAACTTAGCAACACAGTGTTTGTAATCTGCAGGCATAGGTTTATGTGGGAGCAGCAAAGCCAGCAGGAAGGGGAAAAAAAAATAACAAAACCACCAAAATAGAAAAAAAAAAGAAAAAAACCCCAAATCCAACAACAACGAAAAAAAAAAATGAAATTCTGCTTGCATAGTAGATGTAAAGAAGTGAGTTTATGTTCCAAGATGGGGAAGAAGCAGAATGCCACTTCTCGCTTTTGGGTGAGCATATATACAACAGCTGTTGTATCTGCATAACTTTGTGAAATTTGTGGCTACTTTTCAGAAAGCAATTTACACCAGATGTCTTCAAGGAATGAGCAATTCAGAGGTGTAATTGGAACCAAACTTTGTGAGCAGAGGAATGATCATTCAGTGGCCCATCTAGAGCTAGGAGATATACTTTGTTTTGTCACCCAGAATTTTTTGCTGGTTTGGTCTTCATTAATTTGGCAGTGTAATAGACAATGTTGCCCAGGGATAACATGAGGGACATTCTTCTAAGAGCCACTTAGATATTTGCCATCTCTGTATTCTGTTGACATGCTTGGGGATCAGATTTGGGGTAGTTATATCTTAAGGATGTATTTAAACAGAAGACAAGTGATCTGGCAGTATGGGAGTGCCTTTGTTATCTTTCATTATTGTCTGCACAACAGTAAGATGATCCAGGACTAGACATAAAGATAAACCACATAGTTTCTGGTTTTGTCCTGGACTGCCTATTGTATATGGACTGGGTGATTCTCTTCTCATCTAGATAAATAAATTCCTTACTTTAGCATTTGACTTGTCAGATGTGGGAGTTTTGGTTTTATGGTTGTTGCTTTTGGTGTTTTGTTTTTTTTTTTTTTCCCCAGAAAGGGAGATGATTTGAGAATCAGAAAAACAGTGAAGAGAAAGTGAAATGATCCTAAGTAGAACAGAATTTTCACCAATAAAAAAAAATTGAGCTTTAAAGAACAATTAATTGGGAGGGGAAATTAGAAAAAAAAATCCCTGTACACTATACTTATGAAGACACATTTGTAATGTGTGTGTCCCATCAGAACAGCTACCTCTGTTCTGCTGTTGTATCTCATCCCTGCAAAAAGAGTGCAGGAAAACTGGGTGTGGCTGAAAGGACACTGAGGCTCACCTTGCCTACTTTTCTCCAGCTGTTGGGAATTAGTGGATTAGATGCCATTCCCTATGTCTGTGGCTCTTTATACCTGATTGCCACATATATACATTTTTCCTACTTCTGATGGTTTTGTTGCAGACCTGTTGAAATTTTTAAAATTTGGGATGTTAATTTTATAATTAAGTCTCAAGAGAAAAGTTACTGGGGGTATATCATTGTAATCAACAGAGCATGTAAATCAAACTGCAAGCAGAGGAGCAGTTCTCTGAAAATCCCAGCTGTCCTGGAATGCTGCCTCTTCACATGCTTTGGACTCTCTTCCTGAAGCCTCCTTCCCAAGCTATGAGCTGTTCCTCTAGTGCTTCCCAGGCTGATTACATAACTTGAACCACCTGGTAGAAACCAACTGGTGTCAGGAGATAGGTGGTCAGAAAACACAAAAGATACAAGAAACAGGATATGTAAAAATAAAATCTAGAAGACAAGTTATGCTTTAAGTGGGAAAAAGGGAGGTCTGCCTGGTAATTTCCTCATTTTCTCCAGGGTCTTTGAGATTCCTTCTTTGTGTCTCCACATTGTGTGAGTGCCTTACTATCTGTTGTATCTTTCTTTATAGAGACCAAAGGCATCATCCTCATTTTAGCACCACCATAGAAATCCTAATCCAGAATCACACAGAAGTGTGTGGCAGAGCAATAATGTCTCTCTAGATTTTAGGACAGTTTCCTAACTTTGGACTATACTTTCAATACATTGAGCATCCATGCCAAATACAAGGTGCATGCAGCAGCTGATGGCAGCTGGCACAGATTCATCAGCACCAAATTTGTGTCTAATAGTGTCTAATTTGTCTCTAAAGACCCTTGACAAGGGTCAGAGTTTCACGTGGATTTACTTGTAGTTGATATAATTAGTTGAATCTCCTCTTGAGGTTCTTTGGTGTCTATTAAAAAGAAGCTCAGTTCAGAGCATATCTAGGGTCTCTGTCCTTTTCCTGTTTGTCTGCTTCAATTAAACTTGTAGGAATTTAATTGCTTCGGAGAAATCTGTGATTCTCTAGTTTGGTTGAAAGCAGCCAATTAAATAAATAATGTATGAGGGAGAAAAGAGTTGCGTGCTCATGACCAGTGTAATCCCATAAGCCCTGTTTCTACTGGAAAGGAGGCTGGGAGCTGACCTCCTCACCGTGCTGTGAAGCTTTCCACGTCTCCAACAGCAAGGATGTAGCAGGAGCTACCTGCACTAAAAATGAGCAATAACTGAAAACTATGAATGCCTCTGTAAAGAAAGCACACATAAGACTTAATACTTGAGTTTGTTTGAAGCTCTCTGTGAAGCTTTCTTCCCCTAAAGTTTTCACAGTGCAGTTGTAGGAAATTATTTAGCCCAAGTGGGCACACACACTCAAAAGAAATGTTGCAGCTGCAGCAGACTTAAATAATTTCTCATGACAAGTTACTTTTGTTGTGGTTGTTCCTCTAGTTAGATGTGAACCAACTGTGATTTCATTAATAGTTTACAGTGTTCTATTTCTTGTGGAAGCCCTGATCTGAGTGACTTCGTTTTTCCAGCAAGTGGGAGATATCTCATTATCATTCAATAAGCCAATCAACTTCTGCTGGTCAGAACTGCTGAAACTGGTGGGACAATGACTGCCACTGTTCTGAGTGCTCCTGTGATTCCTTCCCAAGGGTCTTACCTGGGAAGGCTCTCTTAACATCATTCACCAGTTTCTTTTGTCCACTGCTGCATAATAAATAACAGCAAAGAGAAATCTGTAATCTTGCTAATCTACTCTTTGCCAAACTGCACGTTTTATAAATGTGGCAAGAGGCGAACAAACCACTCCTCCTCCTTTCTCAGCATAGATGAAATTACAGAGTGGGAAGTGATTTCCTCTGTATTCCAAAGGTTTTATTACTTTTTATAAAATAGAGTATAGCCTGTTAAGAGGAATGATAAATTATTAATTTTAAATTACAGTTCTCTAAATCAATACACAATATACATTTTGGTCACAGTGTTTTTTCCTCTCCTTCTTCACTTACTTGGTAATTAACAAAATTCTGTAATGTGCTATGGGTCTCCTAGGTATTACAAACACAGAGGGTATGTGGTAATTGCAATTGAGAACCCCAAGCTGGCTATTTATTTAATGCTGATGTATCTTCATGCTTTGTCACTATCTACAGCAGTGCTGTAATTTTGTTTTCACTTTGTACATTTTCCAGAAACCTTACTTCTAAGCCGTTTGACAGTCTTTAACAAATGTATTACGTGCAGAATGCAGTTGAGCATTTGCCCCTGGAGCACCATCTCTCGTGGCAAGGGGCTCTCTGGATGAGCAGCCTTGGCTCTGTCGCTGCTCCTCAGGCTCACGCCTTGCCTTGGTGGCTGCTGGGCTGGGCACCCAGCCAGCCCCAGCACCAGCCCTCGTGGCCTCCAGGACCTGCTGGCACAGGGCAGGGCCAGGCCCCCCGCTCAGTTCCTGCCCCAGCACAAAGGCAGAAACGCATTTGTGTCGGAACCCAGGCCTGCTTCAGGGGTTCCGTGTGGTGGTAAAGTCTCTCCTCCAACCCGTGCTTCCAAAGAAAACTCAGCAGTCTCTTGTTGTTCGGTCTCGAGGCAGTTTATTGCAAGCTATCTAAAAGATTGTCTTCTCTGGCTGCTGCGGTTTGGTCAGCAGCTCAGGCGGAGGCACACACGCCCCTGACACCCTCTCTGACTGCTGTCTTCTTCTTCTCTCTCTCCCCCTGGGCTGCTGCTATCTTTTATATGGTACATTACGTGATAAATGTTTACAGTTTTTCCCCAATACCTACTACCTATATTAAATGGTGCTCTTCTATTCTAAACCAATCCATGAGTGCCAACATCATCAAGAACATGGAGGCAAGGAAGAAGAAAGAGGAGGAACAGGACCGGCCTACATTCTTCCATCTTAAAACCTCCGACCCCCATGTACAAAGTAAAAACCCCCCTGTACAGGTGTTAAAACCCCCTTGCACAATACTAAAACATTCTTCCCTCTACTTTGTAACTACTTCTACTATAATAGCTAAACTTTGGTGACTTCTTGTTCTTCCTGCAAAGTTGGTAAATCATTCCATGGCTCAAACTCAAAATCACAGCTGTTTCCAGCTGCCTGCCAGGGTCTCAAATGCTTCTGACCAGGGCCTGCAACCTCCAGAAATGTCTGAGGGACATTTTGAGTTCCAACGCATTCGAGCTGAGATCTGGGAAGCGCTCCTGAGCTTAGCTCCAGCCATGGCTCCCTCACCCCTGTGGGTCAGCTGTAAGCAGTAAATGTGCCTGTGGGGAGCCGTGGTGGGCAGCTGGGGTCTGCCCTGGGCAGCTCTGCTAACGAGGCAGGGAGACATTGTCTTTTAAATCCCTACTGGGGCTGCTTTCCAGCACAGAACAAATTTCTGCAATAAAGTGCTGGCTGGCATGCAGGTTTTAGGTACTGGAGAGAAAGGTAGTCGTGCACACATACTGGTGCTTTTAAGAAATTGTTTTCTCTATATTTCAAGGTGCCAAGTTGGTTAAAAGTGCTCTTGAAGGTCAAACAAAGAAACATATAATTTTGATTCAGCAAAACAACCCAGATGTGTTTATGACAATAGTAAAGAGGATCTGACCAGGCAATCCAGAGCTCACTCCCCACATCTTCTGGGCCATTTTACATTCTCTGAATGTACTTATGTCATATGTGTATCACAAGAGATGAATATGACTGGGAGGGGTGTTTGGACTGGATCTGCCCCATCAGTATCACTGAAAAATGTGCTGTTATGGCAACACAAACCCTTAACAATGGTTAAGCCTGAGAGAAAAGAGACAAGATTATATACAAATAATATGTGCTTGAAATAAGTATTATTGACACGAAAAAAAAAGAGAAACCTTCTTCTCTGGAAAAAAAAAAACACCTTAAAAGTTCTAACTAAAACTTGTTGCTTGAGGTGTGGAAGATCCCCAAGAGTGCCAGAAGGTCTAGGTTCATGAACTCCTGAGCACTCACGTTTCCACACCACATTTAACAAACTGTGTGAGAGCAGCACTGCTGCTACCACCAGTTCTACCTTTCTCACTCCTGAAAGCCTTGGATCTGGGATTATTTTGCTTCATTTGCTGAAGATATTGGCACTAACCCCGACTCTGGAGACATGGGACGTTAAAGAATTTTGTACGCAGTGCTCACATACAATCCAGATTGTTTTAGCTTTCTATTTGGAAGAAGCTTAGAAGGTGATAATCACCTTTCCATGTCCCAAATAGGGCTTTTGCCAGCACACAGCATTAACAGGCCCCAAAGATTTGACTGTGCACTGTTGGAAAGTGTTCTGCCTCAGTATCAAAGAATATTTCAGGCAGCAGGCTGTTAAGGCAGACATAATTTAAATTGAAAAAGATGCTTTGGCTTAAATGTGGGTAATAGATACTGTTCTCAAAACAAGGGCTGAAACTTCCTGATGCCACCTGGCAACTGATGTGGGGTGATGTGAGGGAGTTCAAACCTCTCTGATCCCTAAATATTGCTCAGACAATTGTTTTCAAGTGTATGAAGAATTTCTGCCTTCTGGTCATTCAGAAAGTACTTGGGTTTTTTTTTTCCCCTCATGGTCCCATATCTGTTCAGAGGTAGATTCAGGAAGTACTAAGATAAATAAAAGGGTTTTACTTGACTGCTAAGTAAGCTTTTCTAAATCTCCTATGCTGTACAGTTTGCATTAGTTTTAGATTAAGTTTATTTTTTAAATTATCCACACTGGTTCAGCAATCCCTTCTAAAGCCCAAACGATGTAATAAATAATAGCTGAGGAAATCAGGAACCAGGCTCCACGTGGAAGAATCTTTTTAAGGCACACCAGATGTTCAGACTGGGAGATTGAATCAGGGCACAGGTCCATAAAAGAAGAAGCGTAATAAGTGAAATTCATTTTAGCAAATTTATCTTGAAAAATTCCCATCACCACTACCAGAACAGTTCTGTAGGGGAAGCCATGAATTCATTAGATAGCCTGTATTTGCAGAACCACCACCTTTTCTTCTACACTTCAAGGTGAGCTTTTCTTTAATAGTTTCCAGTGCTGTAATAAAAAGAAATGAGCACAAGATTCTCTAAAGTTCATAGGGAGATAATAGCATGTAAATCAAGGACTAACTATATTAGTCATGAAAGCTGATGGAAAAAAATCCTGGCTAACTAAAATAACTAACTCACATTTATTTCTGTGGGATCAGAATGTCAGCCAACTTCCTTCCAATGCCAGCCTCTACCTCCTCACATGGGAGAAATCTGGTGGGGGGTGGTGGGGGGGAAGAGAAATGATGACCTTGTATGAGAATGGAAGCTTTTTTTACATGACTCACACAGCTTCTGGTACCCATATTAATACCAGAGAGGCTAGAGTTCAGTGATGTAACTTACATTAACATCATTAGAGCTCAACAGCTCCTTCTCAAACCTGAGAGCACAGTTCCATGCAAGGCTTTGGAGAGTACCATGGATTAAATGACACACATATCTTCTGTAAAAAGTTTGGGTTCAGAAAACCAAAGTAAAGCAGTTTGCTCCTACCTCAACTCAGCCCAACTTCTTGGTGAAAATTAATATATTTTTTTTTAATAGTCTGAAATACTAGATACTCTTCATGCAATACAGGTGGCAGACCTAACTTACCTGACAAAACTTACCCAGCTACCTTCCTTAAATTCCCTCTGTAGCCTGTGGTTGGATTGGAGTCAGAGGAAGCAAGATGAAAAACATGAACACACACAAACTTGGGAGCAGAGCTGGAAATTAGGAAGTGTTGTTTCTCTGGAGGGCACAGAAGGAAGGCAGCTCACTCAGGATTCCTCACCTTCAGTGGTGCCAGTCTAAGCCCCCTGTCCTCACCCTTATTTTTCTTGTGGCTGGAAATGGTTTGGGCACGTGTTTAATAATGCTGTATTATGTTATTATCTCATTCTACCTTATTACATAATACTCTAACATTCTACATACTCACACTATTGCTTGATGGGGTTGAAATACTACATGCCTTCATTTCTCTATAATGGGAAGCAGCAGCTCTGTACCTTCACTTCTATAGATGCCTTTATGGGGCAAGATTGAGAGAAAAAGGTATCATTAGTCTAGTAATGAATGTGTGAGATCTTAGCAATTACATTTTCTCCCTACTTTGCTCCTAGAAAGTGCCAGGTACACATAGGGAAAGGGATTACGAAAGTTAGTTTTATTTTCTTGCTAACCTAATGACTACAGAAACATACAGAAATGGTGTTCCCTTCACTAATTATTTAATCAACAATCACTCTGGCTGTCCCTGACATGAAACCAAGAAACAGAAGGTGTATAATATATATAGACAGGGATTGCTGACTGGGAAAATATACCACAGTTGAGTGGCAAAGGCCTCAGGACATGCTTTGTGGAAAACTGCATTTAAAGTAACAGTAAAACCAAATTTAATTAAAAATCTAATAACATTTCCAGCAGAATTTCTAGTACATACACTAAATGGCCAGTTGTCTGTATAAAGTTATGGTGTACAAAGCCTCTCCTTGTTTTAAGAGTGACTGAGTAGCTATAAGAATTTAGTTGCTTTTGTTATCTCTATATTTACTCAATTCACAAAATTTAGACTTGGGATATAAATCGCTGCCCAAACTCAGAATGAGAGTTTTCTCTTCTCTTCTTCTCTTCTCTTCCCTTCCCTTCCCTTCCCTTCCCTTCCCTTCCCTTCCCTTCCCTTCCCTTCCCTTCCCTTCCCTTCCCTTCCCTTCCCTTCCCTTCCCTTCCCTTCCCTTCCCTTCCCTTCCCTTCCCTTCCCTTCCCTTCCCTTCCCTTCCCCCAATTAAATGTTATCTACTGTAGTTACACAGTACTAAAAATTCATTTCAATCCTCTGTAGAATTTCTAACTGTGAGCATCCCTCCTGGAGCCCCTTCCCTTAGGGGTGTTAGTTCATGTATGCTTGAGAAAATCAACTCTAAATAGACACAGCTCAACTGTTTAGTTAAGAAAATCTGACTTATTAACTACATAACCCTGTTGGGACCGGCAGTACCTCTCCTTGCACACTAACAGGGCTACTGCAGAAGCATTATCTCAGCTTTTCCCAGCCTATTTAAACAGCCCTTAAATCTCATTTAAAGAATTAAAGGGAGATTTTCAAGCGTGCTTTAGCGAGGAGTGCGTTTTTACCTTGAATTATCAAAACTAACAAAGCCAAGAGCTTTGCTATTTTTAGGCATGCTTGGGGAGAAGGTGCCACAGCTCCATGCCATCCCTGTCCTGTCCCAGGTCCAGTCTGAGTGGCTGTTTTGCAGCATTGCTCCCCGGCAGAAGGTGGCTCAGCCCTGTGAAAGCCATAGGCCTCATATCTTGAGAGCCATCTACTGGCACCTCGTCTGCTATCAGCACATTGCACATCCACACACAAGATGTAAAACACAGGTTTTACATCTTCCTGCCATGATGGAAGGGAGAACCATTTTAGAGCAGTCTCATAAAACATCTGCAGGGGATCTCTTGGAGTCCTTCCTGCACCAGACTCCTCCATGCCCTGCCTGCAGCGAGGCAGTGGCTGATGCAGGGCAGGGGAATGCAGAGAGCTTCTCATAACTGCTGTGTATTTCTCCTACACTGAGTTTAATGGTGATTGCTTTGCACCAAAGTTGTGGCAAGTTTCAAGAAGTAAAGGAAAAACAAATGGTGAAGGTGTGTTCCGGGCAGAAGGTGCCGTTTCCTTAGGAAGCCAAAGCCTTTGCCAGTCCTATCCTCACACCCTCACCCCTCTGGGGTTGAGGTCCTCCAGCAGGGCTGCAGCAGGAGGAGGGTGGGCACTGAACCGAGACAACCTGAGCCAGAGATTCGCACTTCTCCCAGCAGCGTGGGACCGTGGGAGGGCAGGGTGTGTGCTGTGCCTGGAAACCTCACAGCACAGGGAAGAGCAGGGCAGAATCAGCAATGACATGGATCACCAGCAGAGGAAAACACAGCTGAGAGCTCATGGACAGGGATGAGCAACTTTGTGGATATCACAAGTGCAGGCGTATCTTGCTCACCTTCAGTTTGGGTCTCCCAATATTAGATTCAAAGCCCAATTTTCATGTGTTGGTCAGAAAATACCAGGATGCTTTCTGTTCGTGTGTCACAGACCTGTGAAAAATTACTCTGCCACCATTTTCAGAGTAGATGGGAGTGGTATTTAGGACTGCACTCTGCCTTTAATTCCTCTTTCTTTAAATGGAAGCTATTAAACTTTCTGATTAAGGCAGCAAGGAGTTCTCTATTATTCCAGAGCTTTACTTGATGTACTTGACAAATCTTTTTTTTTCTTTTATGTTACCATTTGTATATATAATTAGACATCATTTTAGCTAGTGAAGAATCTTCATTTGCATTTTTTACTGTTTTGAGTCAATATGCCTTCAAATAAAGGTAACTATTATGTAGAAATTGTTTGACTGATCATAAAAAATGTTTCTGTCATACACAAGCAATGACATTTTGAATTAAAATTTAATTATATGGAGTGAACTGTTTTCAGGTTTCAACAATACTTCACTGTATTGCTGTTTTGTTTCGTTTAAGGTAAAGTTAAATGCATGTGTGGTAGCTTGCAAATTAGGTAGGAGATTAGTGTGGCTTGTTAAGAAACTCTGCCTAAGCACTGGTGCCATACATTAAATGGGAAGCAATATTAATTTTCCTTAGAACACCATCTCTGTGCTTGCCTGTTGTGTACAATGTCAGTATTGCCAAAACATCCCTTTAAGATCCTGAGATGGAAAGTACTAAATGATGTTTTACAAAACTGTAGCTCTTCTAGGCCTCTCCCTTCTCAGATGTGGAATCTGATTTCATAATATCTAAAGCATTATGTTTCATGCATGTGTGCAGGTATGAGTGTGTGTGTATGCAAAAAATTTCTAAGGATTTTGACTTCTGATCCAGGTGCAAATCCTTCTTATGCAAATCCTTCAAGAGCCTTAGTGTTTTTTTCTGTTATACTTAATTTTCATTGATGCTCCATTCCCAAGGAGAGCTGGCAATGGGTCCCATGACCCTTCACTCTCTGACCTGAGACAGGCCAGATGAAGGCTGTCCACCAGGCTCTCACTGAGTAGCACACAGGACCACACCACCACTCTGGTCACAGCTTTGGCACAATACCATGACAGAGCAGTTGAACTCATCCCAGTATTTGCCTGGGGCATACAGGTGCCCTTTAGTTCTCAAACCCTTGTGTTTAACAGTGTAACAGTGCTCAGGACAGCAGGGACACTCTTAGGACTGGGAAAGGGACACTCCTGCTGGCAGTACATGCACTGCTCAGACACTGCCCGTTGATGCCTCTCATGAGTAGGGGCACAGGTGCCAGATCTCCATCCTGCTCAAAAGGAAAGCATGGGCAGAATGTTACCTGTTAGAATGATTTAGCAATCTAGCAGAAGACACGGAGCAGGGCTTACAGATAAGGGCTGGCACAAGGTGCTGAATACAAAATGATTGTTTATTGTTTCATAATGCATGAAGTAGGAGTATCAAATGATGCTAGCAGGTGCCGAGTTTAGGAAAGTTATCTTCTCACACAGTTCGTGAAGCTCGTGACCACAGGTCCTCCTGGCTGCCATATGTTCATGTGGTTCATGGGAAATTCATGGGAATAAAATCTATCAGGAGCTATTCACCACAGAGAGACTCCCTCTTATCCCTGAGCAGCAGCATACACCTGTCCTCCAGGCTCTGCTGGAGACAAGCCAGAAATGGCCCCTGTGATGAGCAGTGCTGCATCTGTCTGTGGCTGGGCTCTCTGCTCTACAGAGAGACACAGTTCAGGTGTTTTTGTTGGCAGCATTGCCAAGCAGAGTCAGGAGGGACAGGTCAGACTGCTTGGGATTTGTTCAGTTAAACTACGAACTTCCCTTGGTGGCTTGCAGGAATTCTATCCAGGTAGGATACAGTGTGGTCAGTTGAGGTGAACCTGATGCAACTTCTGCAAGCTCCACTTCCACAGAGGGTGAAACTAAAAGTTGATGGAGAAACGCCATTTGAAAATGCTGGCTTATGTCTGAGTTGTTTTTCTGTTTCATTGAAACTGATTTATTACCTGCTAGGAAGAAAAGCAATCACTGAATTTCCAATGAGGTAAAGTAGCTAGAAAGACCAAAGGTATGCTAAGGCTGCAGTTGCTTTTACATTATAATCTTTTCAGGCCCTTTGTCTTAAAAACAGCTCTGGGCAAATGAGCCCAAAGATAGAAAAAGAAAACAAGAAATGTATGTTACATTTCATCAGAAGAAATTGTTCACATGGCCAAGAAACTGATGTCACACAGAAATTATATCTGTGAATAGCTGCTGTGGATTTTCTCCCTGCTGGCCCTGGTTCTGAACTTCCATTCAATACTGTGCTGGGAAAAGGACTGCAAAAGTAAAGCTCGAGTGTCTCCACAGCACTAAAAGTTCCCCCACCACCACCTCTTTGAATCCATTGCAGTGTTGTCTGTCCTAAGAGATGGAGGTGATTTCTACTGCTGGTGGCAAAATGTTCAGTGTTCCAAACATGCTCATAGAGCAAAGGTTTTCACAAATCAGTCATGAGAAAAGACTTTTAAGTTGGCTAACCCTGGTAGTAAACCAGAGTTATGAATTTGTTCTTCTCCCTGGAAGATACTTTGTTGCTCTTCAGAAATAAACACTGCTGAATAACCATGACTTTTTATAAATAATACACTCCCTCCTACAAGCTACATGAAATGTTAAAACTATAGAATGGACTATAAACGGATTCATAAATCTTTAGGATCCATGCATTTCAATCCATCTATTTAAAACTGAAGGTAAAAGGATCACAGTATTTATTTACATTTTCCATGCCCTTTGTGCACTTTTTCCTGACATCAATTTCATGTATGGAGCAGCACAAAATAGTGTTCCAGTATAAATTGCAATACTTTGTTCTGTCCCTTGGCATGTGCCAGGAAATTCAGCTGAAAGCGAAGCGTAACACAAGACAGTTTTTTTGGCACAACAGGTCACCAAAGCAGTGGAATGTTTCAGTCAAAACTCAAAGTGTGAGACATTGCTGAAAGGCAAGTTATCTTTCAGGCAAAGCTGAGACCTTTCTTCATCTTTATACATGAGAAGTCTTGCTCTGAAGCAGTTAATTACAAAGAAAAATATGGCATGGTTTTCTCATAATTGTACACGAATTGTGCTTGGATTCCATACTAGTTCCAGGGAAGAACAAGAGCCATATTTTGTGGTGGGGGAAGGTGGGGGGGAAGTCTGTCATGATGTGGATGAATGTAAGCTACTTGTTGTTTGTAGACCCAAAGGATCCCTCAGAGCATTAAAAATCCATGTGATATCCAAGAGTGGCATACTTTGCATGGAGATATGTGATTTAGCTGAAAGATGTATAAAATCTGTAAAACTGCATGTAGACAAAGAGCTCCCTACTGCCTGTTCATTCAAGCGAAGCCATGTGTGCTTTTCCTGCACACATGAAAAATAGATGATCATAAAATCTGCTAGAGATTCGCAAACTTCTGACAGAAACACGTGTCTAGGCTAAGTATGCCAACTTTTGGTCAAACCAGGCCTGAAAATGCACAGACCTGAAATAAGCATTGTTCTTCCATGGTGAGGGGAAAAATTCCAGCTTCATACTCAGCAAGTGCATACAGGTTGTGTGTATCCTTCACAACCTCTATGCATTTCTACTGGAACTGGTAACAGCCTTTCCTTCTGCCTTGGGTCTTTCAACTGGCAGCTGGGCTTCCAAGCCTTTTCTGGTGGGATTCTTTGAATGAGACTCACATTTTGTCAAGAAGAATTACCACTGAAAATTGGTGAGCCCCACACTTCATTTTCTTTGGGAGTAGCTGCAACCATGTTTTGGCAAGTCTCTTGTAGGTTAAATATCTGTTTTCACTTTTTTTTCCTTAGGAACTACAACTAGTGGTGGTAGCTGGCACACGTGTAGCTCTCGTTCCATCAAGAATTGTGCAGAGTAGGGTTTGGTTAGGGTTTTTTCAATTCTGTAAATGTATGTTTCATAAACAGGCTGTAATGTGGTGTAAGCAGGGAAGAGGCTAACTCAAATGTCCCTTGTACATTTGATGGGATTTGTTCTTAGCAGCTGTAGAACTGTTAGCCCATACTTCTAGTGCTGGCTCATAGAACACATGGTTCATTAATATTAGATGAACTGTAAGAAGCTCTTTTTCACTGATATTCTTGACCAAGGTTACCTTCCTAGGCCTTTAGAGACATCAGACACATAGTCATAGCTTCATAGATAAACAGAGAAGAAAGAGAACGGCTGTTGGGTATCTAGAGCTTGTGTAGATGAGGAGGTTTTGGTACAGTCATCTGTACCATTCGGCTTCTCCCAAGTTGTGGGAAACTTTTTGGAATCTGCAGCCTCCCAAGAGCAGCACAGCCAAGATATAAAACAAGTGTGAATAACTGAGGTTGTGTAACTCCTCTCCAGCACAGCGTCTGCTGGCCAAGCACAGCAGCAGAAGGCATTGCTCACAGACGTGGCTACGTGGGACTAGGATCAGGTGCAGCCTGGTCTCAGGCCCCCTCTGCCAGCTGCTGCTGCCCAGCTGGGACTCAAGGAGTGCCACGCACAGCCAGGACCCACCCTGCCCTCACTTTGAGACATTTGAGGGCCTGCAACATCTCAAACAGCTGCTTGTCAGCTGGGAGCTGATCTCTGAGCTCAGGTACACATGGCATGGCCACGTGTATTGGATAAATCCGCATCGGTATCAGCTACCCTTGAATACACTCATCAGCCTATTTCTTGTAGCATGAGCATCTCAAAACTGTGCAGGCCTCAGAAAAGCTCTACAAGAGGTGGCTTTAATACTTGAGATGTACCCTGCCCTCATCATGTACAAGAAGGGCTCTTCCAAGAAGGTTGTGATTATTTTTGCTGCTCATCTGGCATTAGAGCCAAACATGTAGCTGCAAGGAACCCCACTGGTGGCTCAGTAGCATGACCTGAGTGTTTCAGGAGATGCTGGTCGCAATTTGTACCTCACACCAGCCTAGCGCTGCCTGCGTGGTTTACAAGTAGTAGTTTTTGTGTGCTGGAGAGATGGGATGGGCACATCAGGGAGTACAAGACTGTAGATGTCAACTAGCCTAAGTGTTGAAGTATAGCTGGGAATAATGTGCTGCTGAGAGATTGTGTGTGCAGTGTCGCATTAAGAGGGTAGAACGCTTTGGAGCTAGGAACTACATGAAAAAATGATCGTATCTCAGTCTCTATAATTCAAAAGAAATTGCTAGAGAGCATAATTGAGAAAAGGGGCTTATGGGTCTAGCCATCCCTTTTGGAGCAGACAAATGTATTTTTTTTATCTTAAGAAAATGTTTTTATAACTAGAGTTTTCATATCAACAAGGAAAATCTTTTTTATGGAAGATACCGGTGCTTGTCAGAGGAAAAACTGTCCTACTCTGCCATAAGGAGATTGCCCTTCAGACACTTTCAGGTTCACAGTTCAGGCATCATATTGTGGCAATTACAGGACCTCTGGTGGAACTTCCACATCCCAAAGTCTGAGAACCAGTGTACAAGCAGAGGGGCTTCTTCATGTCCCCAGGCAGTGCCTGTTGTGGGAGTGGCTGAAAAGAAAGCAGGGTAGTTGTTAGTCAGCACGGTGAGCCTGAAGCTCGGTGGCTGCAGTGTTGTATGGCACTCTGGGGACAGCACAGGCCAGAGCCAGGCTCTGCTGCTGGATTTAATGGTACTCTGTGAACACCGGGTACACTTGTGGGATCATCTGGAGCGTGAGTTATTGTGGCAGGAGGGACACGTCAGAGAGGCTCTGCCTGCTCGTCTGGGAAAGACTGACCTAGCAGTTTCATTCCCCATGTGGTCTGGTTAAACTGGTCTAGAGATGAGGCCAGCAGTGCCTTTATGACCTGTAGCTATGTGGAAATGAAGGCAGGTTGGGGTGGAAGAAGGGAGGAGAGTGGAGGAAAAGAAAAAATGGAATAGAAACTGCAGGCTTTGCTAATTGCTACCAGAGGGATGGAGAGAGGTCAGACCACACAGAAGAACCAGGGAAGTAGGGAGAAGAAACAAGGGAGGAGCAAAAAGATGGGGAGGGAGAGGAGGACATTCCCCTGGTGAGGCTGTGTGACTGTGGTATCTGTGGCCAGCATGCATGATTTTTAAGCATGCCAGTGATACGTCAGAGAGCTGAGTTTTCATAATCAATAATGAATATGAGGGGGAAAAAAAGAAAAAAGTTAAAACCAAAAGGAATAGAGGACAAGGAAATAAAAGGAACGTGGTAGTATATGAAATAACTGAATGGCATGAAAAAGCTATGAAAAGAGATAAAAGGAAAGAAAAAAATTGATCTGGCACCAAGTGCTCAGCTGGCAGATGCTCTGTAAGCCCACAGAAGATGAAGGATAAGATTCAGTGCAACCACTAGCAGGCAGTAAAAAATTAGTATTTTCTTTCTGCTTAGGTCTTGATTACTAAATAGGAAACTGTAGGCACAGATTTGTGTGGGTCTTCATCAGAGCTTTAGAACATATTGGAATGTGCAAATTGATAGCCTTTAATTGTAGCACATTTTCTGGAGTACAGGTGGGCAGAAGAGGTCAATAGAGATAGCAGCAGGTGGGCAGGGCAGGGAGCAGACATAGATGTACAGGGGAGAAAAGAGTCAGAAGACAACCTGGTTTAGAGCTTAGGGAGAAGCTAGACGGGGATTAACTGAGCGTGAAGTATTCCTTGGCTCCCGCATACCATGCCCCTAAATGAAGGGATAACAAGCACTAGTAGTGGTGTAAGCATTTATGTGGACTCTCAGCTTAGGGGTCGAAAAGGAAGTCATGCTTTGGGGACCCAGCAGGGTCTCCTCGCCCAGAGGAGGTCATTCCACATTCGGGGGTCTCCAGGCCCAGAGGGAGCCGTACCCGACTCCCCCCTGCAGCGTCCGCTCTCGCAGCTCGCCCGTGCGCTCCCGGAGCCCTGGGGATGCCGAGCTGCCCCCACGGGCGGAGGAGGAGCGCGCCCAGCCCAGCCCAACATCCGCACCGAGCCGCGGTGCTGCCCGGCCCGGCTGCTCCCAGCGGCACGGGCGGCCGCGGGGCGCAGCGCCCGTGTTTAGAAAGCGCTTCCCTGCTGCCATCTGCAGAAATCGACCCGATCTTTTTTTTTATTATTATTCTCCAGTCTAAGGCGTCCTTGTCGCGCAAGCCGCCGGCCGCCCGTTCAGCGCCGCTCGGGGGCCAAGTCCGATTTCCCGGGCGGGTGTGTGCCGGCTGCGCTGCGCCCGGAGATGCGCGGAGGAGGGGGCGAAGTTGTGCCGGCCCGAGCCCTGCGGCGCGGCCGGCGGCTCCCAGGGGTGAGGGGAACACTGCTGCCGTGCTCCCGCCGCCGGGGGAACGAGGGGAGTCCCCGCCACCGTCCTGGCAACCGCCTGCTAAAACTGCAGCCCCAGATGGGAGGAGGGAGGAGGATGCTCGGCGCAGAGCGCAGCGGGGGAGGCGGCTCCCGCAGCCCCGTGGCACATCGCCGGCTGGAGGCGGCGGGATGCTGCTCCGGGGCTGAGCCCCGCCAGCGTGCCTTTGGTGTGGGGGCCAGAGCAGCCCTCCGTGCTAGAGTGATGGTGCATTTTCCTCCGGCTCCGTCGCGGGGATGGGGGGGATGGTGCCGCAGCCCGAGAAGACCTTGGCCGCTGCCTGCCGAGGCTGGGCAAGATCTTCCCTCTCTTCTCCTCGCTTTCCCCACAGTGCTCGTTTTTTCCCCTCGTCACCGCTCCAGACCCTACAGCCGTGACGGTGTTTTATTTTCCCTAACGTCGCAGCCGCGCGTGATTAAACACCGGCACCCGGGCGCGCGGTTGGCAACTTCAGCAGCGCCCGGGCGTGTGCGGTGTGTGTGCCGTGTATGCGTGCGCGGAGGGTGTCGCGGATGTCCCTGCCCGGCTCGGCGCCGACCGGGGCTGTGCGCGCACATGTGCGGGCGCGGAGAGGCGCGGCGCTGCCCGGCCCGCGCCCCGTCGGGGCCGGCGC